>CM067218.1:33503205-34221962 GCA_034190945.1 Octodonta nipae | reverse complement strand
AGGTCGCACAAAGATCGGGTTTAACTGCTCCTAAACGGCTGGAGGATTTTAATAATTTTTGGTGTATGTTTGTTTGGATCTTTGGATGACTAGGTTTACAATTAAATCCGGTCCGTGGCACTAAGATCGGGCTCTAACTCCTAAACGGCTGGAACGATTTGAACGATTTTTTTTGTGTATATTGGGTGAGTACCTGGATGGTTAGATTCACAATTGGACCAGATAGGTCACACAAAGAGGAATTCCTTTGATTTTTACGATTTTATTTCGCACATTAGTATAGAGTATATTGAATTCTAAATTTAAAGAACATTTGCTGAAACCGGGCCACATTGGACAGAACAAAAGTTGGGTCAGCTAGTTTATGTATAAAAGTAGAGACAATTTTACTCAGCGTTTTCCTCATTACTTTTAATATACTTTCATCTTGGTATAGGTTACTTGTATACCTACTGGTAAGGCAAACATTTATTTCGTCATTGGGTTGATTCAAGTTGACCATGCTAATAAAATAGTAGCAGGGAATTTTAGTGGGTTTCTCAGTAATCACGATCAGTCTATATCGAATTTGTTACGAAATAGAAACATTAAATAGTATTAAATAGTCCTAAATATCGAAATTGTTTTAAAATTTGTTTGTTTTTTAATTTGTAAATTAATTAAGTTGCGCGTTCTAGTATGAGTGCGGCTAATAATAATTAGGTAAGGTTTTCCAGTAAGGGGTCGTTCATACAATACGTTCTCCTACAAGGAGTGGTGGGAGTATCAGTTAGTGTGACGGGATGCGACAGTGGAGTTGGGAGAGTCTAAAGGAAATGTGACGCTCACAATTCATCAAACATTTCAACTTTGATTTTCTCCCGACCGTTTCATTTTTCCGTTGATATATTTTAGTTACATAGTTTACTACTTGGTATATTTACTTAGGTTTATTTTTCGACATCGACGTCGGTCACAATAGTTCCTTCCCTATATTCAATATCATAGAAAATAACTCTTCCATGTGTTGAATAGAGAGCGCAGATATTCAATAACAGATCATTGTAAAACTTTCAAGACTCTAAACGTCGATGGTAACATGTAAGTTCTATAATAAATATTGTTATTATAGACACATGATTTTCTGATACAATAAAACCTGGTTAATTCGAATTCTAAGGAAATTTATGATTGTTTCGGTCATTCCTTGGTGAAAATTCATATTTTAATTATATTAAAACACTAACCATTGTGGAATTTTCCAAATATTATTTTCTTGGCAATTGTTTCACTCTGACGACAGGCTTCCTCAGAATGAAATATTAAACTAAATACTAAACATCTGAATATATTATATAGTGTTGTAAGATAATAATGAGTATATAGGTAGAAAGCACAATATGTTTACTGTATAATATTAGTGAAGGTAAATGTTATTAATATATATAAATTTGGAATTTTGTATATGTAAGTATATTAAGATTAAGTAAAGGAGACATATTTGTATCAGTTTGGTCATTTAAAAAAATGTTGGTGAATTTTTTTTTTATTGATCTCAAGTGATTCTAAAAGAGTTAATTTTTTACTTTTTTGTTCTAGATGTAAAATTTCGAAAGTAGTTTGTGGAATATGATTTTCATAGGCTATGAAAATCAGAAATACAACATATCTACATTTGCCGACCATTTATTAAATGTAAGGAAAAAACGCTTGGACACTGCAATTTATATTTTTGAATGCGCATTTTTTCATCAGAAAAAAATATATAGGGTGTGTCATGTGACTGGTCAATACCAAATTTTTATTTTAAAATACAAGCCCCTGTATATATATTATTTCTGGATTCTCCAGAAAATTCTAGACATAATTCATGTCCCAATGTCCTACACTTATCTCCAACCGTTTCGGAATATTAAGTGTTTTCAGATTTATTACAAAAATTATTATTAAAGAATGAAAAATATATTAATTTCATTCAAATTCGCTCATTACAGTCAATAATTAATTCCCATTTAGTTCTTGGTATTCACATAGTAAGCAAAACTATTCCTGCGATTCTTTTTACCGATATGAAATGTTAATTTTCGCCCAAAACTCCTTAGCATCTTGTCTGCCTGCATGACAGTGGTGATCAGTGTCGGTGATATTGCCGTTAACTGTATGTAATAGTATCACAAAATGGTTCACTTAAGAAAATGCACAAAATAACAACTCTACAAATGATTATTTATTTATTTAAGCTTAATTGTCTAACAGTATAAACCACTAACAGAGCAAGTATATATAAAACTAAATAAAAATACACCTTAACTAATTAAATCTATGAAACTAAATAAAAATACGCTGACTAATTAAATATATCACAATAAACAAAAAATAAAAAGAAAAAGACAAAAAAAAACTCAATTAACGTAAATATTTCAATGTAAGGCGTTCACCGTTGATTCAATCACAGCTTGAACCAGATCTCCAACATGACAAAAATGAATGTCAGAATGCTTGCGCATATTGGTGAAATAGTATCACATATTGTGCATAGGAGATTTGAGCAAAACGTTTGTTCGAGCCCTAGAGCACAAAAATGTTAAGCTATTTCTGGCCTAAGTTCGAGATACAGAAAGTTGATTTTGATAAGTAGTGTCGGTGAATCAATATTATTATGAAGTAGGTTGAACAAAATTTTAAGAAGGCACATACTCTGCGGACATTAAGGCTGACAATGAAATCTGATTTATTAATCTGCTATATTCAATACCCTATAGCGGACAGATATTGCACGTTTTGAAGTACAGATATTTCCGAAACCTTTCTTTGAATTCGCGCAACAAAACTTTGTGACACTCATAAAAAGGATGCCATATTATATCTCCGTATTCAAAGTTGAGAACGTACAAAAGTTATTATAAGTATTTTAAAGTCACAATATTGAAAGACCTTGAGAAACTTCTTTCAATGAACCCATACAGCAGCATTAGATGTCATATACTCAATATGATTCGTAAAAGCCAGTTTGTCATCAAAAATGATACCTAGATGCTTTACTTTTTTCTCATCTCTCAAGGAGATTATTGTTAATATTATATGAGAATTTAGCAAGAGCTGGTGAAACTGATAACACAGGAAACAAATGGAAGTTTCTCGCTTATTTCACAAAAATTTTCAAATTTGCCGTTAGTATCATGAGGAAAAATTAGCAAAATAGAAAAGTAGTTTCGCGAGCTTGGTCATGTAAGATACATAAAAAAGTAGCTGCCAATGCTGTAAAGTGATAATATGAAATTGGATATTATGATTGAGTTTCAGAAACCCACATAATTCTGGTCGAAAAGGAGCCCCAGTTCAACCTTAGCCACACATCAACTTTTGGAGTATTAAAGGAAAGCAAAATGCATCCCTATAAAATGATGCGGACTCCAGATCACTGTGAGCAAATGGCAAAGGTTAGATAACAATGCGATCAAATTAGAAGCTGTTTTGTTTTCTGATGAAAACACATTTACACTTCATGTTAATCCTTAAAATTGCCACTATTGGTCTAAGGGAAATCCTCACTGGATGACAGAGAAACATACGCAATATCCTGAAAAAGTTAATGTTTGGGCAGGAATTGTTGGAAATCATATAATTTTCATTCATGGCAACTCGAATGGAGATAAATACTTAGAAATTTCTCCAAAATAATGTCGTGCCAACTTTGGCAAACTTATATCCTGATCCTGTACACCCAGAAGTTCCTGCCAATACAATATATTTTCAGCAAGATGCAGCACCGCTCCATTACGAAATATATGGCCGGCAGTACCTGAACCAATTTTTTCCAAATAGTGGATTGGGAGGCGCGGATCGATAGAAAGGTCAGCACGATCTCCTGATTTGACGCCATTGAATTACTTTTTGTGGGGATATGTCAAAAATACTGTATACAAAACTAAACCCCTCAACGTATATGATTACCATATACTAGAATTATGTCATCATTGCATAAAAATAAGAAAGTTGGTATTGTCACATGACACAACCTATATATTTTTATTGTTGTAGAAAGTGTGCATTTACAAATAAAAATCGGCGTGTTCAAGCGTTTTTCCCAACACGCCCTAATTTATTCTTTATCGAATTTATTCCATTTGGCTGTTCCACACTGTATATTTAAATTTTATAACTGAGATAATGGATATTTTTTCAAATAATAGATAAATATAACTATTGGAGTAATATTAGTAGCGATGTATGCGGAATGCGATGTATTTTAGATTGTTATCTAGTATTTTTAACGTTTATTTTTCGATACAAATCGAAGAAATTTTTAAGATGAATAGAAAGATTTTTGAAAGATTAATACACTTAAATTATAAGAAATACTAATGTATAGAATATAACAAATTTAATATCGAAATAATTCTATTTAAAACAATATGATATTTCTTATGAAGAAATTTACAGTTGTCGGCTTGCGAGAAAAATCTCAAATAGTTTTTTTTTGTTCTCTAACCTTCGTTTATCTATAAGCAACGTTCTAAAATCCTTCCCAGAAAATATGCTTTGTTTCGGCCGCCGAACTAAACGATTATTTTCGAACGTCGGCGTATACGCCAGTAAAAAAATATGAATAGTACTTCAATAAACAACCACAACAGAATTTAATATTTTAATCAGTTTTAATAAAACTCGAAAATATAAAGCCTATTTATATGTATTATTTTTTCTTAAATTGATGTTTGAGAACGAATAATGATATCATTAATGCTGGGTGGCGACAAAAACAGACTACTAAGGTTAGGTCACAGGTTAGGTTAGGCTTCGTATGCCAAACTTATGATTTAACCCCTATGTTTCAAACGGGAATGTTTATCTTATGGGTACTATGAGTACACGTTTTTGATTTAAATTTTCTTTAAAATAGCGTTACACTCTTTTAATTTGAGCGGCGCCTTGCCTAAAAATTAAATTTTGATTGAAAGTAAATCAATTGACCAGTGTTAACTATTATTTTATAGATTGAAAATGTGCGACATTAACCTCGATGCAATAGTTTGAACTGTGTTTTTTGGCACTTGTAAAATCTTCTGGGGAACTTTGTTGGCATTCATTATCGATGCGGTTATTTAATTGTTCTAAGAACTCTGATTTGTATACATTTTCAGATGTTCATGAATAATTAAATCAGAGAAAGATAAATTAGGGTGATTTCGTAGACTACTCGATAGCACCTTTCCCCTAATTTTTGCCGTATAGGTATTGTATAAGGAGGGCAAAATTTTTATTTATATTTTCTGCACATATTATCACTAACTTCAAGAAAAAAGATTTAACTCACTTGTCAAGTTCAAACAATAGCTCAATATAGTATCATTAGGTAAAGCTTGTAATTTCAGTAATTTTGATTGTATGCCTTCCGTGACATCAAAGAATTGAATTGTTATTAGAAATATCCGAGATGCCCAGAGATAAATAATAAGTTTTTTGGTTAGGGCAGTAGATTGGTTGTTAGAACGTAACGAGGATGCATATGGCATTTTTTAGTTGTGTGTCCTTTGGTCTTGTTATGATGTTTGATATCTCTCGGACGCCCATGGCCTACAGAAATGCATACCCTGCAAACTGTGCAAAATGCTTAGTTGCCTGTTCTTCGATTGTTAATAAATGGTGTAGTCATCACTAAAATTAAATTTCCTATTTAGTTGAGACATCATTCACAAGACGAAGCAGTCAAAACAGTAAACACTTTACAATGTTCAAATGTCACTGAAAGAAAACGAAATTTTTACTACTCTTGCACACTGGTTGTCTATAAATAACAACTTAATGATTTACATTTTATTTTTTAATATCATAAACCATTTATAAAATCTCGATCTAATCTAATCGAAAGGACCAAGTAGCATAGAAGTAAATATTCCGCTTAAGTAGGTACTTTACTCTAGATAAAGTAATAACTAAGCATATAGGGCCTTTGTGAAGATGTTTCACAACGTAGTCATTCCTATTTAAAGAAATAAGGGGTTAAAATTACAGCCATGGAATTAATAGACAAACTTGTTGTCAGTTCTTCATGCAAAGTCGTAAACCTCTCACCATAAACGTTGTATATATATATCAGAATACCTAGTACTAGAATTTGTTGTTAATAGGGTAACAGAATTTAAATAATTTTTTTATCAAAATAATTGACATCAGATTGTGAGATTCCATAAAAAATTGGACTCATAGAATTTATTCAGTCCATACTTGATGGAGATTTATTATGAGAATTAACTGACACTAATTTCAACTGAAATTTTCATTTATTATATAAATTATAAATTTATTTTATGAAACTTTTCACAGCGTTCAATATCTTTATCGGGAATTGATTATGTACCTCTGAGGTTCCGAAGAGTGCTATCGTTTTGAAACTAATTGATTTCACAACATTTCGATAGCTTTAGATCTGCTCCCATCATCGTTGAATGATGTATAACTTAGATCTGTGGCATTCTTAAAATTGGCTTATCTTATGAACTCATGTTTCATACGAACGGCGTGTAATAATTTCAAAATTTGCACAAATAGCAACAATTTTTCGCAAAGAACAACAGAAGAATTGTTCAACCAGAACGAATCTACCTATTTTGTTGAATTATGGTGGGTTTGTATTACTTATACTGATGTCAGTAGGTCACAAGTATCAGTGTTTAGTGTCTAAATTGCCCTTTAAGCAATTTATGGCAACAACTAGTTTTGCGTGTCTTAGTCAAAATTGTAGATCACAAATTAATTCTAAACATACCCATACATTAGTTTTCACACATATCAACAATATTAGTAAAACAAATGATTTGAAGATTTTATGTTACGCTGTTGAAGCATTAACAATTTATTGTAAAAATAAATAAATAGTCGCGATATTTTAATTTTGTGATCAATAAAAATGAAGGCTAAATTAGTATGTCTGGTAATAATATTTTTATATGTACAATATACCACAACAGGCTACAGTAAAAAAGCCCAAAATATTTACCAAGGAACTGACAGTTTCTATTATGAATAAAATAATAATGTCATTATAGGTTAACTAAAAGACAAAACAAAAACAAATTGAAAAAAAAATAAATCTCGCATTAGTTGGCCTTGACTCCAACAACGATTTTTTTATAAAGAATACAGTACTTGTCAAATGAAATTAGAGCACACATAGTTTCAAACATAATTCGTTTCACAAATGAAGAAAAACAAGATATGTTAAGTTTATTACAAAATAGATGGAAACAGTACGAAAACAGGCCAAAAGTATTTTGCGTTATATCTGAAAAAGCAACAGCCGCATAGACCATTATGTATTTTTTTTTTCGAATATTAATTAAGTGCTTAAACTTAACACCTTCTTCTTGAGCACACAAAGGGGTACGTCGGTTTAAATTGGTGACATTACTAATAATATTTCTTTTTCTAATCGATCTGAATTGTGTAATGATAGTTTTCCTAAATTTTTTATCGTATACGCTGTTTTTCAAAGTGCCTCAGAAAAATGTATTCAGACTTGTAATGTCGAAACACCTTGCCGGCCATGTTACCGACCCCGAATTCTCTACCCATTTATGTCGAAAATTTTGATCTAAATAATCACAAAAAGCTCTAATATTATGTGGAAGGGCCTCGTTATGCTGGAATCCGCACCTAAAATAGTTCATAAGCGAGAATTCATCGATATTCTCCAAATTAGGTTCTCAAGAAAGTAGGATAGGTTTCCTTTGAAAGTCACTTGAAAAAATTAGCTCCAAATATTTGATCATTACAAATTCCAGCCCATACATTTAAACCGAAAACCATTTTGCGGCCTGTCTTCCCTATGGTGTCCAGGGTTACTTTGTCTCCTAATATTATTCTATGGAAGACGCTACAGTTTGAAAAAACACTTTCGTCAGTCCAAATAATGGTTTTCAAAAATCCCGAGTACGATTCCTATTTGAGAGCCAATGCTAAAACTAAATTCCTCAGAATCACCTGGATTTAGATTAGAAAATGTACATTTCCCAGAACTGGTAAATGTCTATTTTAAATATTTTAAACTACTTCCTTTAAACTTCCTCCAATCGCTAGTCTGTGCTACACCCACATCTTAGGAAACTTACTAGTTGATTTTAAACGGTTGGTATTTATCTAAAAAACCATAGAGATAAAATGTTCCAATTTTTTAATGTTAAATTTATGAAATTTTGTTTTACCTCCACACTTTTTCTATCTCCAATTTTCTATTTTTTTTGGAATTCTTCGGAAGTATTCGGAAAATTTAATAAAAAAACACTAAAGCACAAGCACTAAGTACTTAAGCAATTTTGGCCCCAATTAACTTCGTCATATCTCCTGTAGTTTGTTTCCGAGTGGGTGTCGTTTCGAATTACCCTGTATAGTAGGTGGTAAGAACTTGTACGTCTCCTCGTAGAATCCCTTGTCGAATATATAGTTCCTCTGTCTGTAAAGTTTCTAATTCAGAACTTATGCTAATATTTTTTTATGACGCAGCTATGATTTCGCAACTTTTGTTTGTGGAGTTCTAAAACAGTTACCGCACCTACATAAACAACGGCAAGGCATTCAGCAAGATTTGGACTTATGTTAGTTTATTTGCAATAATGTCATTAAATTTCTTTAAAATATTGTTGATCTGTCTATTAATTTTCAATAGCCGTTACTTGGTACTTGATAGAGGTTTTTGCCTTCTAAAGTAAATGAAGTTTACCTCTAAACACGTTTCTTCTTGATCTATTATACTGGTGCTCATGATTTCGGCATTTTTATTATGTGATGTTTCATTGAGATCTGGCTCTGGTTGACTCATTCCCACTACAATTTCAACTTCTCTTCTTCTCGTATTTATCGTTCATTTCTATTGTTTATGAATAACTGTCGCCTCTGATCTAAGGTATTCTAATATGATTTGTTTCTTAATTGTGGAAATTTTTCGCGCATTACCTTATAGAGTTCCATA
Source organism: Octodonta nipae (assembly GCA_034190945.1). Classification (NCBI taxonomy): domain Eukaryota; kingdom Metazoa; phylum Arthropoda; class Insecta; order Coleoptera; family Chrysomelidae; genus Octodonta; species Octodonta nipae. The sequence continues at coordinate 34,213,015 of CM067218.1, read as the reverse complement.
TTATACGGTCTGTGGGCCGTTTCCATTTTATTCAACTTCCGCGGTTTCTTACCTGTAGGTGTGTCTTGGGTGGGTCGAACAGTGCGTTCGGCAGACCTTTCAGAGTTGGCTTTTTTTGCATTGTTATCAATTCGTTGTTTCCTTGCAGGTTGTGTAGTAGGTCCAATCCGTGATACAATACAATATACTTTTCATAATTTCGTCTGACATGATCTGTATAAACTGGTCTTAGAAAAGTTCTGAGGACAAACTTTATTTGCCTCGAACTCCACAGTAGTATTACTAAGATATTACAAAACTTTTTACCCTAATCGCAATACCTTTTGGTGATAGGTTGAAAAATGTTGTGTTGTTTCTGTTATAAACCAAGAGCTCCACAGGTTTTCCAGTAGCATTAGTATTATAAATGATCCTTTTAATTTATCATACTCTCCTTTGTATATTTAAACATATTCCCATTTACACCAACTCATTTGTTATTCCTAATTTCCCAATATTTCAAATGTGCTGTCATGAATTTCGTTCTTATTGTGCAACAAATCATAGCGACCGAATTCCACTAATGTAGAATGATGCCACCCTTCCAAGACAGAATTGATACATTAATTTCTTGCGAACTTTTTTAGGCAGCTCTATCTAAAAGCTGGGTTGATAAAAAAATAGCCTGCAATATCTACATTAAACATTGGTAACTCATAATATAATATTACACTCTGCGTATGATGTATATATTTTCTCCACAGAAAAGTAAACATTTCGGTCCTCTTCACCAGTTCTGTTATATTCATTTCTTATTCTGCAAATCAGAGTTTTAACGTCACTGATACTTACGTCACAGGGTCACATCAGAAATGGCGACTCGTAAGTATGGGAGAAAAAGCATACAGAAACCTGTACTAGAGTTTTGGACACACTGTATTATCTGGGCTGTGTAAACTACTATTTCCATGCTTTTGGAAGCTCACTGAACTTGAGGGTCCTGGAGAGTGCAAACGCCCCACCGCGCACACCTTTGGGCCTGCTCTTTAGTCACTAAATAGTTTGTTAGTGTACTAAATACTAAATAGGAAAAAATATCGTCAGACATTTCTCACTCATTCATGCAACATGTTAAGAAGTAAGTTGACTAAAATGGTCCTGAAATATAGGGATATCCGGGACGCAAATCATTTAAAATATTTTGTGGCATTTACAGAGAAAAAAATGGTAAAATATGACGTAACTATTTCATAAAGTACTAAAGGGAAAAATATTATTACAGAATTAATATCTGAAATACTTCTTTATTGTGAATATACGCATATTTCAGAAAGATGAATGTTGACGTTTTTCTATCCCCCACCCACCCCATGTAAGAAACTGTAAGACACAACTTCATATTCATATTATTAAGGACAACAAAAGTGTCAAATTTTTGAGGCATTAATTTTAATAATAAATGGTAAATTTAGATTTCTTCTACTTTACACGCATCTTTCACTTCCACTCTTCTAAACAATATATCTGAAAAATATAAGCAATACATATTTTTGAAGGAAATTATCTATCTTCAAAAAAGATTTGAATACAAAATATTCCTCAAAATTTCCGCATAAGTATTGATCCCTTTTTACAATTTAATTTTTCACCTTTGGAATCTTGTAACATATAAACCAATCTGTGTCTAAGGGGGAACCAAATATATTTTTAAAGGTACTAGCTGCTCTACAATAAAGATCTCATTATTATTTTTCGTTAAATTTACTCTTTCAAAAGTTATTCGACTTCCAGAGTTTTCTTAGATTAGTTAGTACATATTTAAAACTGAAATACTTTTCTGTATGTTAGAATTGTTTAAGATAATATTCCTTAATTAGTTTTTTCGTTACTGCAAGTAAATGTTCTGAGTTAAATAAAACTGTTAGATTATTATACAGTGTGTTTCTAAAATAGGATTCCAAACTTATGTTGTGTATTGAACTCATTCAAATAAGCCAAAAAGTCCCTATTAAAATGTGCCCTAAAACGCACCCTTAGGAATTTATATGCACTTAAAAGGCTCAAACAAAAACTATTGTTTTCCAGTCACCACTTTAACTAATAAAAAACTGCAAAGCTCAATTGACAGGTAATTAATAACTAGAATGGTTAAGAGCTGTGGCAACGTCAGTATTTTATTTGTCATAGTAAATAAATTTTTGTATGTCCTAATTAATAACTTAGAAAGCACAGTAATTTTCAAGCTCAATGTACTTGAAAACCATTGGAAATATCGATTTGGACTAACACAATATTTTTTAGATAAAATTGTTAAGATTTTATAAATCTGTAGAAAAAATGGTAAAAAAATTGAAATGAAAAAATACGGGCTGAGAACACTAAATAGGACGCTTATGATTTACATACGGAGTAGTTATTTTTTATATATTTAATTTATTATTACATAATCTCCACCAAGGTCATCGGAGTTACCTGTTCGTGGTTTTGGCATAATACCTAAAACTAATAATATATAAACCTATCCTATCGAAAATATATACTTAACATAAAGGAAAATATCTAAAAATACATAAAATAAAAAAGAACTTAAAAGAAAAAATAAATAAATAAAACATAATTTTTTAGGGAGTTTCTATAACAGTTATTATCTTTATTAATGATCCACTTTTTTTTAACTTATTTTTTATTGCAGTTACATTACTTAACGCTTTTAGTTCATTTGGAAGACTGTTGTATACATTTCTTGCTCTTATAAAACTGCGTTTCTTACTGACTGGAGAAGAATGCTCTTGTTTTTCGTAATACTGTTTGAGTTCAGGAATTTTTCTTTGAGCGTAATGTAGTGATATTTTAAAGATTCAAGTGAGAAGAGATGTTTAATAGTCTCTTCTGGTGGCTTTGCAGACGTTCTGTAGCGTTGAAGTAAGCTCCCCCCAGGCAATGATTCCATAGTTGATCATGCTGTGGAAAAGTGCGTAATACAACTTCATCAATGTGTCCTTTTTCATTATCTTGGAGAGATTATAGAATACAGAACAAACAAATGTAAGAAGTTATGTGAGACCCATTCATTTTTCGTATTTATGTTAGATCGTTTTATCAATAACAAAAAAAACAGTTTTGTTTGATCACTTTGAAAGGCATATAACTTCCTAAGGGTGCGTTTTAGGGCACATGTTAATAGGGACTCTTGGCTTATTTTAATGAGTTCTATGCACAGCAGAATTTCGGGATCCTATTTTAGAAACACCCTATATAATTAATTAAATATTGTTAATGTAATAACTATATAATATTTGAAAATGCTTATAAAGTAGATTGTAAATTTTTCTATAGACCTTGATAATATCTAATGGGCAAATAATATAAAAAAAATCTTATGTAAAATCCTTTTCAAATACACTACTACCTACATTACTACCTCCATTATAACATTTTGTAAGATAGTAGCAGACACCCACGCACCCTCAAATATCTTAGGTAATTTGTGAATGTTCCATTGACTTATTTCAAACCAAGCATGAAATATTTTATGACATGTGCATGTTTCCTTGATTTTTATTTCAAATTAAAGTTCAAACTCGGAAGTAGTGTGTGGTAAACAGACGAGGATTTAATTTTAAGAATTTACCTATTTATTATATTTTAATACCACAAATGTGAGTATTGTTACTTTCTGAACCTTTAAACTGCTTGAGAAGTGAAAATATTAAGTAATTCCTAATGTTTAGATAAAAATAATGTCGTTTTCATTTTACACCAATTCCAGGGACCCTATTTCTAGCAATGTTTGTCGACGCGACGGCAGCGTATTATAAAAAACCTTTCTTAAAAATTCCGTCCGGTGATACAAGAACTGTTTTATATTTTGTTGTCTAGTCAATACCTACGTATATATGTAATTCATCAGGTTGATAACGAATGGTGGAAGCCGCTTTGTGTTATTCGATCATTATAATGAATGAAATTAAATATTTTGTAATAATATCGCGTCTCTATTAATAAACAGTGACTAATTTCGACATTAGACATGTCATTTTCAAACAAAATATAATTAATAAGATTAAAAAACATGGTGCATTTCTGGATAAAGAGTATATAGTGTGTGACAGGAAACTGGCTATTTGAAAAAGTCAAATATGTTCCTGTTTACATCTTACATCTAATTGATCATTAAGGAGTTTTTTCTTTAGCATTAAATAATAGGTTTGATAAACTAATTTGCGGTTTAAAAGTAACTCGAATATTTTGTCTAGATCAAAATTCTAGATATTCTTTCTTAGAGTTCCGAAATGCATAAGTGATCCTAATGTTACTGGTTGTTCGGAGTATTTAATAAGGGGGTAATTAATTAATTGACAAATTGTTGTTGTTTTCCTAACATAAGATGAGTAGTTATTTTTCGTTTATATCCTTTATTATAACCTCTCGACCTAATAACCTTAAGATCAATTTCTAAATCATTTTTTTACAATGGTAATGTAATTTTTTTTATTACTGGATTTATATTAGTATTTTTCGGGATATTGACTTATATCATATAAATTTGTGACATGAAAAGATACTAGAATTCATTTTTAAGAGATTGTATGTTCAGTGATTAACCTGGACAGTTCTAATGATTTTTTTCATTGAATGAGGAGCTTTTAAATGATTTGAACTCTGAATTCAATTAAAGAATTGGGAATGATCTTTGTAGCATTAAAATGTATTTACCACGCTACTAAAATTTATTTAAAAGATGTTTATTAATGAAATGAGAACCAAAGCTGTCCAAAAATATAAAAAAGTCACGTTTTAAACTTTGTATATTATCAAGGTAGTATATTATTTCTGATAGTTGCATTCAAGGGATATATTAAATATTTCTCCTAATAGTGGACTGATACACACCGAGTCGGGGTAGGATTAACTACTATAAAATATATATCATTTTAGTTGGGATAAAATTGTCTGTTTTTCAACTCTTATTTGTTTATAACTATTTCCACAACTTTATGAGATGGCGCAAATGGATATATTTATTATACATATTATTTACAACCTACAATAATCGGGTGTATACCTGCAAATCAGAGTAGTATATCTTCACCTCATTGGTATTCACCTAACTATATGGTTATTTATTTATCAGTGTACTAAAGTGCCAAATTTGAAAAAATATCTTAAGGCATTCCCAACAAATGCAGGAAATATTTCGAGAAGTGAATTCACTAAATTTTTACTGAACTTCTTACGATTATGTAAGAATTTCATAAATAGATTTAAAAAATCAAAAATATTTCACATTATTTCATGAACTACTTTAAAAGATTTTTTCTCTAACATATTAGTGTTTCTGAAAACATTTTAGAAATATTTCAAGCTCTTGAAATAAGTCATGATAAATTACAGAATTAATTCCTATTATAATAGGGACAAACGTTATAAAATATTTCAAATCACTTTTTTCGCGAATATACGAATATTTATGGAAAATTTGCATGTTTGCTTGGTTATTATTTCAAGTTTCAAGTTAATGCTCTTTATAAGTACATATTAGATGAACGAGGATTTAAGAATACTAACGGTAGCCCAGTGCTTGAAATTCGACCAGAATTCATTAAAATGTTATGTTTGAACTTTGAGGATTATTGAGATTTTTTTGTCAAAAGGTATATATCTATAAGAAATAAACTCGAAGCACAATTAGAAACGTAGGAGAGACCTTTGCTATCCTCATTACTTCATTTGGATTAAATTTACATAAATAATTGAGGCAAATATTTTAATCTATGTTTATTATTTTAGGCTTATTTTTATATAAATATGTCCTATACATTACCAATGGTCTATGAAACATGCTCGATATAATTATCGCCGATTTTTTTTTCGTAACCTAATAAAAACAAATCAAACGATTTCTTAAATAGATATGACAAACAACGCAATGAAAACTCTAATCTTTAAGATCTTTTCTATTGTCTTCTGATTGATGATTTGTTACAAAACACCTTCGGAATTTTGTGAAAATAATATTATGTTAACGATATTATTATAATCCAAACAAAAATTTACAAAAACTAATTTATACGAAAATTAGTGTGTAGTTTTCTGAAAAATCAATACTGTTCCACAACACTGACTATTCTTCTATTGAACTATACGCAACTTCAGACAAAGAAAAAGAAAAAGATGGTCATCACCTGATGATCTGATAGAGCGTTCCCAGTCACTGCCATGTGTAGTCATTTGAGAACTAATCTAACATAAATGTTTACTCATTTTTGTAGGTTACCAACTTTTACGCCAGCTTTGTTATTTAAAAAAATTAACTAAAAGTTGACCAAATTGTTAGAAAACAGTAACTGGTAGATCATATACCCAAAAATGAATAATGTAAAAGAGCGAACCTACCCAAAACTAACTTGTAACGAAAGACTTATTAAATATATTTACACTTAAAATTTTTCAGTATGTTTTCAATAACAAATTCATTTTAAAATGCTAACATTATATTAAATAAAATTTTTGATTTGAAAATAAAAATTACAGTAGGTAGTCTTAAAGTGTATTTAAGTGAGTATAATAGAAATGAGAATCTTTATTCAGAGATTTTACAGCTACGATTTCAACTCGTAAGAAGAAAATGCAAGAAACTAACTCAAAAGTTAGTATGAACGTGGAGTACTATTACATTATAAATAATTACAATACATAAGTAGATATTGATAAACCTTAAACTACAATATATCTTACGATTCAGTATATTTTCATTAATGTAAGTTAAACACCCATACCTAGTAACCCATGATGATTTCCATTTGGTATAGAACATATAAAAACATAAGACCCACCTATTGTTAATTAATATTAGGTAAATACACTTTTGGAAATTTTTTTCAATTAATTGTAATAGAAATCTTGAAAATACATTGACAACTTTTCTGAGTGAATGAAATGTCAAAATTTAAATCAAAATCGCCAGGCCATGAATATCAGGATTGCCATATGACCCTATTTATCGCGAATCACGATCTGTGCATAGTATCACGATTCTTGTAGTAGTAATTATCAAATTATATGAAACTTACCCGCCAAAAATAGCAAGATAAAATTAACTTTTTATAACCCCCAACACCTCCAAAACGTAAAAAACATTCATATTCTGGACTTGTTACGTTTGGATTTCATATCTAAGACAACTACACACAGAAAATCTGTCCAGCTGTTTGGATGTTCAAAAAGTATATATTCCTAGAATCTGATTTTAGTGCCATCTACCTGATCTAATTGTGAATCTAAACCACTCTAATACATAAAAAATTACATTAAAATCGGTACAGAAATTTAGGAGTTCAAGAAACCGATTGCTGCGCCACCTACCTGGTCCAATTGTGAATATAAGCTATCCAGGGACCCCCACAAACACTCACAAAGTATTTCATCAAAAGCCGTCCAGTAGTTTAGGAACAGTTAAACACAGATCATTTTGTCAAGTCGGAAATGAGCTGATGAGCTTCAAAGTTCAGAACAAATCTTAGTAAATTGTAGCTAAGAACCATCTCGATCACGTTTGCTTTCATCTCCAAACACCCCATCAAAATCGGTCCATTCATTTAGGAGCTACGGTGCCACATACAGATACACAGAGACACACCTTCATACTTACAACAACTTATTGCGTCGGGGGTTAAAAAGAATGTAAAAAAAGTAAAAGGTTAAGTTAATAAAATATTATGAGACAAATTTTTCAAGTCAAACATAATTCTGATTTTATTTGATTAACCATATTTACAATGCACTGAAAGTTGCAAACATGCGAGAGCCCAGTAAATCGGGAAAATTATGCAATATAATTTTTCGTGGGTTCTATTTCAATAGCATGACTATGTAGAAAAAATTTAGGGAATGGTCAAAATTTGTTAGTTTTACCTTTAATTTAGTTTGTTTTAACATTTGAGAACATATGGTCTCAAATACCTTTACAATTTGCTGTTCAAGCAATCTGGCGACACTGTTACAATTATTTAGTTGGCATTGACAGTATGAACGTAAATAATACTTTTTTTATTCTATTTGATTTTATTTAATGAATGAACCAATATTAAAAATAAATTTTAGCACTGAAGGTCGTCGGTAACTACTAAACAAAACTGATACTACAATTGCAATTTCCACAAATTACGTTTTTTGAAAACTGTCCGACGCGTTTCGACTAATGTCTTTGTCAAGGAATTAGACATTGACATTAGTCGAAACGCGTCGGACAGTTTTCAAAAAACGTAATTTGTGGAAATTGCAATTGTAGTATCAGTTAATTATTATAATGAATTTCCAACAAGTATCAGCCGAATCAATTCAGTACTAAACAAAACAAAAATAAAGAAAATCAGTTCAGGTTCAGAGGTGAAAATGGTACCCAACCGTTTTGTCTTTGCCTATTTATATATAGATATTGTAAACTGCAATTTCTGCAAAAGTCTTGGATCAAGTTGGTGTCGCCCATTTTATAATATTTTCAGTTTTGTGAACGTATCGGAATCTTCTAATAAACTAGAAATGTTAGTACTATATCTTGTAATACGCACTCCTCTTATATTTATTTTGTTGTGTCACCCAATAAGTTGATTTATTCAATGTATATGAAATTATTCAACTCCACGTGAAATTTAACTATTCTAATTCTAAATGGTTCGGCTAAAGTATGAATATAGAGACTTTATTTCTCTCAGTGTAGAAAAGAAACGCCACAAACACTGTGAACATATATATAGTGCAGCAGTTTCTATTTTTTTGTCAAAATAGGTTGCTTGCTTCAGAGGCAAACTAAAAATTTAACAAAATAAACTTTACATACATAGAAGTTCATATTTTTATTATTTTATTCAAAGAGCAGTTGAAATCGGTGAACAATCTGTCAAAAAATTAAAATATCTCTTGAGGGAGTATTAGCCGAACATCCTGCAATGCAATAATGATCCTCGTACAGTTTTCATATGTTAATAAACGCATGCAGCATAAAAACAAAATTAGATAGAAGTGTAATTAATATAACTAAAAATGCAAAATGTGGTTAATAAATTCATTTATTTTTGCTTCATGATAATATATGAAAAGTGTTTTGTCATGGCATCGAACATAAATTGAATGTAAATGAAACCTATTTTGCCGAGTATTAAAAAAATAACAGACGAAATTTCTAAGTCTTCATAAAAAACACCATATGTCGCCACCAGATACCTACCTATATTTCACTAAGTCAATGAATCTCAATCTGCAGAAACCTTCGTTCAAAAATTTGTTTGCTAATCAACAGATACTTTTCATATTATCCAGCTATTGTATTTGTATTAATGTTTGATAAATGGCACAGTTACTAAATTGGTTAAATAACAATTAGCGCTCACTATAATACGCATTTACAAAAATAAGAGTTTCTCATTTTGTTATTAAACGATTTATGCTCCCAGATATTAATATCAAATTAAAATATCTTTTTACAACATTTTTAGCAGAAGGAATTCTTCTTACGACGCCCTTCTTTGAAGCAGTCCTTCCGCGAATTAATAAATTCGTCTCCAAAAGTACGACATATGCCTACTTCATGTATTCATTATTTCAATTAATATATACCTCTGAAACCAAGTTCCTACTGAATTCAAAATTTAGTAAGTAGCCTTTCCTCATTAGCAAAATGTAATTAAATAATTCTTCATAAACACTACATAATGCTAAACACTGAATTCATTTAAATAGCAAGATAATTATTTTTATAGACTTTTACGGCAGTACTTAATTTGAAAAAAAACTTACTGATTCATATTTCGTAATTTGTTCTGTTAAATGAATGAGAAACATATACATACCAAATATTTAATTATACATCTCGATTGACGACTTTTATTTACACCTTCCAAGTACACAATTTCAAGAAATGATTGCCCTGAAGACATATTTATTCAAATCTGTTTTTAGAAAGTCCTAGTCCTTCTTGGAGTTACCCTTTCCGTGAACTTCTAAATGCGTTTTATTTCACAATTACCTAATTATAACCGGCCAATACCTCAGCCTGTAAGTATCTACTACCCCAGCTAACTATTACGGCATTGCATTAAAGGATCTTTGAAACTAATTTATAGTATTAACTTAAATCTCATTCATTAAATTTTTGTCTAATTAAAAATTTATATAACTTTTAATACTTAATAATACTTTGATATGGCAAAATTTATGATATATGCTCAAAACTATATTTTTATTTATCTATTATGCAATAAGTCTGTAAATTAATAATTTACTTATTTGTATTAGTTTCAAATTACAAAGACAACAACTGAGAAGTAATACAAATTCCAAGTTCTCAAATTCGCCTTGTACAAACTAAGATTTTTATTTAATGAATATGACATGGTATCGCCATCTGTTATTCCTATTTATATTACATATTAATGTCCTCAAAATATGCATGATATAAATTTATTCAAACTGGTCTCAAAATATGCGTAATATAACAACTTCTGAAATGTCCCCAAAGTATGCGTTAGACTTGTACCAGTTTGGGGACCGTCCCCAAAGTATACAAATGTCCCCGAAGTATACAATAATCTGAAATTTTGTCCTCAAACTATGCGTCCCACATGTATATATATATATATATATATATATATATATATATATATATATATATATATATCTGTATATATATATATCTGTATATAATTTTAGAAGACTTTTCACGAGGAATGGTGGTCTTTTTGACGTCAAGAGGAAGATGAGTTCTGTTGATGATTTCCTTGGTCTTTTTCTCTAAGTAGTAGTCGGATTATTGATAATTATTTCGGAGTCTGGAGTAGAGAATTCATCTTGTGAACATAGTCCTTAATGTTGGGAAGAACAGTCGCGTTACCTTTGTCCGCAAGAAGAATATGTTATGTTATGTCATCGTTGTCACGTAGTTGTTTTAATGCATGTCTGTCGGTGGAAGTTAGGTTTGATTTTGGTGACTTGGATGTGCGGAGTACTCTAGCAATCTCTTGACGAGTATCTTTAGCCTCAATATCTTTTAGTTCAACCAAAACCTTTGGATAGGACGAGTAAACTGGTAGAGTCTAAGGAGAAGTCAGAAAAGTTGTGGACGGTCGTCTGAGCGAATAAGTCCCGTTAGTTGTTGAGTCATTGTTTTCTTTTGAGTCAAATGTGCAACTTTATCGCTCGAAATGAGATCAAAATTGTCCCACAGAATTGGATGAGGGTTGAAAGTATGTAATGACTAGTAGCAATGATACAAATTTCGGTTGGTTTGGTCAAGTTGATTTCTGATTGAATGGATGAAATTTCGTTACAGGGTGAAACTTGCTTTGTTAAGAATACTGGAAACTTAATGTTAAGAGGTGTGATGTTTTAGTTTGAAAGTGTTCGTAATGATGTTATGGGTTCTGCAAGATTTAAGGAAAGTAAGATCACAAAGAAGCAGAGATTTTCGAGTGCCGTATGTTTTAGTCAATTGGAATAAATCCTCCCCGTAGAGGCGAATGAAATGTTATGAGAGGCTTCCGCGGTCATTATTATGAACTAGGCTAGGTTCGGGGTGAGAACCGTGTCTGAATTTATTAAATGCTCGACGTTTGGACTCCTCTGCTTTGGAGCCATTATTAAGAGACAAAGGTGAAAAAGTTTCAGAATCTAGATAGAACTCGGGGCCTCAATGTGCCTCCGCCCCAAGAGTAACCAGATAATTGAACTGAATGTGAATCTGCTCTGCTTCTTTTATTTATGGTTATCGGTGGGATAGAACGGGAACTCACGTGATGATGGGGCTGTGTTATGATTGGTTGGGTGTTGGTGGGCGTGTCTGCTTTGTTGAATCTGGCAATGACGGAAGTATATAAGCTATGAGAGTTCGAGAACAAAATCGACCAAAAATACATGTAATTTCCCATAAGAGATTCTAAGGTTAAAATTACCGAAAATTTACCCCGATGACCGTGAAATCGCCGACGTGAGCGGGGTGAGGAACAGCGTAATTAGTGCCATTTCCGCTTAACGTGGTGGTGTAAACGGTATATTTAGGGGTGTATTCACCATATTTAAGGCCCTTTTGGAAATTGACGAGGGTGAAATTTGATCGAGGGTGTCATTTGTTCTGTGAGCCAGGGAGCTGCGTTCTCGGATAGTGGGTGCCCCGGCTGCTATTGACGTGTTGAAGACGGTTGACTAGAGCTCCAATGAGGGCCCCAGGGCTGAAGATGGATGAGGACCGCGTATAGGTTAGGATGCTGATGACAGGGTATGATGTAATGGTGCTTATGTAATATTGGGTAGGGCTGCTGTGACGTGGATGAATGGGGGTCTCGTAGAAGTTAGAATTTTAACGACAGGTTGTGATGTAATGGAGGTTATGGGCTATAAAGTAGAGCTGCTGTGATGGGAGGCCGCGTAGAAGTAAGGTTATGTCGTAAGTAGAGGTTAGAGTTCGCGGGGTCGGCATATAGGTTAGAGAGCTGTCAGCTGAGTGTTAATTGCGGTGTCACCGTGTGGTGTTAATTTAAGCGGTGTTCTGTGAGTTGCGTGTACCGCAGGGGTGTGGTGGTTAGAAAGAAAGAAAAGCTGGGACAGGATTTCGATCCCAGAACCCCCGCATTGAAGTCATTATTCCGAGCAACTGAGCTATATGGTAATTAATATAAGAGTTTCTTTGGGTGAATATGTATCTGGATGTTGAAGGTTCTTAATATGTTGAAATTGAAACAATAGAATTAGCTGCATGCTATTAGGTGCACTGACATTGTGAGAGTGACTTGCAAAAGGTTAAATTAAATATGAAAACGTATACAAATAAGTTATCGCCCCATAAATGAACAGAAATCTTGGCGGGAAGCTTAAAAATATATAGGATAACGGCATTTACATGTAAGTTATCAGACTGGTGATTTAACAGATTCTACTATCGAAAAAGACAGTTGACATCTTATAGAAGGAATGCAAGGTACATTATACTAGAAATGGGATAGCGGAGAAATGAGATTGCAGATAACGAGATAGGTGGAACAGGATGACTGAGACGGTAGGTATATGTTTGAAGTGGGTTGGCAGAACGCTGGAAGCGAGAATGCTGGGAAATGGAAATGTTACAGATGCTAGAAATGGTTAGAAACGGTACAAATGGTAAAAACGACTGAAAAAGGAATGTTGGAAAGGAGATAGCGGGAATTTGGATGGTTGGAACAGGGACGTTATAAATGATGGAAATGGTTGGTATAAGCAAATGCTAGAAATGACTGGTACAGGGACGCTATAAATGATATATAAGATAGAAATGCTAAGAACAATCCCGGCGCAAATATCAGAAATAGCATAAAGTTGAATGGTTGGCATATGTTTGAAGTTGGTTGTTAGAACGCAGGAAACGCTGAGGATGAGAAAGAAGGAAACTGGAACGTCAGAAAGAGGAATGGTAGGAACGGTGTAACTCAAAGCAGTAAATGGTACGAGGGTTGAAACAATCATTCTAGAGTTGAGATAGGAATGCTAGAAATGGTAAGATGACTAGAACAAGCATTGAAGAGTTGTAATGGGAATGTTAGAAACAGGATAGCAGAATAGAGCGTGCTTTAAATATCTTTAAATAAAGTTTGTTGACTGAACTCGGGAATGCTGGGAAGAGGAATGATGGAAACGTGGAGCCTAAAACTTTTTCAAAGGACTACAACAACAATTGAGAACTAATCTACATTCAAGAGCGTTATTTGAAATTTCCACAGAGTAGAGTTTATTGTAAAAATATATATAATTTGAAAATTAACTTTTAAAATATGTAATAGTGTTTTACTCACCGTCTCTCACAGATGGATAGGATACCTACTAGTTCACCATTGGCATGCTTCTAAAAGTATAGGATTTAGTCAAGAAGTTTGGTTCTAAGTAATACTTTCAATCCATAAGAAGATGATGATGACATTAAATTATTAAGTTTTTCACAAATAATAATAATCGAAGTGTTCTATTACCAAAATCTTCCTGTCAGAAGTACTGATTTTTTTTATTACCAACCATATCGTCTCAGTATTACATAAACAAAGAGAATGACCCTGAGATCAAAACTATATTGTGAGTCAACGATATACGTAATTAGCGATTCCGTTGATACTTGACCTTGGGTTGAAGAAAATATCACTTTTCGTACGCACTAAATTGGGACATATTCCGAACCAGTTTCGTTAAGAATGTTACGCTAAAGGTCAATAAAATATCGTAAACAAGTCCATGTCTAATTAACGATTGTTCCTGGTACGATGATTTGATGGGAATACAGGGTGGCTCATTAACAAAATATGCATGAGGGAACTATCAGAAAATTGCAGATTATAAATAAATGACGCTACTGCAATTCATATGCAGATATCTATCGATAATTTTAAATACTTACACACTAGTACCATCATCATCTTCTTCTTTTTCTTCATACAGTATAAAGTTTGAAATAAATGCATATTACCTGTTGAAATTTTCAATGTGTTTGCGTTAAACTTGGCAGCAACGCACCAGTTTCTGTGATCTTAACCATTGAACGCTAATTTCATTCGAAACAATATGTTCGAGTGGGTTTTCCCCAGATCTAGGTATTTTTCTCAGCTATATCATAAGAAGACATTAATATTTTTCCGACATCTAGGGAAATATATGATATCTGACATCAACGGCTGCTTGTATGCAGCCCACTTTCACTTTTCTATTACGTCACCAGCCAGCACTGTCATTGGACATTTCAAACCATTGTCAAGTAAATAATTTGCTTCAAATTTGACGCTCAATCAGTCCAATCGTTCGAAGAAAATACCATTACCATTCGAATCAATTCACTCAATTATGTAACTTTCCAAGATCTAGGGATTTTTCTCATCAATGGCATATATATATATATATATATATATATATATATATATATATATATAGGGGTAATCTACCAATTTATTCTTCATTCAAACAAGTTTCTCTGCACCTCGATAAGAAACAGTTAATCGAACCAAACCAATCAAGTAGGGGTATTGGAAGGATCAATAACACGAGCGGGATGTAAGAATGGAATGAAGGATTTGAGTGACTAGATTATTTTTTCCGATATTGATTACGAGGGATAGCAGAAAGGTGGGTATTAATAGTAAGAGCGAGGACGTGAAAGAAAGTATAGAATACAAGAAATTCAAAAGAATAGTCCCAATAGTTGTATGTAGATGGTGAGCGTTTATCACGTGGGAAACTAGAAGGTTGAATGACAAGAACGTTTCAAAGCGTCGTATTTCGTTGTGTCTGTTGGTAATCACGTGGGGGAGGGTAGAAAGTTAAACAATACTGGAATACCAAGAATTCAAGAAAGGGTCCTCACGGTTTTTGTTCCGTTAGCCGTCGGCTATCACATGGAAGACTGGAAGGTTGAATGATAAGAATGGGATACCAAGAATTAGAATTCAAGGAACGGTCCTAATAATTGGATTTCATTGGTCATTGGTTATTACTGTAGACTGGAAGGTTGAATGACAAGAACGGTCCTAATGGTTTGATTTCTTTAGCTGGTGGTTATACCATCATGAACAAGAATTAGGTATCACGTATTCTGGGAATGGTCCCTAACGGTTGGTTTCCATTTTTTGTTGGAAATCACGTGTGAGACTGAAAGGTTGAATGACAAGAACGGTCCTTATGGTTGGATTTCTTTGGCTGGTGGTAATCACGTGGGAGACTAGAAGGTTGAATGACAAGAATGGTATACTAGAAATTCAAGGAACGGTTCCAACAACTGCAATCTGTTGGGCGTAGATTTATCTCAGATCTAGTCATCACTCTCATTGGTCAGTTCAAACTAGTCATTATGTTGCGCTATAATTTTATAATGCATTGGTCGAAGGAAAACATCATCATGAGTCGAATAGGCATGCTTACGCCTTCACCCTTATACCGCCATGGCATAGAAGGTATTTAAAGGACTGTCCTAACGGTTAGATTTCGTTGGCTGTTGATAATCTCGTGATAGATCAGAGACCAGACCAATCATTATGTTGCGCTATAAATTTATAATGCATTGGTTGAGGGAAAACATCTTCACGAGTGCTTATGCATTCATGCTCACGGCGCTACGAACAAGAATGGGATATAAGGAATTCAAGGAACGGTCGAATTCCGTTAGCTATTGGTTATCATGTGGGAGTCTAGAACGTTGAATGATAAGAAAGGTATACTAACAATTCAAGGAACGGTTCTAGCTGTAGGATTTCGTTGGCTATTGGTAGTCACGTGAGAGTTTAGAAGGTTGATTGATCAGAACGGGATAGCAAGAATTCAAGGAACGGTTCTAGGTCTTGGATTTCCTTGACCGATGGTAATCACGTTGGAGTCTAGAAGTTTGATACGAGATACCAGAACTTCAAGGAAAGACTGAAAGGTTGAGTGAAAAGAAAGGAATAGCGAGAATGGAATGAACGGTTCTAACGACACGATTCAGTGGGCCTGTGTTGATGGTAAGTATTAACAAGAAGATAGTATTGGTAGGGGCGGGGGACGTAAAGCAGGTATAGGATATCGGGAACTCAAAGATGGTTCTACGGAGTAGGTGTGATGATAGTTATGGTAATGAAATAGAAAGAATAGGAGCCTGGAAGGTTAAACGATTGCAACAGGATAGCAGGAATCGAACAAAAAAAATACTGTACCCTATATGATTAACCGATTGCTTAGCTACGTTATGTTACCATCGGACGGTGGAAATGATGGTTTAGTCTCTTACAATGTTTGTAAATTTAAGTGCATCATTTATCTCATATAGATATTGAATTTTCCACTGTGTTTACTTTAAATCTAGCAACAACTTTCGGGTACTTTACTACTACATTATCATTGGACAACAATTTCATTTGAATCAATCCTCTCGAGGGAGGTTTTCAAAGATATTTTTTTATTACCAATGCTATAAGAAGATCTAGATGTGTTTTTCTGAGATGTATGGAAATATATAATAATGTGACGTTGATATATCGAGCCGTGTTACGTAACTAGACTGACTAGCCTCCTGTTCATCTGTTTCATTGAGTATAGTTTTTGTAATAATTTTATTCATAGTACCATATATGCATTGAATACTTCAATGTGTTTGCTTTAAATTTGGCAACAACGTTCCCAGCACTTTAAACATAACCATCGAATCAAAGTGCACGAGTGTGTTTTCTCTAGATCTATGGATTTTTTTCATCAATGCTATAAGAATACATAAGATTTGTTTTTCCGAGATGTAAGGAAATATGTGACACCTGACATCATCCGCTTATTGTATACAGCATGTTATTAGTTGTATGGTAGACCATAATCGATGAGGGAGTGTGAACAAAGCGACTGAATACACATTGAAGAAGTATGTTGATCTGTCCTTAAGATTGACCCTTATCAATTGTCCATCACAAGGATAACTCAAGAGCTGTTACATCTAATCAACCTAAATCCGCTCGTAGTAAATTAATTTCAAACGTCTATTGAAACTGAACAATGCTAAGTACGAAATATCGGCTAGACATCTCTCAGACCCTCCACAACAAATGCAAATCACGCATACTTTAAAGAATATTGTCCAAACCCCTTAATGTCTATATATATATATATATATATATATATATATATATATATATATATATGTGTGTGTGTGTGTGTGTGTGTGTGTGTGTGTTGTTTTTTTTTTATCCGAAGAGGGGGGAAATACATTCAGTACTTAGCTAGCACGTGCTAGCCGTCGTGCGGGACTCCCGATACAATGACTTCAAAGCAAGAGTAAATCGTTGCATTGAAACCAGTATACCGTATACCCGCTAAAACCCTAACCTCTTTCTCCTACAACCATGGTCCCCTGCGGCACTCTTAGTCAATACTACTTCGCAAGGGTGGTTCATTGCAGATGTTTACTGCTCTTACATTGAAAGCCTCTAAAGCCTACTCCTCGAACGTATTGCGGAGTTCTTTGAGGATAGTCTCCGCGTAATCTGATACCAAGTTCCAGGCTTGGGGGCCCTTCAGCATGGCTTCTACTATTTGTTCTGGAACGATATTAGTCTCCAGAATCCTCTCCACTTCAGCACGTTGATCCTGAAACCGGGGGCAGTAGAAGAACACGTGTTCCGCGTCCTCTATCACGTCCGTACAGTGTGGGCAGTTTGGGGAGTTTGCCCTCCTGAACCTGTGCAGGTATGCTCGAAAGCATCCATGTCCAGTCAAGAGTTGAGTAATGTAGAACCCAACCTCTCCATGCTGGCGGTTGACCCAACGACTGATGTTAGGTATCAATCGATATGTCCACCGGCCTTTAGTAGAGCTGTCCCACCTCTCCTGCCATTGCCCTAGACTCATGGCTCTTTCATCGCTGTTTCCTGTCGGTTGGTCTTTCTCTAACTTTCTGCGATAAAGCCGTCCCCTTTCTGCAGCCAGGATGTCGATTGGTAGGGTAGAGGCAATCACACTCACCGCCTCGTAAGACACAGTGCGGTAGGATGATGCCACTCGAATCGCTGAGAGCCGCTGGACTGATTTCATTTTCCGGCGGTACGATGGTAGCTCGAGCGATTTCTCCCATACCGGTGCCCCGTACAACAAAACAGAAGTAGTTACTGTTGCCAGTAGCTGTCTTCTTATCTGTCTAGGGCCTCCGACATTCGGCATTATTCTAGATAATGCCCCCTGTACCCTAGCTGCTTTCTTGCTGGCCGCGATTATGTGCTCTTTGAAGTTGAGCCGTGCGTCCAGGAGCACCCCCAAATAGCTGATGAAGGGCTGCGACTGTATGTAGGAGTCGCCTATTTTGAGGGTGATGGTTTCCCTTGCCTTTCGACTGCTAACAAGAAGTGTTTCGGTCTTTTGTTCTGCTAAACTCAAGTCCGCTGCGAGCATCCAATGCTGAATTGTGGCTATAGCGAATGAGAAGGTTGTTTGTATCTCGTCTATGTGCTTGCGCACTATGATCAATGCCACATCATCGGCGAATGCCACTAGCCTGACGCCCTCAGGCAGACCGAGCAGGAGCAGGTCGTTGTACATTACGTTCCATAAGAGGGGGCCAAGAACAGAGCCCTGAGGTACACCTCCTGTGATCTTATAGTCTACTTGCCCATTTTCAGTTTGGTACAACAAGATGCGGTCCTTGAAATACGCTGAAACCATTCTGCGCAAGTACTGCGGAACTTCCATCCTGGCAAGAGCCTCCAAAATGCGGTCCCAGCGGGCCGAGTTAAAGGCGTTCTTGATATCCAGGGTGGCTATTAGACAGTACTTTTTTCCACCTCTTCTCCATCTCTTTTCCGAGATAGCCTCTCTGGCGATGTTGGTAACAAGTGTCACGGCATCGATGGTTGATCTCCCCTTTCTGAACCCGAATTGGTTGGTGGAAAGTTTTGGCTCAACGTAGGGCTCCAGCCTATCTGCTATTATTCTTTCAAGGAGTTTTCCCGCAGAGTCCAACATACAGAGGGGATGATATGATGACGGTTCGTCGGGAGGTTTCTTTCCCCCTTTAGGGAGGAGCACAAGCCTCTGCTTTTTCCACTTAGTCGGGAAAACCCCCTGCTTTAGGCAGGTCTCATACATGTGTAGAAACATGTCAGGCCTATTGGCTATGGCGCATTTTAGCGCGATGTTAGGTATGCCATCTGGACCGGGAGCCTTACCGTTTTGGAGCCGGTTGCACGCGCCCATCAGCTCACTCATAGTCACTGGTGGTATATCTTCGTCCCTCACCTGCCACGAAGGATAAGCGGGTAGCTCAGGCTTCGCAGGAAACAAGTGAGTGACAATGCGGTGCAATGATTCGGGGCAGTTCGTTGATGTCATGGGAGGGGCCTTAATTTTATGCATCAAGATTTTATACGGTTTTCCCCATGGATCTTGATTAACTTCGTCACACAACTCCTTCCAGTAGGATCTCTTGCTTGAGAGAATGGCTCTTCGTAGTTGTTGTCTTTTGATCTCATAGTCGAGCCTTAGTTCTTCTGTTGTGACCCTGTCGCGTCTTCGTGCTCGTTGATGCAGCCTTCGTGCTTTGAGACACTCTCGTCGGTGTTGTGAGATTGTGTCGTTCCACCAGTAAACTGATGGGCGGCTGTTGTTCTGCCGTCTCCTTGGCATGGAAGCATCGCAGGACTTGACAACGCTTGTCATTACCTCTTTGGCAGTGGCTTCTGCGCTTGTTGCTATTGACAATGGTTCCTGCTCCATAACCAAGGCGAATGAATCAGCATCGAAAGCATTTTTGTTCCAACCGACTGGCTGTGGCCTCGCACGACTGACACAGAATCTTCGTTTGGGAGTGGTGTTGATTTCCCATATAATAGCTTGGTGGTCGCTATTAGTAAACTCCTCATCGACCCGCCACTCACAGCCCCCTTTAATTAGGTTGCTGCTAACGAATGTCACATCGATAATGGAGCTGGCTGTGCCTTTGCGATATGTGCTTACGGCTCCTGTGTTGAGGAGTACCAGGTTGAGCGAAGACATGGTCTCAAGGAGAGCTCGTCCTCTCGCGCTCGTTTCCCGGCATCCCCAGTCAATTGCCCAGGCGTTGAAATCTCCTGCGATGGCGACCGATTCACGCTTCCGTACATCCTCCGCCAAGGTGTCCAAGAATAACTCGAACTCCTCGAGCTGTGCACTAGGAGGTGCATAGCAGCTATAGAAGTGAACCCCTCCCACTTTGGCTCTCACAAGCCATGGTTCGGGGGTGTTTGGGAGTTGTTGGAACGGAAGTTTACCGCAAGCCCATATCGCTGCTCTGTCCGTTGTGTCATTTACCCAGGACAGGGTGTCGAAGTTTTTGTACTGCTCGCAGATTATGGCTACGTCGCAATCCAATTCCCGCACCCGCTGTACCAGTAGGTCTTGGGCTGCTTCGCAATGGTTGAGGTTGAGTTGCAGTACTTTCATTTACGGGCTTGTGCTGCTCTCATCGCCTGTTGGTAGATCGGACATTTCCAACTACCCGCAACGTGCCGGCAGTCTGACCTACTATCTTTCTCTTTGCAGAGTAAGCACTTGGCAGGTTGTTGACAAGCCGAGGCATTGTGACCAGCGTCTCCGCATCTGTGACAACAACTGCTTCGGTCAGTCTTGCCTCTGCACGCCTGGGCGTTGTGCCCAAAGTGCCAGCATTTGAAGCACCGTCGAAGGCTGATCCTCTCGCGAACACGTACTGTGCCCCACGCAAGTTTCAGCTTTCCAAGTGCGATGGCTTTCTTGGCCTGGACCTCTGGGAGACAAACAACTGCCGTTTGTGTTGATCTATATGCCCGTCGAAGTGATTTCACTGCCTCCTCAGTGATCTCTGCCAGGCCGTCGATATTATCTTTGAGCAGGTTTACTACGTCTTCCTTGGTAATGATCTCGTCCAAGTCTTTAATTTCAATCTCGATTTGCGGTATTCGAGATTGTACAGTGGCCCCGCTTGGGAGCTTATTCTTGATGGCGTTACAATAGCGCTCCATCTCCTGAGCGTCTGCCTTGGCGAATAACAAAAGTAGATCTCCCTTAGCTGTTCGTCGGATCTTATTGACTTTTTTGCCTATATCCTGCAAGGTGGGATCATTCTTGATACCTCGCAAGATATCTGCATGGGAGCTCTTCTCGCCTTTCTTTATAAGCAGCGTACAATGTGGCGCAGGTTTTTGCTTATTGGTCCTCGGGGCCTTTTTCCTCTTTACCACTTGCCAGTCAGTCGACTGGTTTGCAGGTTGGTTTTTGGTCTGCGGTTTAAACTTGGATTTTAATCCATTGTTTCTCTCCGCTTCTGAATTGACCACCCTACTTGTTGTTCCCTGGGTAGTTTGCCCGATGTTCTGGCGACCTTCCTTACCGGGCTTTAGCTTGCTAGCTAGCACCGGTTTAAGCGTTTTAAGTGGTGGTGCCTTACTTGATGAGGCTACTGAAGGCGAGACCTTCGGTGGCGAGGTCCTTGCTACGGAGGTTACTTTTATTGAAGCCGCCTGCTTTGGGGCCGCCGGTGTTGATGCAGCCGGTTTTGAGTTAGCTGCTTTTGAGGCAGCCGTTTTTGGGACCTCCTTTTGCTGTCCACCTTGTGTCTGAGTGTTTGACACCTTTACTGGCGATGTCTGTGTTGTAGCAGGTTTCGCTACAGGAGGTGGCCGCGTCGTTGACGTCTGATATTTGTCATATTCTGACTTAATGGCGTGTGCCAGTTTCTTGATCTCATGATGTACATTGTGCCTAGGCCCAATGAACTTCAAGAGCTCATCGATCTTTGCTCCTAATTTGTTTGGAGCGCCACTCTCATTTGTTGCCCTTTGTTGGACGTCAACTCCACTATTCGCCTTTTGGAGGACCTGGCTGGATAGTGTCTTGCTGCCAGCTCTAGTTGTAATGGTCGATGTTGTACCATTACTAGTGTTCTTCTTCTTGTCACTATGTGACGGAACCAGTGATAATTCGCTCCCCCCAGAATCCGTGGAGCGTGCACCGGCCACCGAGGCTTTCACTCGATCGGAACCGGTGGCGGGATTATCCTCTGCAGAGGTACCCACCTGGGGTATTAAGTTCACCTTATCACCCATATCCATAAATGGTTTATTTTCGGGGTTCCTTCCCCTATCTGATTTTGGTCCGCCCTGAGGAAATCCTCAGTACTCCCCATTGCTGAAGAGCGTTCCCCTATCCGCCACCTGGGGAGGCGCCCGGTAGTGGACCAACAACCACCCCGGGTGTGTGTGTGTGTGTGTGTGTTTTTTTTTATCCGAAGAGGGGGGAAATACATTGCGTACTTAACTAGCACGTGCTAGCCGTCGTGCGGGACTCCCGATGCAATGACTTCAAAGCAAGAGTAAATCGTTGCATTGAAACCAGTATACCGTATACCCGCTAAAACCCTAACCTCTTTCTCCTACAACCATGGTCCCTTGCGGCACTCTTACTCAATACTACTTCGCAAGGGTGGTTTATTGCAGATGTTTACTGCTCTTACATTGGGAGCCTCTAAAGCCTACTCCTCGAACGTATTGCGGAGTTCTTTGAGGATAGTCTCCGCGTAATCTGATACCAAGTTCCAGGCTTGGGGGCCCTTCAGCATGGCTTCTACCAATTGTTCTGGGACGATATTAGTCTCCAGAATCCTCTCCACTTCAGCACGTTGATCCTGAAACCGGGGGCAGGAGAAGAACACGTGTTCCGCGTCCTCTACCACGTCCGTACAGTGTGGGCAGTTTGGGGAGTTTGCCCTCCTGAACCTGTGCAAGTATGCTCGAAAGCATCCATGTCCAGTCAGTAGTTGAGTGATGTAAAACCCAACCTCCCCATGCTGGCGGTTGACCCAACGACTGATGTTGGGTATCAATCGATATGTCCACCGGCCTTTAGTAGAGCTGTCCCACCTCTCCTGCCATTGCCCTAGACTCATGGCTCTTTCATCGCTGTTCCCTGTCATCTGGTCTTTTTCTAACTTTCTGCGATAAAGCCGTCCCCTTTCTGCAGCCAGGATGTCGATTGGTAGGGTAGAGGCAATCACACTCACCGCCTCGTAAGACACAGTGCGGTAGGATGATGCCACTCGAATCGCTGAGAGCCGCTGGACTGATTTCATTTTCCGGCGGTACGATGGTAGCTCGAGCGATTTCTCCCATACCGGTGCCCCGTACAACAAAACAGAAGTAGTTACTGTTGCCAGTAGCTGTCTTCTTATCTGTCTAGGGCCCCCGACATTCGGCATTATTCTAGATAATGCCCCCTGTACCCCAGCTGCTTTCTTGCTGGCCGCGATTATGTGCTCTTTGAAGTTGAGCCGTGTGTCCAGGAGCACCCCCAAATAGCTGATGAAGGGCTGCGACTGTATGTAGGTGTCGCCTATTTTGAGGGTGATGGTTTCCCTTGCCTTCCGACTGCTAACAAGAAGTGTTTCGGTCTTTTGCTTCTGCTAAACTCAAGTCCGCTGCGAGCATCCAATGCTGAATTGTGGCTATAGCGAATGAGAAGGTTGTTTGTATCTCCTCTATGTGCTTGCGCACTATGATCAATGCCACATCATCGGCGAATGCCACTAGCCTGACGCCCTCAGGCAGACCGAGCAGGAGCAGGTCGTTGTACATTACGTTCCATAAGAGGGGGCCAAGAACAGAGCCCTGAGGTACACCTCCTGTGATCTTATAGTCTACTTGCCCATTTTCAGTTTGGTACAACAAGATGCGGTCCTTGAAATACGCTGAAACCATTCTGCGCAAGTACTGCGGAACTTCCATCCTGGCAAGAGCCTCCAAAATGCGGTCCCAGCGGGCCGAGTTAAAGGCGTTCTTGATATCCAGGGTGGCTATTAGACAGTACTTTTTTCCACCTCTTCTCCATCTCTTTTCCGAGATAGCCTCTCTGGCGATGTTGGTAACAAGTGTCACGGCATCGATGGTTGATCTCCCCTTTCTGAACCCGAATTGGTTGGTGGAAAGTTTTGGCTCAACGTAGGGCTCCAGCCTATCTGCTATTATTCTTTCAAGGAGTTTTCCCGCAGAGTCCAACATACAGAGGGGACGATATGATGACGGTTCGTCTGGGAGGTTTCTTTCCCCCTTTAGGTAGGAGCACAAGCCTCTGCTTTTTCCACTTAGTCGGAAAAACCCCTTGCTTTAGGCAGGTCTCATACATGTGTAGAAACATGTCAGGCCTATTGGCTATGGCGCATTTTAGCGCGATGGTTAGGTATGCCATCTGGACCGGGAGCCTTACCGTTTTGGAGCCGGTTGCACGCGCCCATCAGCTCATTCATAGTCACTGATGGTATATCTTCGTCCCTCACCTGCCACGAAGGATAAGCGGGTAGCTCAGGCTTCGCAGGAAACAAGTGAGTGACAATGCGGTGCAATGATTCGGGGCAGTTCGTTGATGTCATGGGGGTGGCCTTGATTTTATGCATCACGATTTTATACGGTTTTCCCCATGGATCTTGATCAACTTCGTCACACAACTCCTTCCAGTAGGATCTCTTGCTTGAGAGAATGGCTCTTCGTAGTTGTTGTCTTTTGATCTCATAGTCGAGCCTTAGTTCTTCTGTTGTGACCCTGTCGCGTCTCCGTGCTCGTTGATGCAGCCTTCGTGCTTTGAGACACTCTCGTCGGTGTTGTGAGATCGTGTCGTTCCACCAGTAAACTGGTGGGCGGCTGTTGTTCTGCCGTCTCCTTGGCATGGAAGCATCGCAGGACTTGACAACGCTTGTCATTACCTCTTTGGCAGTGGCTTCTGCGCTTGTTGCTATTGACAATGGTTCCTGCTCCATAACCAAGGCGAATGAATCAGCATCGAAAGCATTTTTGTTCCAACCGACTGGCTGTGACCTCGCACGACTGACACACAATCTTCGTTTGGGAGTGGTGTTGATTTCCCATATAATAGCTTGGTGGTCGCTATTAGTAAACTCCTCATCGACCCGCCACTCACAGCCCCCTTTAATTAGGTTGCTGCTAACGAATGTCACATCGATAATGGAGCTGGCTGTGCCTTTGCGATATGTGCTTACGGCTCCTGTGTTGAGGAGTACCAGGTTGAGCGAAGACATGGTCTCAAGGAGAGCTCGTCCTCTCGCGCTCGTTTCCCGGCATCCCCAGTCAATTGCCCAGGCGTTGAAATCTCCTGCGATGGCGACCGATTCACGCTTCCGTACATCCTCCGCCAAGGTGTCCAAGAATAACTCGAACTCCTCGAGCTGTGCACTAGGAGGTGCATAGCAGCTATAGAAGTGAACCCCTCCCACTTTGGCTCTCACAAGCCATGGTTCGGGGGTATTTGGGAGTTGTTGGAACGGAAGTTTACCGCAAGCCCATATCGCTGCTCTGTCCGTTGTGTCATTTACCCAGGACAGGGTGTCGAAGTTTTTGTACTGCTCGCAGATTATGGCTACGTCGCAATCCAATTCCCGCACCCGCTGTACCAGTAGGTCTTGGGCTGCTTCGCAATGGTTGAGGTTGAGTTGCAGTACTTTCATTTACGGGCTTGTGCTGCTCTCATCGCCTGTTGGTAGATCGGACATTTCCAACTACCCGCAACGTGCCGGCAGTCTGACCTACTATCTTTCTCTTTGCAGAGTAAGCACTTGGCAGGTTGTTGACAAGCCGAGGCATTGTGACCAGCGCCTCCGCATCTGTGACAACAACTGCTTCGGTCCGTCTTGCCTCTGCACGCCTGGGCGTTGTGCCCAAAGTGCCAGCATTTGAAGCACCGTCGAAGGCTGATCCTCTCGCGAACACGTACTGTGCCCCACGCAAGTTTCAGCTTTCCAAGTGCGATGGCTTTCTTGGCCTGGACCTCTGGGAGACAAACAACTGCCGTTTGTGTTGATCTATATGCCCGTCGAAGTGATTTCACTGCCTCCTCAGTGATCTCTGCCAGGCCGTCGATATTATCTTTGAGCAGGTTTACTACGTCTTCCTTGGTACTGATCTCGTCCAAGTCTTTAATTTCAATCTCGATTTGCGGTATTCGAGATTGTACAGTGGCCCCGCTTGGGAGCTTATTCTTGATGGCGTTACAATAGCGCTCCATCTCCTGAGCGTCTGCCTTGGCGAATAACAAAAGTAGATCTCCCTTAGCTGTTCGTCGGATCTTATTGACTTTTTTGCCTATATCCTGCAAGGTGGGATCATTCTTGATACCTCGCAAGATATCTGCATGGGAGCTCTTCTCGCCTTTCTTTATAAGCAGCGTACAATGTGGCGCTGGTTTTTGCTTATTGGTCCTCGGGGCCTTTTTCCTCTTTACCACTTGCCAGTCAGTCGACTGGTTTGCAGGTTGGTTTTTGGTCTGCGGTTTAAACTTGGATTTTAATCCATTGTTTCTCTCCGCTTCTGAATTGACCACCCTACTTGTTGTTCCCTGGGTAGTTTGCCCGATGTTCTGGCGACCTTCCTTACCGGGCTTTATCTTGGTAGCTAGCACCGGTTTAAGCGTTTTAAGTGGTGGTGCCTTACATGATGAGGCTACTGAAGGCGAGACCTTCGGTGGCGAGGTCCTTGCTACAGAGGCTACTTTTATTGAAGCCGTCTGCTTTGGGGCCGCCGGTGTTGATGCAGCCGGTTTTGAGTTAGCTGCTTTTGAGGCAGCCGTTTTTGGGACCTCCTTTTGCTGTCCACCTTGTGTCTGAGTGTTTGACACTTTTACTGGCGATGTCTGTGTTGTAGCAGGTTTCGCTACAGGAGGTGGCCGCGTCGTTGACGTCTGATATTTGTCATATTCTGACTTAATGGCGTGTGCCAGTTTCTTGATCTCATGATGTACATTGTGCCTAGGCCCAATGAACTTCAAGAGCTCATCGATCTTTGCTCCTAATTTGTTTGGAGCGCCACTCTCATTTGTTGCCCTTTGTTGGACGTCAACTACACTATTCGCCTTTTGGAGGACCTGGCTGGATAGTGTCTTGCTGCCAGCTCTAGTTGTAATGGTCGATGTTGTACCATTACTAGTGTTCTTCTTCTTGTCACTATGTGACGGAACCAGTGATAATTCGCTCCCCCCAGAATCCGTGGAGCGTGCACCGGCCACCGAGGCTTTCACTCGATCGGAACCGGTGGCGGGATTATCCTCTGCAGAGGTACCCACCTGGGGTATTAAGTTCACCTTATCACCCATATCCATAAATGGTTTATTTTCGGGGTTCCTTCCCCTATCTGATTTTGGTCCGCCCTGAGGAAATCCTCAGTACTCCCCATTGCTGAAGAGCGTTCCCCTATCCGCCACCTGGGGAGGCGCCCGGTAGTGGACCAACAACCACCCCGGGTGTGTGTGTGTGTGTGTGTGTATATATAATTAGTGTGTACCAAATAGATTATATGAATATATATCAGAACACAAATTTTGTCATATATATCTAATCTGTAAAGTGTTATTCTAATTATACTAAAACATTTTAGTTAAAATAACAATGAAAATATTGATGAACTTCCTTCATATAACAAATCATTAGTAATGAAAATAGTGACAAGCCTGCGTTCCAATAAAAGCCTAAAGATTGTCATGTTAAACACTCGATCAGGGTTATAATTGTTCATTAATGAGCTGCTTACATATATTATTTTAATACCATAACGACGGACAATTTATTCTCTCGACAACAATATCTTGAAGTGTCCCATAGCAAGGAAGATTTCATTATTTTCTGAGTAATAAAACAACTCGTTTTTACCTTCATTAATCATCTGTGTTCACTTTGTGTAGTGTAGACTTATTTTCCAGTGTACTCGTGAAGTGTGTGTCAGGTAAGCAATCTTTTATTTCTGAAAACTTCAATTATCTTTAAGTTAGACTTATATCTTTTGTTCATTGTAACTTTCTCCATTTGAGCGTTTACATTACTAACGTTTGTGGGTTTATCACAAATCATAACAACCCAAATGGTAAAGTATTCTATAGTTAAAGATGTTATAAAGAAAATTAGATGGTATGGGATTGAGAGGCGGGTCATCAAATTTAAAATGAAGGCAATTCCATACGGGGTCGTAAGTGTAGGACGGAAATAATCCGTGATAAATCAGATTGTAGAGCGAGAGATAGAGATATACAGACATTTAAAGATTATTCTAGAGAGACACATTTAAAATTTTTGATTTGAAGTTATCCAATTTTGTTTATTACATTTCACTGATGTCTATGTTTGGTGAAAAGCTTACTCTTCCAATCATGAATGAACTGGAGGAGTTCCAAGAAGGTGATAATGGGTGGGCTTTAAAGAGTGTAGTAAACTTGGGTGTCAACATCAACAAATTCACACCTCAATTTGGTTCATCGTATGTGAAGCTGCCACCTCAAATTGCGAGAAAGGAGGCTTGTAAAATTGTAAAGAATGAAGACAATGCCTGTTTTGCATGGAGTATTGTTTCGGCTTTGTTTCCTACTGAAGAAAATCCTCATCGCCTCTCTAAATACCCCCACTACTCACAGATGTTGAAGCTAAAAGGAATCCAGTTTCCAATGACAATGAAATAAATTCCCAATTTCGAAAAGCAAAATACTATTTCTGTGAATGTTTACATCCTACATAAAGAAATGAAATAAAGCATCTAAATGTACTAATGATACAGGATATATATGTACCTACGAAATATCATTTCGTATGGATAAAGAGCATGTCTCGACTCTTGTCCCACCAACTCAGTCAAAGGCATGGTAAAAAATACTTTTGTGACCGTTGTCTCCATAAAAACATTCAGAGGATTGCTGGAGAATAAATGAAACAGTTATAAAGATGCCTAAGGAGGGGAAAAATATTTTGGGATTTAAAAGTCATAAGAACAAGGAAAAGGTTCCTTTCATCGTTTACGCTGATTTAGAGTCAGTCCTGCAGCGGACAAATAACCCTAAGGAACCACAACATCACATCTGCCTGCTGTTGGATACTACTTGAAATGTTCTTATGGTAATACTCTCTCGTTTTATCGATCTTATCCTGGAGAGGACTGTATGCAATGGTTTGCTGACCAAATGGTTTAAATGTACTCGATTTGGTAGAGTTGATGTGCAAATAGGGTGTTGGAAATTGAGTATATGTGGTGTATGCAAATTGCGATTGTGCTAAGTCTGTTTTTGGGGCTGGCATCGACACCGATATTCCCAATGTAAGCCCAGTTGTTTGACCGACTTTAGCGTTGAAATCACGTAGATGAAGTCTATCTGGCGATTCTATAGAGATTCAAGTGTTTCTGTACAGCTTCTTATTTCGTATTACTTGTAGGTACGCACGATAATATTCACTGAGTGCACTTTTGACACCCCAAAGTCAATGCCAATGACAAGCTCCAAGATTCTACCGGCACAATTGATAACAAAGTGACCGATGTTTCTAGTTTGCTCCACCATTTTCTTGTTTCTGCGTCGAAGAGGGTTGAAAAGTGTGATATTGCTGAATACAACGAGCTGAAATGAGCGAAAAATTCGCGTAGCTAATATAGAAAAACCTCGTTTTCTATTTACCAAAAAAATATTTGGTTCAATTTTCTCGCTTCTGTCATGCCGAGTATGAGACATAAAAATACGGCATAAGCATCACATGTGACGAAAGGGTTGAGATAAGGACGTGATTCTGTAAGGAAACATAAAAATATAACCATGATTTTCTCGCTACTGCCTTAAAAAAATTGGCATAAGGTTTGGGAATGTCCAAGTAAGATCAAGAAGCGGAAAATATTGTGGACACTTGACGATTACTTTGTCATCTGCAAACCTTATGCCAATGTTTATGTGGACTACTCTCGATAGCAACTTTCGTTCTTCTGCTTGACGGAAGTGAAAAAATCGTGGCCAGATTGTTACGTTTCCTTACATGTTCACGTCTTTATCTCAACCCCTTAGCCACATACGAAACTTATGCCTAGCATATTTTGCATGGTTCATGAACATGCCAGAAGCGAGAAAATCTGTGGAAAACATCTTTTTTTCTGAAAATAGAAAACCAGGTTTTCCTATGTTAGCCACGTGGTTCTGTCGCAAATTTCTCCTCATTGTATTCAACCCCTTTCGAGTCAGAAGCGAGAAATTTCTCGACCAAAATCTTTCATAAGCTGACAGTCTAAATAGCATAGAGGTATTGGTATTATACGTAGAGCACGTGAAGTAGCGAAATTCATGTAATAGCAATAGAAAGAGAGAGAGAATAAGCGGCTCGTTCCTGATTGGTCAGTGTCAGTGGTGACGCCTACTATTGGTAGGGTAGAGACATAGCAAGCGCACCCTGATATTGTCTTTCTCTTTCTATTGTTATTACACTGCCACTTACAGTAACGCCCATACCTAATTCACTCTACGTATAATACCTCTATGATAAATAGTCAATGTTCATGACATCATGACATCAATGCAGTTACTGTCTTCTAGATCAAAACAATGCTAGCCATATGTCTCCAATAATGATGCAGAAAAAATATTTTTTCGTTATAAACTACTCATTACTTGGGGAGATAGAAAATAAAAGATTACAACTACTTTAACTAATCTGCCTTACTATCGTTCCTTTTTATTAATCAGTTTTAATCGGTAGAATAAAATTCAGTTATTATCTTTAATACAGTTTATAATTTAATATTGCTTTAAATCTTCCTTAAGGTAACAATTATAATGAATTTGGACGCATAGGTACTGATTACATTAAATACACGATATACTGAAAGTAACGATCTACCCAAATGTAAGTAACTAGTACTTAGTACCGGAGTAACGAGTAATGACGATAATCCCCGTCTCTAGCTACCAGTACTTGCTTTACTGCGGCGCAGATGTTATAGCGAACCAGTGTATTGGCAAGGCAAAGGTAGAGGGAACCATTATAAAAGTAGTAAAATTAGAAAAGAATAAGTGAGTTTGTAAAGGACATTCTGAAACCAAATGGGAGACAGGAAAGGGTATTGGCTAACATATTATTACGAGAATTCATCCGATACCTGGTGCAATCGGCCATCAAGCATTTCGTGGAAGCAACATTCCTCCGATATTTCAGTAGTGAAATGGCAAAGGGTGCTATCTGCTATTTTTATCAAATTGCATTTAATTGATTTAAATGGTTATAAATAACGTAAAATTGGATATTCTAGAAGGGGAAAAATATAAACAAATATTTTGGAATGACAATAGGTGTTATTTGCCACATAAGTATAATATATGGCAAAATAAGCTACATGCAAATAGTACCATTTGTCATTGCAATATTTTATTAATAATGCAGTTGACTCATATTGCTTATACTAAAAAATAAGCATTATTTTTGGATTGAGAACACATTATATTACTTATGATTCACTATTATTTTCATATGAAATTTTCTAATGAAAAGGGACAATTTCTGGAATATTGGGCATCATGATGTACAAATACAATATATCTTTTCTCTTGTTGAAACTCTTCCATGCGAAAAACATAGAAAATATAAAAATAAAAAGAAAGAATCAAATATTTACCTACTATTTAAAACTTAATACTAATAAAACAAAGTTTTTTTGAAAAAAAAAAATTACAATACTTTGTCTATAACTCGAAGAAGAGTACAAATTGCTATAAAAAGAGAACGAATTCAAGGACTGCAAGTACGACATCGATCGCTTTTAGGACAAAAAAATTGATCTCGAAATGGCTCGGTAGCTGCAGAATTGATAATGGATTGTACGAGGGTTTTCGATGCTGATTTTAAAAGGAGCAGCCCATCGTCGCAGCAGTTAGTTAGTACAGCGAAGAGCTTTCTTAATTCTAACAGATCATGCCGCCCTCAAATGGCTGCTGGACATGAAGACACCGGAAGGACAACTGGCCAGGTGGATGGAGAAATTACAGCAATACGACTTCAAGGTGGAACACCGTGCCGGTCATTTGCACAATAATGCCGATGCCCTATCCAGAAGACCCTGTAGAGCAGAATGCGGACATTGTCGGAAGACGGAACAGCGAGAGGGTATCTCCATCAGACAGATCCGAGTGCAGGCCAATGAAGACTGGACAACCGAACAGTGCATCCAGGACCAAATGGCTGATCCAGACATCGAACCAGTCTTGTCACTCAAAACGAGAGGGGCACCCAGGCCACGATGGGACGAGGTAGCTAGATACTCGGGGGTGCTGAAATCATTATGGGCCCAATGGGACTCTCTAAGAGTAGAGAATTGAATGCTCAAACGAGTTTGGGGAAAGTACTGATGGCCGAGAAACCAAGTCCCAACTGGTAGTTCCTAAGAAAAAGGTACCAGCTATCCTGACCGAAGTACATGATGGGATAACCGGGGGGCCATCTGGGCATGAACAAAATCCTAGACAAAGTTCGCCAGCGATACTACTGGGTAAATTATTTTGAAGAAGTCAGAGCTTGGTGCCGGAAATGTGACACCTATGCAGCCAGTAAGGGTCCGAAGACCCGGACCAAGGGCATAATGCAGCAGTACAATGTGGGGGTCCCATTTGAGAGAATTGCCATCGATGTCGCCGGTCCGTTTCCCGACTCAGAGAGGGGGAACAAATGCATTCTGGTAGCAATGGATTACTTCAGCAAATGGCCTGAGGCATATGCGATACCCAACCAAGCGGCAACCAAGGTAGCGACGGTGCTAGTAGAACAACTATTCAGCAGGTTTGGTGTTCCGATGGAACTGCATTCAGACCAGGGGCGTAACTTCGAATCGAATGTATTCCAGAAGCTCTGCACGATGCTGGGGATCAGGAAAACGAGAACAACACCATTGCACCCACAGTCAGACGGAATGGTGGAAAGATTCAACAGGACCTTGGAACAACACCTATCCAAGGTCGTCAGCAATAACCAGCGTGATTGGGATGAGCATATTCCACTATTCCTGTTGGCATATCGCTCAGCCGTACATAATAGTACAGGCCTGCCTCCAGCCAGGGTCCTATTCGGAAAAAAGCTGCGATTACCCTGCGATTTGGCTTTTGGCTCCCCCATAGAACCTTCCCAAGACATCAACGGTTATCCCGACCAGCTCCAACATAATATGCTGACAATACACGAATTAGCCCGAACACAGATGTTGGCCACCAGTTACCGGATGAAGAAGCGATACGACCTCAAGGCCAATTCAGTCGCATTCCAAGAGAGGGACAACGTCTAAATGTACAACCCCCAACGGAGCAAGGGTAAATCTTCAAAGCTTACACCCGCCTGGGATGGTCCATGCGAGTCGTCTACCGGATCCGTCGAAATCCCAGGGCTAAGTTGAAGGTGGTCCATTTAGATCGACTCGCTCCCTACCATGGAGAGGATGTTTCTGACCGGGACGATTAGAATTAAAGAGGGGGGGGCGGTGTAACGAAATTTCCCTAACCCGGCCCTGGTTTCATTCCATTACGAAATCGATCGCTTTTAGGACAAAAAAAATTGATCTCGAAATGGCTCGGCAGCTGTAGAATTGATAATGGAGTGTACGAGAGTTTTCGATGCTCATTTTAAAAGTTGCAGCCCATCGTCGCAGCAGTTAGTTAGTACAGCGAAGAGCTTATATTGAATTATTATTGTGATATTCGAATCAGCTGTTGTGTATATTTGATGTAAGTAAATAAAAGTTCTAGAAAGTGTTAGTGAATATTAGTTTTTTGTTTAATTTTAATTGAACCCACGGAGTATATAACAATACAATAATTTTCTAGGTAAGCATGAACCTAACAACAAGACATCAACTTCGGATATATTGTTCATAATAAACCACATTAATTCACATCACTAATTTGAAAACGATTATTCCAGAAGTAAATTCCCAAAAAATATGTACATCCCAATTTCAATATCAGCATATGTACAACCAGTATATTAACTTCTGTTCATAACAAAATCGGCAACCCAAATGTTACCAAACTTATCACAAGGTATTTAAAAAACTGAAACTTTTTTTAAACATCCATACAATGATACATGTGGCAGATTAATCATACAACTAAGTAGAAATAAACCAAACAGATAAAGAGGAACTAGAAAATCATTTACAAAATCATGCAAAAAATACACTGAAGTGTATCAAGAAAAAAGAAGTAATAAAGAAAAAAAAAACGGCAAAATTGTAAAATTTGGGTGAAAGCCGTAGACTTACAGAAAGTACTTAAAACGCTTTTTTCGACTACAGGAAAATCATATTATAAGAGACAATTGTCTTGATTTGATTTGATTTATCTGGTAACCACGTTACATGTTATAGGTGCGCTAACTATAAATAAAAGAAGCAGAGTAGATTCAAATTCAGTTCAGTTACCTAGTGACTCTTGGGGAGTAGGCAGATTGAGGCCCCGTGTTCGATCTAAACTCTGAAACTTTTTTTTCACTTTTGTCTCTTGATAATGGCTCCAAAGCAGGAGTCGAAACGTCGAGTATATAATAAATTCAGACGCGGCTCTCCCGGAACCTAGCCTTGTTCATATATATATATATATATATATATATATATATATATATATATATGTTGCAGTTGATTTCCGGGAATTCATCCGCGTAGTTGATAACTGAGCCCTGCCGGGATCGATGGTAAAATGACGACGTTTCGGCAGAGTCACATCTGCCCTCTTAAGGTCGATGCACATAATTCTCCTAGCCTTCTGCTTTTGCTTCTAGTTACACGAATATTCGAGGTGCCTTAATGAGTGAATCCCACATACAACATGACTCGATTGAATGCAAGCGTATGCCAAATTGTTATATGGATTTCACTTCTACGAAAAAAAGCTTCAAACCAAGACCTTTTCAGCTTTACATGTATACAACCTCGATATATATAAATTAAAAAAATAAATAAAAATGTAACAAATTTGTGTTTTTAATTTGATATCCATCATACGGACCAGCCGCTTTTGAATTTTATTTTCTGATATTCCGGCAGGCTTGAGTATAATAAAAAGCCTCTGTTTCATTTACTAGTGTGTTGCTCGTTTATGTTTTAGTAGATAATTTTTGATAATTTGATGAAGAAAATTCTGTCTGAAAACAAAGTTCATATTTTTAACAGTGAATCCAAATAAATTGCAAATTTTTAAAAACTTGCTTTATTTTCCGTAAAATTTTGATTAACGGCACCATATTGGAATATTTGCTTAATATTATCGGCAAAATAATAAATTTTATTGAACTTAAAACTATTTATTTGCTGTCGTAATTCTACTAAAGTAGGTGTCTAACTTTTAATTTTTAGCTTGGAAGTGATGAATTCCTTAGCAGTCACATTCTAAGTGCTTGTTAGTAAAATAAACATAGGCCGATTCAATCATAGATAAGAGATTTATATATGTATAGATTCAATTATCAAGGTCTAGCGCTCATTGCTTAATTTGACCGGTCTCATGGGCGTTGCCAGAAAGGGTTGGGACGGGTGTGGAAGTAAAATTTCTTGACGGACTTGAATCTCGATTTCGCAAAACAGGAACTGTCTAGTTCCGTAAGACTTAATTTGAATACATCGCTCAGATTTTACGACATATACATATTATATAGTCTGAAAAGTATTTTTATTGTGAGTGGCATTTATACATAATTGGAGTACTTTCCAGATTTTGACATTTATACATGAGATTCTGACTTTCGTTTTTGTCTTAGAAAATCTGTTGCCAGTTATATCTAAAAATATATAACATAATGAAATGGCATTTCCTATAGATAATAAACCAAATATTTCTTGAAATATTTCAAGAATAATATAGGTACATAACATCATTGTCTTTTTCTACAATTGTGTTCTAATTTTTGTATGCCCACTAATTTTTCTCTTACATTTATACCACACAGTAATTATGGAAATACTCATTCATATTTCATTTAAATAAAAATTAGGATGGAAACAAATGACCACAAAAATATTTAGTATGTTTATTTGGGTATAACTCGATCTCACCATTTTGTATAATACTTGTTAAGTGTTCTAAGTTATAAGAGCCTGTTATGAACATATTTTCATCGCATCAGCATTCGTATTTGTTACGATCTTGTGGTTCTTTCTTCTTGCCTCTTGTCAGATGATGCCTATTATGAGCGAAAATGTGCCCGATATGTGTTGACATATGTAGGAAAAATTTATAAATTCATTCAATGACATATCTTTATTTATTAGTCCTAAATTTTTACAATAAATTCCTTATTCTCAGTCCATGGTTTGGATTTCATATTTCACTCATTTTTTTTTTAATTTTTCGCTAATCTTTTACAAGTTCTTTTCCCTTCGCTATTCCTAAGATACTTCATTTGGAGACCTCCTTTTTCTAAAGTAGCGTCTTGCTGGGTCTCTTTGTCATGTGCTTCAAGTTTTCGTCGTAGTTTGTTGCCTCTCTTAGTAGTGACTTCCTGTGGTATTCCAGTTTTGTTACCGCCTTCCTCGTCCCCTTGATTATTTCTTCTTTTATGTTGCGTATCCCTAGGTTAGCTATAGATAGTTCTTCTATGTTTAAGTCGTCCAATTTCAGGGGTTTAAGATCCAACATTGCACGTTTCTCAAGATGAGAATTGCAACAATTGTATGGAATGAAAACTTTGTGTGAATTGTCTGAAATGTTTGTGAGTTTTTGCGGTTCGGCTTGTATTTTGGTAATTCCAACAAAACACTACAATCTGTTTGTAACCGAAAGAGAGAATTGTTCGTTGGCACTAA
Source organism: Octodonta nipae (assembly GCA_034190945.1). Taxonomy (NCBI): domain Eukaryota; kingdom Metazoa; phylum Arthropoda; class Insecta; order Coleoptera; family Chrysomelidae; genus Octodonta; species Octodonta nipae. The sequence continues at coordinate 34,175,951 of CM067218.1, read as the reverse complement.
AGTTTTAGTATTTATTCCTCGGCAATTAACTAAGGGTTTCAAGTTTTTGAACATTTTGGCCTCCACTTTTACAACTTTCTGCGACACTACGAATGTTTTTCAGGACTTGTGCCTCGCATGGTGCATTTGAGTCTATGGGATACGCATAAAAATCGGAGCTCAATTTTCGGAGTGGAGTCAGTTGTTTACACCCACTCAAGTCCTTGATCGGTATGTACTAAGAGAATCACGGTACGCTGTATAAAGTTGCTGCTCTACTAAAGGGATTTTTAAAATGAATAGATCTCAGTGAATTTAAAAAGCTTGTAGTTCAAATACTTCCATATACTGCCCATCACTTGAAAATCTAACAGATAACGGTAAATTATTTTTAACAAGGATTTGAGAAAACTCTTGTAATCCGGCAATAAAATGATTTAGTGTAATGATAGATGAGTGGATAATTTTCAAGGTAGGAAAAGTTATTGAATATAGAATATGGTTGAGGTTATCCTCAAGAAACAAATAACTCGCCATTAGTTTTTCACAAATTTCATGAAATGATTGTTTGGCTTGAATAGTGGTTATCCAGTCATTTAGTTCATGTCTTGTGAGGTTGATTTCGTTAATGTCTTTATTAAAGATTTTCTCGTCTATTTGAAGTTTTTGAATAGTTTCGTTAAAGCTTTTAATAATGGTGGCTTATTTGATTCTTTAAAATATTTTCGAGTTGTAATTGGCCTTTGTTAAGTCTGTTTAAGCTACTAGTGTAAAATTCGCCTACTGATGCGTCTAGGTTACCAGTTATTGCTTTGAAGATGCTTCCTGTCCCCTCTATTAACCCGCGTTTGGGTCTTTTAGTGACTAAAAATACTTCGATGGAGTTGGAAATTTGTATTAGAAGACTAATATCGGTTTGGACGTCAACACAAAATGCACCTGTATCGTGAAACTTAAACCCTGGTATAGGATCCACAGTTCGTTCTGAAGTCTTGAGGATTCTGTTATTGTTTTCAAATATTTGGTGAAAGATTGTCAAGTTGCGGGGAACTAATAAAGTTTATTTATAGTTGGGTACAATTATTCGACTTCCGTCATGGTGGTAAACACCGAGGGTTGTTAATCGGTTTGATGTTGTATTGGAAAACTGCTGATCTGAGCAGCAGAAGAAACCTGAAACGAAAGTTAGTTTTCAGAATACGGTTTTACTCTGTCAAAGTTAACTTTCGTTCGTTGGTTAGTTCTTGGCTTTAAAAGTATAGCAGAGTTATTGTGCATCTCGATAATTTGGAATGGACCATTAATTTGTTCTGAAGTTTTGTTTTTTTATTTGTGACTCTTTAACGTAAACCTTGTCACCTATTTTTCGCGATATGATTCAAATCTTTCATTCGATTGTTGTTTCTGTAAGTTAGTATTTTCACTTAGTAGTAAGGAATTTGAATACTCTCTTCGAGGTGTCATTCTTTTGTACGCAAGACAATATATATAATATATATTGTTTCTGGTTAGGGAACCTTCATCAGTTGTGCTTCCCACAATTGAATGTCCTCTCGAACACTTCTTTATGTATTTGATACATTTCGTTAAATTTGAAAATGTGAAATGTAAAGACAGACATCTAGGATTTTCGTTGAAACTAGCACATAGAGGTTCCGAATCTGGAGCCGTTCCATGTAATTGCTGTTACCACTAATGCCTAGGTTAGAATGTCAGGATGAAATTTTCAGGTTAACTTCACCTGTCGGAGATATTGAGTACTCTCTTCGAGGTGTCATTCTTTTGTACGCAAGAGAATATATATAATATATATTATTTCTGGTTATGGAACCTTCATCATTTGCGCTTCCCACAATTGAATGTCCTCTCGAACACTTCTTTATGTATATGATGACATTTCGTTAAATTTGAAAATGCGAGATGTAAAGACATCTAGGATTTTCGGGGAAACTAGCACATAGAGGTTCCGAATCTAGAACCGTTCCATGTAATTGCTGTTACCCGTAATTTCTAGGTTAGAATGTCACGATGAAATTTTGAGGTTAACTTCACCTGTCAGAGATATTGAATACTCTCTTAGAGATGTCATTCTTTTGTACGCAAGACAATATATATAATATATATGAGCCGCTTATTTTTAAAGTGGCCTAACTCCATTTATCTTCAAATCGAGATATTGAAAGTTTTGCGTTTCAATGAATTTAAAAATATACGTATAAGATACTAAGGAGTCATACTGCTTAAGCGCATCTAAGGATGTTAAATTTAAAGTTCCTGTTAAAATAGTGGCAATTATTAAGTAAATAACGTGCGTTTTCTTAACATTATAAAATTTGAAGGTGCCCAACTCCATTCAACATAATTTAAGATGTTTCAAATTGAAAAAAAAAGAATACGGAATTTGTTTTGCATATGTTGAAAACACCTCGGAAACATAATTTATGCGATTCAAAACATTTTTTAGTTACAGAACATAGAAAATTACAAACATAAATTTATTACAAAATAATTTACTATTCATCTACATTTTGTGCGTGTGAAAGGGATTTGAAAAAATCATGATGTTCTGGTGGTATGTATCGTAATAGGTCAATCATGTCCTTAAATTTTGCTGTTGTAACTGGCCTAATATTTTTATACAATGGTGCCAATACAATATTTTCGAACCTTTTTGGTCTACCCCGACGTGGTAATAAATTCAGAACTTTAAAATTTTCATTTTCATTCATGGATGTCTTATAAAAATTTTTATATGGTTCATTTCTGACAAAACGCATCCAACATATTCTTAACCAGTTTACTGACTCTCCATCAGAATTTTTTACTCTTTTAAAAATTGCGTCTTCTAATAATTTTGTCGATAAAAAAATCTTCCTGTCTCATTTCATTGAGAATAAAATTATTACCCTTCCGACACTTTTTAATAATCTTGTAATAATCTGGGGGAACGTACAGTAAATTATTTTTTTTAATGCCATTTCTACCACGGCAATTAAAAATTATGATCTATAATTTCTACATTATTATCCAAAGCTTGGACAATTTTCAACCACATTAAAGCTACTTTAATGTTTCTATTTTGCCCGGTGCACGTGTCACTGTAAGCTATGATGTGTTTTTCACTTCTTAATTTTTTAATATGTTTTAAGATGCATGAAACAACTTCTTGAGCACCTCTGGATGCAATAGTTTCATCCCAAACGTACATGTCAACATTATTGTTATGAAAATTGTGTATACTAAAATTTATAATATACATATTGCGTTTGTAATAAGCTACTGAGGTAGTCAGCTTGGGATACGGTAATGCTTTTTGTAAGTCGAACGAGAAAGCAAAATAATAATCCGAATTACGTGATACTTGTTCCTGAGCTTGTTTTAGTGAATTTCTAGCTGATTCTGCTAGTCTTAAATGGACATCGTGTTCTTCGGTGAGTTCATTCTTTTCTTCTTCATTATTCGATGCTTTAATTTTAATGTTTAATAAGTCGCATTTTTGGCATGTATCTTTGCGCGGTTGGTGGAAATGTAAATCAAAATCTTTTTTAAATATTTTCCTATAAGTCCACTCGTTAACGGCTTTTATTCCATTTTCCTCGCAGTGAAGCTCGTATAAATTAAACATTTTCCTGATAGTTAGATCTGGATGTAGATATCTTCTATTAGGATTATGAGATCTGGTATAATGGGATTCAAAATTAGGGAAACTTTTCATATGGTTTTGAACTTGCTTTTTGCTTCTTCAGGTAATTGTCTTGATGATCCAGCCATCCTCCCACGCATATCATTGCCCACATTTGCAGAGTTTAGTACTCGTTTCAAGCGTCCTTCGCTTACTTTAAAAGTATCCAAAAAGAATTTTTTACAGACGGGAATTTTTCCGTTTTTAGAATTTAACAAATATCTAAAACTAAAATTTCTTGGTGATCCTTTTCCGTTTGTTGGACGTCTTTTTTTCGCAATTTTGCGCTCGACAGCTTCGTGAAGTAATACATTTTGTTTGTTAAAATAGATCAAATAAAATAGAATATATAAAAATTTCAAAATATCATATAAGTATAAATTTTTGACATTGGTAGATTCGTTATGGAGTTAACTGCAATTAAAATAAGATTACAAGGGATATAATAAAGAGAATATGTTTTGGTATTTGAAACAATTAATTTTTATCAAACATCAGAGCACAGAAGTATATATTTTTTTTTCTGTGGTGTTATTTCCCAAGAAGTACTTAGAAACAGAAGTATATGTTTCAGAAATTGTAGAATAATAATATGTTTCGCAATTAACTTAAAATAATAGAAATGAATGTTCGTAAACATTAAATTATAGAAATGTATGTGCAAGATACATAAAAATCGTATCAATAAAAAAATAAAAATCAATAACGTGATGAGTGTAATACTACATATGTTCATATTACTGGCATGTAACTCTTCTCGAGAAGCTAAGCACTGGTTAACTGCAATGTTGCTTGTTCCGGGTTCTCGCTGCCACAGTTGTTGTCTCGGTCTGGAATTTCTGTCCACAAGGATTTGGAAATCGACACAGCTAGTAAGTGTACACGTGTTCTATTTTATAATTTTATATGTTGTAAATCACTTTTGAGTTTTTTTTAAATCATTTATAGGAATTAAAACTGAATAAAACATTAACTTGAAAATTAAAAATGAAGTAACTAAATGGTATAATTCTACGTGAAATAAGACGATAATGATGACACCGCGTCGCTCTCATTTATAACATTAAAAAGCTGAATAATCAAAAGAACAGTCACGTTTATGCGTTCCCCTGTTTACTTAATGAAACAGCAAACTGGTCAGCAAAATATGAAAAAAATTAAAAAGGAAATGATAATACAGACAATCAGGTTCTAGTTCGAACGTGGGGTCTCAGTCTGCCTACTCGCCAAGTTTTACCGAAGATTTGATTTGGAGGTAGGGTGTTTCGATCGATACTGAATCTGGCTGCTCCCAAAATCTCAATAGATAACTGAATTGAGTGTAATTCTGCTCTGCTTATTTTATTTATAGTTGTAGGTTGATTACAACTGGATGTCAAGTTATGAGGGGGCTGTGTGGTGATTGGTTGGGTGATGGTGGATGTGTCTGATTTGTTTAATCTGGCTATTGCGGAGCGCCATGCTCCATGCTTTCATTTTTTTTCTTTACATCTGAAATTCCCTAAATATTATTAACTTCCTTCCTGTGTTTTGTCTAATTTTGAAGTGAAGTTTGTGTTGTTGTCTTTGTGTATTTTGTCTGGTAGTGCGTTATCAAAAGTTTCTTTTCTGTCATTTGTATGGGTCTATTGAAGCTACTCTGATTAAGAACTCGCTTGAATTCTTATTGTTTAAGAAATTTCCAATATTAATATGTGTTGCCGCAACTTGCTAGTCTTGTTTAATGTTAAGAAAATTTTATGATTAATTTTGGGGCCTGGGTTAATTTTTATATAACTAACGAATTTATTCTTTGTTTCTATAAATATATGTCTGGTTTGCTATAGTCCAACATTTCTCAGTGGCATTTTAATTTTTTAATTATACGTACAGGGTGTGACAAAAATACATGTATCTCTTGGAGAGCTAATAGGTCAACTGATAACTAACTCGAATACCTAAATATGACATTAGTAAAATTGGCAGTTTTGATAATCACGAGAAAATCGCCGGCCCTTTAGTTTCTCAAGTACCACAACTACAATAGTTCATATTCTAAAGGTAAAGATAGACCAGTCCATGTCATTAATGAGAAATTAGTACTTAGCAGCATGTGTTTACCTATTTTGCTAGCGCAGGTAGAAGGGCGGGTGCTCAGTTGCTTTTCTCAAGCAAATGTAAACCTGTAAAGAGCATGCTCGTTGTAATCATACTAATAAGCATACTGTAATAATATACAGGTTGCCTCAAATATGAAGGGATAACATTGTTATCTAAGAAACAGTAAGAGATAAAAATATCAGTTTTTAACATAAAACAAAATTCCTAGACACCAAACTGCATAATTTCGTAATAAGAAAGCAGGCAATAGGTTTCAATGTTAAATGATTTTTCATATGCAGGCTTTTAATCTAATTTTTAGTTTAGAAGTTATCAACGAAAAACTTGAATTCATTTTTGGTTCATTTAGATATAAACAAAAGCTGACATTTTTTGATATTTCTAGTTCTTTCATTTACATTGCTTTATCAAGCTAGAAAAAAATCACAAAATTTATATTTTTTCCGGCCAGGGAAATATGGCTTTTGGTTTTTAGTTTGGTGATTATTTTTTTACAAAACGTATCAAACTCAACGTATGATATATCACTGTATGAATCTATTATTCATTTATCAACATTTTAAGAAAAAAGTCGGTGTTTAAAAAAAAAACTAGTTGATAATAGTCTTGAAGAAAGGAAATGAAGCAGTGAAGATTTGTTAAAGCCTTATTGTGTTAAAGTTTGTAAAAAAAACCCTTTAACATTTTTTATATTCTTTCAAATAACAGTACTAGAGGCAAAGAACAAAAAATTACATTTCTTGTTTTTCATGTATAACTTGAGAAGGGCAAGAGATAGAGAGATTTTTCTTTAGGTGGTCGAATAGGCTCTAAAATACGCAACTCCTGTTATACTTTTGTTTGAAGATTCAACATTTTCAAAATTTAAGTGTTATTGTTTGTTCTTTCATTTATATTGATAAACATCTGTCAATAGTACAAAATTGAAAGCATTTTATGACAAAATTCAATAGCAAACCGCCGATGCCATCGCTTCAGTATTAGTATCTAGGTGATATTTTACATGATTTTAACAGCAAATTCCTGGAAATAATTTATTTAAACAATAAAAACTAGCAATAATATGATTTTTTTTGGCTCATAATGAGAAAAATAATGTAGGAATCTTGATCTTGTCAATCGAAAAGTTGTGGAGAATTGGAATGCCTTCAAAATGAGCATTGAGTTTGAAAGTTGAAAAAATCTAGAAAAATTGACTTATTTTCAAAAATTCATAACTTCGTTGTATTAAAAGTTAAAACATTAATCTTTCATAAAATACAGCTTATGATATTACGATTAACTTTTCTTAAGTTAAGTATTGTGAAATAAATGGTTTTTGCAGAATTGCCGTTTAAACAATTCAGATGGATATCTTACAAACTCCATCACATTAACCACGCTCTTTCTATTGGAGTGTTACTTGGATCTTTTGAATTTCGTATAACCCAGGTCATTTACGAAAATACATGACAAAATTAATAGTAGAACATCAACTTGTTCTAATGATAAAACATGACTAATTGTATCAATATCGAATTCTCCTGTGCAATCGAGTGTTAATTTTACAGTTGTCGAGTTATTTCGAGATATGTTTTTTTCCCATCCGAACCTTCTAGCTCTTCTTTTTGTCTATCCCAGCGATGGATGTCTCATCGGAAAGAAACCAGGGACGGGCTGGATAAATTTTTATAACAATATTTAAAACATTCTTGTTAACTAAAGCGATAGATCTTCTCATACAAAATTCATGATTTAAAAATAAATACTTTAGCCCCTGTAGTTTTTGACCCTATTATTATGAATAAACCACCGTTGGAAAGTTGAAGAGTTGATCTAGAGACCCCTTCATCTCACTTTGTAAATACATATAAGTATTGAAACGGGTCCATTTGAAAAATTGATAAGGGGTGGTACCTGTAAAACGATATCCTTATAATAAATATTCTTAATGCATGTTTTAATTTTAAGCAGACACATATTTATATGTATTGCATGATATGGATTTATCGTTTTACACTTAGCAATTTTTCGAATGGACTCGTCCAGAAAATTTGAAAAGGAATGGCCAAATATTTTCAATACTTATATGTATTTATACTTAACATTTTGGAAAAGTGAGGAGTCTCTAGATCAACTCTTCTACTTTCCAACGATGGTTTATCCATAATGATAGGGTAATCCGGTGACGTAATATAGCCTTTCAAACAAATATGTCTTCTATAGGATTGACTGAAATTTTGCAAAAACTACCGGGGCTACAGTATTTAATTTTAGAACATGAATTGTGTATGAGAAGATCTATCGCTTCAGTTAATAAGAATGTTTTAGTTATAAAATTTAAAAAATCTATAAGCGATTATTAATTTTTTTGGAATTTCGGGTAAAGGTTCCATTATCTAAGAAACCAAATAACCAATTTGAGCGTATAGTAGCTCATTTTGTAGGTTTTTCAATTCTTTTCAACATTGCCCATAGTAGCAAACACTATTATTTCATTGGTGGATTTTGTGTAAAAGGTAAAAAACTAGATTGATACCGATTTTTTGAGGTTTTTCGTTAAAAAACAAAAACGCATCCATAAAACATCTTGAATTTTACGTCAATTAGTCCTGTTTTATTATTACAACACGTTGATGTTGATTTTGTTCTGCTATTAATTTTAGCACCAAAAGGTCTTTTTCTCCATAAATGACCTGTCTATCTTAAATTTTCGTTAAAATCCCGTAAAGGTGGTTTAAAACGGTCGTGAAAATTGCATTATAGGCACAATTACGTGAAAGTTGGGGAGCGAAGCATCAATCGACGCAAATTCCAAAGACTGGTTGCTCGCTATTAGGTGCCAAGAATTATTTAAATGTAGAATGTTTTGAATGCGATAGGTTTGTATTCACTTCAATGGATTATTTATATAGTAATGAATGTTATGAATAACCCAAACAATTAATCCATTGTTAAAGTACTACGTAATAATTTTTATTAATCATTTGACCTAATAACTTTTAAGCAACAAACAGGAAACATCTGCACTTTAGCTAAATCAGCACTACATAACGTCTTTACCCACGCCTAAACAAGAGATTATAAATAGCATTAATAATCGATCTACCGAGGTTTTTGAGTCTCTAGTTAGCTTTCAAGCTTCCAATCATTCTAGTGTTTAAACATATAATTATTTGAATTGTTAAAGAAAAAGTTAAAGTAAAGTCACTGAACATTTATATTTCTTGCTTCGAAATAAATATATTTTTTAAAAAGGATTTTCAAGTCCTAAATAACCAAGAATTTGTAGCAGTCAGTACAGATGCAGAAAAACCAATTGAAAATGACGAGCAGAAACGAAAATACAGTTCCAGGGCAAGAGAAAATTGACCAAACCAGATTTCGAGAAAGCAGTCAACAACGAATTGGGTGACTTTAAGCTACACAAAGAACCAACTACAGCAACTCAAATCCCCAGGGAATAATCAAGGTGAGTCAAAAGATTTTTATTGTGACATTGCTATATATATATATATATATATATATATATATATATATATATATATATATGTATATATGTATATCCTCATATCCCTATAATAAATAAAAGTTTATATTCATTGAACAAACGGTAATACAAGATATTATCTTCGAAACTTCCACTAAAAGGGGTTCATTTTTTTCTGAACGATGAACTACAAACATATACGCGAGTTCGTCTTTGAGCGCAAATCTTAGTGAATTCGAGCAAACGTAATTGAAGGTTTTCAGTTAGTTTGAAGTGGAAAAAAAGAATCATTTTCAATTTTAAAAAGCCACTGTAACAGTTCCAACATGAACTAAGAAAACATTTATGAACCGGAATATTGATTGAACGAATTATGTCCGATTATTTTCTCCCTGAGTACTACTGCGACTCAATTCTCCTAAAAACGTTTTTAAACTCATGCATTCGACGTCGCAAACGATCGGCAAGCGTACCTCCTCACGATACATTTAAAGAATAAACTTAAAGGTAGAGGCTCGCAACTAATAAATTCTCGTGATTTAAAAACCTGGAAAAGCATAAAAACCATACTCAAAACCCATTTCGGTGATTCCCGAGACTTAACAAGTCTGATATACGTTCTTCAACAAATCAAACAAGGCACAAATGAAAATCCGCAGAATTACGTACACAGAATAAACGCGCATCATTCTAAATTATATGCAGCAATAAATCAGCAATTAAGTCGAACACGTGAACAAAAAGTTGATAAAGTTGCATTACAAACTTTATTAGTAGGTCTTGACCCGAAGATTTTCATTTGTACGGGCTTCACGTCCTGCAAACCTTGCAGAAGCAGCGAATATTATAAAGACTGAATACCAGCTGAGTTATTTAGAACAGCGAAAACCTTGCGTAAATTAACCTGTAATTATTGCAAATTATCAGGCACGCAATTAATGAATGTCGTCAAAAACAAAATAACGAAAGATTCAGAAATTCACTTACTAATCAAACACAATCATATCAACGCATTTGCAATACAGGTTATCATTCTCAACAAAGATACGACAATAATTACCAAAGACGTGCTAATACTGGTTATCACAGTCCGAGATTCTAAAATTCAAATCGGTAATCAAAATCAAAATCGAAATTTTCGGATCGAAACGCAGAGAAGCTATCATTTAAACGAGAGGAGAGCAGAAACAGATGCCGGCTCTTCTACTCAAAAGGCTTCAACCAGCCAAGCGCAAAGTCAAACTCATTCCCAAAAACGAGAGAAGAACCACAACGAAATGTAAAAATATCCCAAAAAACGTTTAATGAAAACAATTTATTTTACACGAAATCGCAAAACGGAAAATTAAAATACCTAATAGATTCAGGAGCCGGGATAACAATAATAAAACCTCATTTATTTCCACAAGTCAAAATAAAATCAATTAAACCAATACAAGTACAAGGTGTAACAAATGAACACTTTGAGATAACCCAATCAGTAACGAAAAGATGAAAACGGTGAAATGGAAGTATATCTTTATGATTTAGAAATTAATTTCCACGGTATTGATTTTTTACAAAAATATGAGTGTGTTATTGATATAAAAAAACCATCAATTGATAACAAGATCAAAAACTGTATTTAAAGAAAATGAAATTACTAACGAAATCACAATGGAGCCGCGAGTTGAACAAATTTTTAAATTAATTAGGGTGATCAGGGAAATGCAGAATTAATTTTAAATTCACAAGAAAAAGACGGTGTTATAATTTCAAACTGTTTAATAAAAACCAACGAGAAAGGTGAATTTTACACTTCCTAAACAAAACCGAAGAAACAAAAAATGTAATTTTTGAGAATTTAATAGTTTAACCCTTCATCGAAGAAAAGAACGAAGACCGAAGACAAACTTCACTGTTCAACATATTGTTATATAGTCCGTGGGTTCATATTACAATTATACAACTAATATTCACTTTCACTTTTCTAGAACTTTTATTTACATCAAATTATACAGAACAGCTGATTCAAATCACAATACCATTACATATAAGCTCTTCGCTGTACTAACTGATCCGCGATGGTGGGCTGCTTCCTTTTAAAACCAGCATCGAAAATTCTCGTAAAATCAGTCATCAATCCTACAGCTGCCGAGCCATTTCGAGAACAATTTTTTCCCTCAAAGCGATCGGTGTCGTGCTGGAATGAAACCAGGGCTGGCTTAAGGAAATTTCCACCTCGCATGGACCATCCCAGGCGGGTGTAAGCTTTGGCGATTTACCCTTGTTACGTTGGGGGTTGTACAGCCAGACTTTGTCCCTCTCTTGGAACCCGACTGAATTGGCCTTGAGGTCGTATCGCGTCTTCATCCGATTACTGGTGGCCAACATCTGCGTTCGGGCTAATACGTGTATTACCAGCATGTTATGTCGGAGCTGGTCGGCATAATCGTCGATGTCTTAGGAAAGTTCTTTGGGGGAGCCAAAAGCCAAATCGCAGGGTAATCGCAGCTCCTTTCCGAATAGGACCCTGGCTGGAGTCAGGCCTGTACTATTATGTACGGCAAAGCGATATGCCAACAGGAATAGGGGAATATGTTCATCCCAATCACGCTGGTTATTGCTGACGACCTTAGATATGTGTTGTTCCAAGGTCCTGTTGAATCTTTCCACCATTCCGTCTGACTGTGGGTGCAATGGTGTTGTTCTCGTTTTCCTGATCCCCAACATCGTGCAAACCTTCTGGAATACATTCGATTCGAAGTTACGCCCCTGGTCTGAATGTAGTTCCATCGGGAAGCCAAACCTGATGAATAAGTGTTCTACTAGCACCGTCGCTACCGTGGTTGCCTCTTGGTTGGGTATCGCATATGCCTCAGGCCATTTGCTGAAGTAATCCTTTGCGACCAGAATGTATTTGTTCCCCCTCTCAGACTCTGGAAACGGACCGGCGACATCGATGGCAATTCTCTCAAATGGGACGCCCACATTGTACTGCTGCATTCTGCCCTTGGTACGGGTCTTCGGGCCCTTACTGGCTGCACAGGTGGCACATTTGCGGCACCAAGCTCTGACGTCTTCGAAGTAATTCACCCAGTAGTACCGCTGGCGAACTTTGTCAAGGGTTTTATTCATGCCCAGGTGGCCTCCGGTAATTCCATCATGTACTTCGGTCAGCATAGCTGGTACCTTTTTCTTCGGAACTACCAGTTGGGATTTGGTTTCTCGTCCATCAGCGCTTTCCCACACTCTTTTGAGCACTCCATTCTCTACGCTTAGAGAGTCCCATTGGGCCCATAACGATTTCAGCACGCCCGAGTATCTAGCTACCTCTTCCCATCGTGGCCTGGGTGCCCCTCTCGTTTTGAATGACAAGATTGGTTCGATGTCTGGATCAGCCATTTGGTCCTGGATGCACTGTTCCGTTGTCCAGTCTTCATTGGCTTGTACTCGGATCTGTCTGATGGAGACACCTTCTCGCTGTTCCGTCTTCAGATAATGTCCGCATTCTGCTCTACAGGGTCTTCTGGATAGGGCACCCGCATTATTGTGCAAACAACCGGCACGGTGTTCCACCTTGAAATCGTATTGCTGTAGTTTCTCCATCCATCTGGCCAGTTGTCCTTCCGGTGTCTTCATATGTCCAGCAGCCATTTGAGGGCGACATGATCTGTCCGGATTAAGAAATGACGACCATAAAGGTATTTGTAATGGTCTACAGCCCTTATTATTGAAAGAAGGTCTTTTCTGGTGACGCAATAATTTCTTTCCGGTTTCGAGAATCCACGGCTGTAGTACTCGATCACTCTCTCTTCACCATCTTGCACCTGGGATAGGACGGCCCCCAAACATGTGTTGCTGGCGCTTCTATCTTGTCCTAGTTGGTGCGGATTCCTGACTCGGAAGCGACGTGGCCCAAAAACTCTACTTCTTTTTGGAATAAGGAACACTTGTTCGGGTTGAGTCTCAGGTTGGTGTTATTAACTCTGGAGAATACTTCGCCCATGTTCTTCAGATGGTCGTCAAATGTCTGACCCATGACTAGAATGTCGTCGAGGTATACTAAGCACGTCCTCCATGTTAACCCGCTCAGTACATACTCTATTAGCCCCTCAAATGTAGCAGGTGCATTACACAACCCAAAGGGCATGACTGTGAACTGAAACAGCCCTTTACTGGCGGAGAACGCTGTCTTCTCTCTGTCGTTTGCGTGTATACCAACCTGCCAATATCCACTCTTTAGGTCTAATGTGGAGAACCCACGGGAGCCTGCTAGTGTGGTCAGAGTGTCATCAATTCGGGTTGGGGATAGCTGTCTTTCTTGGTGACGTCATTCAGCTTCCTGTAATACACGCAAAATCGGGTGGTTCCATCCTTCTTTTTAACTAGGACGACCGGAGCGGACCACGGGCTGATGGATGGCTTAATAACTCCATTTTGTAACATGGACTTGATGCTTTCCTCTACTGCCTGTTGGTGCCCCAATGATGGTCGTCTATGTGGTATTCTGATGGGTTGAGCCTTTCCGGTATCTATTCGATACTGGATGATGTTGGTACGAACGGTGGTTCCATCTTGACTGTTAAAAATTTGCCAGTGCTTTGTGATAAATTGCTTGGCTTTCTTCTGGTTCTCTGGTGTTAGGTGTGTCAAATGGTCAGCAAACTGTTGTACGAACTCTTTACTCGGACCTGTCTCTTTCACTGACGTCTGGTACTCTTCTTCGCAATTGATGATAGTCTCTACTGGCTCGAAACAAGCTATCTCTTGACCATTGGCAATTCTGATATCGTGGTTGGACAAATTCATGACTCTAATTGGCATATCTCTTCCGGTTTTAACTAAAGCCCGTCCAACTAAGTAGTCAAGAGCTGAGTGTACGGGCTCCACCATTCCAACGCCGCTGCCAGGATTGCTCTCTTGCTCCCATGAATAATCGGTTCCGTTCGACCGGGAATTCTGGCTGAGGATCTTGCTACAATTTTTATGTAGGTCGATGAGCTGTTAACGGGCCGTGTCAATACAAATTCCTCATTTAGGAACCGAAGAACATCATATCTCGGGTCGAACAAAAATCCATGCTGGCTAATTAGGTCCATACCCAGTATAAAATCATCCTCAATATTCACTACCAGGACCCTATGCCGGATCATGTTGGCCCCTATCTGCGGCACATCTGCCCCACCCTGTATTGACATGGACTCGCCGGTGACTGTTCTGAGCTGGATGTTGTTGTTAGCTGGCCTAATTTCTGATGCTCTCAAAACCTTGGACTTGGCAATGGACACAGCGGCGCCGGTGTCGATGGTGATGGTAATTGCTCCGCCATTGATGGTGCCCCTGATGACTAAGCTGCTGCTATCTCGGCAAAATCCCCGGATGGATAGTGTTTTGGGGGCTAGTGGAGGGTCAGTCAGCATTCGCCCCCTTATGCTGAGTGGCTGACGGTACCAGGACATGTGGCTGTTCTGTTGGTTACCCCTGGTCGGTGATCGTTCAGGTAGCCTCACTCGACAATCACGTTGAAAGTCCGTCCACAGCGGTAACATGCTATGGTGACAGTTCGTTCTGACTGTTCTAGTAGTTTATTCATACCAGCCAACAGCTCTTGAAATGGTGACTCTGGATCTTCCTGGTTGAAGGAAACGGCTCGCACCCTCGGTTTGGACATGTTCATGACTGCCTCTACTTCCAAGGCCCGAAGTAAAGCTTCATTACTTTTCTTGACTTAAATTTATTTGTACTTCCACATCTCTGATGCCGTTCATGAAACTCTGTGTGGCCATCTAGTCTTTCGTTTCCTCTGGCAAGTCTGGGTAGGACAAGTGAACTAACCGTCTAATTTCTGCTTCGAATTCTTGTAGACTTTCACCGGATTTTTGCGGTTTTCCACTCAGTTGGACTTGGTATACCTGGCTCAAGGATTGATTGTCGTAGCGGTTGTCTAGGATGGCGATGATCTTGTCGAAATTGCCTTGTTCATCGACTGGAATGCTTTGGAGGAGTTCTAGGGCCGGACCTCTTAACGAAATTACCAGAGAAGTAGATTTTTGTTGGTAATCCCATCCATTAGCTCTAGCCACTGCTTCAAATTGGTGTTTATACATGGGCCAACATGAACTGCCATCAAATGTGGGTGGTTTACTAACGGAACCTTTGATACTCACGGTGTTCTGGTATTTTTCTCGCTGTAAGTCCTGCTGCATTTTTTAAATTTCTGTTGCTACTTTATTTTGGATGGCACTGATTTTATCTTGTACTTCACTGTGTACTGTTTGCTTGATGGAACTGATTTGATCTTGACTGTGTCTTGAATTGAACTGATTTCTAATTTTACCTGGCTTTGGATGAAATCGAGATCATCTACTTTTGTTTCAAGAGTATCCACGGTATTTTTTTATGGTCTTAATGTCATCATTTAGCTCTTTTATGTCTGACTCAACTATTTGCATTCTTTCATTAACTGTTTCATTAACTTGTCCTACTATTTGCATAAATTGTTCAAATTGCAGTTGTCTTTTCTCTTCAATTTCGTGTCGTTTTAATTCAATTTGATCTTGTTTCTCTTCAAATACTTTAAAATCATTTTTTTTCTGTTTATCTAATAATTTAAATTTCGAGAAAATTATATTGTTCATTTTTCATAGTGGAAACAAGATTTTGTTGTTTTTCTTCCATCGTAGTGACAAGATTTTCTAATTCTATTTTACGTTTTTCATCAAAAGATTTTACTAACCTTTGTTGTATTTCTTCTTGATGTTGTTTCTCCTTCTTGTCACGTTTTTCTAGAATCTGGGCTATTTTTTCGTCTAGTCCCTCAGTAACCTGCTTGACTATCTTCTTTTTTTGTAGTTTCGTACATTTGTTCCATGCTACGGGTTTCCATAAATCAAATTACGATTTAAACTGCACTTAATCGCACTTCTGACACCAAATTGTTATATAGTCCGTGGGTTCAATTTAAAATTATACAACTAATATTCACTTTCACTTTTCTAGAACTTATATTTACATCAAATTATATAGAACAGCTGACTCAAATCACAATAACATTACATATAAGCTCTTCGCTGTACTAACTGACCCGCGATGGTGGGCTGCTTCTGTTTTTAAACCAGCATTGAAAATTCTCGTAAAATCAATCATCAATCCTACAGCTGCCGAGCCATTTCGAGAACATTTTTTTTCCTCAAAGCGATCGGTGTCATGCTGGAATGAAATTTCGTTACAATATAAACACAAAATCTCTACACAAGACAACAGGAAAAAAAGGATGCCTTAACTTCTTTATGCAGACGTTTCTCTGACATCTTCTATTTGGAAGGAGATGAATTATCTTTCACCAATAAAATAAAATACAAGATAGACACAGAACAAGCAAAGCCAATCTACACAAAGTCATATAGATATCCATACATACATAAGCAAGAAGTAAAAACACAAATCAAAAAAATGTTAGAACAGAATATTATATAACCTTCTTCATCGCCATAGTCCTCACCAGTATGGGTAGTACCAAAGAAAATGGACGCCAGCGGTAAACAAAAATGTAGGCTAGTAATTGACTATCGAAAATTGAACGAGGTAACAATCGATAACAAGTACCCGTTACCAAACATCAATGATCTTCTTGACAACTTGGGTCTCATTTTATATTTTAAAATTTATGTGTTTATTCAAAATTTGACTTTATATAATTTACTCTTTTAATAATATTACTATTATTATTATGGCAGCTAATTGTTTTTTTTTATTCAGTAGGTTATTGTCGGGCTTGCCAAAAAATAGTGGGAATTAGATTTTATAACAAATAATGGGCATATGTAGGATTATAAGATTTTTTAGATGAAAACACAGTTTTATTCAATTGAAGTAAATTTTTGTAAATAAACGAGAGCAGATGTTTTATAATGTATGTGCATATGTACCTACTCTTTAACAATTTGTTTTAATTGAATCAAGAATTATAATATTTTTGTACTGAGCAATCTTTTTTTTTTCATTAAATGAATCCGGTTAGGATATTTTAAAAATAATTAGGTACATATATTGCATATGGCATTAACATCTACTTAACTGACTCTACTTATTCGGACATGCCATTCATAACAATGGAGGTTAATATCTTAGCGCATACCTAATATATTCAAATGTGTAAGACATATATTATAATAAATATATAGAATAAGAATTTTCCATTACTGCATCGAAAACTTCAAGTTTTACGATGCCTTCATATCTTTTCATAACACAAACAAAAAACAGAAAGAAAATCACATTTTTATGGGTTTTTCTTGTCTAAATAATTTGCTTTAATTAACAGTTTACTTCTCTATTTTACGATTTCGGTTAATATGTAAAATATGTGCTTAAATGCAATAAAATGAAGTTTTAACTTGGTTCTGATTTTAACAAATAATAATGACTAATAATGTTAAGCATAAGTTATACATTTTATATCAATATCATCTCATCTCATCTAATCTCTTCTACATTAACAACGGAAGCCCTTCGCCCTTCACTTATCTACTCAGTGTCTGCAATGATATGCTGTCCAATAACATAGTTCCTGACCTGTTTAACATCAAGTTTGGTGAGCTTAGGCGCATATTATTGCTGCATCAGAATGCAATCCCTTCATGATATTGGCATGTCTGTGACATTGTCAAATACTTGTGTACTGTTTAATCCTTCACATGTAAGTACCTATTTGGTGTTTGTAAAGAGAATAAATAAATAAATAAATAAATAAATAAATATTTGTGTTATTTTTTTATTATTATTTATTTTATTTTTTCCCCTAAAGAGAGAGTGTGATGCCATACATTGTATGGTCAAGTCGGGAATAATAATAATAATAATAATAATCTCTGGTCATATGTTCCCTGAAACGGAAGGCTTTATATTGGCAATCCAAGATCAAGTAATTCCAACTAAGAACTACCTAAAGTACATCGTTAAAGACCCTTCCATTAACAACGATAGATGCAGGTACGGTTGCCAAACATCTGAATCTATCCAGCATATCACAGGAGGTTGTCAAGCGTTCGCTGCAACTGAATACAAAGAACGACACGATGCTGTGGCAAAAATACTTCACCAGGAACTAGCACTGAAACATGAATTATCACAGTCGGTAAGATTACCATACTATAAATATAAACCAGAATCTGTTTTAGAAAATAACAACTACAAGCTGTACTGGGACCGCACGATACTGACCGATCGGTCTGTTGCTCACAATAGACCAGATATAGTTTTGGTAGATAAAGTCTCTCGGAAAACAACTTTAATTGACATAGCAATTCCCAACAACAATAATATCAATATCAAGCAGGCTGAGAAAATAACCAAATATAGAGATTTGGAATTTCAAATAAAGACTCAGTGGAACATGAACAACACACGAACTGTACCAATTGTTATGTCAACAACAGGACTAGTCCCAAAACATCTATTAGACAATTTAAAATACCTCGGTCTGGACGAACATCTGTACAAACAAATGCAAAAAGCAGTCTTGTTAGGGACAGCCCGGACGGTCAGAAAACTCATGGGAAACTGCCGCCACGACTCCAACCACGGGCCTGAAAACCTGGCAAGGGCTCCCACAGAGCTAAACCCTTTTGATATCTAGGATATCTGGGGTTTAGTGAATTTTCCCCTAAAGGCACTCATAGAGTGCCTTAGAGGGAGTGTGATGCCATACATTGTATGGTCAAGTCGGGATAATTCACCAGGAACTAGCAATGAAACATGAATTATCACAGTCGGTAAGATTACCATACTATAAATATAAACCAGAATCTGTTTTAGAAAATAACAACTACAAGCTGTACTGGGACCGCACGATACTGACCGATCGGTTTGTTGCTCACAATAGACCAGATATAGTTTTGGTAGATAAAGTCTCTCGGAAAACAACTTTAATTGACATAGCAATTCCCAACAACAATAATATAAATATCAAGCAGGCTGAGAAAATAACCAAATATAGAGATTTGGAATTTCGAATAAAGACTCAGTGGAACATGAACAACACACGAACTGTACCAATTGTTATGTCAACAACAGGGCTAGTCCCAAAACATCTATTAAACAATTTAAAATACCTCGGTCTGGACGAACATCTTTACAAACAAATGCAAAAAGCCGTCTTGTTAGGGACAGCCCGGACGGTCAGGAAATTCATGGGAAACTGCCGTCACGACTCCAACCACGGGCCTGAAAACCTGGCAAGGGCTCCCACAGAGCTAAACCCTTTTGATATCTAGGATATCTGGGGTTTAGTGAATTTTCCCCCACTCATAGAGTGCCTTAGAGGGAGTGTGATGCCATACATTGTATGGTCAAGTCGGAATAATAATAATAATCTGTTTCAGGCTATTAACACTTACGCGTGCTCAGTACTCAGTTACTCATTCGGAATAGTTAAATGGTGCAAGACGGACATTGAACAACTACAACGTAAAGTACGAGTTCTACTAACAAAAGCTCAAAATCACCATCCAAAGAGCTCCGTCGAACGTACAACGTTGCCACGGTATGAAGGAGGAAGAGGATTGGCAGATATAGGCAAGTTACGTGATAAACAAATTTCCAATTTGCGTAATCATTTCCAGAAACTCGCAGAATTTTCTGATCTACACAGAGTCATATGTCAGGTTGATGACTCAACACCTCTGCGACTGACAGAACAACAAGTTCAAGTATACCACCAGACAACTGATCAGAAACTGCTGAAATGGAAAGAGAAGCCGCTTCATGGAAGATATATAAATGACGTCAACCAAGATTATGTCGACAGTTCAGCGTCGAACTACTGGTTGATCTTTGGTCATATGTTTCCTGAAACGGAAGGCTTTATATTGGCAATCCAAGATCAAGTAATTCCAACTAAGAACTATCTAAAGTACATCGTCAAAGACCCTTTTATCAACAACGACAGATGCAGATATGGTTGCCAAACATCTGAATCTATTCAGCATATCACAAGAGGTTGCCATGCGTTCGCTGCAACTGAATACAAAGAACGACACGATGCTGTGGCAAAAATACTGCACCAGGAACTAGCGCTGAAACTCGAGCTATCACAGTCGGTAAGAACACCCTACTATATATACAAACCAGAATCTATTTTAGAAAATAACAACTACAAACTGTACTGGGACCGTACGATATTGACCGATTGGACTGTTGCTCACAATAGACCAGATATAGTTTTGGTAGATAAAGTCTCTAGAAAAACAACCTTAATTGACATAGCAATCCCTAACAACAACAATATAAATATTAAGCAGGCTGAAAAAATAGCCAGATACAGGGATTTAGAATTTCAAATACAGAGACAATGGGACATGAACAACACTCGAACAGTACCAATTGTTATGTCAACAACAGGAGTAGTCCCAAAACATCTATTAAACAATTTGAAATACCTCGGTCTGGACGAACATCTTTTCCAACTGATGCAAAAAGTCGTCCTGTTAGGAACAGCCCGGACGGTTAGAAAATTCATGGGGAACTGCAGCCACGACGCCAACCACGGGCCTGATAACCTGGCAAGGGCTCCCACAGAGCTAAACCCTTTTGATATGTAGTATATCTGGGGTTTAGTGAATGTTCCCCTAAGGGCACACTATGTGTGCCTTAGAGGGAGTGTGATGCCATACATTGTATCGTCAAGTCGGAAGCCTTTATTACCCAACAGTAAAAACCATTTACAGAGTAATTAAAAAATAAATAAAGATGACAGAAAAAAGTATATAAAAAATTATACAACACTAAAACTAATTGGAATACAGACATGTATAAAAGAAATTAAAAAATGACCAAAGAAAAAGAAACAATTAGTTATAAAGTAAATACATACATATGCACTTAAAATTGAACAATGGGTTACAACAGATATAGAGATAATTTATAAATTGAAGAATTCGTGCATCTGGATGAAATATTCAATGAAATGTCCTCTAAAAGTACAAGCGTGCTTTATTTTTTCGTTTCTTACGTTGAGCAGTTGAATAAATCACACACCTCTGAGAGTCTATTAGCATTATTACTCATCAGATATATTGGAGCTTTAAATAAGATATTAGTTCGAGCTCGTTTGCACTCAAACGGTCTCGTATGCCTAGATACAACCCTAGGAATGACAATTCCAACCTGAGACAATAGCTCTGGACAGTCAATCATGTTATTCAGTAACTTGTACAAAAACATAACTGACGCCTGATCTCTGCGACTTTTCAAGAACATCACATTAAACTCGAGTAGTAAGAGATTATATTCACATCCTCTTTGGGGATAAACTCCGCGATTTTTAAATGTTAAATATTAAACAAAAAATTTTTGAACCCTTTCTATATCCAAAATGTATCGCTCGTATATAGGATTCCAGATTATAGAACTATATTCTAATTTTGTTCTAACTAAGCAGTTGAATAGAGATATTAAAACTGAAGTATTAAAATATTTGCAGTTTCGCATGATGAATCCATATTGTCTAAAGGCTGATTTTATTGTGAGGTTAATGTGGAGCTGAAATGTAAGTTTAGAATCAAAGTAAACACCGAGGTCTTTTATGAAGTCAACCCTTTCAAGAATGGTATCGCTTATACTGTACGGAAATTTTACTGTATTCGTTTTACGGCTAAATGTTAAGACCTTACAGTTGGGAATGTTTAAAAAAGTTTATTATTTATACACCATTCTTCCAACATACTGATTTCTTCTTGCAGCTTGAGATTGTAGTATATATTTTGAGATCATCTGCAAACAATAATCTGTTACATTTTAACGTGCTGGCCAGGTCATTGATGTAAATTAAGAAACAAAAAAGGACCTAGATTCGACCCTTGAGGAACTCCACTTGTGACTAGAAATTTATCTGAATAAAACCCGTTGAGGTAAACGTATTGAGTTCTATTATTCAAATAGAGTTCAATAATTTTTTGGTAATTTTTAGGAACACCTAGACATGACATTTTAAGAAGGAGTCTCTTTGTGACTGATTTTATCAAATGCTTTAGAGAAGTCGGTGTAGATAACATCTGTTTGACCTCCGCTATCTAGACTTTCACATAGATGTTGCCCAAGGACTGCCAGATTACTAACTGTTGAACGAGAGTTCATAAAACCATGTTGATACGTAGATATGTAATTTTCCGCAGACTAGGTATAGGCGATTGTAGAGAATCCTTTCTAAAATTTTGGAAAAATTATTCAAGATAGAAATTGGTCTATAGTTATTGATAAGAGCACGGTCGCCTGACTTATATATAGGGCAGATTTTAGCTGTCTTCCAAGATTGAGGATAAGCTGAATTTGAAAGAATTAAATTGAAGATGTAACACAACGGATACATAAATGCACCGAGGCAATCTTTTACCAAAAAAAGAAGG
Organism: Octodonta nipae; assembly: GCA_034190945.1. Taxonomy (NCBI): domain Eukaryota; kingdom Metazoa; phylum Arthropoda; class Insecta; order Coleoptera; family Chrysomelidae; genus Octodonta; species Octodonta nipae. The sequence continues at coordinate 34,153,336 of CM067218.1, read as the reverse complement.
AATTTTGTCTGGGCCAGATGTTAATTTGTTTTTCAATCTTTTAGCAGCCCTGTATAATTTATCTTTCTGTAATGGGTTCGGAGCTGACATCTAGAAATGTATTATAATTGAACTTAAAACCAATGTTGTCTTCTTCGTTAACTTGGTTGCTCATAAATACTTTAAAAAAAATCACTAAATGCCTTTATTATTTGAGTAGGGTTATTATATTCGTTCCCATTGTAAAACATTTTGGGGGAAATTCTGGAATCTGTATTTTTGTTGTTAATATATGACCAAAAATGCCTCGGCTCTTCTTTTAGTTTATTCTGGACATTCTGTAGATAGCTGTCGTATGCTGCTTTTATCTTCAATTATTATTAACGACCTGTATTTACTAAATTCTCTATAAAAAATATCACTTCTTGATGTTTTGTATTTATTATGCAACTTGGCTTTTTTCTTTTATTAATTTTATTATCTCGCTAGTATAACCAAGCAGGATATTTACGCCTAAAATTCTTATTCCGTGGTACGTGGATATCAAATAGTTTATATACCTGGTTATAGAAGCTGTCAACAACAGTATCAACATCGAATAAACTATTCAGAAAAGTTCCAGTCAGTATTTAATAATTTGTTATATAGAGATAAATAATCAGCTTTCTTAAAATTATAAGTGGTGTCGTTAGAATTGGCTTTAAGGCTATTTCTTTTTATCGAGATTTCGCTTAATTCAATCCTCAAAGATGGATGATAACTATCCTCTCCAACTAGCGGTACAGAATCACGGGAAACAGTACAGTTAATGTTACTAAGTACTAAGTCTAGGAGTTTACCGTTGTTGTTCAACACTGAGTTATATTGATTTATATCTAGTAATGCCATGAAGTTGGAAATAATGTTAGTTTTTCCGTCCTCTAGGCAATTTTCAGTATATTTTGGACAGTTGAAATCTTCGAGAATTAGTACTTTATTTGGGTTTAATACATGCCAGTGAGCAAGAGCATCCATGAAATTTACATATACGTCAATCGATAAAGAAGGTGGAATGTACATGACCATTATATAAAAGAAATAATATGCTACTGAACACTTACAAACTAATAAGTCAATCTTGGAAAAGTAACATCAAATTCACGAGTGTTCACAATTTCAGTCTTTATAGATTCGTCGACCGCGAGTAAAACACCTCCATCCATAACTACGTTTAACTGCTCGAATTTACGGTCACTACGAAAGACTTGGTAGTTAGTCAGAAATAATTCCTTAGAGTTCACTGACGGTTTTAACCAAGTTTCACTAAGAGCTACGATGTTATATTCAACTTCACTGATATTGACACAGAAATCATGAAACTTGCTATTAAGTCCCCTGACATTTTGATAATAAGTCGTTACTACTTCAACGGATCTACTGTTGGGCTTACCTAGTTTACCTGAACTATTTTGGGAATGTTGTTAATGTACTTAATTTTGTAATTTGAGTTACCTGATTTGTTAAGCTCATTTAGTTCCTGCTTCACATGTTTGTAATATTCCAACTCTCTTTTAGTTCGGTCTGCTGACAAATTGATATTTTTATATTGCTGTTTTGACTTCAGAGTTTATTAGAGTTGATTAGTATTTTTTTAACCAAATCCTGACCTTCAAGTGTTATTTTGATAGGTCTAATTCTAGATCCAGTAAAACGTCCTAATCTGAGTGGTTTAATATCTACATTAGAGAGTTCAGGAGAGATTGTGCTTAACATGTTGGTAACAAACTTTTTGTCAGAGTTGATTTGGTCTGTTACTGCTTCATTTTGGTCGGGTACGTTGAATATCACTAGATTGTTCTTTCGTTTTTGTCGTTCGTTAATTTCAGAAACAACCTCTTCAAAATCAAGTTTCGGGTCCGTCGTCTTTCTTTCTTCTCTCAGTTCCTTGATATCGCTTTGAAGTTGTAGAATCAATGCTTTGAGAGCCTTCATGTCGTTGCCGATAGCTCTGCAAGTAACACAAGACCACTCGTACCCTTTATTGCCATTAAGAGTACGGACTTCATTTGCTGATATATCGACGCAAGTGTGTTTGAATTTGTTTTTACAAACACTACATGTGACCGTTAAATGATTCTCATATATTTGATTACAGCATTTAGATGTTGATTTAGCCGCCATTTTCAGTTTTATTTATTTTCGTAGGACTCTATAATATTAAATTTTAAGCAATATATAGATTTCGATTGACCAGTAGGGTATTGTCCTTCTTTACAGGCACCAAATTTAATGCACCACTAAAGATCTTTCAAATTACACTCACAGATGTTAGAAGGCTCTTATAGTTAGCACAGATGTGTTTTATTATTTTAAGTCTTCGGGACGATTTTTATGAGGGTTTATTACCGCACACTGTTGCGAGAACCGAAATTCACTACTTGCCTCTACGAAGGTTTAACTACTAATGTGATGAGGAGGAGGAGGATGATGAGGAGAGTAGCCAGATAGAGGCAACGAGTTTGAATTAGACTCTATGAAAAATAATATCGGGCCACTTCGTAGTTCCCCGGAACTAATCCAATCCAATATTTTTTTATAATTCATTATACCACATGTTCCGAACAGATTTTTTTTTCTATAGTTTGAAACCAGCGACTCCACCAAAGTTTACTATATAAGAAAGTCGGTAAAAAAGTTATTCCCAAATTACTAAGAAACGTTACAAGCTATGTTATTGAATAAAATATAGGACCACTTCGGATATCCAGGAACGAATCCAATTTCATTTCAATTTGGTTCATGGTCCGAATACAATTTTTCATATTTTTTAATCCGGCGACTCCACCAAGGCATAGAGTCTAAGAAAAAAGGTACAATAGTTTTCCCCATTTTCTAAGAAACGGTACAAGCAAGTTAATGAAAAAATATTTTGCCAGTTCGCGATCCCCCGGAACAGCATCCAGTATAAATGGTCGAAATTCCTTGAGCCGCTTGCGGTTACCGCTGAACAAACATAAAAAAAACATAAATACAGACGAATTGAGAACCTCCTTCTTTTTGAAGTCTGTGAAAAAGTACGAGTACAAGTTTGGTTAGCGGCATTTTTTCTGACCACCATGTATTATGGCTCTAATCTTAAAACTGCTAGTTTGAGTATGGACACTATTCATATTTTTTTTCCAAAATTCTTCACCGTTTACTCGTAATAATCGTCAACCCCATCTCTTGGTTGCGCCAGCTTATATATATTTGTTTTTGACAGAGTATATGGAGCAAAGACGTCTTCTAGCGACCGGAAGCACACATATGTAGTCTTAAAAAATTGTGTCATCGTCAACATCAGTCATTATTTAATACCAATTAAGTAATTCATTTTACATATCTGTCTACTGATATAGCTTTACACATTGGATAATCATTTAATACTTTTCTAGAAGCACCCAGTGTACGATATTTTATAATTCTTCTTGCAGTTCAAACAAATTAAGTTTTCTTCGAAGTAATGGTCGTATACAATAATTAATTTAACAATAAACGAGGATTGGCTGTTGTGAGTGAGATTAATCACAAACTCTAATTGATAGCCCGACAACAATAAAAACACAACTACTCCCTTGATCGATAATATTACGAATAATTTATTCTACTATCATTGTACGATAGTTTATTCCGAGTTTATACAGTCCATAGTTCACTGAATTATGCAATCAATTTTGTGATAGTCCATTTGCGGTATTGGCATAGGGAATTGAGCTGTTACAGGCTTTTGCATATATGAAGAATTAATGAGGATCGCCGAATCAAAACTGCTCTACCTGAATAACAATATGAGTTTGATATTCTAATTCAGCATGAATAAGTTTTACGCTGTTGAAATCTGAGTTTGCTTACAGATATTGTTATAGGAAGGTGAAGTTTCAGCATTGTTCAGTAATTTTAAGGAATGCTGACATATAAAATTTAATCCTTCAATGCTAGGCCTAATAGTGAGCAGAAAATCCACTCATGTTTTAGTTGCTCACCAATGACCGACTCGTCCAATTCCTGAGAACATAGGTTAGGGGAGGTTGCGGTACCACTCAAGTATCGATACCGGGATTGAAACCAAAGTATTGATCCTGGAATCATATCAGTAGTTTAGTTATTTAGGGTTGTTCTCATTTAGTATATTGTTTGTCGCGCTGTAAAATGTATAAAAGTGGCTGAGAGATTTCTTGGGGCATAAGGGAGTAAAATGAGGTATATTGAAGCGCATCAATTATTACCACGTTGCGATTATTTAAATACTGCTTTTGCAATGATTTTATCTTAATAAATATTTTATTTTCATTACAATAATCTATTTAATTATAATAATATAGAATAATAATGCCAAATTCTATTTCTAACTTGCAGCTTATATAAGGTAAGTCCCAACTTGATGCATACACCGTACATGATTCGTGGATCGCATGCGCAATATTAAAAACAGGACCCTTTTTAATATTGCGCATGCGCCCCACGATTCATGTACGGTGTATGCATCAAGTTGGGACATACCTAAGTAAACATCGTAATCACTTTTACTTGACACTCTCAAAATGTTCATCATCCTCACATTGTCACATTCTGAATAACAGGTTTCATTCGAGAATGAATCTCGAGTAAAACCTTGAATGATCACGTGTGGACGATCAAATGTATCAGGTAAAACCTAGTCACTCTATATTATTTATATGTCACACTTTTCTTTGGCTTTTCCTTACAAGTGTTCAATGAACTTTTCTTAAAAGGTATAACATTTTCAAATTTTACACTGTAAAATTTAATATACACTTAGTCTCACAGGAGATTTTTTATTACTTCTACTCTGAAATTAAAGGTTCTCTGAACATTAGGATTTTCTCATCCTTTCCAATTCGTCTACATTCACCAGCGTAAAACTTAAGAAAGGTAATAATAACACATTTTCTTTCAAAATAACAGTCCGTAAAACTAACCCCTATGACTAGATTAACGATTCCTCGCAACACAGGAATCTATATACTTTTTTGTACATTTGTATATCTTCTTATTTCTTCAATGAGAAATATCATTTCACATATTCAGTAATTATTAATAAATTATAAAACATTTAAAAACTATAATACCGACTTCTACCTATAACTAAAAAGCTAAAAATAATTATAACAAAATACAACTCTAGCAAATAAATAACACATTCAATGTTGTAAGGTAACTACCCAGGAAGTAAAAATTGTAAACATTAAAAGGTGCTCATTCTGTACAAATTAATTACCTACCAATCTCGTACATTTTTGAATTCGGTGCCAAACAAATCTAAAATCCTTCATTGCGTACTTATCTACTAATTCATCAAACTTAATTGTTGCTTGGCACCGACTTCAAAAATATACTTGATAGGTAGGTAATTAATTTGTACAGAATGAGCACCTTTTAATGTTTACATTTTTTACTTCCGGGTAGGTACCTTACAACATTGAATGTGTTATTTATTTGCTAAAGTTGTATTTTGTTATAATTATTTTTAGCTTTTTAGTTATAGGTAGAAGTCGGTTATATTTTTTTTAAAAATGTTTTATTTGAACTTAAATTGTTTTGACACTAATGGGGTCTATTAGACTAGAAATATTATCTAGCGTTCAATGGATTGAAAAATCATTTTTGTGTGTAGGAATCTTTCCATTTCTTATTTTTTATTATTTGTATTAGTATCTATAATGTTATGGTTTGATTGAGTGCGTCTTAAATTCATAGCCTCATTGGTTGTTGTAGAAAACTTTCAAGTTGGTACTCACGTTTTTTTTTTTCTAAATCACTGGCATATTTGCATGGTACTGTAAAAATGACCAATAGTATGCAGTTAAATTATGTTGTAAACAATATTATGTTTTTGCTAATATTTATATGGCTTAGAAACATTGAAAATTTCGTGAAATAAACACACAAATGCTATTAAAACTCAAACTAATTTACAAAATTACAAATAAGTTACTTATTTTTTATATGTCAATTAAAATACTTAGAAGATAAGAAAAGGGAAGTTTTACAAATATTCCGAATTGTCATCTAATCACTGGTTAACATTTCACTTAAATATGAAAAACATAAACAATAAAAGGTGATCTATCTGTGCAACATAATTACCTACCTATCTAGTGTATTTTTGAAGTCGATACCAAGCAAACCTAAAATCCTGCAATGCTTACTGATTTTCTACTTCATAAAACTGATTGTTGTTTTGTTCCGTGAAAATCGACCAATATTGGTATGTGTTAAATTCCGAATTTCATCCCTTTACGACTAATTAGGAATTTCATCAATACGGATGTACATTCTATTAGACAACTAAAAATTATTCATATCAGTCAACTCCCGGAGAAGAAATCAGGTAACATATATGCAAAAAATCACGCCGAATTGATAACCTTCTCCTTTTTGCAATCAGTTAAAATTACAAATCATTTGATATAGTAGTAGCCTACAGAAAACCGACTCACGCAATTAACAGGTATCTCAATTGCAACTTTAATTATTCCCGTAAAAAGGGGCATTATTAAATCTTTATATGATAGACCAAAAACCAACTGTTCTGATATCAATAAATGTAATGAAGAAATAACTATCTGGCTAACAATTATCCAAAAAATTCATCAGTGAAGAGGTTAAATAAAATGGAAGATAAAACATTCAACACCAAGCTGCTCCAAACAAAACGAATACCCTAGACAATCACATTACTACAACAACAATAGCATCCATACAGAGTCTTTCAGAAAGGCAAAAAAAGAGGGGCAGCAAATTTAATATTAGAACAACATTCGAAATAAGAAATACATTAAAATAAATTATATCAAAAACTAAACCAAATAACACAACACAGAACTAAAAAACCTACAGTTACAAAATTCCTTGCGAATAAAATAAATTTGATATTGAACAAATCTCTAGACTTCTAAATGTTCGAATAAATGAACACAAAAATTATATAAAGAAACTACAGTTCGAAAAGTCAGAAACAGCAATCTTAATAACAATTTTCAGATTTTCTAAAAACGACGTATCGAAATTGATTAAACTGGTTTAGGGTAATGGATAAGTATACATAAATAATTTATATTTAAAAAAGAACCGACTTCAACTAGCTTAAAGTAAAAACCGTTTAGAAACCTTGTGCAATCAATAACTATTTTCTGACATATTTTTTTTATCTGATTTTAAGGTACTATTCTAGTGATTATTTTAGCGTATTCTTATCTCTCCCTCTCTATCTAATTTTTATTTTTTTATAATATTAACATATTTTTTAACTTTTTTATTTGTTTTATTATTTGGCCCAGTTTCTATAAGCGTAACTCTAATTCACCCTATATTTCAACCACCCTGAATATGTTTCTGTGTATTGGTCACATATTAAAAATTATTTGACTATCATATTCTGAATCACCCTGTACAACTATAATGCAACTCTACAGGATTTTGCAACCGCCCTGTATATGTATTAAACCTCTCCACCCCATTGACGCTTTCATTTTTCTATTGTTTAAATCACCCTGTATACCTATAATATTGCTTCGTCCAATATGCCAAGTATAAGCAACTACTTATGTTCCACACTATATAAGATTTTTTTGACTATTCTGTGTAACTATAATTCCACTCTAGCTGATATTTCAATCATCCTGTATATGCAACTGCTTCTAACATTTTTTGAACCCTCGAATATCCTTTCTGCATATGCTCATTTAACCATTTTTAAAGTTTTCTTAGCCACTCTGTATAACTATAGTTTTACTTCACTCTTATTTCAACCACCTTGTATACGCAATTACTTATGTGCCACCCATACAACATTTTTTAAACCACACTGTATAACTTTAATTCTATTTCACCTTATAATTCAACCATCCTATATAAGGAACTGCTTATGTACCACCCAATATCACTTTAATTTGTAAGATTTTTTTAACCCTCCTGTCTAACTGTAATTTTACTTCGCACACCTTCCACCATATACCTAAAAAAATTTCTTTTCGATACACTAATGGAATATTTTGTACCATTTTATTTGACTGCAACGAAAACCGTTACAAACACCCTGTACGATATACTTTCATGGCATATCTTGACATTTAAGCTAGATACTCCCTTCGAAGTGCGTACAAAGGAATGACATCTCGAAGAGAGTATTCAATATCTCTGACAGGTGAAGTAACCTGAAAATTTTATCGTGACATTCTGTCCTAGGAGTTAAGGGAGAACAACAATTACATGGAACGGCTCCCGATTGGGAACCTCTGTGTGCTAACTCTCTCGAAAATCCTAGATGTCGGTCTTACAGCTCGCGTCTTCAAATTTAAGCTAGATATTTCTGACGAAAATTTTACATTTACATTGATGTTTACCGTGTTTTTGCAAATATTTTTACGTTTTCGGCAAACGAAATGTTTTACGTTATAGATAATTATACGGAATCAAGCTGGAAGATCTCTTTGTAGAACACAATTTAAAATATTCAAATTGGTTGAGCCGTTTTGGACAAAACAGTGTAGATTTACTGAACTTCACTGAAATGTAGTCCCTTAATTACTATTTTTCTGATTTTCTGGTAAACCGTAAATCTAACGATAGAAAATTGTATAGTACATTTCTGTAATATTCCTTAATACAATGCCGTTTAAATCATCAAATTTCACTGAGCATACATAAAAAAAGGGGCGACGAATTGATAATCTCCTCCTTTTTGGAAGTCGGTTAAAAAAGAAATTCCTTCTTTCTTAAACTCGATTGAAAAGAGATAAGAAATTAAATTTTAAGTTCGTAAATGATAACAGAATTCATCTGTTAAAACTCTTAACACTTAAAAAAGATTTGTAATAAGGTACTATTTTTCGAAGTCAGTTTGAAGATAATTTAATACTTATTATAATTTTAAAACATTTTACACACTTTTTTCCAAAATGCCTGACGTTTAAACACAGTAAAGATTCAGTCAACAGCAATCTTAAAAACAATTTTCAGATTTTCTAAAAAACGACGTACTTAATAGAAAATTATAAGGCATCGAAATTGATTAAACTGATTTAGGGTAATGGATACATAAAAAAGAAACTCCTACTTTTTTATGTCTATTAAAAGTATAAGAAATTAAATTTTAAATTCATAAATGATAAAAGATTTTATCTGTTAAAACTCTTAACACTTAACAAAGATCTGTATTAAGGTATTCATTTTCGAAGTCCGTTTGAAGGCCATTTAATAATTACCATTTTTGGAAGAATTACTAACCGATTACAGAAATTTAGAATAAAATGAGCACATTGTTTTAATTTGGTCTGGTTAAAGTTATTCAAAAAATATGGCTTCTGTTATTCTAAACACAAACCAGACAATTACTTTTTTGTGCTTCTTAATAAGACATTTTCTAGATTCACTATTCACTGTAAACAGATGAGAAATTTTATATTTTTCATATCCTATAGTTAACTAATGATTTTTCAGGAATTTATTAAATATATTTTTGAGGAAGAGATGAAACGTTAAACCTAAATTTATTTAACATTTACTAATAAATGTTAAAAAAATGTTTTGGAGAAAAGTATTTTAAACTTTGGTAACTGGTAAGAAGATATATTGTATTACCTGAAAGACCTTTGTAGATATTTCACACAGTTAAATACCACAATTTTATTTCTTATAATATTTACGGCTTTATTTGTTAACCGACGCTTTTCAAAGTAGAGTTGCGACGCACGGTTTCCGGTAAATTCGCGAGTTAATTCAACACCGTCAACTGGCGAGATACAGACGCGTTATGCCAGAGTCGAGCCAGAGTTTTCCAAAACTCCGGTGAACTTGAGGAACGTCGAAGAGTGAACAGCATCGGACACATGTTGCAAATTGTCTGCGATCGCATCGAATCCGAGCCAATCACGTTTTGACGTCGCTACGTGGACGTTGTTATCATCTGATGTCTTCGTCAGACTTGGTGTGTCCCGCTCTTCCGTTAAACTTTGTAACCCGTCAATTTTGCTCAAAAGATGTCTGAATTAGTTACGTGAAAATGGAATTTGTTGTATATCAAAATGATTTTCATGTAATTTAAACTTTCAGCTAAGCCCTTTACGTTTCACAACACCCCACGCTGACAGCCCTAATTTCATTTGTAAAGTAATAATTTCTTATATCACAAATTTGTGACTAAAGATTACTTACAATGTCTTTCCATCTTAATCTGAATTTTTATGTTCCCCAAATAATGGCCCTGTACGCTAAACGCTAATTATCCTCCTAAACTCTGGCTCGAATGTTTGTTTCTTTCTCATTCACTGCTTCAGCTTTTCACAGCTAGTTTTTATAATTCATTTTCTAAAACTTTAATCATATGAAATACCTTATTCAATTTCCATTCACTCCTTTAATTCCAATGTAGCTATTGCCATAAACTATTGAATTTTTCCTTTCTTTGGCCGTTCTGTTATATTGTTATTGCAACCTTCAATTGTTAATTCTCTCCAAAATGTTCAATAAAAATTTAATTTATACAAATTTTTAAAATACTTGTTTATTATGACAACCTTTTCTAAAACCTTTTTCTTTCTAAACTTCATTCCTCCAATCTTTTCAAAGCACTGACAAAATTACACCACATGTTGTTCTCATTGTTGGCATTTATTCATTTTACTAAATCTTCTCTAAAAAAATTCTTTGTATATAAATTTCCAAATATGTCAAATAATTTTACCTTCATTCTAAACAACAAATTTTGTCATGTCTAGACCAGTCCATAGAGCAAAATTCTCATTTTCGGACATTCAACAGCAATTCGCTTATATCAGCACGTCAGTGTCAGTTTATAGATAATTCTTGCTAATATTTTAACAGCAAACTCGTAGAAGTAAAGTATTTAAATAATAAAAATCCGCAAAAATACGAAGTTTTTTTGCGTTTAGCCTACATAATGAGGGGTGGTGAAGGAATCATAAGGACGTCTAAAGAAAAGTTGTAGCGAACCAGAAATCCTTCTAAAGAAGCGTTTATACACCCTGATTGAATCATTTTTTACCGAAAATACTCAGAAAAACTGGGCAAAACCTTCATTCTAAACAACAAATTTTGTCATTTCTAGACCAGTCTATAGAGCAAAATTCTCATTTTCGGACATTCAACAGCAATTCGCTTATATCAGCACGTCAGTGACAGTTAATAGATAATTCTTGCTAATATTTTAACAGCAAACTCGTAGAAGTAAAGTATTTAAATAATAAAAACCCGCAAAAATACGAAGTTTTTTTGCGTTTAGCTTACATAATGAGAGGTGGTGAAGGAATCATAATGACGTCTAAAGAAAAGTTGTAGCGAACCAGAAATCCTTCTAAACAAGCGTTTATACACACCTGATTGAATCATTTTTTACCGAAAATACTCAGAAAAACTGGTCAAATGTGGCTTTTTTCAAAAATTTATAACTTTCTTTCTTTCAGTGATTTAATATAATGATCAATTTGAACTTTTGTTCTAGAGTTATCTCAAAATCTAATACCATTATTCTGTTCAAGCTGGATAACTGAATAATTGCATAGTTGGGAACAAATTTGCATCATAAGCTATTGAATTGAATGAAGAAACCCATTTGAAATTAATTAAATGGATTTGAAAAAGGCACAAACGTGGCCGAAACTTTACCATCATTAAAACATTTGACTTATAAGTTTATTATTCAAACACTACCTAAAATGAAAAAAAAAATCACTCACAGCTGAACTACTAACCTATGCATGTTAGAGGAATATAGAAAAGCGTGAGTAAAATCTGTACACATTGTCGTTCATTTACAAAACAGTATAAAGTAGATACAGCTTATTTAGTTTCCTCAGCCCAAGTGATCACGTACATATTCTTGGTGAAGTTATAAGACGAACGAAATGATATCTAAAATCACTTGTCTTACCCGTCATAGACTTCGAGAAAGCCCTAAATGAACCAGGTTTAGATAAGCCATGCATATAAACGCTGGTCAATATATTCAGGGAAACTTAAGATAAAATCAGAAGGCTTACCACCATGTCACACTACCATAGAAATCAGACAAAATCATCGAAACTACAAAGGACTGAATATAGAGAAATATCTCAACCATCTGAGATATTGTTATTGAGTATTTTAATTTACATAAGGTTCGCTACTATCAGAAATAAACCGAAGGGTCAAACTTGAATGGATTACATTCGAAAATAGCTCAATATTTTGAAATCTAGAATGCCAGTCCATCTGAAGGAAAAGTATTTGATCATTGTTTTCTACCTGTAATGACTGAGTATGGTTGTGAAACCTGGACTTTGGAAACCGAAATTAAAGAAAACTTCGAGTTGTCCAACGTCTATGGAAAAATGCATATTTGAATTAACAAGGTAGAAGGTAGCCCATTAAGTAATATTCCTGAAAATTGCATTAGTCATGGCATTTAACAAGACGTCATTATAATGGGCTGACAACAAAATTCAATTCAATTCAATGGTATCTCAGGATTATAAAAAGATCAAAGAAATATCCTAATATAAATACACTTATTCTTTTATTGTGAAGGAGCAACTTCTCATGCAAAAATTATTTTCCATTCTTTACAACAATTTTAAGTTGAAAATGTTGTTGTCAACACTCTGCACAGTGCCATCACTAGACTTTATGCGCCTTGTGAGTTTTTATAACTACACGCACTGCGAGCTTCTAAAGCTTCATACCTAAAAAATGCACACTTCCTAGGTGATGCATGGTCTTGGTCATTTTTGGCACCCTCCAACTTGTGCGCCCTGTACCTGGGCACAACCCTAGTTATGGGCCTGATTCTTCAGCTCTCTCCTGTCTTTTCCTTAATTACTTGTTCCAGTAATTTTCTCAATATAACGATTGGAGTGCTATAAACACTTTTTTATTTGTCGTCATAAAAATAAATATAAAGAACTTAAATTGGGTGACAGAGGAAGTCATTCAGTTCCACTTCTTGATCCAATTCATCGACCTGGAACCGTTTTGTTTAAATAAGTAGACACTTTTTAATTAAGAAAACCGCCAACATGTTGGAATATCATTTCGACTACTATCGATTTATGATCTCGACGGATAATTGTCAAAATTTTAGAAGGGAAAAAAGGACCAACAAGATCATCTAAATAATTTCAGTTCATACATTTAATTTTTACGGATGTTGGAATTTGAAACCGCACAGTAACAACAGTTGTTAGGTAATAAGCTTTTTTCTAGGTGATTAAATTTGTTAGGTAATAAGCTTTTTTCTAGGTGATTAAATTTTCATTATGACTTTATTACATATCAAAGTCTCCTGTAGCATCACTGGCTATATATTATGAATACAAGTATTTAAAGTTCTTACAAATTGAAAACACCCTTACTATTATGCACATTCTTTGTAATTTCATGTGCTACCATGAATATCTATAAGCAATAGAATTTCTTTAGTTTTGTCATTGTAAGGTTGTCAATAACTCAAGTTCAAATTTACCTTTAAGTTAATTCTTGTACCGTTTTTTATTTTTATAAATATAACAATAAACTAGAGCATCTGAAACATATCCTTCAGAAAATAATTAAATTGGTATTGATTAATAGGCCTGGATCAATTTCACAGGTTTGATATTATCTCGTTTTATTTCAGTTTATTTTAATGTTTTTTTCAAAATATTGAAATGCATACACCAATATTTCCATATCTCGCCTGAGCAGTAATTGTGATGTTACGTTCTGAGCGATTTTAGTAGTAGTAGAGTAGATTTTTTACTCCTTGTTCCAGTAGTAGTCGGAATAAACAACTCAACTTTAATAGATTACCTCAGTGTTTTATTGCAGACCCTAACCGAGACCCTAGCCGTAAATAGTTGAAAAATAAAAGCCAGACCAAAGCATTTAATAAAAAGTTTCCAACCTTTATTGTTTTTTTATCTTTTTTAGTACAGAAAAACACATATCACGTCCGTCCGTTCGTCTAAAATAACGTCGAAGCGTCTTCGACGGATTAACTTAATACCAGCACAAATTCAAGTCGGCAAAATGGCAAATCCCTCAGGTCGGCAAACTAATATGTTTCAAAGTCCCGCTCGTCCCGTTCAACACTTCGATGCCGTACGTCAGAGTTTATTTTGTGAAAGGTTTCATAGCTCTAAGTTTAAAAACGAGTGGATAATTTACTTTTAATTAATTAATTTAATTTATTACGACATTTGAACTTAAGTTGTAAATAATTAATAAACTGTGTGATTTCTATAAATATGTGTAATTTTGGGTTTAGCTTGCACCATTTCTTAGAAAATGGGAAAAAAAGAAAACAATTTTAACAACTTTCTTATACGTAAAATTTGATGGAGTCGCTGGATTAAAATTTAACTGTTCGAAACTTGTGGTAAATTGTAAATAAATTGAACTAATCAAAATAAATGTCAGTTAATGTGTATTATATACAGTGTGTAATCATGAATCAAACAATTTCTTTTTATTAATAATAATTTGAAAACGTAAGCAGTAACCATTCCATGTCATTTTTTAACTATAGTTAAAGATTTGTCATCAAAGAGGACTTTTGAATACAAATTATCTTCATTTTTGTTAAGATCTAAAATTATTATCGAATAGAAGTAATTAGAATTAAAATCTGCGTCTACTTATGCCATTGTACTAAAAATTGTATAATAAGTATTTCTGTAACATTTCCAACTATATACTAAGTTTCAAAAAATATATCAATTTTGTTTAAAAGCGAAGAACATTTATTTTTTTTATAATATCTCAAATTGTAATCAAAGTTTATTAGAATCGAAAACTGCATCTAATTATGCTGTATTATTAAAAATTGTAATAAATTGAGATTTAATTGGAAATAAATCGACTTAAATTTTAGTTAATCAACTTCAAGGTGGAAGTTCTCAGTTAGTTTCTATATAAAGTGAGTCTTCATAGGTTGAATTCAAACGGAAGTTATTTAGAGGAAACGTTATTCTTCATTAAAATACTAACATGGTCGGAAATGTATACTGTTATCATTACAACTTTTTAGGAGGTTTGTCAGCAAATATGAATTTTACTTAAAAGTCAAATACCTTTATTTTTCATAATCGATAAAATTCTCATCAAACAGGGGTAATAAGAATTATAAAATACATCTAATTATGCCACATCACTTAAAACTCTATAATAGATCGCCATGCCACTTTTTCAACCTGTGTACTAGGTTTGATAAAGGATATAAATTTTGTTTAAGTACCTTTATTTTTAATAATAATTTAAATTGTCAAACTTAATTAGAATTGAAAATTAGGTCCTATTATATCAATTAAAACTGTATAACGATTTATTATAAAATTCTGATATTAAATGAATGTCAGTATAATTAACAGACCTAAAGAATGATGGTACTCAGGTCGTTTGCAATCTAGGGAATCCACCTTTGTTAAAATCATATACAAAATTGTCTTAATATTTATGCATATCTAAAAAACAAGTTATTCTATTCAACAGTAATCGAGGTTAGTCAAGCTAATAAATGAAAGCAAAATACCTTATTGTAGGCAATATCGAAAAAGGTTATTAAATTTAAAAACTGCATCCAATTAAGCCATTGAATCACTAGAAATTGTAAAATAAATACATTTAAAAAAACAAAAACCGACTTCAAAAAAATAACTAAAAAACATGAAATAATTTTTTGCTACAGAAATTAAGAATTTTTTCTGAAGACGGTGCCAATTTGAACGGCGAATTTGCCAAGTACAACTTATAAATGTACTTCCCAAAATAGATTTTGTGTTTTTTATGTATTTGTGTATACCAGTAACAATAGTTATATTAACGTCATCTTTTGGCTCCTTACCCACTTCCAGACATGTATAAAACTTAAATGCTATCGATTAATTCCCTCACTTTTATCCAAAAAAATAACAACGAATTATCTCAGACAAGCGGACAGACAAATTATTCATGATATTATTGATTGAATCATGAGAGTGTATATCCTGGACACTAAATAATTAGTAGGTATACAAAATATGTTGACTATTTAATATTGGTTCGTTTAATTCATTTATTTAATTTCAAATTAAACTATATACTAAAATGTAGAAAATAGATTTATTATCTTACTATAAGTGTCACATTACTAATAAAATAATTATGTTTATTAAACACTGACGACTACATACAATTATACACCAATGCACAATTCTTTGAGCTTAAATGGGTGGAATTATATCAATAATAACACAAAAAAAATTATTTAAGTAAGTCGTATTTGACTAAACAAAATTAAGCTGCATTTGTAACCTTCACATGAGTTTAACATAGATTATTACATCTATTTCACCAGAATTCTTTTGGTATTATTGTGAGAAACAGAAAGATTAAGGAACAAAGACAAATCGATTCATTAGACATTAGAACATCTGTTAAGGACGTTTAAATTGTTATTTCTACACATAATTTTGAAAAAAAAAAACCTCAAATTTTGAAATGATTCTACAATGGTCATTTAATAAACTAAATTAAAACACCTTATTTTTTTGGCAGTTTGATACAAAGTAAATGAAACCTTTAATACAAAGTTCTGTGTTTACAATCATTGTAAATGTACACATTGGAGCCAAAATCTGTGGTGAATCTCAAATCATGGTTTGTCATTTAGTTGATCAGGATTCACTATTATCTTGAAAACCAATCAACTGAGATGAAAATTTAAAACAAAAGCCAACTTTCATATAACAAGAAATTGTAGAGGAAAATTACATATAACGAATATAATTTTGCGAAGATGTGATTAAGTTATTAAACTACGATAATGTGTTTATCAAATATATTTTATTTCCGACATCTACAGTCCCGTTGAATGGTTGTCACAATCCTTCGGTTGCTAAAATTCTTCGTACTAAGAAATTTTTCAGAAATTATAGGAATATAGCTTAAGTAGTAGCCATCTCACTAAATTTATTGACAACGAAGTCAGAATAGACTTTTTAAACGTTTGTGTTATTCCTGCAATATACGTCGTTTTATTTCTATTGTGGTGTTTGTTATTGCCCAAAAAACATAAAAGTAATCAAGAATATGTCACAAACAACGTTTAGAAGACAATACGAAAAATGTTAACAAAAATGACCAAAATTTGGTGAGCGTATGAATGCGTTCGGGTAGTGGGGGAACACGGTTGTTGAGGGGAACTGTCACTCTGACAGATGATGAAAGAATCTAATCGCTAAAAAACTTCTACACAGAGTGATTTGTTAGATTTTATTATATCAAATGAGAACATGTTTGTTTATTAATATATTTATATGTAAATGGTTTCTCGTTTTTGCTTTAATTTGTGGATTTTGAGTTTACGGATCATCAAAAGAGAGCGGTCATTAGAAAAATTCTTACTTGTGAGAGGATTTTAAATATTAAAATGATCTATGTATGTGCTTCTACTATATATTACTGTACGCTTCCCTAATCTAAACAGAAATGTTTCCCCCACTCCTTGGATACATTCATACGCTCTCCCATTTTTTGTCATGTTTGCTAACATTTTTCAGATATTTCACAGACATTTAGTGAAAAATGAGAATAGAGGCTTTGTAGAATGACACCTCTACTTTCAACAACTTTTTTCAAAATTGAAATTTGATTATCTATGACGCATTCGCCAGGGACACAATGCAAAAATAGTGACATATAGAAAAGTTCACCCAAATTGTTCAAAAACTAATAAACCGGTAGGCGTCTGGTTTTGGCATACATAAACTAGATGTAAATTACTATTATCAGTTCCTACAAGCCCAGTTCTACAGCCTTTAGAGTGACGAAGATACGATTTTTTAAAAAATGCTACATTTTTCAGTATTTTTTGTTTTTCCCTGTTACTAATGATCCAATCGGATCGAGCCTTGGCTCATTTCATTGGTATTTACACAACATGTTTTACAATTGACCTATTGACACCATTGAGATTAGCTTTTATTATTTTTGAATTTTATAAACATGCTTAAGAAAAAAAAACGTAATTTTCTTGCCTGAATTGTTTATAACAGAAGTCAAAAAACCATAGTTGCGAGTGGAAAACATAGCAAAATATCGCTAGGAATCTTTGTTAATGTGATGGCACAGTTGGTATCCTGGATAGTATTTTTTACACATTATCAGTTAATTTTTGATTCCTATTGATATTTTCTATGTCAGCAGTTGACGTCTCTGACCTATATATTTATTTTTTAACATGAAATTTATATTAGCAAATTGATAAAAGCTAATCTGAATTTCAACATTTACACAGTTGTATGTTGTGTTATACTATAACCCTTCCTGAAGAAAAAAAAAAACAAAAACCAGTGGATTTTTTTCAAAAATAGACTTAAATAATTTTAAGTTCTCTCCGCCAATTGTTGTGGGTGTCATATCTCATATCCCTAATATTTGGCGAATGCGCTATAATCAAATCTAATCTTATATAAAATAGTTTTTAGAGTTTTCTCTATGGTGTCATAGGTCTTTCCCTTAATTTAAACAGCAAAGATATAAGATATACCAATGAATTTCTGTTGAGTAGATTACCTGTCCCCATATTTGGCAGTCAGTTAAAAAGAGAAAACAAGAACAACACTCTCAGTTACATACTTTTTTGATTTTGTAATGAACTAGTTTTATATAATGAAAAGAAGAAATTTTGTGAAAACGCATACACATGTTTCCTATATATAGGCTAAAACCAGACGCAACTCGTCGCATGCAGACCTAACCGTTAATGGTTGTGTTGTCTATAACGTCAACACTGAGTGAGCTCTTCTTAAAAAAATTGTTTGATGTTAACGTATCTATATTATCCATGAGAGTATGTCAAAAAATAAATGCAAATAACACAAACATGGTTTGAGTTTAAACCAGGAGTCCGGCAAGTTAGTGAGATGGCTACTACTTAAGCTATATTCCTATAATTTCTGAAAAATTTCTCTAGTACGAAGAATTTTAGCAACCGAAGGATTGTGACAACCTATTCAACGGAACTGTAGATGTCGGAAATAAAATATATTTGATAAACACATTATCGTAGTTTAATAACTTAATCACATCTTCGCAAAATTATATTCGTTATAGGTGTAATTTTCCTCTACAATTTCTTGTTATATGAAAGTTGGCTTTTGTTTTAAATTTTCATCTCAGTTGATTGGTTTTCACTAGATAATAGTGAATCCTGATCTGAACTAAATGTTACAAACCATGATTTGAAATTCACCACAGGGATTTTGGCTCCAATGAATGTACATTTACAATGATTGTAAACACAGAACTTTGTATTAAAGGTTTCATTTACTTTGTATCAAACTGCCAAAAAAATAAGGTGTTTTAATTTAGTTTATTAAATGACCATTGTAGAATCATTTCAAAATTTGAGGTTTTTTTTTCAAAATTATGTGTAGAAATAACAATTTAAACGTCCTTAACAGATGTTATAATGTCTAATGAATCGATTTGTCTTTGTTCCTTAATCTTTCTGTTTCTCACAATAATACCAAAAGAATTCTGGTGAAATAGATGTAATAATCTATGTTAAACTCATGTGAAGGTTACAAATGCAGCTTAATTTTGTTTAGTCAAATACGACTTACTTAAATAATTTTTTTTGTGTTATTATTGATATAATTCCACCCATTTAAGATACTCAAAGGATTGTGCATGGGTGTATAATTGTATGTAGTCGTCAGTGTTTAATAAACATAATTATTTTATTGTAATGTGACACTTATAGTAAGATAATAAATCTATTTTCTACATTTTAGTATATAGTTTAATTTGAAATTAAATAAATGAATTAAACGAACCAATATTAAATAGTCAACATATTTTGTATACCTACTAATTATTTAGTGTCCAGGATATACACTCTCATGATTCAATCAATAATATCATGAATAATTTGTCTGTCCACTTGTCTGAGATAATTCGTTCTTCCCCTCAACAACCGTGTTCCCCCACTACCCGAACGCATTCATACGCTCACCAAATTTTGGTCATTTTTGCTAACATTTTTCGTATTGTCTTCTAAACGTTGTTTGTGACATATTCTTGATTACTTTTATGTTTTTTTGGGCAATAACAAACACCACAATAGAAATAAAACGACGTATATTGCAGGAATACCAAACGTTTCAAAGTCTATTCTGACTTCGTTGTCAATAAATATAAAGCCATTGACAACGAAGTCAGAATAGACTTTGAAACGTTTGGTATTCCTACAATATACGTCGTTTTATTTCTATTGTGGTGTTATTGCCCAAAAAAACATAAAAGTAATTTTTCGTATATTTCACAGACATTTAAGGAAAAAGAAAATAGAGGCGTTGTAGAATGATACCCCTACTTTCTGAATTGATATTTGACGATCCATGTCACATGGAGACACACTGCAAGAATAGTGGACTAAAAACTTCAGATCGCAATTATTCAAAAACTAATAAACCGATAGCGCCTGGTTTAGTCACGCATAAGGTAGATATCAATTACTACCAGTTCCCATAAGCCCAGTTCTACAAATTTGATAGTGATGGAGTTATGATAATATAAAGTAAACCGCTAAATTTTCCAGTATTTTTTGTTTTTCCCTGTTACTAAAGATCTTATCGGATCGATCCTGGGCTCATTTTATTGGTTTATTATTTTCATTTTATAAACATGAAACGAAAAATAAACGCAATTTTCTTGTTTCAATTGTTTATAATAAAGTAAAAAATCATAGTTGCGAGTGGAAAAGGTAGCACAATATCACTACAAATCATTCTTAATGTGATGGCACAGGCAGTATGTGATAGTATTTTATGCACGAAAAAATCTCTATTGATTGGTCTAACAAGCATGAGTTATTGGTCTACTTTCAAAATTTTCTACCCTTTCTGCATCAAAAATAGTCCTGAACCCCCTGCACAAGGCCGTGGCCAGAAAAATTTTTCGGTGTGGTTAGAGAATATTTTCGGGGGCGGGGGGGGGTTGGATAATTTTTTTGATCGGTGGTGGACTGATTGGTTCTGCAAAATCTGTATTTGTATTCATATATATCTAAGATATATAAACATGTATAAATATAAAATTTATTCTCATGAAAAAGATGATTATTTGGTTTGGTTAAAATTGAATCTTGAAACCCAATATTCCAAAATTTCGGGGGCGGTTTGATAATGTGTAGATAAAAATCTTTAAAAAACTACTACTAAATTTTTCAATGGGAACAACATTTTATAAGGAATGTCAGTTGAATATGCGGTCATCAACTTAGGAGAAGCGACATCTCCCCACAACTTAATTTTACGGGATTCCGAACAAAAAAAAATCGAGGCTTCAAACTGAATTTACACACAACAAAACAAAATCAAAAGATAATTAATCTAGGAAGGATTGAACTGAAAGACTTGATAAATCACATTTTTCTTTCAGATGGTTAAAAAATGTATGTCGCAAAATGGGAGCATTGCAAACTTCACGTAAAAAAAAACGCCTTCGAAAAAAACATCAGTCGTGAAATTGAGATTGTTATCAGTTATTTACCTCATAAAACTATAACTTTTTGCCCAGTTTCAGACTTTTAACATTTACAATCCATAACTATGAAATATTGAAAAATGCCCATTTTTACAGTTTTTTGCAAATAACTCAAAAATTACTTATCCAATCCGCTATATCAACCCATCATTTAGTATTTTATTAAAAATGTGTATAAAACAAGCTTAGTTTTGACACTAAGACTTTTCATTTTGTTAATGAAAAGTAACGAAAACTGCGAATATTTGGATTTTTACAAATCTAAACACAAATTAACAAATTACATTTTTTTAACAACTTCCTTAAAGAAAAACCAATCCAACACCTACGGATTTTTTTTTAACCAACAACAACATTATATTATGTGAAAATGACACACTCCAGCTCAATACAAAATTATTTTTGGTAATTTAACTTGTCAACTTCTGCGTTATGAGTAAAGTGTTGCTTTTTAATAGTTTAAGAAGTTTTATGATTTCAGGTTAATTTAAAAAAGAAAACCTCGAAACTCAACATACGATTTTCTTGGAATAACCAAATCATTCATTGTTGTTATCTTTCAATTTCAATCTCATCTCTTTTTCCGATTTCCATTTATTTTCCCTTATTGTTTTGCCTGCCTGACAAACAATTCTCTCCTGCATGGGTAGTCATAATTTCGTGAGTTCATTTTCTGCGGATAAACACATTCGTTAACGAAAATTACAGCAAAAACGGATAAAGCGTGTTGTGGGGGACGACGAAGACGAGGACGCGCGACGTGCACCCTAACTTGGAAAACACATTCACTCTTTTTTCCTTTTTCCATGAAACTGCGGAAATTTGAATTCGCCTGTTGGAGCCGAAGTAGATGTGATGTGAGAGAAGATGTTTGTGCATTACCACTGGTTCGTTACCACTCGCCTTTTGTTCCATCAAGTTACGAAGCTTTGTAAAGGGTAAATTTTTAGAGAAAATTTGCTGTTACATGCTAATGTAATAAATGCTAAAAATATTATGATAATCAATTCTTTAGACATACAAAGAGAAATTTGAAATATTTAATGAATATATAACTATATAAGTAATGTCTGTTAAGTTTCCAGAGCCATTTCAACACATTTCATAGCCAACCTGGTCCAAGTGCATATTTTTCGTTAATAGGTATCAAAATAATTTGGTCAAGTGCGAGTTGGACTCGCATACTAAGGGTTCCGTACCACTTACAATTCTAATATTCCAGTTTCAAACAAGCAAGGAATGACAAAATAGGTTAAATTTTAAATTATAAATTATTAAATCTGTTATTCAAATTATTTAGAAATACAAATAAAATATATTTTTCAAAATTTAAATAATGTAGTTTCTAAAGTGGGAATTAAGTCGATATTTAATATTTTTGTTAATATCTTTTAAACAATTGATTTCAAAAATATGATATATTTGTAATTCACATAATGAGTCTTTTATCTGACATGATGCGTTTGAAAATTGAATTTTATTTTCCATTTAATCGTATAATTTGTCCCTAAAATTACTATGGGGGATTTCTAATAATTTTTCTTATAAATTTCAAGTGAGCCCCAGTACCCCTAATTATTTTTAAAATTTTAGGTAGTATTGTTTCGGAAATAAAGCGGGAAATGAGATTTTTTTATATCTTTATGTTAATAGCTAAATATATATGTGTATTCATCATAACAAACCCTTTCATTTGATATATATTAGTATTCTTCATAATGAGCCCTTTGATTTGATATATTACTTGATCCGTTAGAAACAATTATAATTTTTTATTTTCCATTTAATTCTATAATGTTCCCCCCAAAATGAATATTAGGGGTTTCTCCTTATTTTTCCAATAAAGTTCAGGTGAGGCGCTATACCTCTATTTTTTTTTAACTTTTCAGCTTATGGTTTCGGAGGTAAAGAGGGAAGGGTAAAGGAAGGATGGGTAACATTTTTTATATTTTTGTTAATATATTTTAATTAATTTATTTTAAAAATATATTTGTTTTCGTTATAATGAGCACTTTCATTTGATATATAACATGATGCGTAAGAAACAATTTTAATTTTATATTTTCCATTTAATTCTGTAATTTGTCTCCCAAAATTAACATTAATGGTTTCTCCTTATTTTTCCTGTATAGTTCACCCAACGGTCTATATTTCCTATTTTTTTAAAAAAATTTAGGCTCAGTAGTTTCAGAGATCAGGGGAGAACAGTCGATTTTTTTAGTTTTTCCCCTCAGAAGTACCCCTAAAATCAAAATTTCTTCATTTACGATATGTACTCACGATCGGGTCACCAAACTATACATTGATACCAAATTTTAACCTCTTCCGTCCAGTAGTTTAGGAGAAAATTGCTGTGATGTAACAGAGGCAGAAATCCGGAGTGATATTATAAGTGTATCAGTATATTGTATATACCGAACCCTAAAAAAGGAAAATGTTAACAATTCGTTTGTATGAATATTTTTTATTTTTAATCAAGGTTCACTCGGAAATGGCTTAACTGAATAGTTTAAACTACATTGTATAATGAGGATCCAGAAGTGATCTCTTATTTTATTCAATAACGGCAATTTTTCAGAAAATTGGAAAAAACGGGTATTTTATTTCATTTATTGACCAAAAAATTACACACATATATTACATCGTAATTCCCACAAAGCTAATCAAGTTACCTGATCGTAAGCTGGTCCCTAACTAAACTAAAACTATAAAACTTATTTAAGAATTATTCTACTACGTATTTCTAGTTCCAAAGAGAATAATTGCTTAACAATACTAGTCGTATTATTGCAAATAATACTGGCATCATTTCAGATGATCATTCACATATAGTAGGTACACAAGAAGCCCTAAAACTAAAACCTGATAATTATAATGTTTTACAATGTTATGTAGCATACTTAAGAGAATATAATTTGATAACATACAAGCTATCTCAAGAAAAATATAAACATCATTTAATACAAAGTTCCTTTCAAAGTGTACACAGTTGGAAGAGTTATCTTCAGAATTTTATGCGACGTTCCTAAGTGCTACTTAATACAAGATAGTCAATTCGCCAAAAATGCAATTAAAGAATTATTCGTAAAGCACCATTTTTATGTAAAAATTTGTGAAACAAACAATTTTCTCAAAACAGGTTACAGATTTAGTTTGGTGGCGTTTTGTTACCGACATATTCGTTATTTAGGAACAGAATGTTGAATACTTGCATAAATTACTAAAGGACAACAAAGAATATATACAAGGATATCTAACTTGCCCATGGCGAATAAACAGCCTGTTTCGAACCAGTAGACACCATCATCCATTCCGAAGAATTTTACCTCGGCGAAGGAGACAGGTCCCAGTAAAGAGTTTATAAAACAACTCCCCCGACTCGATGACACTCTGACTATATATACTAGCTGGGTCCCATTGGTTTTCCAGACTAGACCTAAAGAGTGGAGATTGGCAGGTTGGACTTCATGTAAGTGACAGAGCAAATACAGCGATTTCCATAAGTAAAGGGCTCTTTCAATTCACTGTCATGCTGTTTGGGTTATGTAACGCTCTTGCTGCATTCGAGAGGTTAAAGGAGTATGTATTGAGCGAAAACTTCGACGACATTTTGCTCATGGGTCTCACATTCGATAACCATGTGAAGAACGGCGGTGATGGATTTTCTAGAATAAAGAATGCCAACCTGAGACTCAACCCTAAGAAGTGTTCCATGTTCCAAAAAAATATATATTTTTTGGACCACGTCGTTTCTGAGTTAGATAAAACATGAAATACGAAGTTATGGGGCTCTGTTCGTACTAGAGGCTATTCAATGAGGAATTTCCCACAATTGTTGCTCGTCTACATCGGCAGTGTGAAACAGCTTTTAGATGATTGAAAGCCACATTATTTTCCAGACCTAGCAAACCGATTTGGAGCCCGTCCTATCCCAAGTGCAATATGGTAAAGAGAGGGTGATCGAATACTACAGCCGTCGAATCTTGAAAACAGAAAGGAATTACCGTGTCACTAAAAAACTGTTCGCAATATTCCGGACTGTAGACCATTTTCACAAATATTTGTATGGTCGTCATTTTGTAATAAGAACCTATCATGCCGTCCTCAAATGGCTGTTAAACAAGAAGACAGCGGAAGGACAACTGGCAAGGTGCATGGAGAAATTACTACAATACGATTTCAAGGTTGAACACCTTGGCGACCATTGACATAATAATAACGAAGCCTTGTCAAGAAGACCCGGTAGAACAGATTGCGGACATTGCCTAAAAATGAAACAACTAGAGGGTATCTCAATCCGACAGATTCCTGTGCAGGTGAATGAAGACTGGGCCACGGAACAACGTATCCAGGACGACGTGGCCTATCCAGATAGAACCAAAATTATCACTCAAGAAGAGAAAAGAACCCAGACCATAATGGGAAGAGAATCTGGGAAAGCAATGATGGCAGAGAAACCAAGATCCAACTGGTAGCCTCAAAGAAACCTGCCGTCCTGACCGAAGTACATAATGTGATTACCGGCGGTCACCTGGCCTTTAATAAAATTGACAAAATTTGTCAACGATATTATTAGGTAAATTATCTGGTGCCGAAAATGTACATACAGACATCTGTACAGCCAAAAAGGTTCCGAAGGCCAGAACAAAGGGCTGAATGCATCAGTACAATGTGGGCCATTTGAATTATTTTAGTAAATGGAATGAGGAATGAGGCATAGGCCATTAGCAGTCAGAAGGCTACTACAGTGGCAACGATGTTGCTGAAACAGCAGGTTTGGCATCCCGCTGGAGTCCAACCAAGGGCGTAACTTTAAATCCAACCTATTCCAGAAGGTGTGTGAGATGTTGGGCATCAAGAAACCCTGCATCCATAATGGAACCGAATAGTAGAAAAACTCAACAGGATCTTAGTACAACATCTATCCAGGGTCATTAGCAACAATATACCATGTGATTTGGTCTTTGGCTCACAAGAAGAACAGTCCCATGAAGATAACGATTGTGCCTACCAACTCCGACAAAACCGAACAAACAAAAATGTTTAACAAAATAAAGTATTGCTAGTGTATATATGATCACGGATTGAAAGTTCAAGTATTGTTTTGCTGAGTTGAGTTTTGTCTTTCGGTAAAACCCGATTTAATTACCCAGTGCCTTATTATTTTCTGCTCTAAAGTGGCTATATCTATATCATGTTTCTTGGGTTCTTAGAACACTTTTTGTTTTTGGTATTGATGCGGATATTCCATGTCGCAACGTTCAAGGTATTGGACGATCGGCTAAATTTATTTCTGAGTTGTGTTCTACTATGCTAGCTGTCTTCCGGAACTTGAGAAACCAGTCTTCTCTTTAGAATTTGGTTTAACTCCAGCTTAATAGCCGGTTTTTCCCTTCCTCCAGATCTGCAGAATAAAGAGTCTTTTCTTCTTTTCCGCAGCTGAACCTAGGTTTTTTTCGAAGCGTTACTTCTCGATTTAGTATTAATATTGTGAAAACAGGATTATTGATAAAAAAATGTTCATGGTTTGAAATCATCACATGTGATATATATAAAACATTGCGGATATTGTGTTAAAAATTACTAATACTTCAATTTTTTGTGTTAAGGCACAATGGACACTATTGTTACATACGTAATCGCATGTTTGACATGTAAACGACTCTTCTCTTTATTGAAAGTTTTTCGATATGATATCCACAATCTGCTTTTCGCGATAAAAACAAGCTCGCCAGTCTGTTTGTTTGCTTTCCAACGGTATATAAGTTTCCCGACAGAAAAAGAACAATATCCGATATAATTCATTCTTCCCTTTGTTTGATTTTTGTGGCGAGAAATGTAATGCTGGCGAGTTTGCCTGCAGGGCAGTAGATAAACATTGAGGCAAACAACTTGCAGTTATAAGTTAATAGAAACAAAACGGATCAATAGATCAAAGACGTTAAGCTAACATTCTCTATATTGTAAAAATGTGTATGTAACAAAAATGATCATAATTGTTTGATGTCATTGGCTAGTCGTTAGTCGTTAACCCCCATAAAATTATTCATTTCGGTTACTCGTGTTAATAAAATTACAATTTATTTATTTAGTGTATGAAACAAAACATTGCTATTACATAATTTATAAGTTATCGATAAAAAGTAATCAATTAAAATATATATTATATACGGAGGTTAAAAGATCCATATTATCGTCATAATTGTCTTATATATTCAATTGACGCTGGTGTGGAAACCAGGAAGTCTTCACGAGTGCCACCGTATGATCTCAAAGGGCAGTCATGATAATGTGGCTAAGAGTTTGGCGTTCGGCCCCGTAGTCGCAAAGTGGGGACGGCACTGTGGAGCATGTGAGTTGATTGGACTCCTGGGGACTGAGCTCATTCCATTCCTGCTTCATTGATATGTAAAGTTCTAATGATTCGCCAGGAACTTAGCAGCTGTTTTAAGGTGCAGATGGGATCTTAGCTGCAAGTGTACCATTAATATTCTGTGTTCTCAAAAGAGAGTATCCCTCCAGTGGAATTCAGGAAGTAAAATATTGCAGAGTACAAGAAGCCACGTTGTAGGAGTTGATTTAATTGTACCAAACATTAAACATAAGGTGTGATTTAATTATACATCAACTAGCCAGGTGTGGGAACTATTCTGCCACATGGGAGCACAGTATTCTGCAGCGGTAAAGACCAGGGCCAAGGCTGATCCCAGAAGGGTTGTCGCAAATTGTGATGTGTTGTGTCGCAAGAGACGGTTCTCTACAAGCTCGTACGTGTTATCCCAGAAATTTTTTTCTGGGTGGGTTGATTGATGAAGGGCTGATTATGACTGCAAATATTATATTTTTGTTCATGTATTTCCAAGATATATAAAATTGTATATATACAAAATTTATTCTTATGAAAAAGTTAATTAATTGGTTAAAAGTTCATTTTGAATCCCCAGACCTCCCACGCTGGCTACGGGAGCAACATGCTGACTGATTTCTGGTTACTGTAGGAACTATAATCAGAAAGAAGACGAAATTAAACAAGGGATTACATCGTAGGTCAGTGTTGGTGCCTATCATCTTTAGCCTGTTCATCACTGACATGCCTAAAACAAATTCTGTCAAAATCTGTTCAAAAAATTAACCTAAAGGATTCACTACCTCAAGCAAGCTTTTTGCAGCACTCAACAACAGATTCCTGTCTATAAAACAAGGTGCTTACGTAAGACCTAATCAGACAATGAAACATTTCATATGGAATTCAACAGTATAAAAGTACCTACATTCGTACAATGCAGAATAAAAACTGGACTCTCGAAACTGGAGGCGGAAATCAGGCGTCTAGAAGCAGTCGATCTTTATGCCCTTTTCAACCTCCTTTGGTCGAGATGGGTCCGTCGTATTAAGGTCATTATATCATCAAGAAACGATCAGAATACTTGTATGCTACAACTAATTCTATGATGAAACTTATCTCTGGAAAAGGAATCGTTGGATTTATATCACCTTCAAGTCCAAAATTGGAGTGCAGTAAAGCTACGTATAAAACCAATCAACTTGAAAGGGGAGAAAAAAAACGAAGCTAGAAATATTGGCTGCTGACAGTGAAAGTGTCATAGCAGATTCAAGCATTTCCGAAGGATTCTTATTGGAACTACGTGAACTAACCGTAGCTCCATAAAAACTATAAACGGCAACTACTTGAATGCGAGTAAAAATGATGCATTGCATATCGGTGACACAAGTATCGACAGCACTACTCAATGGAAATAATAGCATATATATTTATACATTATGTTCGTATAGTCTGGTCCATTGACAAAAAATGTTGTACTAAACAAATTCAATATACGGAAACCCTTGTACTATCACTCTGGAGTCTGGTAGTCTTCCATCCAATATTCTCCAAAACTACTGAACCGAAGAGGTTGAAATTTGACATCGGTCCATAGTTGGGTGACCCGATGAGGAGTACTTATTGTGACGAGAATTCATCCAATATTTCGTGGAATCGGCTTTCATCCAATATTTAGTCGAAAAGCTCGTGGATACCTTTGGATGATGTAACACAAAGTGTAATAAACCACAGTTTTGCACATCCCATTGACAACGACCTTTGAAACCTTTAATTACTCAACACTCAACGCACGTTTCAACAACTCTAAGTTGTCATCTTCAGGAGTCATCAACCAACAAAAGCTAGAATCTACATTGATCAATTTTCCTCTAATTTATATCCTACCATATAAAAACGGACAGCTATAGGACTGAATTCACTGTAAGGTATTAGTTGTGTGTACATAGTAGGAAGTAAATCCTAAGTACCTGAAATTCTAATTAGAAATTTCTAATTAAAACTTAGATGGTATGTCCCCGGGAATTCAATTCATCCGCGTAGTTGATAACTGATCCCTGCCGGGATCGATGGTAAAATGACGACGTTTCGGCAGAGTCACATCTGCCCTCTTCAGGTCGGTTCGCATAATTCTCGTAGCCTTCTGCTTTCGCTTGTAGTTACTCGAATACTGATATTTTCAGGAGCGCGCACGGTATTATATAGTCGCGGCTCGGCGCCTATTGGCCCTGGGCGCTCAGTGGGAGCGCCTCCCGCCTGCTGATTTGTTATTTCCGGTTGAGTTGTTATTGGACGGGTTCGGGCCGGTACGGTGTTTAATAGAATTTTCCAACAATTTGATAAGTACTGGATTTCATTACGTGAGTTTAGACTGTGAGCCCTCTTCGCTATTTCAATGGCCTCTCTTACGAGTCTTGATTTCGGGTGTTCTATATTTGCCAGTACTCTGGTGTTCTCAAAGTCTATTCGGTGTGACGTCGTGGTGGCGTGTTCCGCAATGGATGTTGTTTTTTCCTGCTTTCTTATAGCATTCTGGTGTTCATCACGTCTAGCTTGAATTCTTCTGTTAGTTTGCCCCACATAGGTTTTATGACAGTCTGCACATGGAATCTCGTGCACTCCCTGTTGTTCTAAAGGGATCCTCGTCTTCGGAGTCCTCAACACCGTGCTTATTTTTCTGTCTGTATTGAAAATAGTATCGATATTGTGTCTCCGTAGAATTCTTGCAATACTGTCCGTGGTACCCTTGACATACGATAAATAAGCCTTGGTTATTGGTGTCTCATGCTCCTCGTCTGTTCGTCTCGGTTTTGACTTTAGGGCTCTTTGAATATTTCGGTCTGTAAATCCGTTTTGTCTCAGAGCTGTTTTTAAACTGTCCATTTCCTGTTTGATGTTGTCCTGGTCAGCTAGTCTTTGTGATCTGGTTACTAAAGTTTTGACGACGGCTTGTAGTTGGGCTGGGTGGTGATGAGAATTAGCATGAAGTTGTTGGGCTAGGTATTTGGCTAGCTGTTGTGTTGGGGATCCAATTGAACTTACTATTGGCCTCAAAGGTGTACCTTCTTTATGTACTTTTGGCAACCCATAGAATTTCGGACATCTCGATGACTTTTCACGCGGAATGAGTTGCAGTTGGATATTTTTGTCGATCCTACTTGCTTGGATTTTGGCCTTGGTTATTTTCTCCAGATAACTTGTTGGGTCAGTACTAATTTGTTTATTTGCTGGATCTTGTAGCAATGTTTGAATTTTGTTTGAATAATCCGCTGTATCTAAAATTACAGTCGTATTTCCTTTTTCAGCAGGTAGAATGACAATGTCCTTATTGAGGCGAAGTTGTTTCAAGGCCTCATTTTCTTCTATAGATAGGTTCCTTTTGGGTGGTTTAGACTTTCTTAGAACATGTGACACATCTTGTCTAATTATTTCAGCGGTGTTCGCATCTAATTTTGAAACTGCTGTTTCCACGCCACATATTATGCTCTCTGTTGTATGTGAGAGGGAGCAATAGCGTAATTGAATCCCTTAGTCAACACGCCAATCGAGGTAGAGTTCAATTGGACCGAAGATAAGTTATAAATGGTTCTATTCGTTTCCAATTGCCTTGAGGTTAGACTGTGACCGTTATTTTCCGAGAAAAAATCATTTTTGGGCTTCTGTTGGAGCTTCAATTTGTTAAATTTTGTCTGTTGTTGCATTGTTGTCAACTCTGCATTCGTTTATCCCATATTATCGGGTGGAGTGTATTGCTTATCTGTAGGTGGATATCTAAGAGTTTAGTATTAAGAACATCCAACTCTCTTCTTACATCACGTATGGCTTCCCTAAGTAGGGCACAACTAGCTTTCCATAAGATATTCTGTGTTTTTTCTGTTGTTCTTTCAGAACTTTACCGTCACGGGCCAATCACACGCAGCCGCTCACGGTGCCAACCAATAGGTGCCGAGCCGCGACTATATAACACCGTGCGCACTCCTGAAAATATCAGTATTCGAGTAACTAGAAGCGAAAGCAGAAGGCTACGAGAATTATGCGAACCGACCTAAAGAGGGCAGATGTGACTGCCGAAACGTCGTCATTTTACCATCGATCCCGGCTGGGATCAGTTATCAACTACGCGGATTAATTCCCGGAAACCATTTAATACATTTAGTGCCCGCGAAAACTTAAAAACAAATATAGTGAATCTCTACGGGGAGAATACTTTTCATTTGTGTAAAACATTTGAAAAATTACGCGCGAAAAGAAGCAAACTTTTGTGCGATCTACATTTTTTACAACGGTGGAGCGATGAAGGAGTTATTCCGAAAACCATGACGGTAAAGTTCTGGAAGAACAACAGAAAAACACAGAATATCTTATGGAAAGCTAGTAGTGCCCTACTTAGGGAAGCCATACGTGATGTCAGAAGAGAGTTGGATGTTCTTAATACTAAAATCTTAGATATCCACCTACAGGTAAGCAATACACTCCACCCGATAATATTGGATAAATTCGATGAAATCCACACTTTATGCAACTTCTTATGGGCTATAAAAGATATAATTTTTTAATCACACTGTATAAATATGATTCAACTCCACCATATATTTCAACCATACTGTATATGATTTGCTTATGTCCACATCATATAACAGTTTTTTAATCACCCTATATAATTTTAATTTCACATTTTTTCCAACATTTTTATACCACCAAACGTACAGTCCACCCTATATTCCAACTATCCTGTATATACGGCTGCCTACGGACCACTATCATTCTAGTCCGTCCTATATTTCAATCTTCATATAAATGCAACTCCTTCTACCACTTTACTTTGTGATTTTGTTTGCTATAACTAAACACCCTGTCTATAAATCCACCAAATAGCAGTTTAAAGTTTGACATGTGTTGTCACTGAATTTTCTATTAGGCCGAGAGAATTTGACTACCAAATGCACCGTCTTCGCAAAATGGAAAAATTTGCACTTAAATAGCTATTTGCCTGGTATCTATATATAAATAGGCTAAGACAAAACGATTAGGTACCA
The DNA here is from genome assembly GCA_034190945.1 of Octodonta nipae. NCBI lineage: Eukaryota > Metazoa > Arthropoda > Insecta > Coleoptera > Chrysomelidae > Octodonta > Octodonta nipae. The sequence continues at coordinate 34,120,435 of CM067218.1, read as the reverse complement.
TTTTCTCCTCTGTCTCTCAACCGATTTTCTTCATTTTTGTTTTGTTTAGTAGCTACTGACGACCTTCAGTGCAGAATATATAAAGAATCTTTATTTATTTCTTTTAAAATAAGTAATTTTAACAAAAATTATTAATAAAATTCGAGTGGCGCCCTCTATGAACAAGTAGCTTAATCTAATGTTCGAAATTTGACGGCAGTTTCCAATTGCGGACAATAAAATTCCAATTGCGGACAATACTAGCATGGTATAAAAACTATTACTAAAATAATCGACTTTTACTTACAAAGATGTAAGTATGCCCTAAAATCCGCCTTTTCTATTCATTTATGACGTTAATATTTTTTAACAATCCTGATGACAGCAATTACTTAAGTGACCAAATAGAATTGAAGTTTGTGCATTTACAGAAGAATCCAGATTTAAAGTTTTATGTAAGTACAGAAATTTTTCAAGTTAATTGATACATTTGGATTCCGAACCTCAAGAATTGAGTATGTACATTCTTGCAGTCATGAATGTCCCAAAAATCGAATAACAATTTACTAATCTATATCTATATATAAATAGGCTAAGGCCGATTTTCTTCATTTTTATTTTGTTTCGTAGCTACTGACGACCTTCAGTGCAGAATGCTAATATTAATTTATAATAATGGTTCATTCATTAAATAAAATATAATAAAAATTCATTATTTACGTCATAATGTCAACGCCAAACAACTGAATGTGCCGCGTTCCGCCACAGCCAGACTCAAAACATTGAGTAATTATATATAGAGGGACCAATGCTGTTTATACTTAGAGCATGTACTACTGGAAGTGGCATGCAAGAGTTCTTATTGTTTAGTGGTAAAGTAATCGTTGTATATTATAATTATACAGGGCGATTTCAGATATGTTCAAAATAATTTTTTTCGTGGGTGGCACATAAGCAGTTGTATATATAGGGTGTTTAAAATACAGAGTAGAGTGCAATTATAACTAATAAAATAATTATATAGGGAAGCCCATTAGTCGGTTGAATTTACAGGGCTCTTGGAATAGAAGGTGCAGTAGAATTACGGTTATACAGGGTGGTGCAAAGAGTATTATACAGAGATGCATATACAGGGTGGCGGAAATGGAAATGCAACATTTTGTAACCCATAAGCAGTTGTATAAATAGGGAAGATGAAATATAGGGTGAGAGGAATTATAGATATACAGGATGATGATAAAAAATGTTAGAAACGGAAATGATTTATAGAGTAGCCCACGAAGAGTTCCATATATATGATGATTGAAATATAGGTCAGAGTAGAATTATAGTTACAGAAGATAGTTAAAAATTTCATAAACAAAAAGAGTAAATACCGTGGCTCATAGGCAGTGGCATATACAGAATGGTTTACCGGGTCGTTCAAAAATGTTAAAAAATATTATGCGTGGTCCATGAGCAGTTGCATATACAGGGTGGTGGAAATATATAATGAGATGGAATTATTATAATGAGAATAAATGTTTGAGAATTGAGTGCAATTATAGCTATACAGACAGGTTAGAAAAAATAAATATGTATGGTAGCCCATTAGCGGTTGCGTTGTTGTCATATTAAATTAAGAATTACGAATTTGAACACAAATAATGTCCTATGAATTATATTTGAAAAAAAACTTGAATTTCTTTACTTATTTGTAGAAGCGAGATATAAGACCGACATCTAGGATTTTCGAGGAAACTATCACACAGAGGTTCCTAATCTGGATCCTTTCCCTGTATTTGCTGTTCTCCCTAAAGTCCTAGCATAGAATGTCAAGATAAAATTTTCAGGTTATTTAACCTGCCAGAGATATTGACACAATTGGTCGAATTTCGACCACTGGGCGACAGCTAGTACAAACAAAACGAGCTTGGTACTCATTGATTTAAGGAGCCGAAAATACTATGCTTTACTACCTATATGCTTGAGATGTACATAGAAAATTTTCAAATTCGCAATTAAAACTTCCAGTGCTTAAAATTATCGCACTATTACGTTGGATTTAAAATATTTATGAGGAAATGTCCGTTATGTCATTTCGATGAAATTTTTAATTAAAATTTTGGAATTTTCGGCAATTTTCTGCAAAATTGCAAGTTGCACGTCACAGAAAAGTATATGAGATCACCTAAGGATCTTCCTTAATAGATTAAACGTTAAAAAAACTATAGACATCCACAAGGAGTTATCGAAAAATCGACTAAAATATTAGGGATATTGGTCCGATTTCCATGCACGCATGTGTTCATTCACAAATTATCACTTTATCAATAGAATTCTTTTCCAAAATTTGAAGTTTCACCAATCCGGATATGTACTCTATTAAACAAACCCGATAAATACTATAACCAAATTTAACAGATATTGTTTAATGTCATCCAATATCTATTTACACCAGCGGAGCAGCTTACAGGACGTCCGGAGGAATTCTTAACTTGTTTATTATTCTAATCATTCTTGAACGTCTATAATCTAATTTATTACTTTTTAGCGTATTATAACGGGACGGGAGATTACCACTTTTTTAGCGTCTTATGCAGGGAATTGACCAGAGGTTAAATAGGCTGGCTATCGAGGTATCACTATGATAACACTTACACTAAACACTTTTGCTTCTTTACTATCACTAAATTTTTGTTTAGGTTAAATTTATTGTTCCTAAATTTTAATTTGAATGGATGCCGGTAAGTTAATTAAAATATATTCAATAATTTTGAATTATATTTCAAACATTCTTCACCTAGTTAATATCCTGGCAATATATAACGAGGTCACTTTAATTATAACAGATTAAATTATCAGAATGTTATTTGGATATAAATTTTTAAATATCCCAGTATCCTTCAGACTATTCATCAAAATAGCTATGGTAATATAGTTTAATCCAATAGATAAACTCTGTGGGTTCAAAGTAATTTTAAGAAAAACTGATCTTCAGTTTCACATTCTAGAAACTTTATTTACACAAAAAAATTCAATCTAACAGCTAATTTCGATAAACAATTTATATCGGAATATCAACACCACTATATAAGTTATATTAGCTAATTCACGAAATCTATAATGTTTTATATACCCTTCGCAGAATTTTCTCGTCGTTCCGGATGGGTATTACATTTGTTTGTCGAGCGTCGAGATCAATAGGTTTTGCCCCATTCGAAGATTCCAGTACTTTTTTTATTATCCAAGCGATTGATGTTTTATCAGAATGAATAATGCATTACGTTGCTTTAGTCAGGGACGGCGTAGATAAATTTTATAACAATATTAAAAAATCCTCCAAATGCATTAAATTGGGGCAGCGCTAATGTAGCAACAGTGTGTATTTGAAACAGAACGCCAAAAGTTTTTAGAATATCTCATAAATATTTAGGAAAATATATAAATATTACATACATAATTTATATTTAAATAATTTGGTCAAGTGAGAGTTGGAATCGCATAGTAAGGGTTCCGTACCACCTTTAAGATTCTAATATGCCAGTTTCAGAGAAGCAGGGAATGAGTGCATTTTCTTATATTTACCCTAATAGCTTTTAAAGGGAGCGTTTTAAATTTATAAAAAATATACGCTTTCATTTTCCACGCATAGACTTTTTATTTTATCTGCTTCAGGAATGCGCTTGATTTTTATAAGAATACATATGTATTTAATTTTCTAATTTGGCCCCAAAAATTAACATTAGAGTTTTATTTCACTAATAAACTTTATTTTCCTTTTAATTCTATAATTTGGCTCCCAATATTAATATTAGGGATTTCTTCGTATTTTTCCTGTAAAAAAAATAGGTCTTATAGTTTGGTGAATAAAGGTAATTTTTTAAATAAATATCTTTTAATTAATTTTTAAAATATTTAAAAAATTAATTTGTATTCTTCATAATGAGTCCTTTGATTTGATATATTACTTGATCCGTTAGAAATAATTATAATTTATAATTTTCCATTTAATTCCATAATTTGCCCCCCAAAATGAATATTAGGGGGTTTTCCTCATTTTTCCAGTAAAGCTCAGGTGAGATGCTATACCTCTATTTTTTTCAAAATTTAACAGCTTATGTTTTCGGGGATAAGGGGGGAAGGGAATGGGTGAAAATTTTTATATTTTTGTTAATATCTTTTAATTTATTTTAAAAATATGAAAAAAATATTTGTTTTCGTCATAATGAGTCCATTCATTTGATATATAACATGATGCGTTAGAAACAATTTTAATTTTATATTTTCCATTTAATTCTGTAATTTGCACCCCAAAATTAAAAGTAGAGGTGTCTCCTTATTTTTCCAGTAAACTTTAGGTCAGACCCTATACCTCTAATTTTTTTCAAAACTACGATTTATAGTTTCAGACATAAAGGGGGGGACGGGTAAATTTTGGTATATTTTCGTTAATATCTTCTTAACTATTTTTTTTTTAATATGAAAAAAATATATTTGTGTTCCTCAGAATGGGACCTTTCATTTAAAGTATTACATGATGTTCAATTCTAAATTTTTATTTAATTCTATAATTTGCCCCCCAAAATTAATTTTAATGGGTTCGCCTTATTTTTCCTGTAAAGTTCGGGCAACGTTCTATATTTCCTATTTTTTCCAAATTTTTAGGCTCACTAGTTTTGGAGATCAGGGGGGAACGATCGATTTTATTAGTTTTTCCCCCCAGAAGTACCCCTAAAATCAAAATTTCTTCTTTTGCGATATGTACTCCTGATCGGGTCACCAAACTATACATTGATACCAAATTTCAACCTCTTCCGTCCAGTAGTTTAGGAGAAAATTGCTGTGATGTGACAGAGGCAGAAAACCGGAGTGATATTATAAGGGTATCCGTATATTGTATATACAGAACACTAAAACGTATCTACAGTAAGTTTGTTTTATATAATTTAAATCGTCCATTGCTCTTGTGTAAAAAATGTTGGTGATTTGAAACTTAGCAAAAATTTTTTAAAGCAAATGTATTTTAAAAAACTATGTTGCATTGTGCAGATTTGATAATTACTACATTCCTTTTAAATTGTTAGAATGTTGTTCCAAAATGAGAGCGTTGTGGATACCATGTAAAATAAAATGACACATTACATGACACATTGGCAAGCAAACCAGTTGTGAAGTTGAAATTTTGATTATTCAAGTTTTAAAAATGAAAACTTGTCAAGTGTCGAAGCTCTAACACAGCTGCTATGCACTACGGATTTATTTTAGTTTTTCGCATAAACAATTCACTAATTAGCCAATTGAATACTTTAACAACTAAACCTAAATTTCATTTATTGATGTGTTGCTAAAAACTTACCAAAACTCTCAAAATTACGATTTGTGGCAATTTAATTTCGGAGAATAACATGTCCTATAATTTATTGAAAAATAAAAATTTGTTAACAACACTTTAAATGTGTCATGTGGTGTACATTATTCAAGAAAAAGTCAAACATTTGTTGACTGTTTTTGTAACAGAAGTAACACTTTCCTGAGAGTCTTGCATTGTTTACAGTTATATTTATTTGCCATGTTTAGTACTGTTACCTTATTCCATTTCAAATACACATAATCTTAGTCTTTCTTTTTTTTTCTCCCATCCTGCATAATACTAAAGTACCTGGTTGACCGAGCTTCACTCATAAATTCAAGGACATTTGCTCCCTAATTCAAGGTATCATCATTAATTGTACATATATAGAAATAATCGGAAATTTGCTCCCTAATATAATATTTTTTCTTACATTTTTGATATATATGATGTTACTACAAACTACTCCCCCCAATGTTTCAACTACCCTATGTATACAACTGCTTATGGAAAACCCATTAAAACATTTTTTTTTCTAACATTTTTTTAATCACGCTACAATTCCACTCGATTCCATATTCCAATCATCCTGTATATACGACCGCTTTTGCGCCATCCTACAAACACTCGAGTCTAAAACCTTTTAACCACCCTATGTAACTATAATTCTACTTCTCAGTATATTTCAATCAATATATAAGTCGTTGCAAGCTACGCTATAATACATTGATATTCTAACATTTTTTAAACACTCTACCCTACATATGCAACTTTTAATAGGCTACCAAATATAACATTTTTGTGCTAACATATTTGAAATCACACTGTATAACTATAATTTCACAAAACCATATGTTTTAACTACCCTGTATATGCATTTGCTTATGGGCACCCATTGTAATATGTTCTGAACCACCATGTATAATTATAATTCCAGTACATCCTATATTGCAAACACCCTGTAAAAGCAATTGCTAATGAGCTACCCTAAAGGTATAACATTATATTAAAATTTTTTTAATGACCCACCATAACAATACTTTTACTCCGCCCTTTATTAGCTACCTATAGCTACCCTATAGGTATAACATTCTATTAACGTTTTTTTAACGACCCACCTTAACAATACTTTTACCCCGCCCTGTATGTCAGCTATCATGAATTTCCAACTGCTTATGGGCTACCCCATATTCCATTCCACGCTACATATTAACCATCCTGCATAGCAACTCTTATAGACCATCTAACATATTTTGAACTACCCTATATCATAATAATTGTACACCACCAATTCATATTATATGCATCTAATTAACTTGCGAACTCATAAGGTCTTACCCATCCAAAAGCCGCCTACTCTGCCAAGTTTTTCACCTTTCCAGCTATAAAAATATAATTTTATTTATTTATTTTTATTTTATTTATTCTCTTTACAAACACCAAATAGGTACTTACATGTGAAGGATTAAACAGTACACAAGTATTTGACAATGTCACAGACATGCCAATATCATGAAGGGATTTCATTCTGATGCAGCAATAATATGCGCCTAAGCTCACCAAACTTGATGTTAAACAGGTCAGGAACTATGTTATTGGACAGCATATCATTGCAGACACTGAGTAGATAAGTGAAGGGCGAAGGGCTTCCGTTGTTAATGTAGAAGAGATTAGATGAGAGTAGTCTTAAGCTAATTTTGGGGACCCTAAACTTAACGCTATTGATCAAGCCACAATCGAAATATTTTCTGTTATTTAGAATGTTATATATAAAGATAACAGCATGGGTCTTTCTCCTCGTACTCAAAGAACAGAGATCGAAGGTTGCCAACATTGATCTATAAGATACCATCAAGGGATATATGCCATTCTCTTTGATATAGAGATAGCGCAGAAAACGTTTTTGAACTTTTTCAATTTCGTTACTTTGGGTGTAACAATTTGGTGACCAAATGTTAGAGGCATACTCAAGGTGAGGCCTCACTATAGATGTATAAAGTCGTATGGTTGTTTTTACACTCAAATTTTGGCTATTACGTATGACAAATCCAAGAACTTTGTATGCCTTGTTTATCAGATAGCTGAAATGGGTATTGAATTTGAAGTTATCTTGAAAGACTATCCCCAGATCTTTAACCTCTTTACACCTCTTAACCTTACAATTTCCAATGTAATAGTCTTCCATAGATATATTGACTTTTCGGGAGAAGGAAACAACACAACATTTTTGGGTATTAACAAACATTTTGTTTTCTCTAAACCAATTAAGCGCCAAATTTAAGTGGTTTTGAAGTGCAACAACATCATTTATGCCATTAATGGGTTTAAATAGTTTGAAATCATCAGCAAACAACAACCCAACGCAGGTCTTCAGGCTATCGGGTAAGTCATTGATAAAAATCAAAAACAAGAGAGGACCCAAGATGCTACCCTGCGGTACTCCTGAGGTGGCAATATAATGCTAGAAAAATATGAGGGAGGCATAAAATAGTTACATGTTCGGAACATACAGATAGAATTTGAATTGAAAGAATGTTTACAAGAACAGTTTCATTCTCAAATAGGTCACCAAATCAGCCTGTATTGAAAGAATTTTTACAACAGGAGCCTGACTGTTACGTAGGTTGCCAAATCATCCTGTATTGAACGCCTTGAAATTACAAAGCAACCGCCTTGTTTGTCACAAACTGTCAATAAAGTTTTTAATAATTCAATTTCTCAGTATAACGATATGTCCCAAAGATGAGACCCTCGATTTCTATCCATCGAAACTTCCAAATGGAAGAATTTCAACAAAATCGTTAGAGCTGTTTTCCAGAACTCAATTACAAATATATATATTAATATGCTCAAGCAAAGGGTCAGTTCAAACGATTTCAGATTCTGGATAGATTAGCCTCGGTACACACGTGTTTCTTTCAGCAGTCAAAGAAATGATAATGATGTGAACATCAGATGATTTAAACGATCTTCAACAATGTACTTAAATCATCTCCAATAGTGAGTTTCTTTAAAAAAAAATAAGAAAACAGGTAAATATAAAAACCACTTGTATTAACATTTTAATTAACTTAATAAATACAAAATACAGTTTGGAATATAATCCAAAAACAACACATTTATACAACATGGTGTTAAAGTACCTTACAGTGTTTCTTTATGGAAAAAAATATTTGTTTAAAATATTAAAATAAATACAATAGTGATAGAAATATCAATAAAGAAGAAAATAATTATCAGTTGCTTTAAAAAATATGATAATAAAATTTAATATCCATTATCTCAGCTGCCTTAAAATACCACAAAAAATATATTTATATAAAAAGTACAATCACTTTATAATTAAATATACATTATATACAAAAATATAGATTTCTATTCTTTTTTCTCTATAGAATTCGGAAGGCACAGTCGTTTTGATATACAGAATTTTTCAGGAATGAATAAAACAGACTATTCAATTACACATAATACTAGAAAAAATTAAATGCATTAAAAAATGTTTTACTTGAAATTAATCAATTAAGATGAATGTAACGTTTCTTAGAAATATCCAATTAATTTTGTTAAACATATTTCGATAGTAAGTAAAATGTTTTTACTTTGGTATTTTGGTATTGGTTATTTCCAAAATATAAAATGTTAAGTTTAGTAAAACGAATGTGTTAAGCTCGCTTTCATATATAGCCTCATTGAGCATTCTTAATTTTCCGGAGATGTTTCGATGGTATTGTCATTGACCAAATTCAACCTCTTTTTTATTCTAGTCTGAGTCGCGCTACCTATTACCTCCATCCACCTGAAAAATAAAAGTATATTTTATGTTAATAATACTTGTATATATCAATTAGTTTGCAAATGATATAATAAACTAATAGCTAATAAGCCCAAGATTATTAAATATTGCAGTTTATTCTTAAACCTAAAATAGAGTCACAATTCACATCATTAATTTTTTATGTAAACATTAATCACAGAATATAAATTGAAGGATAGATTTACCACAATGTGTAATTACTATGGATAAGAACACATCAACAAGAAGCCGAATTTACTTTTGTGCACATGGTTAAAATAAGCGTATTTTGTGAAATTGTACTAAACAACTACTTATCAACGGATAATGGACTAAATGGATTGTTAAATGAGAATTTTCCTTAAACGACACCTAATGCCAACCCTGAAACATAGACACCTCTCATGCATAGGTAGGTAAAGATTAGTTCAGGACATGTAAGATACAGTTTCTCTGTATATATAGGGTCTCCGGAAAGTCCAATAAACAAACAAACAAGTATAATAAGCAAACAATCAATTGATCTGTACGGGATTATTAAATGAGAAAAACATGAGTAAAATCTAGTAGTTTGCGGGAAATTATGTACTTTACTTTGACAAGCTTTCTTTTCAAAATATGAATAATTTCCTGTTCTTCAGGTTTGTATTGAATGTATATAGTTAACATTTCATTCACAAATGTATACTATACTATTTCTATATTTGAAACTGCTTCTTAAATCACTCCAAATCTTGATAACCTTTTACAATATCCACTATCTACCTAATAGCCTTAATCCAACTCTTTCAAGGCACAGACCATGATGCTTCCATTTTTCTTTGGTCTTTATGATGTTCATTTATCTGCAGTATAGTAAGACAGAGTGAAGCCAGTACGAATTTAGTCACAGTAGAATTCTAGTTCAAAGACTTTATTCAAATTATAGAAATAGAATATTGGTTAGGGGAAGTTCAGCAACCTCATTCATTTACGACCCTATCACTAGTTACCTCAATTATTTTGCCATATACGCCCATTGAAAAGGGATCGGAGAGCCAGTAAATGTCACATTGCCATTCGCCTTAACCCTAAGGCTACAATCCTTAGTCAGCCAGCAAGTGCCACTGTCCATAATCGACTACCTGAGCGTTATTAGAAACTTAGAAATAAGTTATTCTGGATAAGCACCAAGTCCAGCCCAGTTCAATAGACTCTTGGAAGATCGTATAGATTGTCTTAAGAGTGTTTCACCTCTACTATCTACTCTACTCTAGTTTAATTAAATCAAGAGATACCCATTACAATTCTAATACCTTGTAAATATTTATTTAGTATTGTCATTATATTAAACTTTCCTTATTTTTGTTATTATTCAAAAAACAGAAATATTGTGGTCTTTATTTTGATGTAAGGTCAGTCATGTCTCTAGCGCCCTTTTGAGTAATAGACTCTAGACCACTTACTCATTCTTGCCTGGGTAAATACTGAGCAACCAATAGGCAACTTAGACAAAAAAGTTGAGGTCCCCCCAAATAAAACGAACCTTTATGCATTACATTTGCATTTAGAGTTATTACTAAGTGGTCACAATGAAGAAGAGTAATTCAAATTCTTATATGCCTATGGTTGAGGAGCACAAGAAACTCTAATTGTTTGAGAACTTTGTCGACCCCATATTTCATATACGACGACATACTTTGTCTGCATATCAAATTTTTCTTATTACCTAATTCCAGGGTCAAAAATCGGGGTTTTTATTTCCAAATGACTTCAATATAACAACGCTAAGATGAAATTCAAGGTGACCCTTAAGTGTCCCTCATTGTAATATATAACTTTTGTCATTCACATGCATTTATTCGCGTGAAGGGGTTAAACTGAAACATCTGGTATATTAATATAAAATAATGATAGGGACACGGTTTAATTAATATACTCACCTATTGTATGTATATTCAGACTCGGCTCTAAAAAAGTAGATGTGATTTTTGTATTGCAATTTGAAAACGTAATCTTTGGCGATCATATCTTCCGCCGCAGGCGCTCCAACTGTATACCCCAAAAGAGGTAAAGACGCCAACGGAAAATCATCTAGGCAGCCCTTATAAAAGAACAAACAGAACGATGTAAAAACAACCCAAAGCTTCTGCCAACCATTGCTGCTCTTAAATTTTCTCAATAAATATCCAGACAGCTGATTCTGCAAAAATATCGAATTCAATAAATCGATTTTATAACGTTCTTTCTGACAAATGCAATCATATCTCACCTCTACTGCTAGCAGTTCATCTTTCATGCTGATACTAGTACTCCGATGCCAGCACACATGCACAGTTGTGTTGCTTCGCTGGGCTTGATTTTTAGTTTGTATAGTGACGTCATTACCGCCGCACTGATCAAGCTGTTCATCAGAGGAACCTAAAATAATACATACAAATAATGTTAAACTAATTACGTGAATATACAAATAATATGATTTTAAAAGCCTGATTGATACGCTTGAACTAAATCTATGAATGGTTACGGATAAAATTGATAAATTGTAATTCTCTTAGTAAGGCAGCGGCAAGAAAAGGAAACAGATGGGACGCGAAGAATCAGCCGATTGGAGCAGACTACTAGAGAAAGCGAACTTAATATGAGAAAGCTGTCTCTACGAACTTGGAGGAAAACTCCATACGATAAAATGGGGCATTGGATTATCGAAAATAAGACGAGGGAGAAGAATTTATATAACACTTATAAAACTGAACTTGAAGATGAAAGTTAAAGTGGCCCAAAGTGGAAAATAAAAGATGATATTAACAAGATAAAATTAAAAACTTAAAGAACTTCTGACAAAAAATTCCAAAATAGCAAAAAATACTCATATTCCGAACTTGTTACGTTTGGAATTTCATACCTGGTGTCATATTTGCGTTCCAATTGAGCAGGTCCAGTATTAAGATGTCGGGCTCACTCAAACACATAAAAATATATAGGTATTTGTAGAATCCGATTGTAGCGCCTTCCATCACATCCAATTATGAATCTAAGTCAGAGACCCACAAAAATTCGGACCCGCAATTTAAGAATTTAAAAAAGTTAAAAAGTTTTCCTAGAATCCGATTGCTGCGCCACCTGTCTAGCAGAATTGTGAATCTAAACCATCCAGGGACCCACTCAAATACACACACAAAATTTCCAGTCATTTAGAAGCAGTTAAAAAAATTCTTAGCAAGAACCTTTTGTCAAGTAGGAAACGAGCTGATGACCTCCAAACGGCTGAATAAAGCTTTCAAACACAACGCCGAAATAACAAATAAATAACCCAGATATGCACAGAGACAGATGAAGATGATATGACTCTAGTAGAACCATTAAATAACGATTTTACCATAGTTTAGTAACAGTGAAGATTAAGAAGATAAAATGGTAGAGGAAGTGAATTTATATACAATGCTATATTGCTTGAGGCCAAAAGATATACAAGCAGAATCCAGGTAACACAAATGGGTATGAATATGAAAACGAAAATGTTAAGAGTAATTGTTATAAGTCCTTTAAGAAAATACCGATAATCAATAAATATTGGAAGTACCGATTTGATAGTTACAAGCGAAGCTAATAAAAGCGTGTTAATAACAGAGGAATTTCCAAGAATTTCTGGTAGAAAACTGTGTATCCAAGAGTCAGTAGTACCATTTCAAATGACAAATCATAATAAAATAATATATTTCACAAGAATATATAAATATATGTGGAACTTACTGAGAGAAAGATCAAAGTTTGGGCTTAACAACTATTAGAAAGTCTACTGAATTTTGGAAGAAATATTACTGCGGACAAATATTAGAACAGTCTTGAGTAAAGATCTAACAGTCTTGAGTAAAGATGTAACAGTATTGTAAAAAGTCCCAAGCAGTTATTGAATAATGAAGGCAAAAATCGCCTAAAAAACAATCAGCCATTTATCTGCTTGGATTCCTTTGGCTGTGCTTATAAACAAAAATGCTTAACTTTGTGTTTTCACTATTTATCTAAGCTTAGTATTATTCCTTAATAAATTGTTAAAAAATATCTTTAACCTATTGACTACTTTTTAATGAAAGACCAGTAGTATCAAATACAGCACATTCTAACATGGAGTTAGAAATATGGTAAACCAGTATATAGGGCAAGCGGTCGTTTACTGTTTTGTAGGACTTACCGACAACAAAATTAAGAAATATTTTTAAAATATTATCAGAACTTACTACAACTTTTTAAGCTTAAATAAGTACTCTTGGCGTCCAGTTTATCCCTGGCCATCTGTATAGCGCCGAGAAGGTCTTTTTTCCATTTTTCTTTTTCGTCCAACGAATTTGCTGCTACAGTCAACGCTCTATTACCTCCATAAATAATTAAACCATTGAAACTTAAATCCCCGTCTGGTTCTTCTATCAAAACACCTCTCAAGGGCATATGACCGTGGACTTTGAACTGTAAGGTGTTTTGGGAACGCGACGTGTATAGCAAAATATCGGAAAACTAGAAAAAACAAAACAGAAAGGTTACCAATGTTAGGTTAATAATTAAAACAATAAAAAATGACAATATTCGATATTAATAAAAATAACGTTGAACAATAGCACAAGAAGTTCGTTTTACACCTAGACGGGGTACGTTAAAATTTCCTCCTTTTGTTTGTCTTAGCCATTTTGTAGTAATTTTGGCTTAATGGACTTATTTATTTTATCGCGAAATGTATTCTGACATCCAAGAGTTTCAGGAATACATTTCGCGATAAAATAAATAAATTCAGCTGTATGTACTATATACATAAATAATTATTCGAGAATTCAATCAGTTGAGGGGAGCGCAACTGATGACGGTTCTCGACTAGAAACAATATATTGTCTTGCGTTCAATGGATTGAAAAATCTAGAAAAGTTAGTTTTAATGGACTTAGTTGAACAAACTGATTTAGCCATTGTTTGTAATGTTCGTAAAGGTTAAGTGTGTTTGTCCATTGTACCAACGAATAAGTCTATATTCATTGGGTGTATACTACTTAGAATTTTGAAATAGATGAATTGAAAATATATTTATAATTTTTCAATTGTTTGAGAAAATTCTATGGTTTTTCACCACTTCAGTTTCAATTACTTTTACCAAATATATATATATATATATATATATATATATATATATTTGTTTTTAAGTTTTCGCGGGCACTAAATGTTTTAGGTGGTTTCCGGGAATTCATCCGCGTAGTTGATAACTGATCCCTGCCGGGATCGATGGTAAAATGGCGACGTTTCGGCAGAGTCACATCTGCCCTCTTCAGGTCGGTTCGCATAATTCTCGTAGCCTTCTGCTTTCGCTTCAGTATTCGAGTAACTAGAAGCGAAAGCAGAAGGCTACGAGAATTATGCGAACCGACCTGAAGAGGGCAGATGTGACTCTGCCGAAACGTCGTCATTTTACCATCGATCCCGGCAGGGATCAGTTATCAACTACGCGGATGAATTCCCGGAAACCACCTAAAACATATATATATATATATATATATATATATATATATATATATATATATATATTTATATATATATATATATATTCACATTTAATTATTCCTTATTTCCTATTTAAACCAATCATAAGAATATTATGTACTTTGAAATTTCATGTTACAATTCTAATTCTTTTACCATTTTTTTAATAATCTTCTTATTTGTCTTTATATTTCTGTTGTTGTACTGCACGATCTTTTGCACATCTTATGAATTCGTGTGATTGGATATGTATTTTTAATTCCTCAATATAAAAATATTCCAAATATCTATATATGAATAGGCTATACAGTGGTTTCCAAAATTTTTGGTACCTGCACCCCCCTTTAAAAAAAATTGTTTGGGCCCCCTTAATTTTTTTAACAATCTAATTGTGGATTACGTATATCTATTTTGCTGATTCATTTTTTGACACATATTCGACTTTTTTGGTTTGTATTCGAAAATGATTTTTTGGAAACAGCTGCATGCGCCCCTTGCAACAGTCTCGCGCCCCCCTAAGGGGGGGGGCGTCCCATAGGTTGGAAACCACTGGGCTAAGACAAAACAGTTCAATACTTTCAAGAAATTATTATTACTGATATGGACCATGGCAACATCTTTTCATTAATAGCTGAACAACTGTGTTAAACTTTCGGTCGCTACAATACACCATTGTTCTATATACTCGAACAAAATGAACCTCAATAACGAACAAACTAATTACTAATTACGAATGAGACCATTAGGCGACCACTTGTATTTCTAAGAACTCAACTACGTATTTATATGCAACTTTTATTTACATTCAAACACATACACTACGTTTTACTTAATTTTCTTTAATTTCAACGTTATTTGGTAACACTATGAGTCTCCTTAAATAAGTGCATATTAAAATAAAACTATATACACACAGATCATGAAAACAGTTTTGACAGTCGTGTTAAAAATAAACCGCTTACCAAAAAGAACATCCTATGTTGGTAACCCTTCCTGGAATGTTTCAACAAACACCCATGTCTTATGAATTTCCTACTCGGCTGCAGCAAATTATCAAAGCCAGTAATGTCCCGTTGCAACTCGCACAGAGTTGCTAGGTTCTTGCTTTGTTCAAGAGTATCTCTGACTGGTTCCATTAAATCTTTCAAGGTATCGATGGCCGTCAAGCAGTCTGCCCTATCAGGATGTGTCGGTCCGTAATGTTTCAATAACCTTTGAAGAAGCGATTGGTACTGGAGTAGTCTGTACAAGGGTTTTAAGACGAACGTCGTGAGGGGAAGGTAACATACTTTCTGCATTTCAAATTCTCGGTAGAGTTGCTCAAAACGCGAGTTTTGTTTAAAAGCCGTATCCAGACGCTCCAGGACTAAGATGTGACCGTCGAGATACTCTTCGTAAATCTGAAAAATGTACAAAGTAATCTACTTAAATTTTGTAAATAAACTATAATATAAAATGTATCACACTGTACTTCCTTAGGTGCTTATGATTATATTACTTTCTAAATATGTAAACATAGTACAAATTGACTTATTACAATAACATATCTAAAAAATACTAGAGAATATTATGAAAAAATTGCTATTTCACTTCTAAAAACGGCGTTCCTCGGGGTTCAGTCCTGGCCCCGCTCCTATTTAACTTATATCTAAAGTGTCATGTCCACCACTGAATTACAAAAGAGAAAAAATTAAAACATAATTGTCATCCGAAATATATAGGCATAACTCTAGATCAAATTCTAACACTCAATTATCACAAGAAAAATCCTTTTTATTTTTTCTGAGTTCTTTGAGAATAGCACCACATAAACTTGAAAGTCTGTAATATTTCAAAAAGTCCAAAAGTTTCAAGACATAAATCAGACCCGTTTTCAATGGTATTAACACAAATGAATAAGAAATTGAAAAATGTCAAACGTCAATGTCAAATGGTGATTTACGAAATTAGGAATCCTTTTATTTTTTTAATGTTTTTAATTTCTTGTTCATAATTCCAGACCTCAGTTGACGCAAGTTAAACAACCCGTTAATATCAGGGGAACCTCCCATTAATAACATTCTGGACCACCGCCCACATACAAGAATAGAATAATGGGGAAAGAGGGACCTTCAGTCTGCCCGATCTTTTAATATTCATGACGAGTGGAAAACCAATTAGGCATCTATTAATGCACGTTACCAACAGCTCAGCTTAACCCGACCATCCCCCTTGCTGGCAGGGAATAAGTTAGTAACAGGATTAGAACTGGTAACGCCAGGTGTAATTATTTCTTACATACCTAAGTCAAGCATCTCTAGTAATCCCCAGGGTGACTGTGGAGCGCCTCAGCAGACAGTTAGACACATAGTAAAATAATGTCCTGATAGAAAAGTATTGGGAACCTAAGACGATCTCCTAGCGACGACAGCCGCAGTAGTTAAATGAGTGAGCTTACTGAACATTAACTTATGTTACGAGATATTAGTTCTCTGCTAACCCACTTATGACGAACAACTTTTGAATCATTTTTGTTTTAACTCTAACTGTGATTGTTGAGCTTTGATAATTGTTTGTTATTATTAACATATATGTAAAGATTATTTATATCTTAATTTCCATTTATTCAAATGCACTATTTTTGTACTCTTATAGATTTATACATATTTTATTTTCATATTGGCCTCTGTTGTTGTGTCAAACGCTAAATAAATAAATAAATAATAACTTGTTGCAAAGTGAAATCGACTCTCAGTCTTTTTCTAGAATTAAAATTTGAGTTATATTTGCAGAAGTTGACATGTCTCCTTAAAGAAGCAACATTTTAGGAACTTCACATTGTAATCAGAAAAACTGATTAACAGCAGCTTCTACGAAATTTCACTTTGATGAAAGGAATGTTCAGCGAAAGACAAGTAAAACCAAAGTACCAGTGTAGTGCTACCCACTTCAGTAAGATAACGAAGTGACGGGGATGTCCATAAAGGCAGTTAAGCTTCTGCAAACGACATATGATATATACCGGGTAACTAGATGAGAAATGTATTACTTGCACAATATGAAACTAAACATAACAAACGACATACATTTTGAGTAATGACATGTCCGAACTTTGTTTCAAGGAGCTAACGAGAAAAAAGCAACATTATGAATACAGAGAAAGTTCGAAATCTGGTGCTCAGGAAATGGTTAGTTCACTATTACGGATAAAGATACTATGTAGGTACAACTATTCGAGAAAACGCCATCTATACAAATGAAATTGCTATACTTGTACTCGGTTTGTATCGTATACCAAATTTCCAAGTCTAAATTAACGCCTCACATTAGAAAAGATAGTAAGAAGTTGATAAATTCGATGAGCTTGAAACGATGATTCAGATTTAGTGAATACTCCCCTGTCGCCATCACTTTTGGTCTAGAATCTAGAAGTTGTTAAGGCCGGGCACAGACCTACCATTTCTGTTCTGTTCTTATAGAACAGAAGAGAATCCGGGTTCATCGCCAGACACCTGCCGATCGTCGGGCTTTCTTGTTTTGCCCTCAGTCGTTATGTAGTGCTTGTGGTAGACCCTTCTAATATATGATAATTCGTAATGGACGATAACCAACTGACCAAACGAACAGTTTAAGAGAACTGGGGTAAAATCGCCAGCGCCGGGTTGTAACAGGGCTGTGTGTGTCTATATATATGGAGCTAGTACGTAATCCATGCCTTTTTCTTATCGGTGAGAACGTTCTCACCGGCGACGCTGGGCGGTTGCTTGCTGACGAGTGATATTCTTTGCATTGCGTTCTAGCCTTCCGTTACAATTATTTTCTGTTCTGTTCTTATAAGAACAAAACAGAACAAAACTAGAATAGACATCTTTAAATTTATAGATTAAAGAGTAGACAACCTGAGTAACATGATACTGAAAATGTTTGAGTTAGACAAAAAATGCCAGTTCTATCCCCAATAGATCATTTAAAATATTTTTTGATGCAAAACTTACCGGCAATAAAGGCGGAAGATGCGCTAAAAGTACATCTGCTATTCGTCCAGCCGTATTCCTTGGACCTCCTCTTCCATCCCAACCCTGAAGACGTTGTTCCAAGTCTTTTACTAAATGTTCGTGAGCCTGGGCTAACGGTGCTATAAGGGACAGGAGAATTTGACATTCTTCTGGTTCATCTTTACCGACTTCTTCCCTAAACCACTGTAATACAATATACTATCAATTTTAACATGCCTTGATTTTAAAAGCTAATAGCAAATATCTTTATGTGTTCGCATAATTCAACGAACCAATAAACAGACATAAATATCAGTACTGAATAAGTTATAGACTGCAATGAAAAACTAGGAAACAATATTGAAAATATTTTAAAATCTAGAATGGCCAATGAAAATTTTAGTAACAACTACTTTAGATATGATACTAATAAAAAAATGTATAATTTATGATACTGTTACCTAAGTCAAATATGATGATGAGTTACATTGTGCATAATTTTAACCTCTATGACAAAAGAATTGAAGCAAATTGTTTTCTTTTTAGAACGAGTAAGAGAAGATAGTTTGATGGCGCACAGAATTTTCAACCAAAATATTTAATGCTAACTCAAATTTGTTACTTTTTATGAACCCTCCAAAATAGTAAATCATTTAATAATAACTATTTTATGCCTGGCTTGTCATAAAATATCGAGATAGATTTATAGAAACAGTTGATGTGTAATTCCACCAGCAATTCGGAAAATCAAGAGTACCCCACATTTTTCTGGATTAACTTATTACTTGTATAAATAGTGGCAAATACTGTACAATGGAGGTTACTGGAAAACAACTGGGTTAATTTTTTATTTTTATGACTAATTTAGAAATTTAAATTGCAATTTCAAGTAAAAGAGTATAATCAAATTCAAGTACGTTGCAATATATTAAAGGCCTCTGTATACATATAAAAAGATTAGTTTATATGTGCATCGAAAGAATGAAAAAGAAAAACACCAATGTATAGTCATATAGATACGGGGTGTCAATTAAATACCGGGACGACTTCATAACTTGCGAAAACGCATCGGAAAGAAAAATGTAACATAAAAAGTTGAGGATTTTTTTCTGGTTATCCGATGATGATTTTACATTTGACCTGGATAAGACTCTGAAAGTCATGTGGAGGTCCACGGCATTTTTGTCTGACCCTATCCACGACCTTCGAAATTATAACAATTTGTGAGTCTGAATTTGGCGGTTACTTCAAAGTCAACTTTATTTTTAAGTAGGGACCCCTTTTTGACTTTATTGTTTTAACGACCTTACAGTGAGATTTAAGTCAAATTAGACATATGACCTGAGTACAAAGTTGAATCTAAAATTTGCTGCCTACCGATTCCAATTGCCAAAAAGGTGGTTCTTCTTCTTATAAATCTGAGCCTTGAAATAACTTTTAAAGTCATTGTTAGGTCACAATTAGATAGCAAAATCCGCAATAAAAACTGGAAAACCCATTTTAAAAAATGATGCAACCATAGCAGGTCGTGGTTTAAGGACAACTCCAAGGTCGCCAATGGACAACCAGAAAATCCTAAACATTTTTCTGCCCAATGTGTTTTTATCCGGGTATAGTACAGAGTCAGCCAAAAGTCCCCTTTCCCCTCTTACCATTTGGATGGTTATACTTACACTAATGAAATTTGGAGGGTGAAAATAAACGGTTGTAAACTACTCTACTAGTGGTAACACATAAAGTAACAGTAACAGATGCCGTCACAGGGCCACTATGCCCACGAATTTGAAATAGGAAATCATGGCAAGTGATAGCTCAGCCATATTAATTTCGTTTGGGTTTAGGCCAATTTTTTAACCTCACTTGTTAAGTTTGTATCAAGGACAACAGGACCAACTATCTGGTTTCCTCAAAATAGTTGCCCAATTTTTTTGGAAATTGAGAATGTTTTTCTCGAAAGATGTGCGGATTTGTGGCACTTCACTGTACGCATTTCGATTGATCGAGAATGTACTTTCATCACTAAAACAAATGGTTTTTCAGTAGAGTTGGTTTCGATTACTTTTATTTATTATATTTGTCATAATTTCACAGAATCCAGTCTTCTGTGGGGGTCGTCATCTGAAGATTGATGCACCACTTTTAACTTGTATGGATGAAATTTGTTTTTTACCAACAGCCTGTCCTGGACTTTAGACTAACAGAAAGACGCAACTTGTAGCTGCAGAAGTAGGTTTAACTCCCATTTATGCAATTATGGAAATTTTTTGTCAACACTGACTATTGGTGGACCAGATCGTTTGGCATCTTTAACAGTACCGGTTGCTTCAAACTTCTGAAATGAGCTATTACTTGCTATAAGGTTCTATTTAAAATTAGTGGCAACAATGGCCCTGTGACGTCATCTATTACTGTTATGTCATTTTTGACCAGTAGTAGAGAAGTTTACCACCGTTTAGTTCATTAGAGTAAGTAGTGCCCAAAAGATAAAGGGAGAACACTTTTGCGTGGAAATGTACTACACCCGGATAGTAGAATAACTTGATAAAACACATTGGACAGAAAAATGTTTCACACAAAAAGTTTAGGATTTTCCCCTATGTTGTGAACCCGAATTTTCTCACCACACTTCCATTTACTGAATACGTATATTATTTAGGTTCATCTTTGCTAAGTGTACCAAATTGGGAATTACATTGAAAAATATGTTTTTACTATAAGTTTTTCACTGAAGTCACTCTTCCGTTAAAACATTCTCATAGTAGTAAGTTGGCCCATGATGAAGCCGTATTTAGCAGCTGTTATTAAAATGTAAATACTGTAAGTTTAATTATAATTAAAACAGCTCGATTTATGTTGTCTACATTTCGTTTAAAGTATACTTTATTTAGTATATTTTTAACTTTAACTTACCACGTGTATAACGTCCAAATCTTTCTTGTACGTCAACTCAGTCATCAAAATCTCCTTAGCAATGTAGTACGTTTTGTCAACGTAATGTCGTGGTTTCTTCTTCGCCTCGCCTTCGATTTCAGCAATAATGGTTGTTGTATTGGAACCAACAGAACTGTTATTTATACTTGTGAAACTGTTAGAGTTTGTGTTAAAACTTGAGTTCGTATTTAAGCCGTTAGAATTGGTATTATAAGTACTAGAATTAAGGGTGACACCGTTAGCAAGTTTATCGGTACCATTAACAATGCTACTGTTTGTGTTAAGAACGGAACTGTTGTTAGAATTATCGCTTTTATTACTAAAACTGTTACTATTAGCGGTACTGTTAAAACTGTTGAGGTTATTGAAGTTAAAGTTGATGTTGTTCATAAGTTGCTCCTTGGTAGACACTTTAATTGGAGTGATGTCTTCTTCATCCAGATTGGTAGTGGAATAATTACCGTTGGAAGCGTCCAAAGAAACTTCAGAAAGATTACCGTTGGTAGCTTTCAGAGGCGTCGAACTATACATGTTGTTGTTTTCGGGGGATTTGGCCACCGTGTCGCTAGATTTGTGCAGAAATTGTCGTTTGGAATCATCTGAAAACGTAAAAAGCCATTAAAATATACGCAACTGTTTTGAATTTGACAATTATTAAAATGTAAAAAAATTAAATCAACAAAATATTGGCATTCCAAAGAAACCGAAAATCACAAAATTAACTGAAAAAATAAAAGACATCAATCGTATAAGTTTTTCTTTTGAATATTGAACCTATAATATATGCAAAGCTTAATTAAGTCATTATGTTAATTGAGAGGTTACACATAAGCAGTAAAAACATAAGGAATTTATATACATAAAAATAAAACGAGGTTTTTAAGTGGTGACAGAAGTAATGAAGTTTTAAGAAAATATATCAGTATGAAAAGTAAGGTTCGCTCTAAAAGAGTATTTGCAATATTCATTGTATCAAAAAAAGACCGACTATGAAATTAAACGATATCTATATAATTAAATGATTTAAATACAACACGAAGTTCAGCTATATCGGCTATAGATGTAAATAGAATGAACGGCGATAGAACAGATGGTGAAAATATACAGTGGAAGTAAGAAAGAGGTAAGCAGACTAACAAATAAAACGACACATATTAGCAGTTCCCAACAGAGATCAGTTGGGAGAACATTTTTGCAACCAGGTGAAAATGACGTTGAAACCAGTCGTAATATACGCAGCAGGATCAAACCAGACCAAATTAGTAATTAGTTATATATATATATATATATATATATATATATATAATTTAAAAAATAATGGGAAAGTAGCCAATTTTTATTGTATAAAGGGCACTAAAGTGTACTCTTTTATTATATTATGAAAGCTTTCGAAATTCTTCTTTCGACTGGTTAAATATGACAAATGGCTTGTGCATAAATTTTCTAAAATGTGATGGTTTTAATCTTAAAAATTGTACTCAATGGATGTGTGATCCAGTTACAATAATGTTTTATTCAATTGTTGATATATGTTTGTAATGTTGTTTAAAGCGCATTACGCATTCTACAGTACTTGCAATGAGAACCTGTTTTAATAATTTTCTAACCTCGATATTAAAATTGACTGAAGAAGAAATCAATAAATTTCGAAAGCTTTCATAATATAATAAAAGAGTACACTTTATTTAGTGCCCTTTATACAATAAAAAATTGGCTACTTTCCCATTATTTTTTGGAAATTCCAAAATTCTATCCAGATTCTTAGCCGTTAATTGCTACGTAGTATATATATATATATATATATATATATATATATATATATATATATATAAAAACATGCCGATCAACAGAAGCCACACTGGTATACCAC
Organism: Octodonta nipae; assembly: GCA_034190945.1. Taxonomy (NCBI): domain Eukaryota; kingdom Metazoa; phylum Arthropoda; class Insecta; order Coleoptera; family Chrysomelidae; genus Octodonta; species Octodonta nipae. The sequence continues at coordinate 34,097,055 of CM067218.1, read as the reverse complement.
AAAACAGACGCGAAAATAATCGTAAATCAGCAGCAGGAATTAAATAGGAAGCAGGAAAATTACATTTATAATTGTTAGAAGTACCTAGTGAAAACAAATTTGAAAAAATTAAAACTCCCTGTATGGAGTTTAAGAAATAAACACAATGTACACGATGCAATAATAAAAAAATATATAAAAATTAAAATAAATTAAAATTATTGAAAAAATAAATACAAAAGAAAAAGCAAAGTAGATGAGAATGTGAAATAGTATATGGAAAACAAAACAATTATGTAAAATGTGGACGATACACCAGTTTATAAAAGCTGTGACAAAAATACCATCTAGATCAGTAAACTCGGATTTGACAGAAAGTCAAACGTACCTAAAAGTGTGGAATAGTGGTAAAATGGCAATGATTTTTTAAAACAGCAATCTGTCCAAAGGTAAAACTTTTGGGAGTATTATTACCTTTAGAAAGAAAACACCGATAAAAGTGGCTAAAATGAACAAGAACTACATAACATTATCATGGATTACTATAAAATGTCGATAGTGTAAATTAAATTAACCTAACAAATACCAATTTAGTAGAGATGAATGAAAATATACTTAAGAAAATCTACAAGTAGCTTCCAAAGAAGTTAATCTATGTTTTACCAAAACAATATTAAATTGAAATATCTCCTTCAGGGTGTTGCGATTTCTTTGTCACTGAGTATATTTGAGGTAATAAAAATGAGTGTGTTAATGAACTAGACAGTATACAAGACGAAAACTAAGAAAATAAGAGAAAATGGAAGAATATATTTTAATACCCGTTTCCGGATTCTATCACCCATCCAAAAAAACACGATGAGTAAATACCAAAAGCAGATGTTTAAGCTTTCACCAAACAATGTACCTAATGACTGGGCTGTATACTTGATCGATATTTAACAACTCATAATTACAGAAAAATATTGCTAAGTTCAAAACAAACACATAGTATTTCTATGTCAGAGTAAATATCAAAGTTTTTTGGCAATCAACTTCCAAGACTGATCTGACTGTATTGTATATAAAATTTGGTTCAATAAACAATTTTCATTAGCGAAAATAAAAACTAAAATATGTCAACACAGAATAAGACTTCTGTTTGTAACATAGTACAATTAAAACATAAAAAATATAAATATATCGAATGTTTTAATTTTTTTTTTGTAATAGTAATATAACGTAAGCACTCGATATATTTGAAAATAAATAAATAACGACATATACACCAATAGTGTCTCAAAAATCTCACCTTATGCCTCATAGTTTCGCATATGAACGGAAAGACAAACGAAACTGTTTTTTTTTTTGTTTAATTCATGAAGAATGTAAAAAACACAAATTCAAAATTGTATTATTTATTAAATACAATACCCAACGAAATTTTCAATCAATAACATTTTACAGAGGAAAAATTGTGTGGAATTATTGTTTCTAGAATGAAGTTAGGTAGTATACAAGTCCATAATATTCATCTTCCGTTTCCTTAAATGATTGTACACAGCACAAACATGTCTGAATTTATAAAACATCCCAATCAACGGGTTCAAGATAAATAGGTACATTCAAAAATCATTAAATATATTTTTGTTGGTTAGAGTAGGTATAGAGGTGAAAGATGTCAAACAATAAATAGTACAAGTTAGTTTTGAGTTGTTTATAAATACATTACGACTTTAAAAATTTTAAGATTTTATCATGAGGATAAGTTATGTCTCAAAAAGAAATTTAATTTGAATTATAAATTATTTATTAAGACAATTGCAAAAGACACTATTTTTACACTAATTAATAATAATATACAAAGTTGTGTGTGATACTCCAAATTTTAATTCTGTCGGAATAATAGTTAATGAGCAGTTGCAATTGTTTATAGGGCTTCGATATTTAATCAATTATTCTAGATCAGCAAATTTTGTGTTAGGTGATTTGAATAACGCAATAAATTGTTTGGAAACTTGTACTACGAGGGAAGAAATTAATTTAATGCATTAATTGCAAATAATACGTACAAATCCAACCAATAATTATTCCATGTTGTAATGTGGAATGATTAACATTTTAAAATGTGAAATAATTACTTGGTATCAAGAATGGCTTATATTTTTATTATTTATATTAAATCTCAAAATTTTAACCGCATAGAGAATACTGACTTTCTGTATGTGCATATAAAATACAAAAATATAATAAATACAATTATTATTTAGAAAAGAAATGAGTTTGAAGCAGATGTTATTCGTTTTCAGCAGCGTATGGAAGTTGCTTAGGGGTCACTAAATGAAGTCAAAGTCGACTCAGATTTGCTCAAAAGAGTAATAACAGGTGACAAAACATCAATAACCAATGAAAACGGAAAAAAGTGAAAGAAATTACGCATATGAGAAGTCGTCGAAACAAAGGCTAAATCCAAAATTGTTGAATTCCAAAAACAGCGGCGTATGGAGGCATTTTAGCTCTCCAAGACCGAAAAAGGCTCGGCAAGTGCAGTCGGATGTCAAGGTTATGCTTACTGTGTTCTTTGATTTTAATAGCATAATGCATTATGAATTCTTGCCACAAGGTCAAACGATTAATAAAGAGTACTACCTACAAGTTCAACGCCATTTGCGTGAAGCAGTGCGAAGAAAACGCCCGGATTTGTGGCAAAACAGTTCATCGCTTTTGCATCACGATAATGTACGTGCTCACACATCGCTGCTTGTTCGTGAATTTTTGGCAAAAAATAACACTGTAATGAGGCCCCAACCTCCATATTAGCCAGACATGGCCCCTTGTGACTTTTCCAGTTTCCAAAAATAAAAAAACCTCAAAGGGTTGTCGTTTCACAAGCATATATGACATTAAAAATGTATCGCTGAAAAAGCTCAAAGCTATCCCAAAGATCGAGTTCCAGAAGTGTTTTGAGAATTGGAAAAAGCGCTGGCATAAGTGCATAATATCTAGAGGGGACTACTTTAAAGAGGGCAATATCGATGTAGATGAATAATTTAAAAAAAAACGAAAATCCCGAGTATTTGTTGAACACCCCTCGTATATTATACATACTACAGGTGTTTCAATGGGTGTTGAAAATTAGCTGATTGCTAACAAATGGGACCTAAAAATTATCTAGATGGGTTTATTGCACGTATAAATATAGTCGAATATAATTTATATAACAAAAATAAATAAAGATTAGGACAAATAGGATATTTATGAAGAATCAGCAGTTTCCTAGATGGGCTTACACTCTACAAGAGAATGTTTGAATTAATTCGTTATGGTTGGTAACATAAATTAAGGTTAAGGGGTGATTTTTAAGTTTAATAAAACTGCAATTTAAACTAAAGTATGCATACCCTAATAGTTGGGCAACCCATCCCATACAACCATCAGTGATAAATATTATACCCAACATACAGCAAGCATGTAACTAAACGTGAAAACAAAAAATACAGGAAGGAAAATAGGATTGACAGTGGTGCCAAAATATTTTGTTTGCAAATTATTAGTGGCATTTTTTAGTTTATTCTTGCCCATTTTTTGGGAAACACCATACTTGAGATTAAGAACTGCACATAAAAATACCAATCGTTTCAAGGTCTCTGTCTGACATCTTTGTCAATGGAATGATAATATAACGTTTGTGTACCCCGCAGAATTTTTATGAAGAATGACCCCGCTAATTTATTTGAAATTATGTATTTGATAAATCTAAACGCATAGAGTTCGATTTTTTTAGAAAATGTGTGGTAGAGCAGGAAATGGATTTCGTCTTAATTTTCTTGAAAGACTTGTATTTGATAGTTTTGGCATCAAAAGTCTTAAATGACCCAAAGCCTGAATGACGTTTGTTTTTGGTCCACAGCCCCTTCAAATTGAATTTTCTATGCCTTGCGCTGTATAGGAAGAGAGTGTTTTAGTTTCAATGGGCAGAAACTCTGAAAATGCTTTGCTTTTAGTCTATACCCCCTCGAAGATGAATTCTTGCTATGCAGTGGAAAAAACAACAGCTGTAGACGGAAAATAAAACATTTTCAGACTTCGCGCTTATTGCGACTATTGGTTCTGGTGATATAACTATCAACAGAACAGCAGAGCAAACAACATAAATTAGAAGTCGTTTTCTTACTATGGAACGCAAGAGGTAAAAATAATCAATTTTGAGGAGCTGCACACTGAAATAAGACTTTCAAAATTTGTGCTCAGGGAGACTTTTGATTCACGCATCAAATACCAGTTTCAAAAAGAAAACGAATTATGGAGGTTCCTTTGAAGTTAAAATTCTTAACCTCAAGTGATCGAGTACCTATCAAAAATTTTATTTATGTAGAACAATTATTGTATCTTTGTCATAAACAATTACAATTTCTCATAAACCACTACATGGAACGGACTGAGTATTTGCTAATTGATTGACAATAGCAAGTTTGTGAAATATGATACTCCAAAAACAGTTTCTTTTGCAATTATTCAAATTATTAATTATAAGTGTATGGATGTCTATAAACTTAACTTCGAACTAACAGATTTCTGTTAAATAATGGTATTTATACCTGTTGAGTGGGATATACATAGATAAATTGTAACATAACCATAAGATTTTTAGAAAATAATATCTTATAATATAACCATATAAAATACAATATACAATATACTGTATTTGTAATTCGAACTAAAACAATCCATAAACTATATTTAAATATTGCTTAAATTATGTGAATGTATCCAAAAACATTTTGGCGCAGTTTATCGAAAATCTAAACACTAATAAATAGATGAATAATATTATTTTTAACAATTTTCTTTTATATCACAAATAACGTAAAAATTGAGAAAAATGTTTTTAATTACTCACTACTACACATTTTGCTCATTTATTTATATCCTAAAACTTACCAGTATCTGTATTATTATTATTCAATTACGTTTCATTTTTTGTTGTAGTATTGTTAGGCCTACAGCTTTCGTTACTAAAAAAACAACCTTAACGGATGAAAATGTCTAAAATGGGTTCTAAAAATATATAACTTTAAAAGGTGTTTGTACTTAAGAAATTATTCTGAACAACTACGACGATTTGGTCGACAAACAAACCCTATATTTATTTCCCATCGTTAGTTGTGTTACTAAAAAGGGTTTTTTCGAACTAAATAATTAGGGATTATTAGTACTTGCAGCAATTTTGTAATTTCTAGTTTTAGTTTAAGATGTTTTTTGAATAGATAAGTTGGATTTCATCTAGACTATTATTATCCTTAACGACAATAATTCTCAATATTTCATACAAGCAAAATGCTGCCTGTTACTGAATTATTGTTACTCATCACGATCTGACATGCTCCCTTGGCCGTTTACTTGTCTCTCATACAATTATTTAAATAGTGTTATGTATTTATGTGAAATTTTAGATGAAATATCACTTACAGTTATTAATTATAATTAGTAAGTAATGTAATCAACGAACATTTCTATTGTGATTATATTTAATTTTGCAATTTTAGAAATCATTCAACAAAAATATTTTTATGTTTTTGTATTAACTACATACTAGATTATTTAATTTAGTGTTTTAATTTAAGAAAGAATTTTAATCTTTATTAACATTTCTTATGTATGTGTATGAACTAATGTATGACCTAAACTTGTAAATTTGACAATGTACGCATTAAAAAATGAGTCATTCTAGCTGTTCTGTTGACAATTGTAAAAATGCCAAATAGGTACAGTTATTTATTCTACAGTTTCCCTTGTTCAATGTACAAATTATGTCAGGGGCATGAATGGATTACTGTTGTTAAAAACGACAAATAACAAAGTTGATATCCAGATAATTGTGGCTTCTCTTTGTAGTTATGAATTTTTAGGGAATAACACCTCACGTAAGGAAAAGCTTCCAAACTTTTCAGGTTTTAAGTCAGAACACGTTCTCAATGCTAATTAAGACAAAAATAAATAAAATTTTCGCAATGGCTTTACTTACAACGGATACTCCTAAGATTACAGTAGAAATTATATTCTCTAAACATTGAGGCATTATTCCGATAAAGATTTTTTAAATGCAAAGTAATTGTAAAAATAATTAATTTTAATATATATATATATATATATATATATATATATATATATATATATAACGTAAGCCGTATTGATTTTCAGAGTGTAGACGTTATACACATTTTGTTCCCAAATAGTTTAGTTACACTCCTTACCTTTAAAACATAGGAGAAACAGTTTGACCACCAAATCGTCTCAACACTACCAAAAGTCATGCTCAACATATTGCCAACAAATAGATACGCAACATGGTCAGAATTGAACAATAATACATAATATTAAAATTGTTTGATTTTAGCTTTGAAAACAATTTATTTACATTTTTTTCTTTTTGGTTCATCAGTCTTCAGGAATTATATAAGTATCAGTAAATTACTTAGTGTACAATAACCAGATGAAAATCCCGAACAAATCTATAGGTTATCCATATTTTCATCTAATATTGTACTACATTTTGAATTCGGCATTGTTTTTCATGAAAACGAAAAGAAAACGTTTCTCAATAGAAGAACCGTATCCGCAGTTAATACGAAAAACAATACCACACCGTTTATTGTTAGAAAATGACTACAAAAATTTCAACCTGTCAATTATTCAGTATTAGGATGCGCTACAGTCGATATACGTACTTAAGTAGTCTATAGCAAAGTGGACTAGTAGCGAAATTTCAAAAATCTGTTACATGTCGAATATGAGTTTATAAACGTGAAGTTAGCTACTAACCTTGTACCAATATACTAGCCAAGTAAAAGATTCAAGGAGAAAAAATGTTGGGATTGGTGTGTTTTCGAGGGATGCTCGACGACTGAAAGTCCCTAGTCAATTGTACATCTACATTCTAATTAATCACGGGTAATATTATGGAAAGACTTAGGAAAGTGAGTGCCCTAATTCAGAGGTCATCTGTACTACCTGTACTAACAATATCCGATCTTTCTGTATCTCTCGTCTTGAATTTATGACAGCAGAGCAAAAAATTTAATATCACAAAAACTGCAATGTTAAGATATAAGGGATATTATAAGAGCAACAATTTTGCAGCCGAAACATCAATTGACAAAATTGAAACAACCTTCAGAGATTCCTTTAAAACAAACAACTTTTTGATAATCTTTGATAAGTTGATGTGGATATTTAAACATCAAAGATTAATTACTATTATGGACTAGAATGGGTGAACTTTCAATGTAAAAGAGTCACCGAAAACCCTCAGTACCTCATTAGTTCTTTGATTTAGGGACAGATTTGGTTCAGGAATGTGACCATTTTCAAAGACTTTTCTTCTAAGACTGCAGGAAAACCTGAACCAACATCACTACTCAATCACCCAATCACTGTCCTATTGCATTGAACATACTGATCACAAATTGGAAAGAAAAGTTTCTTGTTCTTCATTATCTCAAAAAAAGGAACTCTTCGGCTCTTCTATATATAGAGGCAAAGAATACGAACACGATATATTATAATGTTTCGCCAAAAAAATCCTGTAGAAATGTGTAATTCGGGTTTCATTTTACTCTTACGACTAACACATTTATTCATTTCAATTTTCTATACATTAGTAGGTACATATTATAAAGCAAAGTCCTCCGCCGCGTTCGGTACTGTCTGTCGCAATAAACTCAAAAACTAGTGAACGGATTCATGAAAAAGGTTTAGGTATATAATTTGTCAAGGTGTTGTATAAATTGGTTGAAATATAGGGAAGGGTCGGAAAAAGTCAGGCCGCATGGAAGCCTCATCGAAAACGCTGCATAATCCCTTTGAGATTTAACAAAACAATGCATGGTAGGATATTCCTTATTTATAGCTCTACCAAGAAGTCCATGATCTAATTTATCTTTTAAGGGTAGCTTTACCCATTCTAACTTCTAAAAGAATGGTCACCTGCAATGTGGTAATTGGAAAGCTATTTAAGCGGATACAGTATTACTCCTTATCAACTTAAATACGTTAGTTACCTTAGGCATTTCATGTACATTATTAAATCTTTTACACCATTTTTACATAGTATAAAATAAAGTCTCTTCCCGCCGTTTGTCGCTTTGTAGGCGTAGAAATTTTTTGTAGGTATTTGAGTGTATTCCTAGAAGACTTAAATTCACATTTGGACCAGATAGGTGGCGATGCAATCGGCCTGTCGGATTTTTTTTAACTTCTACTTAAGGGTTGGGGCGATTTTGAGGGATTTTTTTGTGATTGAATGGGACAGATTTATAATTTAAGTCGGTAGGTGACGATAGGATTATAGAAATTTTTTTGAAAGGTTGGTCCGATTTTGATTTTTTATTTGTGCTTGAGTGGGTTTGATTTACAATTTAAGTTTTAAGCCGGTAAGTGACGCTGCTATCGGGTTGTAGGAATTTTTGGAATGGTTGGGGTGAATGTGATGAAACTTATGGGTGTATTTGTGTGGGTTAGATTAGATTGGGGTGGGGGCAAATCCTCCCGAGAGCCTCAAAGTTAGTAATTTAATATTAAAATGAGGTAATCTTAACTCCAAGAGCCTAGAAGAAGGTCACTTCTATGGGTTTAAATGTCAGAACGACTATTTTTATTGCAATCGTCCAAGAAATTTGGGTTGAAAATTACACTTAAGGTAAATTTAGGACAGGATCGCCCCCCTTGAAGCATCGCCCGATTTTGATGAAACTTTTTGTGTGAGTTTGAATGTGTACCTGGAAGGTTTAGATTCACAATCAACTATCCAGTTCAATAAGTAAGATTGTTCGTTATCTAATAAAGGTAGATACATAGATACAAGTGAGTGATTAAAATGGTCTGTGAGTGTAAACTGGCTGTATTTAAGAAAAGTATAATACATCCGGGACCTGATATGAACACCATAATCGACAGGCTGTAATTTTTTAAATCATCTTCCTGTTTACTACATCCGTAATTTTAGTCTGGTAAAGAAGATTGACAATTTTATCATAGAAGTCGTTATCGTCCAACTTGTTTCTAGAAGTCCACTTGTTTATAAACTACACAGAGCAATCAATCGCATCATACTTTTCACAAGGTATATTTGGCACAATATTTAGCACATTAAAATTTATTACGTAATCGGAATCTTTATTAATTTTTATATATATAGAAAAACGTTTTTAATAAATACACATTGTATAGTATGAATGTGCGTTCCGATAGGGAAGATTTGTGCACTAATTTCTAAAAGTACTCAACTGTTCATAGTAGGGTGATAGGAATAGATTTATTGAAATAAAAAAATCTCACACCTACTAATTTGCAATCTAGAAAATTTCAAATGATTCGTATTATGAATGTTTGTTACAGTTTATTCCTATTTATTTGTGCATTAACATTTAAGCTTTTTTTAACGAATTACTGAATATTTCTATTATCTTTAAATGTTTCATTCATTTGCAATTCTCGTAGATTGCATATATAAACTTTACCAAATGTTACATTTTAAATTGAGCATATTAGGAATACAAGGAAGGGGACCGTGTGCAAATAAATCCCAATCCGTTTAATACTTCTTCAGTCATATAGTTTTCGTCTAGAACACTAATAAGTGACAAAATATTCAAAAATAAAATAATCAAAAACCAAGTGTTGATCTTTAGTGACGGAAATTACTCTATTCTTGTGTACAAAATTGAGCCTAATAAGAATCACAACATTAACGGCACAGTTCAATACTAAGGAATATATAGTGGAAAATATATAGAGTGTACCGATGAAACTATTAAATAACTTTCAAACAATTTGTAAGCCTACTATCAATAGTTTTACCCTCGGCATTAAGTTCAGGTAGCATTAAAAAACTAAGAAATTGTAAATAGTTTAGTAAAAAAAAGGTTTCGTTTTTTCACGAATATTACAAAAACTATTCTAGATATCGCATATTTAATTAAAATGTTTTTTTTTAAATAGTGTTTTACCACTAAAAGCAATTCTCAAACTGAGTGAAATATGAATATTACAAAACTAAAAATTTTAGTTATTATTTAGATACGTGACACATAATGATCAATAATCCGTCAATTTAAAAAATTGTTTCTTTAATGTTTTATGTTATTATTACTAATGAAATTTTGGCAATTTATAAATTTCCATAAAACTCTTGTAATTTTCAAACTAAAAGTATCCGATTTTTACCACTTATGGAGTCTGTACCCATGAATTTTTCAATCTGAAATTGTCAAACTGATTTTTTACTTATTTGTCTCAGTTTATAAATAGTGAAAACTATATGAGCAGATACTTACTTCTACATTTGATCCAATTATAAAAAATTGTTAAAAACAAATGCATTGTTTATGAGATTATCAAACATTTTCTTGTGAGAACTAGATCAGTGATAATACAATTTATAAAGAAATCATTTGTAGTTATTTTTTACTTCATACACAATTTATTATGAACAAATTCATGCCAGTACTATATAATTTTTAAATACCAACCACAGAAAAAATATTCAATTAATGACTTGTTTTTTTTATATTAATTCACATACTGACACTTTTCAGGAATTTATTTTGGTAAATTGTAAAATGATGACTATAAATAAATGTATAAGAGATTTCCTATTTTTAAATATATTTTCTTTAATTTATTATAGTGGTAATAGTTTTTGAGATATTCGAAAAAATAAATCCTTTATTTATTTATTTTTTGAGAGCGTGTTGTAGCTTTTCAAGAAGTTTCTATATATCATTCCGAATTAAAATAAAATCAGCCGTAATTTTCTGAAAATTCGATCGGAAATTCCTATTGCATGCGCTAGTTGTCTAGTTAATATTTTCAAAAATTATGCTACTCACATTTTCAAATGTTGATACCCTAAACTTTTCTTAAATTCGGCAGTTAAGCGGATTGCAGCTTTTCGACCTATTTAAACTCAACCAAAGGGGTGTATACCCGCTTGCCATAAATAAATAAAAACATGTATACATAAATATAAACTCAACCTGAATCTGGTATGTCAAGTATTTACAATAATTTGTCTGCAAACTAAAATACTATTTTCGGGTAAGAGAGGTCTAGAGATGCGTTTCAACGAAATAATGAAATCTGAAAAATAGTAATGTAATACGTACGTTGAATATTATAACACAGAATGTTTTCTGTATCTCGAAATTTTTTTTCTTTCCAGAAGGTGCAACGGACGACGGGCCATATCCAGAAACAGTGTACATAAAAGCATGTAGAATCTCAAAAAGTCAGTATCATTTTTGTTTTCACAGATTCAGTTAGGATACAACCTGATGTCGAATAATTTATGGTAATATATGGTGAAGGAGTTTAGGAAAAAATTGGAGATTCAATGAAACTCCTAGATCGCCTGCATATTAATTTCAGGTATATAATATAAACGAATCTATATCATAGCATATATCCTGGGGAACAATTCTTACTAGATGAGAATATTGTAACTTTAGCTTATGTATAAACACAAAGTTTTGCACCCTAACAACAAACTTTTATTTTTTGGTGTTAGGCAGAAAGTGTTTATATATCTGTTACACACCAACGATTCTATAGCTTAGTTTAACCAAATATATAATGGTAAGGAAGAGTTCCTTCCTCATTACTTGATAAAAAAATATAAAATTTTAGATCGAATTTAAAATACTATAATCTCCTTATTAATATTAAAAACACTTAAAAATGTAAAAAACATTCTTCATACTCCTTAAACATCAGTCAGATATCAATAAAAAACGCGTTTGACCGTATTGATGAGATTTTGATTTGACTTTTGATTGTTGTTTTCCTAGTGTCAGTCAGAGAAAAAACTATTCAAGTTGAAATAACTACAGGTCCCAAAAAAGGTTATTAATTAAAGTTTTTAAACTGCATATAATAAGATGTCCTGGTTTTTAATTGGGCGTATTTTCTGGACCGTTTTCAGCATCTATATCAGAATGACAACCATATTTGAGGTTTTTAAGGTGGCCGTATATTTGAGTGCTTAACTCAATATATAAACATGTAATCTTCCCTGAACAAGGACCTTCGTCAATCTAGTTAACTAGTTCAAGATGGTGTTAATTTTTAATGCTAGTAAAAATATAAGTGAAGGCTCTTAGAATTCAGAATGACATCTAGAAAAATGAAAATTACTCAAAAGTTATTAATATTAATGCACTTAAAAATGTAATACATTAAAAAAAAAAAACCGACTTCAAAAAATATTTTTTCTGTAACAGTGAAATACTTTTTCAGAAGTCGGTACCAAGTTGAACAGCAAAGTTGCAAAGTACAACTCATAAATGCACCGACTTCAGAAAACGTATTTAATTTTTGCAGAGATAAAATATTTTTTTCAATGCAATTATTTTACAATTTTTAGTCATGTAATGGGTTAATTGGATGCAGTTTTCTTTCTAATTAACCTTTTGGTTATTGCCAAAAATAAGGTATTTTACATTTAAGCAACATTCATTATTTAGACCAATCTCGTTTACTGTTTTCGAAATATTTATATATACTGAAAAAGATCTCCAACTTAGGTGAACCCATTGTATTGGAGGCGATGTGGAAATCAACTATTTTAGGTCTGGGAATGATCAGACATTGTGATTTAATTCCAATCACATTCATTTAATAGTCTCTTCTCCACGAAATTTTCTAATGAATCAGTTTTTTCATAAAAAAATTATTCATTACACAATTTTTACTGATATAGCATAAATGGATACCGCTTTCAATTCTAATAAACTTTGATAACAATTTAAGATATTATATACAAAAAAAACTTCATTTTTAAGCAACACTTTTGTTAAAACTAATATAGTGTTGAAAAAGTGACATAAACATTTATTATACAATTTATAGTGATATAGCATAATTAGATCCAGTTTTTAATTCCAATTACTTCTGTTTGTAACCAATTTTAGATATTACTAAAACTAAAGAAAGGTACTTCAATTTTAAGCAAAATACATATTTGCTGATAAACCTCATATACAGTTGATACAGTGACATGTAAAGATTATTAAAGCATACGTTTCAGACCATTCAAATCATTTTAAGAAGAATTACTTTTTCTCTAAATATTATTCATAAAAAAATTATGAAGATATACTGTATATAGAAACCCATTGGGAACCTCCATCTTGAAGTTTGATTAAATGAAATTATTTTGATTTAATTCCAATCTATTTTCGATTTATTACAGGCTACGCACAGTACCATAAATCATATTACAATTAGTACATATAGATCATATACCCATTGACAGCCTCTTTTGAAAATCAAGACCATTACATTTTTTTATTATACGAAAAGTCAACATCAGACATAGCATACTCTCTTCGAGGTGTCATTCTTTTCCCCAAAGATTCTAGATGTCGGTCTTACATCTCGCGTCTACATCAGACTTTTATATGATCATTTGTTGCAAAATACCATCTCGGCCGTAATATGTCAAAGAGGTAAAATTTGATAATTGATACCAACTTTTTTATGTATAAACTGTTATTGAAAAAAATATATTGGTTAGGGCCCTTAAAGTATCTCCCTGCCAATCTTTGCAAAACGGAAATGATATAATTTCATCACTAAAGATCAACCCACAATTAATTACTTCGGTGTAAAAAGAATAAAATTACCAACAAACATCGAACATACCAACTACAACTAAAATCTGGTAAACGCCAACAACAAACAGAAAAGCCCCGAAACCCATCAGAGCCAGAACTATCACATATAAATACCCTAAAACGAAATCCTATATAACCTTTTCATTAAAATCAAATCGGCTGACCGTGTTCGTTCTCGAAATCGTCTTCTAATAGTGGTGGGGGTATAGAAGCGACGTCGAATCCTTCCACTACCTCGATTCTCTCCTCATCGTCTTTTTCCATTCGGAAGATGTCAGAGCCAGATTGCGAATCCCCGTCCGGGTAATAACCCTCTTCAATAGCCTCGGAAGCAAGAACCCCTTCGATTTGAAAATTCGAAGCCATCTCTTCCATGTTTCTAGTTCTTAAATACTCATTGTATTCGGTTAACCCGGCTTCGTGTTCCACGTAGAAGTACTCATCTAAACTGTACTGTTCTTTTTCTAACCTAGCTCTCCTCTGAGTCTGCATTTGTCTTCTCCTTCTGTACCCCCTTCTATCTCTTTCAGACTTACTTTTCGGAGACTCTACGCTGCTTGTCGAATCATTCTCACTAGGTGGGCTCTTGGCTTGACACAAACTCTTAGAAATGGGTTTCCGATGCACCCTCGTCAAAGGAACAGTAGCCGTTTTGTTGACAGGTATCGGACTGGTACTAGCTAAAGGTGTTGATTCAGAACTAAGACTACTAGAATAATATGGAGAGCATTTTGATAACTTCAGTGGTACTTTCATAGGTCGCTCAGTGCTCTTAATAGATGGAACATGTTTCTGGAGATATTTTTGCTTATCCTTGTCGTACCTTTGCGTGTGAACTGTCCTTTGCTCCATAGAACTGCTAGATTTGTCAGTGTCTGATAATTGAGGTGGTGGTATCACTATCGGTCGTTCAGTAGATTTTGTAAAGAACTTACTGACATCCGGACGAGTGGGTAAAGGAGTTGAAAGCATAGCTAAATCTTCGGAAGGAATATTTTTGGGGCTTGACAACGTTATTGGATCTGGCGGCAAAGCGAACTCTTCCACTTCTACAGTAGGACCAAGCCTTGTTGAAATCTGCCTTTCAGTGATGGTACTTGGAAAGAATTGGTTGGGTTCCGACCACTCCGATATCGGTGGTATTAGTTCGGTTAAAGTACTATCCCCCGTTGAAGTTGTAGATGATAATTTTTGAAATTGTAAACTACCGCTTTGTTGTGCCTTTAAAGTTGTACTAGTGTTACTGCTAGACCATTCAGAAATAGACTGAGCTATATCAGTTAATGAATTGTCATCGCTTTTCAATCCAGAACTGCTTTTGGTAGTACCACTGTTACTCGAAAGATTTTGGAATTTAACAGTGTTTGTACTGTTAGACCATTCGGAGAGACTCAAAGCTATTGAGGTGTCCTCAGAATGCGAACTGTGAGTGCATTTAGTTGGTTTTAGGGCAAATCTAACAGTACCATCATCCAAATTCGTCGCCATAGAGCTGGTGCAGTCTTCTTCTGAATACGAACTATGCGAACCTTTGTTGGAACCTTTCCGCTCGCTTTTGTGCGAGTGAGACGAATCATCCGAAGCGGTACTTCTTCTCATTGCAGTCGGAGGTCGAAGTTCATGTTTACTTACTTCGATACTTTCGGTGAAGACATCATCATTCAAATTTGAAATATTTAAATCTTCATCTGAATTAGAATCTGGGGATTTCTTTTCGAGTACAATTTTAATCCCAGTAGGACCACAACTTAGGCTCTCTGAGATGCTCTCACTAATATACTCTTTGGCAACATTTTCGTAAGTGTGCGTTTTGTCTGTGTCCATATCAATCGTCTTATTTTCATTATCAGAATTGGAATCGTTATCATAACTGCTGGTTTTAGTACTAGAATCTACGGTCACCTTGGTGGCCTCTTCAGGTGGAGTTATGTAGTACGTTTCAACACTGCCTACAACAGGAGGTTCGACTACACTAGAGGGTGGACTCGGCCATTGTTCTGAATCTTGACTTTTTAAAGAATAAGAACCTTTCAGTCCGAATGTCTTCGGTAAATTTCTTTGAGGTGGTTGATAAATCTGGGTATTTTGCTGAGAAGTATCGCTGCTTGGCACTTCATGAAGAGCAAGCAGTTTTTGGTTTTGCTGTGGAATTTCCGGCAGAGGCCAATCTTCACTTTCTTGGCTCAATGATCGCACCTTTTCTTCATTAGAAGGTTCGGTCTCAAAACATTCTTCGTCTATAATCGTGTCATCGGAACCCTGCCTTTTCAACCTTAGTCCTTTCTCTGATGTGATAATTTCAATGTCATCCATTGACAACTCAGCCATTTCAGCTGAAGTACGACGATCATCAGAAATCTGCCTTTGTAACAAACTACTCATACTTGGTACAGGCTCTTGCTTATCACTTGGTTTACTCAAATCGCTTAATTTATCATTTTCCTCTGGCTCCAAACCGCTAGTAGTTTTCTTTTCATTATCTGAAACTCTGGCGTTACTTGGTGACTCAGAACTCAAACTGACTTGTGGATTACTGGAAGCCATAGATTCGTCGTTGAGGCTATCAGTTTGTGTACTAGCTTTGGTGGAATCATCATCAACGCTGGACTTTTCTGAGTTGGTGCTTCTTTCCGATATTCTAGAGAGTGTTCTTGATAGAAACCCACCGCCAGAATAACTGCCTAGTATCTCAGGAGTCATTCCGGCGATTGCACTCAAACATGGGTATGTTAAATTAGTTGAAAAATTTGCCAAATCTTCAGGAAGAACTGTGTCATCCCTGGTGGGAGTAATGTCACTATCTGATTTATAATAAACGTCAGCTACAGCGGAGAAACTTCCAGAATTATCTCGACACATAAAATATTCTTGTTGTTTTTCTAGATCTTGATCAGGGGGTAATAGATTGTCATCGAAACTTTCCGAGCCCGAACTGTCCAATGTGAACGGTTTCCAAGTTGAGCTAAGCTCTTTTGGAATGTCTCCAGATTTTTGCAGTTTACAAGCAGCACCTAAGCTGCCAGAACTTGACTCGGTATCTAGAGAATTTCTGGACTCCGCAGACAAACGATCTACAGAATACAACGTGGGTTTGTCAAGTTTCCCGTTTCTTCGTTTATCTGATAAAGTATCATCTACAGAGGACATGCTACTTCTATCCCCTGACGACATCTTCTTTGATAATTTTTTATGTAATCTTTGACTCAATTCCGAGTCGTTTGACCACTTTTCTTCGAAGGGGTAAGGCGTTTTCTTGTAAGGAACTGCAGAGTCGGAGTCTTCTTTTGGAGCTTCAGTTATTGGTGTTAAATCTTTTGGAATATCATTAGCTTCGTCAGAACTGGATTCATCAACTTTTACAGAAGTCGAGCCTTCGTCTATTGTAAAAGCTCGCCCAAGAACACAAATTCTCGGGCTCCTAGGGCTTTTCGGAGGTTCTGATTCTGAAGAGCCTTTATCAAGAAGATCCCTTGTAGTAAATTTTTCGATGTTCTGACTCAGACCGATTGATTTTCCCATGGCAAAGCTGACGCTTGATTCATCAGGATCTCGTTCGTCTTTACCAGGTGATAAATCTTTTTCACCACTCGTCCACGATCCTGTAGTATCACTAGATCGTGACTGATCAGAGCTTCTTTTCAACAAATCGAGTTTTCCATGTTTCGTTGTAGCCGTAAGTAAATTACCATCTTCTCTATCAATGTCCATAACATTTTCTGGAGATTCTAAAGCAACATTATCATAATCCATAGAGTCTTCTGTACCTGCATATTCTTCGCATTCAACAGTGACCCAAGACCCGGTGTCTTCTGATCTGCTTCGTTCAATGCTCAATTTTTGCAAGGCTTCTTTTTGATCACTTAGCGCAAGAAGGAAGTTTCTATCAATTTCTCCACCTTCTCCTTTTATATCACTAACTTCTGTTAAAGATTCATCTTCACTAGTAATTTTCAACAAACTCTCTACTATTTGTTCTTCATGTTTTCTCCTTTCAAGCTTCTTTCTTAAGAACTTGCTGACGGTGTTCGAAGCTTTTTGCATCTCTTCTATTAACTGTGCGTCTTTTTCAGACTTATAAGACGAATCACCAGTGGATTCATCAATGTATTTGATGTCTAAAGAATTTCCTAGGCTAACTTTTTCTGTACTTTGAGAATCAGAGGAACTTTTTGTGTCCAATTTACCGAGATCTGGCGGTTTGGCTGATGTACGCTGCTCAAAAAAATCTTTGGATTTCTGAATGACTTCGATGTCTTCCAGTTTTTTCTCTTGTGGTTTGTCAACTGACAGCCAAACGTCCAAACTTGTACCTTCGAGTACGATCTTGTCTTGGCTATCTTCAATTAGTGAAGGTGCTTCATGAACATCAGCCTTGACAGTTTCCTGAACGGCATCTACTTCTGGAGATGTTTCATCTTGAGCCTGAATATTCTTAATAGTTTCTGGTTTAAAATCGAATTCATTTGGAGGTTTATTATCGTCCTTATCTCTTATGTCTAAATCAAGACTTTTGCCAAGTCTTTGGAAAGGTCTAGCAGAACCTTCTGGTATGTTAAGATCCAAACTTTTAGTCAGTTTCTCGCCCATCTTTTTGTCGAGTTTTTTAGGAGACTTTGTAATAATAATAGCTTCTTCCAAAGATACACTTGGTTCTATTGTATTTATGCTAATTTCTAATTTCCCTCCACGTTCTCTAACCATTTCTTCGACCTGAGGAAATACCGGTAAGACATCTTTTACTGGACTCTTAAGTGTTTTAGTTTGTTTAATAGCTATTTCGTACAACATCTGCTGTTTTTCTTTACGTTTGGCTATGATTTTTGGGTCGGTTTCTTCTTGGGATTTCGATCTTTCTTTGCTTCCAATCCTTTTAAGTTCGAGCTTTTCTAAGGACTTAGCCTTTTCTTTTGGTGGTGTTTTCTTTGAAGGTTCTATTTCTTGGCTTTTAGCCCTTTTCACCTCAGGAATAGGTAAAGACGATTGTGTCGGAAGAGATCTTTGGGAAGGTAGAGATTTATCAACTTCTGTTTTTGGAGTTCCCTCTGTCGACGACGACTTTTGCGGCATTGACTTAGTAGCCGAAGTATCAGTCTTAAGGGTAGTTTTTGATTTCGCCGAAGGTGTTTTTGGGGGAAGCTTTTCTTTACTGCTTTGGCGAGCAGGGGCTTTAGGTTTGACAGTTTTCTGATTCACCTGTTTTATTTGTATTGTAGTCCTAGTCGTTCTTTTATGCCGCATATTGCTTACGTCGGGAACTATTTGATCTCGTTCCCTTTCTTTGGATTTCAATTTTGGATCTTCTTTAGTTCTAGGTTTTTCTTGTTTAGTCGATTTCAGTTCTTCTTTAGAAACAACTTTTTGGGTTATAATTGGCGGAGATTCGACTGCTAAAGACTTCTTAAATTTCCTGCTATCGTCCGTATCCGACTTTTCTTCCGTCGATTTATCACTAACCAAATTATTTTCGAAACTACTATCAGTCATGTGAGGATCTTCTTCTGCCACTGTATCATCTTTACTGGAAAATGCGTTCAAAGGTGGCAATTTGCTAACTGCTATGACTGGGGCATCTAAACTTTTCGCTCTTCTACCTGCTATTGGAAAATCTAAGGCTTGTTGCTTTTGAAGGAGTGTCATGGCTGATCCTTCAGACAAATTTAATCTCGCGTGAGCGAATAACATCGGGCTTTGGCTCTGCTGTTGTTTTCTTAACGTTGGAGATGGGATTTCTGTAATTTTTGTTCTCGACGGTACTCTTAGGTTCTTGATATCATTTTCAATTTCTTCCCTAAGTCTTTGTTTTTCCTTTTCTCGTTCATCGTCGATAGTTGTAAGTTCCTTGTCGGTGGAGCATTCGTCCTTGAGAGTCTCATCGAAAGACTTATCCCCATCCTCTTTTTCAATTTCCTCAACGGTTTTCAGTTCTTGCGGTTCGGAGAAGACGGGCTGCATATCCGTTGTTTTAATGTTAAATTCGTCTTCGGAGCTAGGGATTGAAAATGATCTTTCCGAGATCCTTCGTAATTCTGTTGGACCGATATCTAAGCCCGACTCAACTTGTTTTTCTGTCTTTTTCCTGGACGTGGGTGGGGAACCTTCTATTTCTGTCGAAGACATCGTGTACTGAAGGTACTTTCTTTCTGATTCAAATTTTAGGATTGATTCCATTTCTTTCCGCATCTGCGGTGGAGAGAACTCCACTCGAGTAGGCGTGGCTTCTGCGCTACCAAAAACATCATCAGAATCCAAAGATTCGTCGTCAGAACTGAAGGATGTTATTCGAACTTTGGTCTTCGTAGTTTTACCGCTTTTTTTACCGGGCTGCATTCGAGGCTTGATCACTCGTTTTGCTTTGATATCGGTTTTAATTTTCGTTTTGGGTTTCACTTCGAGTTCTTTTTTCTCTTCAGGTTTTGGAATGGGTTTCACTTCGGGTTTGATGGGTTCTTTTTTCACGACTGGTTTCTCGATTATTTGTGGAGTTGGCAGAAATACTTTGTGTTGTGGTTTGAGGCTTTCCGTTTTTGAACTTGTCGGGGAATCACTTTCAATCTGGCTCAGTTTAGAATTGAGAGCTTCTAGAAGAACAGGGTCAATGTGAGTAATGTCCCTTTTTGGACTGGACATGTGTTGAATTGGAGTTACAGTCTTGTCGATCTCTAATGTTACCGGATCGACTTTCGACAAATCGATGTTTTGCGTAAACAAAAATGAAGATTCTGGAGGTGGAGGTGGTGTGGATTCGATTAGTTTTGATTTCGATTTCGGTTTCTTAGACTCGTCGGGTTTTGGAGCTTTCGTTCGAGTTTCGGAAGGAATTTCGGGAGGTGGAATTTTCATTGAAGCCTCGTGCAGAGATTGTATCTCTTCTGTTTTTGCAGTACCGTTCAAAATGTGTCTCTTGTGTAAAACGTAAGATATGTCTTCGTCTTTTGGGGGAAGGTTTATTAAGTCTGATTGATTTTTGGCACCGAGTACTTCGAACTGACTTTTTGGCACTTCAAATTTAGTTTTCTGTCCCTCAATTTCCCTTTTGAGTATGTCAAAGTGTCCGAATTCGGCAGTGGGCATTTCGAAGTGTGTGCCTTTGTTATACTTCATAATAGGAGGTGCGCTAGGAATTTGCTTGTAAAGGTAATCGTCGTCGCTCGATTCGGCCGGGGTTAAATCTATAGATTTTTGGTGCATTAGTAGCAGTCTTTTTGAGGTAGAATTTAAACGCTGGCGAGCTAATGTATTTGGGTCCGATTTGGTACGTTCGATAGGTTGATGCATTGGCAAATCATGCACCATTCGAGGTTCAATTTCCATAAAAATCTCTCGATAGGATTTGTGCTTTTCTGTTTTAGCTGGTTTAGGATCAATGTTAGGTACAACTCCAAAACTATGATCTGGACAAACGTCAGAATCCATACTCTCTTGCAAAGATTGAATTCGTTCTTCGTCGAAGCTGAAGATGTTACTTTCAGATTCCGTTGATCTTTGGGTATGCGGGTAGTTAGATGGCCACGTTTTAATGTATTCAGCGCAAGGGTACGGTGGTGCGCTTCGATCGACAGTTTGTGATCGATACTGGGAAGATTTTTGAGTTCGTGGCACTGTGTTTTGTTCAAGATTAGATAAAAGGCGGTTGATTTTGATGTTCTGCTCAGTTTCTACGTTTTGCAAGCTAATTGAATGTACGTGAGTAAAATTCCTATTAATATCAGAAGTATCCTGCGTATTAACTTTCCCGATTCCGTAGTTCCTCTCAAAATTAATTCTTCTGTCATAGTCATGTTTGTATTGCGAATATTTCGGTTCGTCCACGAATTTCGATGGTGCATCGAAGTATTCACTTTTGGAATCCAAACTTGAGGTTCTCGATTCGAACGTTTCGGCGCTTTTGTTCTTCTTAATCACTCGTTTCGTTTCGAAATCTGATTTTGATTCTTGGCTCGAAGTTCTAGAACTAAAACTGTGATCTCTCTGAGATTTTTTAAGACTCTCCTTACTAGATTTCGATGTTTTAGATTCGTAATAATCGCTTTTCGATTCGAGACTTGACGTTCGCGAGCTCTGTTTGATTTGTTTGTAAAAACTTCCGTCTGATTTTCTGGGAATAATTTCCCGTGGGAAATCACGTGGATCGTCCATGAGAAATATGTCTTGATGCAAATCAGAGCTGCTCTTGTATTTGTGATGCCTCTCGTGGTCTGATTCTGTGTCCGATGGTGGGTAGTTGGCAGAATCCAGGCTGCAGCTTCTAGCATTCAAAGATTTCGACTTCTTGTATTTGTACTCCATATAAGCACTGTAATCGTCGTCAGATTTTTCTATAAGTTCGTAGCTATCGTGGGACAGATCATCCTGGGAATCTCTTAGATCATAGTTTCCTGGATCCTCGACGGATTCTTGGGAATATGAGGTGGTGCCTGGGTAGCTGCTCGAATAAACCTTTTCGTCTGGCAATATTATATCCTGGTGTATCTCTAAACTACTGTCTCTAGAACTAGCGCTATAAATGGGATGGTCGTCATATCTAGTAATCGGCGATTCTAATTTACGCTCCTCGAAGCTGATGACGTTTTTCTCGATGGGTTTAGGCGGTTGGGCTCTACGTTTAGCTTCACCGGTTTCCTCGAAACTAAAGTCGTACAAATCTTTACAACTAGCGCTCCTACGCCAAATGTGACGTTTAGGAAGTGACGTGATTGATTTGTAGGTATACTCGGGGGTGCTTTCGGCTTCAGGTTGGGTGGCACCTAAATCATTTTGCGATTGCGTATGCGAAGGATAATTACTTTGGAAATGGTTGTGATTATGGTGGAACTGCGCCGTACTAGAAGTGATAGTACTAGATGGCGTCTGGGTAGTAGTGCGAATGGTACCTGTATCTGCCCTGTGAACAGCTGCGAGGACGCTGGTAATGTTGCTGCTGGAGCTGCGATCTGTGATATGGTTGTCGGTGCTCGCAGAAGATGGTGCTTGGATTGTCTCCAAGATTGGAGGTGAGGGTAAGTTCTTCGTCCGAGTAGGCTGTTGACTGATAGGCCTGGTGTCTGGGGCCGAGTTCCAGGACGTAGCTGTGCCTAGGGGGTGACAAGCTGACCTCGTCGTCGGAGAACCCGGTCGCTGTGGATTGATGTTGTTGGCTGACGGCAGGTGGGTGCCCATCGTAAGCAGCGAAGCCGAGCGTTTGGACGCTTCCGCTGCAGAGCGATGCAAAGGGACAAGAGATAGCACATAGTATATGATTATTAATTTACATACAAAATACGCTACTAACATTTTTCTGGACATATTCTCGTTTTATTGTAATTCTAAAATTTTACTTATGCAGTTTTTTGTTACCAAGGAATGGTTATATAAAAATAATGATACTAATACATATAAATTAAAACAGTGGAATTTTAAACTGATTTTTGTTAAGTATTTGCCTGGCTTTGAAACAAGAGTTGATTAAGAAAAGAAGTGCAAAATGCACCACTCTTTATATGCTTCTTTCTACGGACATATTTCCATATGTAAAAAAATCTAGGTCCTCAGTGTATTTTAGACCTACTGCCCAAATCTTTGAAACTCACAATTGTTGATAATTTGTTGCATCATTTGGGCCTTACGAAGACTATTATTGTGCTGTAGAATACTTTAAAATGTTTATCTCAGATGGTTTCAGTTTTGTATTGAACATTAATTGTCTTATCGCAAATAGTGACATTCTCAGCCACCAATTACAATTTTCAAAAAAAAAACATTCGTGGCAACTTTGGTCTCCCTACAGTTTTTTCCTCTTTAAATTTCATGCTATTAAAAAAAATTGGTTTAAACAGTTTCTCGACTGAAGTACACTATCAGCAAGAACTTAAATAAATAATGTAAACTATAATTACAAAATTTTCTCACTTTCCACTAAACTTGTATATAATAACGATAAATGACAGGATTTGAAGATTAAAAAGGGGAAACGATCGTTTTCCGGAATGTCGAGTAAAATAATAAAACATTGTCTCTTAAAATCACACACAGTCCGCATTTAAATAATTAATTTTCATTAACTGCTTACAGTAGGCCTTTGCCTATAAATTCATATTTTCCGAAGAAAAATATCCACAAAGAAAATTCTGACTCTGACTATATTGTAGAAAATCTTATCCCAAATAAATTACAAATTTAAGCTAATAGTAACAAAAGTACAGGGCAAGTAGTGAAAAGTCACTTTATATTTTTCATTTGTTTATAAAAAATAAAATTCATCTTCGTCTGAAGACGCATAAAAAATTATCTTTGCACCATACTATCAAAAATAGCATTTAGCATATTTATCTAATTCCTCTGGAGTTCTATAAAAATGTTATTTTATACATTTGAAATTTTGTAGATCTAATGAAATATAAGAAACTTCTATCTACTGTGGATGTATGGACTGACTCCCTTTGAATAATTTCGAATGTTAATTAAAAATTATATTTTTGGAATTCCTTATTTTAATTCAACGTTTTATGGATAATATTAAGTTTTCCAACAAGAACCTCAACAATTAAATATTGGTTAGTAGGCTTCTCATAAAACAATGTAGAAAATTATGTCCAGAAAAAATCTTTAAGGTACCAAATAGCAAAATTTCCTAAAACATGTCATGCACTTGCTCTACTTTACAACATAACGCTAATCACTACCAGTTTCTTGCAAACAATATTTACAGCAATAACATCATGTGCATCAAAAGCTGCTGTGAAACATTTTTCTAAGAGGTGTATACAGGCAACGATAAATAACGAAAATTTTCAAATGGCAAAAGAGGCAGCTTAACAAAAAGTAATTTCACAATGATAATTTTGTTTCGTATCACATGCGGAAAAATATTTATATATATTTATTTATAAATAATTATGTTAAAAAAAAACTAAAAAAATACGCTTTAATAACAAACCGAACTAAAAAGCAGAAAATAATTTTAAATTATATTACAGCAGTAGAAAGTAAAAAGCGTAAGCGTGGAGTGCTTGAAATATTAAATTTTACAATTATTCTATTGGCAACTATGCACCCCAACGCTTTTTACTTGCTTTTGCTGTAATATAATTTAAAATTATTTTCTGCTTTTGAGTTCGGTTTGCTATTAAAGTGTATTTTTTGTTTTTTTTTTATACTGTAATTATTTTCTAAGTTTTTAGTCTCATAACGATGTATTTATAATTAAAAGGTTTATTTCATGTTTGCGTATCCTTTCCATTTCATTGCAGTTCTACTACTGCCAACTAGATGGTAGTAGTTAATAGGCGAATTTGTATTTAGTCAAGAACAGTGATAAAAAGACAACAAACGGGAAAATTCAACTTAAAGAATTGTATTGTCATCGGCCCTTGATACGTGTGCCAATTTTCAACTTAATTGGACTTCTTTAAATTGGTGAAAATTACGTTGAAAATTTCCGTTACATAGATAGATACATACGTACACATCGACCTAATAAAAGCGTATTAAATGGGAGTTTTTTGTATTGCTAAACTAGCCGGACTAACACGTGGAGTGAAAAATTGACCCAAGGAAAATTTTAGTGTGATTTAATACTTTACCTACTGAAGAATACTATTGTAGATATTCCTGACATCAGATGTGTGATTCATTGTTAAAAAACAAAAATCCAGCTTTCAGCGCAAATGTCTAAATCTATTTCATCGCCTGCAAAGTACTCCCCGCCCGATACAATACACTCATGCCAACGTGTTTCTCAATTTGTAATTGTTAAAGTAAATTTTCGGAAAGGCCTTCCTAGAGCTGAGCGATTTGATTTTATTTTCTCAGTCCTGTAAATCGGTATCCGCACGCTTCCTTGAGCTTAGGAAAGTACTAAAATACAAACGATTATGGAATGACATGAGACAAATATTTGATGAAATGGTCTCGAAGAACCAAAGCAGTGTATAGTGGTGCATTAGCATAATGAAAAAACCAAGATCTGCATTTTGGGACCAATCGAGGTTTCACTCCTTTCAGGGGCAAAACATATTTCAAAATGATCTGGACTGAAATGGATTAAAGTATCTGCGAAATATGTAATTATCAATCGACGATTTTTGACCACCAAATCTTTCCTTGGCGTGTGTGTTGCTTACCAGTTTTTGCTGATGGTCCCTTGTCTTCAAGACTTTCTCTTCCTTCTTTGAATACTTAGTACCACGTGTAAACATTGTTTTGTGAAATAACCTTGCCATCCAAAGCCTTACACAAAATTCTTAACGTTTCTGCAGCAGATATTTCATTCCACAAACAAAATTTAATGCAACCTCTTTGGTCAAGACAAAACACATCATAAGATCAAAAACAGAAAACTTACTAAAAGACAGCAGTGACCAGATGGAAAGTTACTGAGCGAAGAATAAACGAATTGAAACATAAACATCTCTGAAACACCAGAAAGGAAAATAAACATTGACTGCAGATCACCCACAAAAAAGAAATAAGAAGCTATTAAAATGCTCAAGAGTAACAAAGCAGCTGGTTCAGATAACCTGCCAAATGATATTAATGATATCTTTAAGGCAGCCCCAACAAGGTGTGCGTGTGTGTCTCGTTTCTTACAAATCTAGATTATGCCGATGATATTTACCTATTGGCACACACCCATGCAGATATGCAGTCCTAGTTAGATGTACTGGTGAATGATTCAACAGAAGTAGGTTTAAAGATCAACATCCATAAAACCAAGTCCTGGAAATTAGCACAAGGAACAACACTCCATTCTCAACAAACAACAAACATGTAGAAGCCATGGATAGATTTATATATCAAGAGACTATTACCAATGATAGCGGTGCAGAATGTAGATAGATGTAAACCATAGAATTAAAAAGGTCCTACAAGCATATGGCGAACTAAAACCATTCTCGAATTTAAGGCAAATATCAAAGAACTCCAAGATTACATTTTTTAACACAAATGTAAAATCAGTTTTGCTTTATGGTTCTGAAACGTGAACGGTCACCAAGTAAATAACATCAAGGCTTCAAACATTTGTTAACAGGTAACTGCGTGGAGTACTACACATTTTTGGCCTGAATCGCTCAGCAATGTGGAAGTATGACGAAGAACAAAGAACAAAATAAGCAGTGTAAGATGGTACTTGGAGCGGTTTTGCTTTTTGGTTCTGAAAACGGGGAAGGTCACCAAAGAAATAACATCAAGGCTTCAAATATTTGTTAGCAGGTCCCTGCACCGAATACTACAAATATGGCCTGGTGCATTCAGCAATGTAGAACTACGAATTCAACGAAATGAAATATTCCTAAGAATCAAACAAAGAAAATGGGGCTAGAATGGCCATACCCAGGGAAAGGCACCGAAAACAAGGATAGCCCTACAATGGAACAACAACGGAAAAAATAGTAGGGCGCCAAGCACAGAGTTAGAGACGATCAGTTTGGACTGAGTTGAGGGAAGTCGAGAAACCATTGAGAGAGTCAAAAAACATCAGCCAAAATCGAAACAGCTGGAAAGCCTTCACAAAGGCCTTATGCTCCACCTATCTACAAAATTTACAAAACACGGGCGTCACTGTTGGACATATGTAGACATTGACATGAATTTTGACAGATGTCAGCGGCAGTACCACTTAGCAAAAAAATATTTTCCAGATTTGAAGAGCCCATGTATTTTAATTAAAAATTTCACCTTATTTTTTTATCGCAGTAGTAAATAAATGACTTTACTATACTTTTGGAGATAATGCAAGTTATACCGCATAGCTCAGAATCCATTTAGCCATTGCAGAACTTACTATAAATGAGAACTTCTGCGTTTATATTTTGTGACTTATATTACGTTATATTACAACTTCTAGTTCGTTTTGACAGATATTTTTGGGAAATAACAGTATATACTTGAGATTGGAATTGAATGTTTAACAATCCCAACGAATCTAGGTGTAGACCAGCTGATTTTCCTGATTTAGGAGAATGCTTGTTCACAGATTTCAAATAGTGCCGTATGAAACACAAGTGTTAAGTGGAACTATCGTATGTGGGAAGGGTGAAGAATTTTTGAAACCACAGGGGCAACATTCTTTTCGAGTCAACAATGGTTGGTGTGAAAAGTTTTAAAAATGCCGTGACTTATGTTTAAAAAAGCTGCAACAAAAGTACATTGCACATTATACAAAACCAACACACCAAAGTTCGGTCAAGTACATTCCACTATCATTTCCACAAGACCGAAAGCCTCTACTAGGCTCGTAGTTTCCCTCTAGCCAATCAAGGAAAACTACGCTCCCACCGGTTTGCATAACTCCCAACCCTCCAGAACTCGATATTCCTTTTCGCTACGTACGCGCCGCTGAAGATCTCTGCCGCAGTTGCAGATGAAACGTTCGGAGAAAATGCCACCAGACCACTGGAAAACAGCCCAGAAAACTACATATTATCCAATGACACTAACGAGATGTGTGACGAATGAAAGATTGAGTTCCAAGATTGATTTAAGGCTTGTGAATGGAAAAAGTCTACCGGACCTCGTTTTTTAGACTGTTGTTTTATCAGCCATTAAACTCTGAAGGTAATAAGAAAGCCTGGTAAAGATATTCCAGCAATGGCTTATCAGAATTGATAAAAAATTATTAAAGAAAAATGAAAAATATACTATACCGTCTTACTGAAGGCATTGAAGGTAAATTACGTCAAAGAATAACAAAAAAATTCTTAAAAACTGATATAGAAAAATAAATTGATTTCCCTATAAATGACAGACAATGCTTGGACAAAAATATCTAAAAACATAATGTCAAACATATCTCCACATCTCGATTTTGGATAAACTTATATTTGAACTTGGAGAACAGCTGGATCAAACTTAAAACTAGACGTTCAATTAGATTATCTGAGGTATTACTATCACTATCTAGTGATAGAACACTGACTGTTGCCTGAATTCATATGTAATCAAATTATAGAAACTGACAGCGCTAATGATTGCAACTTAACGGTTTGTAAAACGTTGATATCGATGAGATAGATTAAAGACACTATGAATCTAGACTGAAATATGTAATTAATGACAATGAGAATCATGTATTAGATTCACTTGGTTTATTCGGCTCTGTGTGGAACAATTTGCAAATGGAATACCGCTAATAAACAATTTAGGAGTCGAAATTCTATAGCCGTTATACCACGTTCAATCGTGATCAACTTGTTGTTTTTAATGGCAAAGTAGAAAATGGAGTGGTCGAGAAGTTCAGTATATCCTTGCATTTGGGACCCCAAACATACCAGCCACAAAAATTTTAAAAAAAAAATGACCTGGATAGATATACACAATTGTATTTAAAGAAAAAGGGGTTATAACTTATACCACGTCTAATACAAACCCACTTTTTGCTTAAAATATATGAATAGTTTTCTTGGAGCTCATAAATGAAAAATACCGAGGTAGGTAAAAAATACATAAGAAACATTTTTCATTAATTTTGTATTTATCTTTATCCGTCAATTTAAATTTATATTAAAGCAAAAATGCTAAAAGTTAATTTACCTCACGTTTGGAATATTTGCGAATACATCAAAATTTCAATATATTACGCTAACACCAAGTAAGTGCCGCCAATTATTGTTTATTAATAGCATAATATATGTTATTATTATAAGAGTATCCGAATGCTAAATCCATAAAATTGCCTTAATTATATTAATAGCAATGTTATTATATTATGCAACATTCTAATTCTAATGGCAATGCAAGTTCAGCTGATATATTTTAAATTCTATTATGTAAAACTTCTTTCGTAAACAGATCAGAGAATCCCATTAGAGCGAGCCGAGAACAATTTCTCGCATACATTAATATAAAAGAGCTTTTTTATTCCAGTTATTTTTGATAAAATCGATGAACCATTTCAAGATGAAATTTTTTATAGAATCAGCACAGAGTTATTAATGAGTATTAATTTCTTTCTGATGTTTGTTCAAATGGCAATGCACTTGTAAATCAAATATGGACGTTATTTTCCATTCGATTTTTTGAGCTAAAGATTGGAGACCTGAACGTAATTGTTGAAGCTTTTAAGGATAAAATGCTGGAAGTATACTTGAATGAATTTAAACCTTGACTATAGGTAATGGGGGGTTGTATGCTTATTATGTCATATAATCACCTCTCTGCTCTCAGCAAAGAATGAGGACAAAAGGAATCCATAGGAAACATACCTATTTATTTATTTAGTTTTTCTGAATGATTGTTGAGGAGGTCTTTGATTATTTTATAAATGGTTCTATTTGTATAATTTGCAATTTAAAATACGCCATGAATGATGACTCCAGATTTGGAATTGCCACCTCTCCTAGGCAGATAAGTATCACACAATATACAAAATATTATTTACACGCAGGAATACTGGTTAATCACATTGTAGACATCCCATTTTCTCTGAATAACTGTAATGAAGAATTTCTGTAAAGATTCGCAATTTTTCGAAATTGACCTACTACAATTTGTTTCACTTTTAAGTAGTTCGCAAAATAGTTAATTCCCTGCTTAAAGTTCACTTTCAAGTGCCGTGAAGATAGTTTCTCTTCGGGTACATATGACAAAATTCCAGGGCCGATCTTCCTTAAATCAGTACACTAAAACGTACTAAGAGGCATGAAAATGTTAAAATATTGAAATTACCGAGAAGGATTTCACATTAACGATTTATTTAGATATGCACAATCTGTGTTCAAGATGAATACTGCATTTGAGACCACAGACAAAGTACATGGATTAGTCAAAATTCAAGTTGAAACTGCGAAGGTTCGAATAGATAGTGAGGAGAAACCATTGAGTAAATATATATGTATTTACTCACAGAGGGAAATTGTCAAAATATAGTAACCACATAAACCTCATGTGATGGGATAACTATGAAAGGACCATGTCACTTCATATTTTACTGTTGAACTCAGTACACGAAAATAAAAATCTATAAAACAACATGCAAAAGTTTAAAGCGGAAATTTAACGTTTGACACATCTACAGTATCAACATGCATCCAAGGAATAAAATTTTTTTATGAATGACATGACACATAGTGAAATTTAGAGAAGTATGAATGGCATAAAGAAGTGCAATGAACTCCTCCTCCGTTCTTTGGAAATGAAGCCGCTATAAAAATTTCTAGTGAGAATATGAATTTATTATTAAACCATATGGACCCGACGCAACTGACCAGATTAAAGTCGTGTTTAGCAGATTATTCTCCGAACTGAGAACTATATTGGAGCAGAAGATACGGAGAAATGAAACCAGTATAGAGATGGAAATTATGGTTACTTTGAAGTAATTGGTAGGAACAAGTCATTACTTCGATACTGAGTATTCGTTACGTATATTCGTTACTTTCAGAATGTTGTATATTTAATAATAAAAATTGAAATAAAGGGTTGCCAATTCTCTATTCAGCAATATAGGACTTTTGGTTTTTGGACGTTGATAATACGAAAAATCAATCTTCAATTGTTAATTTGTAAAATAATTAGATACTGATGTCATAGTTTGAAGTATATGCTCACACTGGGCCCCATTCATTTCTTGACAAAAAAAATTGATGATATTGAAATTCTTCGACAAGTGGTGATTTGATTAATTTCTTGCTTTGTTCGGTGTTTCAAATAATCAATATTAGTTGGCTTACTCTTATAGATTTTTTTATTTCGAATAGCCCCACAAAAATATTCCAGTGGATTCAGATCGGAAAAACAGGGTAGCCATTCAATTTCGCCAGCCACCGATCCATTGATGGAAAAACTTTATTGGTACAAGTTCATACTGCTGCTGCATAATGAGCTGTAACACCATCTTGTTCAAAGGATATGTTTCTATTGGTGTCCGAGAGGATATGACTGTATTTAAAAAAAATCACCTCTATTTTTGTCAGCTTTGCCTCAGACATCAGCTAAAGTATTTTACACACTATAGAGCAAAATAATAAAAAAATAACAGCAATTCCCTTATACCATTACTTCATCAACAAGTTTTAGGTAATAATTGATAAAATTTTAACACCAAATTCGTAAAAATAAATTATTTAAAAAAAAAACGCAAAAATGTATATTTGTTTTGTTTTATGCTTATCATATTGCTGGTAATGGAAAGTTATAAAGAGTAGGAAAACCTTTTGAGCAATTTTCATTGAGAAAATTAATCAAGTTAGTCCGATAGGAATATACTTAAGATTTAATGTTCAAATAATTTACTTCTACGAATTCGCTGTTAAAATTATGTCTGGCATGTCTAATAAACTGTTATCGCATATGGGAGTTGCCGTAATGAATTCTACATCGCTTAAAAATCTCTATGGACTGGGTTATTTAGTTCTTGAACATAGAATGAATATATGCAACTTTATAATAAGCTTATTGGATTTATCAAAAAAACGATGCATATATAAATCTACTACGTACGTATGCAGCTTGTAATGTATATACATAAGAAAAAAGTGCAAGAAAATTAAAAGAAAAAAATACCTACCGCTGAGATTGGTATCAGCCAATGGCAAAAGAGGGTGTGCGGAAATGCTGTTCCCGACTGCCGTCGAATGCACGTTCGAAGCGCTCGAATGGGCGCTAGAATGTCGAAAGGATTGCGACCTGCGGGGCACACAAGAGAAAGAGGATTGAGACAATTCGTTTTTCGAGAATAAATATATGTATGTGTATAAAAAAATTCTCACCAAAGAAATGAATAATGTTAAAAGTGCTACAAAATATATAAATTTGTTAGTCTTATCTAAAGTTAGCCTTTTTTATCATCCTAATCACCATCTACGCCAAAACTAATTTTAATTCAAATATTAATTCAATTTATTTTATTATGTAGATATTTTAGATTTATCATGATTAACACGCAAATAGTATTTTGTGAATTGAAATCTCGAATGGAGCACAGTATTAATTTTGTTATGTTTCTTTCTTATATAATTTGAATAATGTCGTTTCTATATTTCACACTAAGCACAAAAAACATCAAAATGCTGAACATGCAAATGCATTTTGTATTATGTACACAGTGTTATTTCATATTTGTACTGGGTGTGATGGAATAATATTTTCATGTGGGCAAATATATTTTTTCAAGGGATACGTATTATACAGTGACGATATTTAATTCCCCCTCCCCTCCAACCAATTATCTTTTGAATGGAACCAGATATTGATCTCAAGCAAAAGTCACGTAAAACGTTGTCAAACAATTTAAGTTTCGTTATAAAATTCACGAAGTCACATTGGAAGAAAATAATGAAACAATTTGTATTTATAGAAAAGTCGATTGTAATTTTCACGAAGCAGGGGGGGTGCTTAATAATCATTAACCTAATGATCCCTCATGCAAAAAGTACCTAGGAGAATTTGCAGAGATAAAGGACATGATAACCATCAAATTATCGGGGGTTATTAATCCTTAACATTCAACCGCCACAGTTGCCTCAGATTCTGAAGTCTCAACAACCATGGTGAAAAAATATTTGAAAAAAACATAAGTTTCATCCCAACAAACTCGCAAAATTGCATCAACAAAAGATGGCCCTGACGGAAGGGTGAAATTCCGTTATATTTTAAAATTCAGTTACATGTACTGAATAAATAAATAAATATTCGAGATTTCAATCAGTTGAGGGGAGCGCAACTGATAAAGGTTCTCGACTAGAAGCAATATATTGTCTTGCGTTCAATGGATTGAAAAATCTCGTAAGGTTAGTATCAATTCCGTTATACTTAGAGTATGTTGGTTTTAGTGACGAATCTACGGTTTTTTAACGGAACAGGAAACAGGCAGAATGTACGGTCTTGGTCTGATGTAAACCCAATTTTCTCAGGAGGGTCATACTGAGACTCCTCAAAGTTAATGTATCGGCAAAAACACTGGGAAACTATATGGTATTATTTATATTTCGGGAGTTTAATATGTAAGTAGTATTTCAACAAGTTGAAGCGCCGCACCGACCCATTATTTAAGACCATTTCGTGACTGTATAAAGGGAACTCTTATTATAATCGATTGAATTGGTAGATGCGGTTCTTTCGAATGGCCAGCTTGTTCACCAGAATTGATGCTTCTCGATTTTTTTTGAAATTGAAGGTGTACCTTATGGAACAGAAATCATAGACATAAAAATCAGAATAAAGGTAGAAATCCATTAGCAACACACCACGCTACACCACGGCATTTATTTACATGTGCTGCGTACACATTTGACCGATGCAATAACAACACGCCAAACCACGACGTCCCACTTGTGACAATTCAAAATGTTCAGATGCTGCCGAAGTCTGTTGATGTTCTCTGTCTTCCTCTCTAGCTCCGCAGCACTCTATTTCTCTTTTATTTGATTAGTATATTGTCGGGTATCGTAAAGAATTCAGGTATTATGTACATTCTGCACATTATAGAGACCAAAATATGCGCCCTGAACCATGAGAAGAGATAGGTAGAGATTTAAAAATCACAGGTAAGTTCATTTTATTATGAAAATGTTACTTTATAAAACCGAAAGGAGTATTAAGTTTTGCCCCTTTCCAACCATTTCTCGCTGCCAAGGCATACTGCTGGGAGGTGAAATAATATATTCTCTGTATGGTTCCCTTATAATGAGTGTGTTAAAGTTTGTTACAAATGTGCACACTACACAGCCCAGGTCGCATGACGTGGCATGCCATGGCGTGGCGTGTTGCTAATGGGTTGCTACCCGAAGAGACATTTGTCCAACCATATAAATGTGAGAATTGATTTTCAGGACAGCCTTGTTTATTGCCAAGTGGCGCAAAGACAACATTTTAGCAATTAATAACACAATTTGGCACTGGCCAAGTTCATGATAAAACGTATCTTGATTGCCAACGTTTTATATTTTTGTACCAAATCCATATATTGTCCCATTAAAAAATTAATAGGCAAAGAGGTGCAATAAAAATTCCCACTGTGTAATGAGCCATTTATAGCTTTTTTACCACAAAGTGACTAGTTATTTGTCAGAAATATTGTTAATTTTATTTATTTAAAAAAATCGGTTTAATGTCCATTAAAGGATTGTTTACAAATTTGACATCTTTATGATAGTGTTGTTATAACATTTTATTTGAGAAACCTTCAAGAAATTAATCATCCTACATAACAACTAAAGACAAGAAATTGATTCCTGAAAATACGAAGGATTATAAAGAAGGAGTTCATTCCGGAACTGGAAACCATACACGCGTATCAGAAGGCCTGCGAAAAATCTGGATCTGGTGAAGATATATAAACGCAATTGTCTGATGGAAAAGGTCGTAGTTTAGATCAAATATTGAACGTATTGTGATTTATTTTAGTCGAATAAAAACGTTTAAAGTGAGTGTAAAAATTTTGTAACTAAAACCCACAGGGTCTGTATTTCCTAATCTTCAATACTACAAATTTTGATTTGCATACACATTATTTCTGAAATAAATCCACGGAATCATTATCCTTGGGCAAAATGACTAATTACGTTCGTCGACAACAACTCATAGCAAGTGTTATAGCACTAGAAGAGTATGTGCCACATATTTTTTTTGAAACATTTAAAAGCAGTTACTAATGCGTTCCTGGGTACTAACCTTGTACCAGTAACAACCAACAAAAAAAAAGTTAAAATGGGCTAAACTAAGTCAGTGCAATTAACGCATGCCCCATATGGGTGTTGAATAACAACATAACTCCACCACACATTAAACATTGGTCATAAATTCCTTCGGGATGTGGGATTGATTGACCATAATACCACTAAACATAGTGTTTTGTGATTTTGTAATTATTGCTTTCTGATTTGCAGTCCTGTATCTTGGTATGTGTGAGATTCAAAGATGATTTTACTTGTGAAAACTGAAGAATTAACCCACTACAAAAATCAACAAAGTGGTCTCTCATAGAAAGCAAGGTAAAAAAATTACAGTCAAAAACCCCGTTTTTTTTTCTAAACACTGTCTCTTGGTTTGTATGGATTCAAAAGACAACGTTGTCTAGTATAAATTCTGGGAAATTGAATGCTTTATAAAATGTTAGAGAATGATCCGAGTCGTAGAAAGCAAGGGAAGAAAAAAATTCGTTGGTTTTTCAACAACATAAGATATCTGACTGGGCCAACTGAGCCCAAAATAGTTTTATTCGATTCATCAAGGAAACAACTTTGTAAAATGATACCCCACTAGAAAACTTGGACTATTTAACCTTTTAAAGATTTACAAAGTGTATGCCCAATGTAGCAACAATTATTGTGCCAAACACGATCTATAAGGAAAAAGTACCACTCCAATATGGGTACCCTATTTGGATTTTAGACTTGGGTGACAACTGCGAACACCAAAAATAATAGGTGGTTATTTTCATAATTCACAAGCATGTCTAAAGCGTTATTCAAATCTCATACCAAACATTACCCCTTATAATTGGAAACATGGAAAACGAGACCATATGTCCTTGGACCCCTCCCAGCCTTTTTAAAATACACGTGAATAATCTCACCAGCTTATTTGAATTAGTAACCGAGTGCTCCCTGGTCGTCCTAAACACCCTGTTAACCATATAGGAGTTTTGAAACTCCCCACCCTTTGAAGTTTTAACACTCTCGGTTAATCCAGGAAATCTATCCTTTGTCAATCTCCCTAATCCCCTGTCTAGATGCCCAAAGCGTAGTACCGCCAAGTTTATCACTTTCGGATCTTTTAAAGGATTCCCGTGCTCTATCTTCATCCGCTCAAACACCTGCTCTGGCCAATCTTCAAAAACGGCTGAGTTCACATCCTCCAGACTCCGTGAACCTTCAATCTTCTCCCTTATCTCCCGGATTCGGCTATTTCTCAGTTCCTCCTGTAGGCTCCCATCTCCCTTCTCCGGAGACGGAACACCCTCATCCCCACCCAGCGACTCCCTACTTTTACTAAACATCACACTCTGGTATTCATCGGTCATCAGAGAGCTACACATACTCCTCAGCTTCGCAATACTCTTACAAATCTCTTCATTGAGACCTGCTTCCTCTCTGACTTTCCCCGCCAACTCCCTTACCACCGTGTCCAACTTTGCTAGTGTGTGCTTGGCCTTCACCCGGATTTTATCTCCCACCTCCCTTTGTGTGAAGAAGAGCTCATCACTAAGGCTATTCTCCCAACTAGGAATAGGGTCCTCCTTCCGCGACCCATCCTTTCTTCGTTTGCTCGTAGCACGCGGTTTCTCAGTAAAATCTATTACCATCCTGTTAGTATCGGAATACGCCAGTTCCCTGACGCCCCCTATAGGCGACCTCCTCCCGATCTCGGTCGCCTTTTCAGTAGCCTTTTCCCAATGGTTTCGGCTCTCTTTGTTTTATCAATTCCACAATATCATCAACGCTTTTCCTAATACAGTCAGTCAGTCCCGGACTTTTCACACACATTTTTTTTTGGATCCTATATGAATCCCACGAGTATGGTCGATATAACTGTCCAGCTCGGC
The DNA here is from genome assembly GCA_034190945.1 of Octodonta nipae. Lineage (NCBI taxonomy): Eukaryota > Metazoa > Arthropoda > Insecta > Coleoptera > Chrysomelidae > Octodonta > Octodonta nipae. Next base: position 34,059,966 of record CM067218.1, on the reverse strand, counting down.
AGTGCGCCCTTACCGAGCTAAGGCTCCATACCCAGGAAGGTCGCCGGGTATTCCTGGGGTCATTCAGCCGTCAGCACAGGTCACATAACACCTTGACTTACGGATTTTTTAACCAGCTTTTCTGCGGCTCCCCTTCCCCACAATCTCCCCCACTATCAACAAACCCAATTCAATCCGGGGACATGACTGAGGCAGGCATGCCAGTGGCTCCACATGATACGCGAGTTGCTATTCGATCCCCGTCACGAGAGCTTATTCACAACTTTACCAGCTCACTCAGGCGGGGTCCCCAACACAGAGAAAAAACTAGCTTTCCTTAACTTTACTTATTCCATGTCTTAAACCAGGTCAAACTTGAATTATTGGGGATTGCAACCTGTGTTAAGAGGATATATAAAGATATCGAAGGCTGATATGTGTACACACATATGTATTTATTAGTAATTTTGTGCAAAACAGAAATGTCAATGCTAAATTTAAACTGTTAAAGTTCATTACAAAGATAGAAAAGCCATGGCATACGCTAAAAATCTTCCTTCCTAGAGAAAAGAAAAGCTGTGGTTACAACATTTCATTTTTAAAGCGAAAATGTTTCAAAATTCATTAGGATAACAAAAGCACCGTTCTGACTCAAACAGCTGACGATAAAAAAAGTACACACATAGTTGCTAGTTATCAAGTAAAATGCGCATAGGAAGGCGATAGAAGGTACGCGAAAGAGCGACAGTGTCGTTTACATGCAGTATTTCGGATTTTAAACCCACGAATTTCTTAGCAGTGAGTTTAAAAAGGACATTCTACTATGAAAATATCTTTGTGTAGTAATGAGCTTCTGCAGATTTGCAATGTTATCTAGTTTAGTATTAGAAGTCTCATCTGAATTAATGAGACTGTACAAATAAAATGAAATTGTCAGGGAGATTTGAATTTAGTTAAAGCTTACCCAAAATTAAAGGTACAAATATGTATGTAGAAAGAAGAACAATAGACAAATTGAAAAAGCTCGTTAATGGCAAGTCTAAAAGTCCATGACCTGCTACAGGCTATGACCATGACAAAAATTGTAAAGTTTGTTGTTAACTGTCTTGCACAACCTAACAATTTCGGAAAAAAACAAATCTAATAAACTTCAATATTTTCCTCGCAATCTGAGTTCAAGGATTGAACCAATAAATTATCAAAAACCTTAAATACATTATAGAAAGCTAATTATAATGGAAGTTTTTGAGCGTATGGAACTGACGACTGTAACTGTATCGCTAACTTGATTCTTTTAAAATATAATGACAAACTGCCATCTACCTCAAGAAGATAGGTTTTTGTAAGAAAACTGCTGATAATTCACAATTGGCGAAGGCATTTTAGAAAGCATCATAGAAAATACTGTTCCAAGAGAAAAAGTCAAGCTTAAATTATCGGCAATGAAAAAATAATTTAGCTCCTAAATTATATTGTAATTATAAATAATTTTGTATTCATGAATAACAAGGAAACTAAATTATAGAAGATGTTGGTGCCCTAATAGGAGCTTCAGAAAAAACTAAAACTATATTGATGTTCAATATATATGAGAATCTAGTTATGAAACTACAGCTAAAAATTATCTACCAAATATATTTTTTTATGAAGCAACGAGTATTACTCTCACCATTTCGTTTTCCGATACCGCATTTCATCCAAATTTAATTTACCAATTTTCTAAAGCTATACATATAACCTTTTAGGTAAAGTATGAGCTTAGTACCAACCAAATAAAATGTTCTCATTAATATAAGAATTAGAGGTTTTAACTCCATGTAGCCAATAATTACCATATTGGTTCTAATGACTGTAACTAAGATTTGTCACTAAAACCAAAATTCTAACCAATTAAATAAGCTTTCTCCATGTTAAATCTCCTTTTCGAAAAATACTAAAGTTGTTTCTACTAGGCAATACTTCTTCAGATATGCCTAATTGTTCTTATGTTGTCCCTAATAATCTCATCCTTTCAATATAGCCGTCTGAAGTATTTCTGGTGATTCAGTTTGTCTACGCACTTGTCAATGCCAATATTAAAATATCCTTAAGGACACTTATTAAATCCCAAAAAAGTTATAACAATATAAAAATCTCAGAAATTATACCATTTTAATGAATTAAGATATATGAATTAAGACAACCCCAATTAATTTAAAGACTTCTACAAAATAAACTGTAAAAAATGTAAAATACAGAAACGACATTTATGTAACATATTTTTTATTTTAGTTTTCTCCCTTCCTCCTTCCCTTGATTTGTCAAGTGAAAAACCGGATAGTCGGAAAACAGCATTTTCCATAAAAAATCAATATAATCAAATCAGTCAGTCAATGAACAATTTTGAAAGGCTACTAAGTTCAACAACCATGCTCCACACGTCACAAATTATCTACTGGTCTTTTGTCACGATATACAAAGAGTTTTATCGTACAGGGGAAATTTAACTCGCAAACGAACTGTATTTTTTGGTGATAAATATTTGCAAAAGCTAAAGCCAAACCATTGATCTTTCTACGTTACCTTCGAACATGTCTTGTAAATTTAATGCTTATGAATCTCAGAGCCTACCTACCTACCTCAAACTATGACTATGAATTAAAAGTTTACAAATATAAATAAATCACTTTTAATTTAAGCAATTATTTCACAATCGTTTTTATAATAGTAATATAAACCTGGTAGCACAATAAACAGTGTCAGAAAGGATATTGTAAAATTTATACTTATAATAATATTTATATGCAATAATTTCACCTACATATTGTTACACTTCTCAAATTGCATCTGTGAGTGTTTGGTAACTAATAAAACATTAAAAGAATTGAAAACACATTAGAGAGTATTGGAAAAATTCAATTCAGACAACATAGATGCTAGATTTTGGTCAAAAAAATAATTAAAAAAAGAAAAATCGATTCCTGCAGAGCTGATCAAGGTACTTGCAGTGGTCTTATTTGAATTTTTATACTTCTACTGATGGTTTATAGAAAAATTGTAAAAGTTTGAGTAAAATTTGTCTCTGACAGTCATCCATCTTTTGGGAAAATCTTTCCTTTTAAATCAGAATTTGACAGTTTGAGCACTTTAATGACCTGCCAAATGCTTTTAAATATGTTTAATATCTCTAAAACTGGTTTCCTTTATGTATTATGAATTTCTTTGGAATATCACCACATTTACAGAAAAGGCATTTCAACAAACGTTTGACATTAAAATGTTGTAATTTCTTTAATTTCATTGTATTGTTTTTTCCACTAAGAACGGGATCTGGTTTAATTCTTGAAACGTTCGGAACATTTAAAGTCTACAGACCACTTCTGTAAGTATGGTCAGCAAAGAGTGACAATTATTTTTTTGTTCTACATTAGTGTTTTGTGGAAAATCACTATTGAAAAAATAAATTGTGAAGATATTTTGTTCACATTCTTTGAAAATGAAAACAATTACTGAAAGAATATTTGATACTTGTATACAGACAACTTTAATTCTAGAAAAATAATAACACTTGTCTGCCACTCTTTTTAAATTTTATTGAAAATCAGACCCAGTAGGATCCTGATATACCTAGAAAATACTAAATGTTTTCAATTTTGAGATGACCCTATCCACATATGCAAGCAAAGTCTTTTATAGTAGTAACCATTGTTTCTATAGTTACTTTGTTTCATGTGTATGCATAAAATTTTCCTTCCTTTTTCCAAAATCTAGCCAGACTAAAACAATGGTTTTTAATGCGTTTATTCTCTGTCAATACAAATGTGGCATACCATATTATTTGTCAAACAATGCAGTGTCTACTTATACCTAATATCTCTGGTTTCGATCAATTTCAATGTTTTATCGCCCACTATGAGTACCATCTAGAAGACTACTAGATTCCGAATAAAATTATCTCCATCAGGTATTAATTATACCACAAACTGCTGCTTCCTAATAACATTTATCCCCACAGGCAGATATACTGCATTTTCTTTTTTGGAATAACCTTTACGGGCTTCTCTTTAAAATTCGTGTTTACTTGGTCTTACTGAATTGAATTTTAACCTGTTTATGCAGATTAAAAGTCTTGTAGTTCTTCAGATCTTCCATACTTTATTTCTTTAACATTACAGACAGGTCATTTTTTAGTTTGCGTCATCCAATAAATTTAGGATATTCTAATTTTTCATGTGTGATTTTGACACCAATAACTGTAGTTTTAATTTTCATTAATATTTTCAATTATGTAATTGAAAAACTCTCAAGTATGAGGGAACAATAATAAATTATTGAAGACACACAACGAATTATAATTACTTTTTATTTATTTATCATAGTTTGGCAACTTGTTCTAACAATTTGGTTAATTAATTCCTTTAATCACACCAATGTTCTCATTCTGAAGAGAGTTTGGTCAAAATCCATGTGTATGAGGTAAGCAAAAGGTAGATAGGGCCATAGAATCTCGAAATTGCCAAACACTTGGATACAAGTAACACCAAAACTTCACAAGAGACAAGTTTGTTAGCAAAAACCTAACAATTAGTTGTAATATAAATATTAAATAATTGATTACCAGTAGTAGAGTATTTTTAATTTTAAAGGTATATCCATACTAGAAGGTATTAACAAACTTCGATTTGGATCATGGTTATTTACTTTACCTGCATTGTCAGCAGTTAAAAGAAACTTATACTTCTATATGCTAGCTAAAAAGTTTTAAATAACTTATAATTCTTTAAGTCAATAACCCGTACAGTTTTCTTCTAATAATATAATAAGGTTTAAAGTGAAAAAGTAAAAAAACGTGGTCTTATTAGACTATATGAACAATACACCTTTAATTCCGTTAGTAGGTTCTCAATATCATAAACAGTTTTAAACATTAAGTTTCAGTTTAATTATCGGTATACAATAACATATGTCGAAGGTAACGTTCGATTTGTAAATTCTACTCTTCCAGAAAAAAATTTTCGAAAGCGGAATTGAACTTCACAAAAGTGTGTGTTTGTGTATATTTGTGTACATTTTAAAAAAGTTCGATGTAGGAAAAATCGTGGAGAAATAGTAACAAATAAGAAAAAGGCATGCTGGAATGGAATGCTGTTGATATTTGTTGGTGGACTTACCTTTGGAATGTCTGTCTTTTTACATAATTGTCCCTAACAAATTCTACTATTTGTTTTTGCGTTTTGCCGCTATACCTACAAATTAAAAATGTATAAATAAAAAATCAGAGTTTATCGAGGATATTTTTAGATTAACTTCTTACCTAAACGAACTACCACGGGAAAGAACTCTCGTTTTATGCCTCGACACAGGTTTAACTGAAGAACACCTGAAGAACCCATGATTTTCGACGCATTTTTTCCAAAAATTCTTGCACTCATTCCTGCCTTCAAAGAAAAATTCGACTGTGTCCCTGTAATAACCCTAAAAATACAAAATTATTTAGATTTTAAAACAGTTTAATCCATGTTGTAACAAAAGTCTTTAACAATCTGGTATTTAGTAATCCAAAATGTCTAAAAATTAGGCAGAAATGCTAATTTTTTAGAATTATTTGGAGGGGTTTTAGGAAATGGAAAATATTATTTGAAACAAAAAATATATATATTCGCTACTATTTTCGACAATCTTCCCGAGTGACTGTTTTTTTATAACAGATGAATAACTGAATTCTTAACTGAGTCGAAGTGTTGCAGGTGTTATTTACTGCGGCCAGTTTTATGATCACACTAATATTGCCAGTAGAGAAACGCATAAGCCTGACAAAACACGATTTCAACGAATAGGGAAAGTAGATATATAAAAGGAGTACAAAACTCATGAAAATTATCAATTATTACTGATTTTGCTTCACTAGTTTAGTAAAAATACAATTAAATATGAACATGGAAAATTATTACGTTTTCAGTATGTAGTCATGGTGAATACTTTGAAAGTTCTGAAAGTGAAGTAAAATTTACATAAGTGAAATTATCATAGTTTTTACTTAAAAATTTATAGATTGCATTTTTGGGTTCTTATAAAACTTGGGGTTGACATCTAATTCTGTATTTACTAGGCAGCTTTGGGGGAATTCTATTTAGCCTAAAATAATTTAATAGGTTTACCAATAAAATTTAAATAAAAGAATATGCCAGTTGGTCTGTGCACTTTTTTGTCTTCACGTTTTAAGAACATATATGAAATGATTTTTTTTTCAAATCTTTTAGAATAAGTTGTCATTTATCCTTCGTACCGCAAGTGAACTCATAATCGTTAAAAATATTAATGAATTAGTGATGGGTAACACTGTGCAGTGCCGCACTTTTTTGTCAACACCTCCACATCTGTGACACACTTTGTGCCGAGCGTCAGATCGAGTGTAAGCATTAACGAAATATAAAATTACACCGGCTAGCTCTTGCTCGATACCGTTTAAATTAGTAATATTTTTTATTTAGTAATAAATAATGTACCTATTCATAAATTTAAAAATCAAATATTGTAAAAAATCATTTATTTCTTGTTTATGTATAGTCATCTAGTGTGTCTCGTACGAAGAATAAAATTGAATTATATGAATCGCCAACTATCAACTTCAGGGCGTTTACGTGACACCTTTGCCGGCAAGCGGCACAGACACTCACAACTCACTAAATGGTACTGTGTTCTGATAGCCGAAAGGAAGAGTCGAGTTGGCAGTGTTTAACTCAAATGCTCTCTTTTCACATTAACAAATTTTCTCAAAAATGTTATTATCTTGAATTTCTGATCTAATCTTTTGTTTTTAATTAAGTATATCCAATAACATTAAATTTAAACGACTCGTATTCTATAAAATTAATAATTCACTGAATGTTAGACTACCAATAATTAGAGTATGCGTAAATGTTATTGCCTATATTTAAGGTATGTCCTAAAAGTAGAGTTTTTAATTTAATTCGGAATTTAATTGATTGTAGATGTTTTTGATTGTTTATAAGGTACAAAATAGGGCAAGGAGAGAGTTTAAATATACTGTATGCGAATGTATATATTGTGTTAACTTATACTGTGTCTGAAAAGACAAATGAAAGTAATAAAACTGGGTTATAATAATCGTCAACTGTCAACTCTTCTATTATGCTACATGGCACAATTGTACCATAACACTGTACTGACACAGCCGTGCGTGTGTTGAGGTGTCAACACTCCAAAATCTGAAGAGTTACCCATCAATATAATGAATATCGATTGCATATTTCTTTTTTTTTATTTTGTTTTTAATATTATTACATCTTTATAACTGAACTCATATCCGTCAAAAAGATATTTAAGTAAATCCATATTTTTTTCATTTTTTTAATTATTTTTTAATGAATATTATATTGTTAGGTTCAATCCTATTTTGTACTAGAACGGAACTCTTAACCGTTTACTGATATTAATGAAAATAAATTATTTTTTTCAGTTCATATTTCCGTGAATGTCTAGGTAAACATTTTAAAAGGTACCGTAAGGTATAAATAAACCTGTTGGAGAATAGACTGATCCCTCAAATTAAGAATTGGTATCCGAATCGTAACATCGCATTCATACATGTCAAAAAGCCCCGTGTCATAACTCAATGAAAGTTCATAAGTTTATGGGGATAAACCCACAGAAAATGTGTAGGCTGTAATAAAAAAGAAGTCAAAACAGGAGATGACCAACTTAGATTTAATAGAACTATACTCACTGACAAAGAAACCGCAACACTCAGAAGGAGATGTTTCAATTTAATATTATTTTGGTAAAATATAGATGCCATAGTAAGAAGTAAATGATTAAAATTTGAATAAAAAATTCCAATGAGTTTAATTTTTTTATTACATTTTGTTAAGAATGTGTTTGTTCATCCAGATTATGTATACACTCCCGAACACGTCTTAGCATTGATTCAATATGCTGATATATTTATTCTTGAGGAATAATATCCCAAGCTACCTGTATTGCATGTCTTAGAACCTTCTAAGTCCGTAGAAGCTGGGGAAAAGTTCCGAGTCTTCTCCCCATCATATCCCAAAAATCTTTGCGGCCATGGAAACAGATTGACATGAGTCTCTTCAAAAAAGTTGAAATCAACCTGAGCAACATGAGGTCTTGATGAAATATGAGATTCGTGAGCCTATTAAGGTAAGGAAGTACATACGGCTTCACTATTTCTTGAAGATAACGTTGCGCCGTCATGTTGCTTCGAACAAAGACTAAAGGGGGCGATGGATCTTGACATTTTTGACCTATTAATTTTTTTTTCTATTTCTCTACGAATTAGGTCAATCTCAATTATCTGCGACAAATTACATGTTAAAAAAAAACATTTTTGTTATTTACGATAATTCAATTGTCTTCTACCTTACATTGTGTTAATGATAGGTTTAGTTGTTTACTGTACTGTTTATGAACTGGTTATTCAATGATTTTGTTTGTTTTATACTAGTGTTTTGTTTGTATTTAATGTTTCGAAATTATATGTCCGTAACTTTATATTTTATTTACAGTTGACACTTAAAATATTTAGTATATAGGTTAGTTAAGGTACCCCTTTTCCCAGCTTGCTGGTGAAACATTGTAATGCCACACAGCCAGGCAATAACATGGTTGAAATATCTTTTATTTACTTTGTTAATTGTAAACTTTTGACTGAATAAAGAATGTGTATAACCTACTTCCATGTGCAATAGCACCCCATACCATAACGCCTACTGTTCGATGCCCATATCGCTCAACACCAAATTGCGGTTGACGTCTTTCTCCTCGACGTCGTCTAACCCTTCTTCGGCCATCATGTCCACCCAAACACAATCGAGATTAATCAGAGAAGACGACCTGATGCCATTCCACATTCTAATGTTGCCTTTCTCTGCACCACTGTAGTCGTTGCCGTCGATGCTCAGCGGTTAGAGGTAGCACAAGATGTGGTCAATAATTCTGCAGTCCAAAAAATTTTATACAGCGGTAAACCGTTCGGACACTTACAAGATGGTCTTTTTCTCCTAACCAATAATCCGCCAAATTTAGAGTTGTCGAAAAACTGTCTCTTAGATGTCGATCTTGAACTTTATTTGTGCCCCTTCGACGTCCGGTGCCTACTCTTCTCCAATTTTGGGTATTGTCAAATTACACTTGACAACCTCCCATAACAGTTGTTGGATTTCTATTTATGCGGTTAGCGATTTCTCGAAATGAAAAATCCGCCTACCGTAAACCAATAATTCGACCTCTTTCTGATACACTTGGCTGGCGATACATTCGGTGTACACGTAACTCTAGGGATTTTAATATTATTAAACAGCGATTTTGGAACCCATCAAACAGTTTATTTTTGATAAATTTTAAAAAATGCAAAAACGATTACCATGTTAGCATCTATGTTTTAGCAAAACAATATTAAATTTAAACAGCTCTTTCTGGGTGTTGCGATTTCTTTGTCAGTGAGTATAATAAGTATATGACAGCGTAATGGTAAAATATTGAACTTAATTAAAATAACCGTTCCTATAAATATTTTCTCACATTATTTACAAATAAACACTAAAAATATTTGGTTGAGCCTAATAATTTGAACACATCAATATGTGAAAAAATTTCATACCGGTCAAATATGAAACAAATGTCAGAGTTCAGCTGGCAACACTGGGGTTACCGAATCCAGAAATATAAAAGTCTAGTATACAATTTTCTACTTCGTGTTATTCAGGGTTATATATTTCTATTAACCTACATCCACAACAGAACATTTTAATAGTTCCTTGTTCTTTCCAAAGAGCCGGCGCCAGACAGCATGTACATGTTCATTAATTTTTTTCAATGTATTTACTGTTTTCATTCTCAGAAGTAAGATATTTCACTAATTTTTAATTACACGTTTTTACTTTAAAGCTGCCACAAGTAGCGGAATTCAAATTAAATTATGTTGCAATGAATATAACAAGATTAACAGATATCAGCAAATATATGCAAATCGTTTCATGTATATCACAGATATACTTGGATACGTGTATACCAGATTGGCCTATAATTTAATGCCAATTAAGGGGATACTTAAAACTGTTTATTTACGTACACTTGGATTTTAATGTACTTACATAACCTTCCGGATGTAGTTTAATTAAAAACCTTTTCCTCTTGAACGATATTTTTCTAATTTTCGCCCATGAAAACGTGTTGATTTTCGTATAATTTTGAAAAACTATGATACCCATGTGTGCCACCGCCAGATTCAGAGGTACGTTTTCGTGATCTTTGGCCGGGTGCATTTTTACTCCGTACAGTTCACACCTCCTCGCCGTTTCTAGTAGATTGAGGTCCGCTTCGGCTGGGGATTGACCTCTGCAAAACAATTGAAATTAATTAAAGCAATAAAACGAATAAATTCTTCCTATGTTCGAATAACAACAGGTAATGGATTACACATTATACATCTAAAAATGTTAATAAAACTAGTTTCATATGAAGGATTTAAATCATGCCATTTTAAATTTTTGAAAATTATATTGGGCATTGAATTGATTGAATTAATTAATTGATTTTTAAACTTTGCAATTTTTTGAAAACTTTCCGTAGCACCAATGCTAATTTACATTTGGGACCTTTTTGCGTCTAAATGAGCCTTTTGATTCTTCTATGGGAGCGCTATAATTGGTTTTTTTCGTGTCTCCGAAAGCGCTCTTTTGTTCGTTCAATCGAGGAAAGTGTTGTGTGTAACTAACGTTTAGCGGCCAGATTTTAGTGTAAGGTTATTACAAAGTCCTACAACTGCTGCTACTATCGAGTCTCAGAAGACAGGAGAACCGAGAATACACCACCTTCAGGGACATACGGTTAGTGATTAACTGGTGAAGTTATTGCGCGACATTACATTGGTTATATCGATTGATTCCAGGTTTTCTTTACAGGCACTTTTTTTATATAAAATTTCGTTATCAATATCGGTTTACAAATTTAAATATAATTCGTTATATAATGAATACATGACATGTATTCACATTTTCTCACTGATCGATGCACATGTAAAACATGTGCATCAGTGTTTGTAGTGTTTTTTCCACATCAAAGCAGTGTCCTGAATGAGTGCTGAAAGTCTAGTCTAAAAAATGTCTTAGGAATAGGAAAGTTTAACATAAAACTTTTTTAAATATTAATCGTAGTCAAGGTAGAACTAAAGGGAGAAATCAATTAACAAAACATAACACTATACAATAAATAAAAAACACAAAGTAAAGAATATAAACACTAAAAGGTGCTCATTATGAACAAATTAATTATCTACCTATCTAGCAGTGGCGGCTGGTGGGTTATGAAACTGGCGGTGCATCTTAGTGGTCAAAATATTATTAGGATTCAAAGATGCAATAAACCAAACGATAGCTTTGCTAATAATGCATTTATTTTTTATGAATTAAAATATTCGTGGCCTTTTTCCGGAAGTGAAATGTTCAATGACCTTTCTATTAAAGTCTGGCATTGATTGAAAAGCATTTAGCCGGTCCTGAGACAGATATGGCCAAGTAGACCAGTCAATTTTATGTCCAACTCTGTATATTAAATATCCTTCCATCGATTATGAGTACAAAAACAAAGCAATCACTAATTAAATCACGTAAACAAAAATTTAAAAAATTGACAAATTCGGGTAGATTCGGCCAATATCAGCAGAGGTCGGTGTCTCTGTGCAGCGTACGAAATCAGCAAATTACTCCATATAGTTAGCATTACTTATTATCTCTCCACGCTTAAGCGTGTTATATCGTATTTCATAGAAGCTATATAAGTTTCAACGTGCGCTAGCGAATATGTCTTAATAGTTTGGATTAGAGCTTACATAGTTTTTTTGATAAATTAGTTGGAATTGAAATGATATTTATTAAACATATGTTGATTTTTAGACTTATTAAGTACTTATTAAATTTGGTGGTTCAGCGCACGAGTGAACTTAAGAGACAGCCGGCTCTAGTACACTTTTGAAGTCTATTACTACCTACCACCTGCTTGACACCAATTGAAGTACCCCCAAAACGTGTATTTGGAATACATCAACCGCTTCTTCAGCCGTCGAAAATTTTTAACCTCGTAATTTATTTCAGATCTCAGGGAATACAAACAAGTTATTGTGTGCTAAATCGGGGTACTATGACGGATAATCCATCAATTGCACTTTTTCAGTTCTCAAAAAGTCTCTTGTTGAGCTAATGTGTGAGAGCTCGCATTGTCTCTTCCGCGGTTGATTTCCCTCATTTTTTCGAAGACTTCTGACAACCTGCGTACCATACACAACTAAGTCGGACATTCAACTAATGGTACAATGTCCGGTTTTTTCAGAAAACAGACGCCCATTTGCTTCGAAGTGCTTTATGCGCGACGAACTCTTGTTGGATTTGGCTCTTCTTAAAAGACCCATATAGTCAACTGCTATTTGCTTTCGCGTTCATAAGCTATCTATCTATGATTGATCACATGTTACGATATAATAGACGTATTTTGAAGCACCACAATCACATTTGGGCATTTTTAAAGATTTTTAATTATCTGGGATCCAATGCAAACAAATTTTTTACAGCTAAGTTTTCATGCCATATGAATTTATGCTCGTCCCTCTAATGTCCAAGGATGCACATCATTAATGTTTGCTAGAACAACAACCAATTTCGGACAACTTTCACGAAATTCATCACTAAGCGAACTACGTCTTCGACTGAATTCCGTTTACCATCCGTATATAGTGGTTTTTGATGAGGCGTCATAGCTAAAAGTTGAATTAAGTGCTTAGATGCACCGTTGTTACGATAATTCACATCGGTGTAAAAAATAATCCCACGAAAACCTTCAAAACTTAATTCCATTTCTTGACGGAAATCAAATTTTCACGTCATTGTAAATACAAATGGCGTAGGCCCATGGACCAGGGGGTGGTAACTCAGATAGGTAATGTAGGTCCAGCTGTCGGTGAACTGTAATGGTGTTTAATCGTAGCCCTCTTAACAAATTCTTCAATTACTATTTTTGATAGTTAGCCCAAGTGACAGACACAATGTGATCTTTTTTATCGGCCATTATCTTTATTGTATGATTAGGCACAGATCAAACACAGTGATTAGGCTTGAATAAATGTTTTTGTCGGCCATTATGAGATTTATGTCTGTGAAAGCTAAAGCCATCAGCCATCAATCGCTCTCTATTTTTTCTAATTTGTGCTGGTATTTTGTATACAATTCCGTTCCTGGTTTATTTATACATAGTTAAAGTGAGTGAACAGGCATGTAGCAGTACCAGGACATTTGAGGATGATCATTTGTATTACATTAAGATGCAACCTGCAGTGGAGTCAGAGAAACAAGCACACAAGAGTAAGACTTCTAGTGATTCTTGAATAAATCAACATTTTGATGTATTTGGTACTTTTTCCTCATATACTGTCTTGTATGTCATTTATGGTTTCATTTAAGGTTATGAGAGAACTGCAGGAGACAGTTTTATAGACTCTGCTGAAGAAAAACAAGCATATATTATGTGAGTGAACAGGCATGTAGCAGTACCAGAACATTTGAGGATGATCATTTGTATTGCACTAAGATGCAACCTGCAGTAGAGTCACAGAGTCAAGTACACAAGGGTAAGTATTTTTTAGTGGTTCTTGAATAAATCATAACATTTTGATGTATTTGACAGCATACCAAAAAAGAGTGGTGGTAAAAACATCTTCAAATCCAAGTAGCCAGAACCTTAGAAAACAACTGTTGAAGTGGAAGAGAATAGCCAGAAGAGCTAGCAAAATGAACACCAAACATCGTTTACAGCTACTGCATCAGAAGCAATGTGACTTAAGGTATTTGAAAAATGTTAATAGTACCACCATAAATTTCTTTATGAGTCAAATGAGGAATCAAAAGTTAAAACCGAAGGGAAGATGCTTTTCATTAGATGATAAAATATTTGCATTATCACTGTATAAACAAAGTGCCAAAAGCTATAGATTTCTTTCAAAAGTTTTTAGTTTACCATCTCCTAAGAATCTCAGTAATCTTGTTAATATTGTTCCCTTCAAATGTGGTTATAATGAACATATCTTTAAAAATTTAAATAAAATTTTTGAAAAATTAACAGAAAAAGAGAAATATTGTATATTAATGTTTGATGAAGTTTAAGTTGTGGCCTTACTTATAATTTTTCAAAAGATCATATTCCAAGGAATTGTAGATTTTGGTAGTGGTGATCGATGCATGCACTTTGCAAATACTCAATACTCCAACCATTTGTACAGTTTTTGTTATGAATTATTTTAATATATAAATAAATAGTGTCATTTTAACTGTATTTGTTAATTTATCTTTTGTAAATAAATAAATATAATTTCAATATTAGTTTCATTTATTTTGATGGTACATTGCCTTCTAAATGTTATATTTATTATATTCTTGATTGTTTTTATGTGTTCTTGGGAAATAACACCACAATCGAAACAAAAATTTGTATATTCACGGGAAATTTGGTTTTTCCTTTGAATATACAGATTTTTGTTTCGATTGTGGTGTTATTTCCCAAGAACACAAAAATAATTCGATGGTACAGCCCCCTATTGGTGACATTTGGGACTAGAAAGTGCAGATTCCTTCTTTTAGTAAGGTGATGATCTGTCAAATTCAACAAACGTCAAATTTAGTACTTGAAGAATTTGTTAAGATGCTTTTGATGCTAAACCTAACCTGTCATGGGACAAAATGTGACCAATTTTTTAACATTGAGTTGCCCATCTATCTTTATTGTATGATCTGTGCCATGGACATGCAAACGTTCTGAGTAAGCATAGTGACACAAAGTCGAACTATACGTTTGGGATGTGTGTTAACAGATGGCAGCACATGAACAGTCCATTCCCGAAATACTTTAAATATTACTTGTAACAATAATTCGGTGTTCTTCCTGTATTAACAGCAAAAATGTTGACGCAAAACCCTACATGAAGAACAGAATGAAAAGTAGTCAAAAAATAATTTTGAAAGGTGAAGGCGACATAACCTAACAAATGCTACAATGATGTTTTCAAAAAAATCTTCAGAGATTGTTGTTTTAATTATATTGATATAAAAATATATGTAATTGCAGGAACAATAAATGCGTCTACATATTGGGCGCGTTTCTGCTGTCTGTTTAAACGAATTAGATCGGATGTTAGCAAACTCAATTATTATAAACAAGTTTGACAAAATATTTGGAATCTGTGTTAAAAGTTAAGTAACTCAAAAACTGAAAACAATATAAGCAATCGTATAAATTCGAACTGCAATCAGCGTTGCAACCAATCACGTTGGATTCTCATCGATTTTCAAAGTAAAAAAACGGTAGTGTTTTTTGCCGTTTTAACCAAAAATTCACTTAATTTATACATAAATTACAATATTATCTAATACAATAATGACTATAAACTGAGGTTATTTTCAATGATGTCAAATACCCTATTCTTTATGACCGGGTATTAAATTTCACAAATTTTACTAGAATTCATTACAAAGTCAATGAAAGCCTACTCAGTTTTTATTAGCAGCAGTAAAAATTAATACCTATTTGAATTTGAGAACTATGGTAATTATTAGAATTAAACAATGCAAACCACATCCAATTTCAACCTCATAATATACGTACGTTACTGATACTCTCATAAACACTTTTTGTGGAAAGCCTTTGAAACTATTAATCACTACGAGTGATGTTACTAACATATTCCATCTCACGACTGCCATCAACAACTTACACCAAAAATATTTAACATGAACGATGAAAATCTCATCCATCGCTGTTGCTTAAAGAAATTTCTCCGTTCATAAATCTTCTATGATATTGTTGCCTTTTACGCCATGATGAACTGATAAAACAACAAACTTTTACATCATCTACTTAAAACAAAAAAACCGACCAGCAACTTTTCCTTGATCTGACAGCTATTTAAAGAACGCCTTTCTGAACCCGAATATAACGCTGTGCAATAATATACTTAAGTGGTTAATTAAGTTTTCTCGGAAGTTTGCGCTAACAACCTATCGATTGAGCGTCCCGCTTCTTCCAGGAATTTTACACAGAATTTCAGTGCACATTAAATTTTGAGTTTACAGAAGGAAATGTCAAAAGTTCCTTGTGTTCAGGAAGAATAAACACGAGTTGCTAGATGAGACGGAAATAACTAATCATTTATTCATTAATTAAAAGCCATATCGTGGATTCTATTTATACCGATTTTCATAGAGAATTTTCATTTGATAATTTTCATATTTTGACAAGAAAGCTGTAGAGTTATGGCTTTCATTGACCACTACGTACCCTCTTGTCATAGACACATAGAGCTTCCAATACAGTTCTAACTTAGGCCACGGCTAGCGTAGGCAAACTGATACAACATACTTTCGGCAAATTTATTGCCCATATAACTACTTTTCCCCTAGAAATGAAGACGTTGTGCTTAAGTCTTCGCAACAAAAAAAAATTACGACAAAGATGATTTAACGACTATCTGACGACATTTGGAATGCAAATCTATTTTTTTTACTTTATGTTGTGGAAAAAATCATTTATAGATAATTTGTTTGTGTAAAGCCGATGGAAGGCAACAGTGCATTCAGGGAGTCGAAACTGAGACAGGGAATTTGGTTCACTTTTTTTGAGCGCCCTCTGTAATTTTCATAGAAGATTAGGCTTCATCGAAATAACTAGTGAGGGCGCCAACACAGGCATATTGCACAAGCGTGTTTGCAAGCTGTCTGTCATTATTTTTGTGGTTTCTGTCTTGTAATTAATAGGTCTATCATTTGTCTTGTAACGTACAGCAGAAATAAGTAATACCATACCAGTAAAGTCAATTGAATATACAGAATAGATAATGGCTACTCAGGCAAGTCGTGTTCCTAGTTTTAATTTAATAAAACGTCTAAAAGATATTGAATTATGGTAATTGTTGTTCATCATTATTTTGCAAAAAAAAAAACAAAAGTGCTGGGGAACTGAGAATAAATAATGAAGAGTTCTTTAATGCAAACCTAAACAAGGTGTTTTCTGAATATATTTTGAAATTGAATGTATTGGATAGAATGGCAAATTATCGAGAGGTTGTTTGCCCACAGTAAATGAATCTGGTATGCATGTAGTTTTCTGTTATGCTATCCCCAAGGTTTAATATATTCTCTTAATTTAGGTTAGTACAGAATAAGGCTAGGCGCAAATTGAGACGCGTATATCCCGTGTGACATCACACAGCTCGGCGCGAACTTTTGTAACGTATAGTATTAAATGGAACAGCGCAAATTGGCAACAAAGTACTGCGAGGCACGACACGGTCTACTGTCAGTCGCGTCGTGCTGTAGTTGAGACACAGTTTCTCGTGTCGCGCGTGATAACAGATGTCAAGTGTTTTGAAAAATGGTAAGATCAGACGTAATAGAGGCGGTAAGATATCAAAAAGGGTGCTACAATACAAAATATACTAATTATGTAAAGACAAAATTAAAATATAAAATTTATTCGTTCGTGAATCATATATTTGCTGACGCAATTGGCTATGAACTGCGTCTCAATATGCGGATCACCACGCGACGTGTGTGACACGTGTCATGTCACCTCACACGCGCTATACGCGTCTCAATTTGCGCCTTGCCTAAGTGCTGGAGATAATTTTGTATACTCTGTAGAATAACATACTAGTAATTCAATTAATCCCCCAATACTAAGAGGTAATACAAAGAAAAGTGCCAGTTTTATGACTTACTTGTTATGTTTTTATAGAAGCTGTAGACAATCAGGAAAACAATACGAAAATTACAAACCCAGTGTATCCAAGCACCCAATTTCAGCAAAAGTATCTGAGAAAGTTAATAGGAAAAAACTTTTTAGCACAACAATTAAAAAAATGCTTATCTGGACTTGAGACCTGCTGCTAAGCCATTTACACCAAGAAATAAAAACAAGGATTTTTATAGAGGTTCTTGAATAATTCATATTTTGATTTTTTGGATACATTAATTTGTCATAAACTGTAAAATATATTGAACTTTTTGTCGATAAATCAATTACCATTTTTCTCTGAAAGATTTCTATTTAAAAAATTTGAAACCATAATGAAGTCATCACTATTTTAAAAAACATAAAAAATTTATACATTTTCCTGTTTTTTTTGTACCAATTTTTGTCATTAATTTTAATGACAAGTATTAAATTTATAATGTTAAAACAGAGGGATGTTATAATGTAAAATATTTTTTATTATGTTATATGTTATAATGTTTCATTTTCATAAACTATGGATATTTTATTTAAAATATTTATGACCTGTCTATACTATATTGACATACTTTCTAATTCATAAAGTTTACATATTGAATTGTATGTATTTGTTTATTTATTTGTTTTTTAATTAAATTCCAATCGGTAGTACTGTCATCTAGTGGTATATTTTTTAAACAATAAATATAGATAATGTGTAGATTCCTTTTATATTTTTGGTCAACGCATATTACAGGTTCTTTTATAGTAGAATCGGATTCTATGAAGATGGCAGAGAGCGCTAGTCGATATTTTATAACATAATTAATACAAATTATATCAATAGGGAAAAAGTCCCCAAAAATTGAATAATTCCATACATTAATAATAAATACATAAAAGGGACAACAAACTAAAACACATTAATTATCGTGCGATATCAGTAACAAGCACATTAAGCGGGGTATGTGCAATAATAATAATAATGAATTTGACAGAACAGAAATATAATAACTATTAAGTGGGTGGGTTTAGAGCGGAAAGATCCTAACAAGGTTTTCTTATTAAAACAATTAATAGAACGCCGGTACACTCGAATGAACCTGAAGCTACTCCTTAAATTTAAAGGGTTAAAGGTGTCCATAGACGAAATGCCGAGAGGCGACTAATATTAATCAGACAAAAATAATAAAAAAATATTTATACTCGAGATACATACCGTCAAATATTAAATTTAACAAAAAAAAAAGAAAATATATTACGAATTATCAGAAAATTTTTGAATATGCTTGAACATTGTAAATAAGTTTAGAGTTAGTCAGAGATCAGTTATATTCATTTAAACTATTAAACTGATTACCAACAAAAAATATAACGGCCAAAAATTTTGCAAACCCAAATATGAGTTTTTGTAGCCACCGAAGATACCTTATCAGTGAATAAGTTCGCAACTATTTCGGGAACGGCCTAAATCCTCGGTTATATTGGTTCCAATTATTAAACTGAATATCAACAAACAATATCACAGCCCAAAAATTTTGCAAACCGAAAATATGAACTTTTGTAGCCACAGTAGATACCTTATCAGTGAATAATTTCGCAACTGTCTCGCGAACGGTCTAGATCCTCGGTTATATTCCTTCCAAGTATTAAACTGAATACCAACAAAAAAAATCACGGCCCCAAAAATTTTGCAAACCCAAGGTATAAGCTTTTGTATGCACAGTAGATACATTATCAGTGAAAAATTTTGCAAATATTTCGCGAACGGTCTAGATTATCGGTTATATTGCTTCAAAATACTAAACTGAATACCAACGAGAAAAATCGCGATCAAATATTTTTTTCACACCGAAGATATGAGTTTTTGTAGCCGCAGTAGATACATTATCAGTGAAAAATTTTGCAAATATTTCGCTATTGCTTCAAAATAGTAAACTGAAGTCCAACGAATAAGAATATGGGTTCGGAAATTTTGAAAAACGAAATTATAAGTATTTCTATCGTAACTGAACAGTGAACATCTGATCACTGACTAGCCCTCAACTTAATTTACAATGTTCAAGCATATTCAAAACATTTCTGAAAATTCGTAATATATTTTCCATTTTTTGTTTAATTTAATATTTGACGGTATGTATCTCGAGTATAAATATTTTTTTATTATTTATGTCTGATCAATATTAGTCGCCTATAAAGCCTCTGTCATTTCGTCTAAGGACACATTTAACCCTTTAAATTTAACGGGTAGCTGCAGGTTCGTTCCGCTTGATACTCATAGGCCTACAAAAAACTTATAGTAAAGTAATACTAAAATACCAATCCACGTAGACGATAAGACCTGTATATTCACTCTCCCGGTTGCAGATGATCAAGTACTATCTGCAAATGACGAACAGGACAGGGAAACTGCAAAAGTACGGAAAATGAGGATTGCATATGAACGTAGAAAACTGACGGTACATGGGTATAAGAGAAGATGCGAACAATATACAACTGGGAAACAAGGAAACCATAAAAACTATAAATACGAAGCAGTAAATTTTGATAACGAAGGCATAATCAATGCAGAAAACATATATAAATAAACAAGATGGGAACTGTAATTAGGTGACTAAATGGAATACTGTGGAACACTGAAATAGAAAATCAATGAAAAGTGAGAATCTACAACACACTGGTGAAGAGCACGTTGGTGTATTTATCTGAGACATGGATACAGAATAAAAGAACAACCAAAGAAACAAATAGAAACAACGAAAATTAACGCCCTGAAAAAAAAACAAATAGAAGGTCAATGTTAGACCACGTTAAGAACGAACATTTTGAGGAAAAAAGACCAATCTGGTATGACATGTACAACAAAGGGGGGAGGAAATATTGCAAAAGAATTAAATGGATACCAAATGAGTTCAACCCCCCACCCCTCGGAAATTTTGGAATTTTTTGTTTCATGATTCAATTTTAACCAATTAATCATGTTTTCATAAGAAATTTTATGTTTATTCAATTTTATATATCCTGAAAATACATGAACAATAATATATATTTCGCAGTCCTAATCATCAATAAAAAAAATCCACCCCCACCCCCACCGAAAACCCTCCCGGAAAAAAATTCCTGGCTACGGCCTTGAAGAAGACCAAATAAATACGAATCTATGAGACCTAATGATATATAAATACATATTTGTAAAATTAATAAATTTTCGAAATTTTTGTTTACAATCAACTTTTAATTTTTTACTTCGTAAATTTGACAATCACATAAATTTATTTATAAATTTGTATATTGGATTTATTGATGTACTTATTAATTTAATGAGCGATTTTTTTCCGATAAATAAAAAATAAAGAAAAAAGTGGATAATTAAGTTTTCTCGGAAGTTTTCGCTAACAACGTATTGATTGAGCGTCGCATCCTCCAGTGATTTTACGCAGAATTTCAGTTCACTGGGTAAACATTAAATTTTCAACTACAGAAGGAAATGTCAAAAGTTCGTTGTGTTTATGAAGAATAAACACGAGATGCTAGATGAGGCGGAATTAATTCGTTTTAATCCGTATGGAAAAAATGACGCATTGAATAACTAATGGCTTTAAACTTGTACTAAGAGGCAGTATGAATTGCTCAGAGTCATAAAAAAAGAAACAGTTAAACTTACGCATGCTTTTTGTGATTCTCCATTATCTTTCGCTCCATTTCTTGGTCCTGTTGCGGCACGAATTTGTAACTTGATAAGTACGTGTGATCCGGATAGTCTTCGGCTACGTAATCGCCGCATTCCGCTTGGACGATGTAGCTTGCCATCAAAGCTGCAGTGTTTTCATTGCACTGCATGAGACCTATAAACATAATTTAATAATGAATATTAAGGAAAGTATAAACCTGGCTATTAACTGTGTCATTAAATTATCAAATATATTAAACGTTTCACGGCTCACTAATAAACAATGACCCTGGCACACCAAACGATTTTCAAAGTCACGTGACCATCGAAGGCGGCAAGAAACAATAGCTTGCTAGGGAATATTATTTTTTTAAATGCATTTTGCCTACGTCTTTTCTTAATAAAATCGTAGTAAAACAATAATCAGTATATCTTGTAAATTCGGTAATATTTTCTATTTATAGCCCTATTATCTGATAGAACAAATATTATTAAAGCTAATTAGCAATCATATTAAACACTGGTATAATACAGACATCCTGATATGCTCAAAATCATAAATTCTTTAGCTATTTTGGAGGAATTTCAGAATTTTTACTCCGTCCAAAAACCGCCTCTAAACTGAAGCTGTGTATTCAATATGTGAAGATTACCTAAAAATTCGCCGGATTTTAACAATTCTCACTTTGTTTTTAAGTACTTTTACTACCTGAAAGATATGTATCATCAAAAGAAATTTTACATTTGTTTTTTTAATATTTCCGGGATGATCATGATCTTACTTATATATAAACAGAAATAAGCAGCTGAACACTGCATAAATAGTGACACAGCTATTAAAATGATCTTTCTACCGTACCTACGAGCATTGGATTTTACTTTATACAACTTCAACTCTTCTATTATAAATGTTAGGTGATTACATTTACTCAGACCTTCTTCTAATATATTTGTATCATCGCACTCACTCTCAATTGAACACAACTGTTTAATAACATAAATAGATTTTAAAAATACCAACTTCAGTGGATAGTAACAAAAATGACACTAAAAAGTAAAACATAATTCAATTATATATTTAAATACATATATTACATAAGAATATAAATAGCTTTATGAATGCTTACACCTATATTAGCTTGACACCAACTTCAAACACAATTTTAAATATCTAACTGAATTATTTTTTCCTTTTTAGTGTCATTTTTGTTGAATCTCGTATAAAAATACAAAAAAAACACGTTCTAGGTAACAGAACTTCACTCATAAATCCAAGATTGCGTAAAAAATGTGGATCCATATATACAAATAATAGGACATTTGCTATGTAACCTAATATTTCCTAAGAATGAATCACTTTTTCAATTTTCTAACATTTATTGAGACACCCTCAACTATCGCATACATACAACCCCTTATAGGGTACCCAATAAACCATATCTTTTCTATTTTTTATTCATACGCCCTGTATACATATGCAACTGCTACAAGTATAGCATTTTTGTTCTAAATCTTTTTAAAACAAGCTATATAACTCCATCATTTTGACAATCACCCTGTATATGCATTTGCCAATGTAACATTTATTAAACCACCCTGTTTAACTATAATTCCACTCTAGCCTATACTCAAACCATCCTGTATTTGTAACTGCTATAACTAGTAAGGAGCTACCCTACAGGTATAACCTCCTATTACCATTTTTAAAGAACCCTGCTGTATAACAATTGTTCTACTCCGCCTTTTCTTTCCACAGTTTCCACTATGATCTGTAATCAACGACTTGGGGGGTTTACTATATATTTTTTTTAGTTTTTTTCTTACCACCCTGCATAACTGTAATTACTCCCCACTGCACTCTACATTCTAACCCCATTTAGTTTTTAACATATTTTGAACCATCTCTATACTTATAATTCTACAACGTCTTATATTTCAACAAATTTAGATAAGCATATAAACTCCAAATTGGCTACATACAACATTTTTTTTACTATTTTATATAACGATAATGAGAAACTTGTACCTATAACAATAACCACAGTAATGGCCCGAAATGATAACGGCACAAACTCACCTTCAATATGTCCCCAAATTAACATGAGAACTCTTGCCATTTTTTCTTTAAAAACTTTAATTAACCTTAATTCATAACTAGTTTCGATATTGCCAAAAAATATATAAATACTTAACTGCTTTTTTGACAAACCTCGTATACGTTATTGATAAAAGTGTCTTGTGATGATTTCGTTGCAGAACAACTTATTCTTTTCTAAATGTTATTAATAAGATTTCCAATTAATTTCAAATTTCATCCTAGATTTCGAATATGATTAATTTAAATCATTTGATTCCTCCGCATTCACCATATATTATGAAACATTAGCAAGTCGGATAACAAGAATTTTCCGTTTTTTGCAAAATCTGCCATTACATGTTATTAAAAAAAATAAAAAAATATCAGTCTGGAAATCTGTTCTATCAAATAAAAAAACAATAATCGAAATCGGTTCAAGTTGAGAACCTCCTCATTTTTTGAAGTCTGTTAAAAAAATCAAAAACTTCACGCTCATCGTAACTTGTCAGTTAATCTTCTGAAAACTTTAAAAAAATAGCACTCACAACACACAACTTCTTGGCAATTATTAAAGTTGTATATGTATATTCTTTGTATTTTTACAGGTTAAATTTCATATAATTGAAGTTACAAAATTCTTGAAAATATTTACAGATAACGTGAGATCCTAAGATCCTTAACTATTATTTAACATTTCCAACATGATCCATTTTTTGCGATTTCAAGTGCGATAAATCAGATAGTGAACATTTTACAAACCTCACCCCCTCAGTAGTGGTAAATTGACGAATAATGTCATCTAAAGAACTGAATTAATTTATCAACGCCTATGGAAAGAATAAATACTCCATACAACATTTCTAGTTCTTTCAGAAGAGCATATATACCAACCTTCATGGCTACATCTTTTTTCTTTTTTTTTTTCTAAAATGCCACATCAAATCTCTATTAATTTAAGGAATACATATTATAGTTCTCATATCTGATTTATTTTCTGTTCCCAAGAAATAGTTATTTAAAAAAAAATTACCCCAAACTTGGAAACTATTGAATAACTGAATGTCCGCAAATTGATAAAATTCCTTCTATTTATTTAGAAGAGTTATACATACTCTTCTCTTCAAGATTCACACCAGAATTACTTTCTATTTGGGATATATTGAATCCTTACTTAAAGAATACTAACCTACATTTGCCCCTTTTAATAATTCAATTTTAATAAAATGGCGAATTACCTATTAATTACTTCACTTAAAAGAAAGAAGAAAAGAACCTGTTAATGTTACCTGTTTATTGTTATGACTATTACTTTCGGTTCCTGAAAAATAGTAAATTTTTCAAAAAACTTTTCCCCATGAGTTAATTAAATTTTTACAAAATGATAATACTAGCTATTATTTGTTTGGGAGATGGTTTTCTGAATGGGGATACAATCACCTAGAGGTATGAAATATACTTTACGACCTATTCTCATATCTATCAAATATACATAATTTTTTAAATAAAAATCGGTCCAGCGGTTTCGAAGGATTTCGACCACAAACAAACATCTTGCAACGAGATTTTTATATATTAGATTAATATTTACATCCGTAGATACTGTATTACATCTTTTTGGCTCGATTGATTCATTTGAAAATACGTTTTCTAATTAAATAGCAAAATCATAATTTATACCAACTGTATTTCGAGTTAATTATAAGTACAAGTTCTGCTATTAATACTTTTGTTAAAGGTGAATTTCATGAGGTTGAATCAATTTTTGTATATTGAGTTTATGTTGATTTTACTTTAAAACATTAAGTATACTATAATCATAAAAAATTGAATAATTACCTTGTGCCAAATCCCTCTTCACTTGCAGGCAGAATAGGTACCTGGTGTATTCCTCCTCTAATTGTCCGGGATCTGGAGTATAGAATTTGACGCAAAAATAAAGAAGAGGGTCGACTAAGGACAAACCAAGCTGCCTCGATATCGGTTTTTGCAGGTCTAACCAATACTAAACAATAATAATACTGGGTTATTTAGAATACTGGAGATATATACAATGAATTATAATAACTCTTTTCAGACTACTGATAAACGATACCAGCGATAAACCCACAGATACATATAAACCAGGTTTGGGTTTCAAATTACTGGAAATTCAATCATCTTTTACATATGGATGATTTGAAGTCATACACCAGCAACAAATCCGAATAACCGACTTAATTAATCTAATAGGAAAATTTAGTAGTAACATCATTTTGAAGTTAGCATTGCACTACAAATGCACTACAATCAGTGTAGCCAACCCTACAGTTTTAGCTGTAGATCTACAGTTTTTTACAAATCTTCCAAGTTTTTAGTTTACTACCCCGAATCTACAGTTTTTTAAGATTGTGTGAATACTAACGTCCTGCATATCAATTTTAGTATCATATTTTTCAGAAATTTCTGCTACATAATATGTTCACGCAAAAGTTTCTGTCTGCCACACAGTGCAACGACTGCAGACTAATCGTTTTCCAGGATAAACATGAATAACTGAAAAAAGGTGATTCACACCCAAACCACAAATTAAACATTGCATTGAGTTTAATGATACAAACGAATATTCAAAAAATACAGAATAAAAGTTTAAGTTAAAGTTGGCTACGTGTTTAATATAATATAAACTTTTATTATGTATATTTTTAATGTTCGTTTGTAACATAAAACTCGTAACAGTTTTTAATTTGTGATTTGGGGTGTAAAGCACCTTTTTTCAAGTATTCATTATTTATGCTGTTCTCATTCTTGATTTCGGCTACAATACTTAATCTAGTGTAGTCTCAACTTTTTTAATTAATAAACAAAAGATGATAAAAAGGTATTCGATTCATATTTTGTCAGTGAAATTAATATTTTTTTAATATCAGTAATTTTGAAAAAGGCGCTTTCCTATGTATGCATTCCAACAACTAACTACTATTAATTAAAAAATGTAGGTTTGGGGTTTCTTTTATTTAAATCTACAATTTTCTACAGTTTTTTTACTGTCATATACAGTTTTACTATCTGCCCGGGTTGGCAACACGGCTACAATAAAAGTGATACAAGGAAATCTACAAGAACCAGAAACTCTCAACATTATCATAACAATCCCCAAGTACTTCCCTTTGAACTAGAAATAAGCTACAAATAGGTTTGATTCAGTCAATATGTAACCAGACCTATAATATAAAATTCTGTACCAAACACGTAACCATTATCACATCATAGACCATAGAAAAAAAAACAAAGATGACAATTTAGTTGTTGAAAATAACATTAACCTATACAATTTTGTGTCTTAATCAACCACCACACAAAAATAAAAAAATTTGGTGTACTTTTTATACGATATATGTTTTCCCTAGTAATTTTCCTTCCTGATCACGAATTCGATATCAGACTTTGGACATCACATTACAATTTTTATTAACCCAAAAATAGAAAACCTGGCATGAAATGGTGGATAAAAACAAAGAATTTGTTTTTCATATCCCCCAGAGTTCTTAGATGTAAAAGGGCCCGCTGAAATAATGCAAAATAAATGTGAAAAACGTAACCAAAATCAAATGAAACAGCAATAAAGAAACTGCATATACGATCTGTTTACTTTTTGGAAATTTCCATTTATGAACAGTTTTTTGAATTTAGAAAACTATGAAGCCTTGCTACTTTAATTCTGACTATGGTTTCGGACTGAGTCAATTTACTTATAAGAACTCTGGAGGATGTGAAATGCAAATTCTTCTTCTTCTTACACAATTTTTGTTATTTTTATCAGTTTTTTGAGGTAAAGAAAAAAATGCGATGTATAACCAAATTTTAACATCAAATTCGTGATCAAGAGTAATTACTGTGCAAAACATATATCGCATAAAAAGTATACCCAACTTTTTTATTTTTTGTGGTCAAGTAATTAAAACAAATCTAGAAAACCTAAATATAATAACACGGTGTGTGCAACAAAACAATATTCGTATATAGCGATGTGATGTGTCTGTGAGGTAGCTACGGAACGGCGCTACATTTTGTGAGATACGACTTCACATATACAACTCAAGATCAAGTGGTTGCTATGAACAATAGTGGATGGTTGATGTAGAATATATGAAAACAGATACTATTACTCAAGTAACTACAGAATCTCAAATTTCATCAAATACATAGGCACAATAGCATCATAAGGAAGTAGCCATACGGCTCAGTTTAATTAACACTTTACTGTGGCTCTAAACCTAGATCAACGATGGAAAAAAAGAATACCGACTATATTATGATCCTCATATTAACTGACAAAACGAAAAAAATGTCAACACACCGGACATTGTCATACATAAGCATAACGGAAACAATGCAACGCTTGAAGCTGAAACACATCCAAATGACAATAGTACCGACTACACAATTCAAACAATCCCAATTGTGATTAGTTGCAGTAGTCTGAAAATAAAACGTGAAATATAACTTAATAAAATGTAATCTGAATTCAGAAAATCTTGGAACTTGTCGTATGGTTTGCAAAGTGCAACATACAAATCAAAAACTTGAGTAAATTGGTTTCTTGGAACCAACGCAACGGACGAATTAATACCATTGAAAATACAAAATAATAGTAAAACACTTAGTACTATACCAAACATACCTTTGTTCCGTGGATATCCGCGTAATCAAGTCCAAAATAATCTGCTTCAAGAAGATGTAGCTGTTTGCATACTTGTTCGAACAACACTCGCCCTGCTGCTTTGGCCTGAAAAATAAAAACAGAATATTTAAAATATGAAACAATGTAATCACCATATATTTACAAATTATACGATGAACACCAGGAAACAGTTCATTCGAATTTTGAATTGTTCGTCGATCTTTGGCGCCTAGGAATAATTAGAAAGTAATCCCCTAGCAACCCCAGAGATGGTGAATTAGAGATAAATTTGGAATATGAGAAGGCGAAAGTAAAATAGCACCATTAGCTCCTACAAGAGTTGATGGAACAGGGTGTCAAGAATATTTTGAAGTTGAGGTATGGTAAAGGGATGTATCACATCCCCTCGGTACCGGTGTTCATTCGTAATGACCCGAATAGGCACAACTTTCGTAGTAATGGCTGAACCAGCCACATTACGTTTTTCTCCCGCTGATCTACTAACATTTTGACAATCATCAATATTAGGTAGAAAAGAAAATTGTGTTCAATATACCATTCAAAATTTTACAGAAGGCATAAGATTTCTATAGTGTGAAAATCAAAAGCTCTTCAGTGGTTTTTCAATTTTTCTATATATCATGCAAACCAACACCCAACCTCTTGATACAGATCGGTTGATTCTTCGAGAATTTCTTAAATTCAAGTCTCTTCCTTTTCTGAGGTCCGCAATCCATTTTCAGTAAAAAACTCAGTTCATTATTCTGTACTCAAAATGGTCATGTGAAATAAACTGCTGCTGTATTAATACCACCCAACAAACTAATAAATACAAGCCAGAATTAGCAACATATAAAAACTTATCAAAAATTCGATGTTGGTAGCCGTTAATTTGTGATAGTCAATCATGATCATCAAACACAAAAAACTTACTTTGTTTTCTATCACTCACTTGATTAGATACGTATAAACTCGGTGGGTTCAAAATTAATTAATTTTAAAAACTGATATTCAGTATTTTCACTTTCTAGAACTTTATTTACACAAAAATCCAATATTTACAACAGCTGATTCCGAAAACAATTTACATCAACGTAATAACACGACTATCTAAGCTCTACTAACTATGAAATGTACGACCGTTTCATTTATAATTCACATGGATTTTTCTCGTAGTTCTTCGAAGTTCTCGATAGGCATTCCACTGTTGTTCGAGTATTCAATGTTTTTGCTGACTAGAAAGTTCACGATCATTCTTTTTACTCCCAGACGGTCAATGCTTTATTTATAACTAATTTAGGTATCTCCAGCGGCGGCGAATATAAATTTTATGACAATAGTTTCGAAACAAACTTTGTGTCATTATTAAACGACGAAGCATAAGTTAATGAAAGACCGACAAGATACAAGAAAAATGTTAACTAATTTAGAGGTTCTTATGAATACATTAAAGAAATTATGGGATTAAATGAGCGTTAAGTAGCAACTAGGGTATCAACAAATCGAACAAAATTTCTACCTGTTCCAATATTGAAATTTTATGGTACAGGCTTTGACAAAGCAAAATTGTTGTATCCTCTAATTTTGGAAAAGAGTGTCCTGAATCAAGTATATGGTTTGAAAATAGTAATCCTACATAAACACTATTACAGCCTGGACAGGTTAGCTTATAAACTCCAGATTTACTATATAAGTTATCTTTATCTTTGGTGTTAAAAATAATGTTTTCTCAAACATTATTTTTAAAACAGGCCAAATATTTGCAGGATTTTGTTTTAATAATTGATTTCTACGAATCTGCTGTAAAAGTCGTGGCAATTATAGTCTATAAACTATTGCGATGACATAATAAGCTTGCTGTTCAATTTTATTACTTTATTAAATTGGACTATAGACTAGGTTATATGTCACAAGATCTTAAGGACCGAAACGATTTTATTTAAACGTCAACAAGCAATCAGGAAATTTACCCAATATCCCAGAAAATTCTTTAATTTGGATACAAATATCAAAAACTAATCTGTTACGAGGGCTGCCTTTTATATTTCGGGATTGGACAACCCTAGTGTTGCAATCTGACAACTGACAGCTCTATCGTAAAGTTTGACATTTTTGAGGTTATACGTACTCAGAACGTTTTGACATACGAGCGCTATGTGGTGTTTATAGTAACCTAAAGTATTCATCTCGGCCAAAAAATGGAATTAAATCGTGAACATTGGTCGGAAGAAAAGCTCAAAAAATACGATCGCGGTGCTTGAAATCACATTTATGACATAGTGAGAGGTGATGAATCGTGGATTTACGCGTATGAGCCCGAAAGTAAGCAGCAGTCGACTGTATGGGTGTTTCACGATGAGCCGAATCGAACAAAAGTTGTTCGCGCACGAAGCACTTCCAAGTAAATGATCGCCTGTTTTTTTGGAAAAACTGGACATGCCGCAACCGTACCACTAGAACAACGCAGGACAGTCAATTCCAAGTGGTACACAACCATTTGTTTGCCAGTTGTCTTCCAAGAAATGCGGAAAACCAACCGCCGAAGACGGATCACTCTTCACCACGACAATGCGAGCTCTCACACATCGGCTCAAACAACTGCATTTTTGACCACTCAAAACATCGATTTAATGAGTCATCCGCCGTATAGTCTTGACTTGTCACAAAATGACTTCTTTTTATTCCTGTACGTAAAAAACAAACTGCGAGGTCAACGTTTTTCGACAACTGAGGAAGAGGTTGCTGCGTTCAGAATGCATGTTTTGGAGATACCTCAATCAGAGTGAAAAAAGTGCTTCGACAATTGGTTCAAACGCATGCAAAAGTGTATAGATCTTCATGGGGAATATTTTGAAAAACAATAAAGCGATTTTCGATGATTAATATTTCTTTTGTTCTCTAATCCCGAAATATAAAAGCCAGCCCTGGTATAGGGAAAAAACTGAAGAGAGAACATCATATTTTATGCAAAATTAACAAACGTCGTAAAACATAACTAATGCAGTTAAATTGTTGACCAATTTCCTTTAAGCCATTTAGTCGAAATTACCGTTTCAAGCTGTAAAAATAAATGGAAACATACTTAACAACAAACTAGTGCTTTCATCTAATTGCTTCTATGTACATCCAGTGTCGTAAACAGGTTAGTGAAATTTCGTTATTGCCCATAAATTTCGTCGGAAGTCGTCACCAGTAAAATTCATTGCTTCATTTTAAAATGAAACTTAATTATCATCGATACAAAGGTCGACCTATTTTAAGTGGGATAATTAAAAGATGAAGTTTAAATTGGTCGAGTTATTGAAACGATGAAGAGGTAACGATGCTAGAAGCGTTCCTATATTAGTTCACAGTTGAAATTTATAAGTTTTGTATAGAAAGAATCAAACTAAGAAGAAACGGTATCAATAATATTTGGTTATTATCAGGTATTTTAAAAGCTATACTCTGAAGATAAATTAAAATTCCATGGCATTGGCGTATGTTTAATACAAAAAAATAAAATTATTAAATTTTAGAAAGTTCAGTCGCCAAACATATTGTTAAAGATTTTCTATATTAGTCTTACCAATTCGTGTGATGTTTGTTTTTTTCACCCTGACGAAGTAGCTGATAAATACAAGCTCTGATGAAGCTTTAAATCAATAAAAGCAAAACGTCGACATGCATTCAATAGCCAACTTCGTTGTCTTATTCCGACCATTTTCCTATCATACTTAGTGAGTAATTTTTAAATGATGCAAATTTAACAAAATTCCTCTTATGCCATCACTTAAATTGACATTATTTTAACAGTAAATTAGTTAAATAATATAACCTGCAACAATATGGGTTTCTTTTGTTTTTCTCTTATATCAAAATTGATAAGTAATTGTAGTAACGCCAACAGAAAAAAGTTAGAGAATCTTCAAAAGAACCATTTATAAAGGGTGTTCCAATTTGAGGTTAATTTTTAAATTTGCCGCCATTTATATTTTTTGTACTAGAATATCATACGTTATTTGACAGATGACAAGTAGGAATATTCCGGTTATTAAAAATGGAGAGATATACAATTGAGCAACACGTGTGTTTACTATTAAAAATTATATTAAATTTGGTGAAAGTTGTGCAGAAGTTGGAAGACAATTTCGTACAGAATATGACAGAGAAAATTGTCCGTCAAATGTTACCTGAAAAAATTGTTCAAAAATTTGTGGAAACTGGTGCAGTAAAAGATGAAACAAGCAAAAAATATTATCTTAGTGGATGTTCAGAAAATATTGCAGCTGTTACTGTTGTGTTGTTGAACAACCAAAAATATCAATTCGTCATCGTGCACAGCAATTGAACATTACAAAAACCACTTTATTCAGAATTTTGCACAAAGACCTTCATTTAAAGGCTAACAAGATGCAGATAACGCAAGAAATAAAGCCAACAGAGTTTGGTTTACGTCGTCTATTCGTTAATTGGGCTATACAACAGAAACTTGAAAATGTGAATTTTTTTCAACAAAATCATCTTCAGCGATGAAGCATATTTTGAATTGGGTGGATTTGTTAACAAGCAAAATTGTCGAATCTGGGGTGAAGCAAATCCACGAGAAATAATGGAAAGACCGATGCGTCCACTAAAAGTAACTGTGGTTTTTGGGCTGGTGGAGTGACTGGCACATACTTTTTAGAAGATAACAATGGAAATGCTATTACTGTTAATGGTGATCGATATCCAATGATGATTACAAACTTCGGTGCAACATGTCATTCAGCAGCAGAAAAAATCAATCTGAAACAGAATGGAGCTATTTGAAAGAAAAGGTCTATGCCAATGATCCACAAACAATTGATGACCTAAAGGAAAACATTAATGACTGTTTTCAAATAATTGAAACGCACTTATGCCAGAAGGTTATCGAAAATTTTGGCAAAAGATTATATGCTCGTCGTACAGCAGGTGGTTACTTACAAGATATTGTTTTCGATTACTAAACCAAAACAATTGTACTATCATTTCGAATAAAAGATTTGATCATTCTCAAATAATTTGTGTATTTTATTAAAAATTTAAAAATTAATCTCAAATTGGAACACCGTTTATAAGACTGTTATTTTATGCATAAGCATTTTGAACCGAGAAAAGCTGGATAACTCGATAGAAGTAAATCTTATTCAAAAATTCGTACCATTGCAATAAAGACGATAACATTCTTCCATCGTGAAAATAATAGCTTATGACGTTTGATTGATTATGCAGAATTGCAATTTAAATAATTTCCAGCGATATTTGGCAAATCACGACGTATCATGTACGATCGTTAGACCAGAAAAACCAGTGATAGTTTGTAAGGTGAATTACACTTTAATTTTATTATTTTGAATTTTCATTATATTCCCGTAAAAACATGTTTGTGCATATTGCATTAAATGAGCGACTCTTACTGTCCCTCAAAATGTAATTGGAATATCCCTATAGGAGAATTGTGGTTAATATAGGACGGTTGGCAATTTTTTTCTGTAAATTATTTAAATTACAATTGTTCAAATGAATAATCCGACAGAATTCTAAGTACAATAAACCTTACCATAAACTATCATCTTTAAGAAGATTAATGTTGTAGTTTTTATTACAACAAAGTTCCGTAGTATGTGAAAAAAATGTTCCAATTTAAACATGTAAACAGCCATTTTGAAGTTTTCTCATTTTTGGTACTTTTTCATTAACGGCAGTTCATTATATACAGTTATCCCCTATAAACTATACTACTGAACTGAAGATATATAAGTGAGTTGTTGTTAAATTTAAAGTCCGTAAAATGCCTTTAAATTTTGCTCTATTGACTAATGTAATTGAATCACTAAAAATAGAATAGTACAGGTTTCTCATTTCATCTGTACTTTTTTAAAGATTATAATAATCAGGGAAAATCGTTCTAATAAAAATATGTATAAAAAATGCAGTAGAAATAAGGAAAAATCCGTTCAGAAATAATTTAAAAAATTAACTTAAATAACACGAACTAACGTATATATTAAAACGTATACTGTCAGAATTACATGTCGCCTTTTCAACTGTATATGAGGTTTCTCAGCAAATATTAATTTTACTTAAAAGAGAAGTAGCTATTTTTGATAATATCTAAAATTGTTATCAAACAGAAGTATTTAGAATTAAAAAAAATGCAGGTCCCTTTTTCTAACTGTATAATAGGTTTGACAAGGAATATAAATTTTATTTAAAAGTGAAGTACCTTTATTTCAAATTATAACTCACAATTGGTACCAAAGGAACTTTATTAGCATTCAAAACTGCATCCAACTATGCTATATCACTAAAAAATGTACCATGATTTATTAAAAAATTTCGCGGAGAGTATTAAAATGAATCTAAAGGGAATTAAATCAAAATATATGATAATTAACAGACCTCATATACAGAGGTTCCACCTAAGTTGAAATCATGTAAAACTTTCTTAATACATAATAATATACATATTTAGGAAATAAGTCGCTCTATTCTATAAAATGGGGTATATATGGACTACCTAAACGTTTACAGTAAAAATATTTTATTTTATTGGGAAAATAAAAATGATTTATTTAAAGAATATTAAGGAAAATATACAAAAATCGACCGATGCCTTCCTTCATCTCCCCTCATTCAAAATTGGCACGAAAAATATACCGAAAATACTATGGTTATATTTGAAGACATAGAAGATTAAAAACTAAACAAAAAATAAAAAAAATCCAAGCGCATCATGTAATTCATCAACTAATGGGGCTTGTTTTGAGAAATACAAATGTATATTTTTGTAATTAAAAAATATTTTTTTCAAAAGAAATTCAGAAAATAAACAAGAACCTTATCACCGAAACTACTTAACAAATAATTTAATAAATTAACAAAAAAAGTGAAGTGAAATTCCTAATATTAACTTTGGATTACCAACTAGAAACACAAATGAATATTAAAAAATAAAAAAGTTTCATCATAACAACTGAAAGAATTCATTCCGAGAAATACAAATATATTTTTTTTATAATTTGAGAATGTACGTTTTGAGAGAGCTTAAGGCAAATATAAGAAAATTGAGCCATTCTTCACTTATCAAACTCACTTTTTGAAAGCGACTGCAAGAAAACCTAAAATTATCCCATAAAAAAAGTAATAAATAACTTAAGTATCACGATAAATCATTATAACAAATGCAAGTACATTTCTAATAGCTATTTTTCTTCAAAACCACCCTCATACATTGGTACCCTCAAACGTAAATATAAATGACATAGTAAAAAGACCAAACGGAACTCGTTCCGCTTCCAGAAAAAATAAACACCCTTTGTAAGCAAGCAACTCGTTTGGATTACTTTCAGTTTTTCTTTCGCGTCTTCGGTATGTCACGAACATCCTTTTTATATCTAGAAACTAACGGTACATAAAAATAAACACACCGGCAGTTTATCCATTGATTAAAAAAATCTTCCGGCGTTTTACGAACTGCCAAAGCTTTTAATTATCGTAAAGTGTATGGAGAGATAATAATAATAATAAAACAAAATTTTACTGCCGTTTTTAATGTTTATTCGCCGTTGATTGATATCATAAAACTGAAAATTTTATCTAGAAAAAGAATTATAAATAGGTTGTAGTAGAACATTAAAATTTTGGAATGTGTTTAAATGTTTACACAATTATGGCTTGAAGAAAATTGTAGTTCATCAACTTCAATACTATTTATTGGCCCGTGCTTTTGAAGGAAGCGAAAGCTTCGTAACGAACACTTACACATGTGTCATTAGATGAGTTTGGTAATGAAATGCAAAACTTGAAATTGCATTTGTTTCAACACTTCGTTCCAACACCATACTTGCTTGATCTTGAAATAGCCATACAACTTGTTTTCTATGTGAGAAACTGGGACAAGTTTTTAAGATCCTCTTCGTTTATCGAAAATCAATAAATTATAGTAAATAAAAAAATCTAACATCCAATTAATACAAAATACCAACACAAAATTTGCTTTTCGTTTTAATAAACCTTCCAATTTTCTGTTTGAAATATTTTACATTAGATATTTTACATACGTCAGAACAGTACAAAAAAGGTTTACGGATGGTAGAGACCAGGATGCCAAACTTATAAGGGGAATAAACTGGAAAGTGTCCAGTTGAAAGCAT
This sequence comes from Octodonta nipae, assembly GCA_034190945.1. Taxonomy (NCBI): domain Eukaryota; kingdom Metazoa; phylum Arthropoda; class Insecta; order Coleoptera; family Chrysomelidae; genus Octodonta; species Octodonta nipae. The sequence goes on along the minus strand of CM067218.1, from coordinate 34,023,652 downwards.
TTTATAATGGGTTCAAGAAGTGACCAGAAGGGCGCTGGTGTTGAAAGAGCATATGGTGTGAATTGCTATATATAAAATAATATTAATTTTAAGTCACAGGTTTTAATTTTTTTTCAACAAAGGTATTTATTTATTTATTAGTACTCCATCCAACGGCCAAAGGCCAAATCAAGGATGGGCATTTAAATTAGTATACATGCAAAATTAGAAAGTTACATACATATAACATAAAAATCAAATACTGTGTACAACAGCTTACAATATACACTGCTATAAATACGAGAGAGGTATGTAAAATATACAATTTTTGGCGTCCAGTTTCAAATTCACCCTCTTGATACATCATGACCCTAATTGAATGCATTTTGATGGACACTTTTTTTATTGGATTAAACTATATTGCAACAGCTATTGATGAGTAGTCTGGAGATGTGAGACTTAAAAATATCTTCTTAAATAATGTTCCCAAAATTTAATCTGTTATAATTAAAGGGACCTCGTTATAAATTGCCAGTAAATTTAACAGATGAAGTATGTTTGAAATATTATAATTCAACAAATTGGTGAAAAACTCACTTCATGAACCAATTCAATTTTAACTTTTCAATAGTTTGTTGTGTGAACGCTGTATCAGTGACATTTTTTTTTTAAATTTAATGGCTATGCAAATAAATGGTTATATAGTAAGCTAGAAGCAAAACAAATTCAAATTTGTGAAATTTTTCTTACTTATGTGTGATGCAACCTCTTGGTAATCTCCTGTATCCATGTTATGAGTGGCCCACTCCGTTTTCATTTTTCCGGAAGGGTCGTCCATAACCAGGCTTGCCAGGTTAGAGGGGATTATCCCCAAAAAAATAGGGATTGCCATTGGGGAATTTTTTGGGTATATATTTTTCTGGGGATATCTTCTGGTAAAAAATTTCGCTCGGACATAATGATAATTTTAGGTGTAATATTGACAATTTTACCGGATGATTTACTGTTATTATATAACGTACTTATAATAGTTTTTTGATAGTGCTTTGTAATATTATATCTATTCAGATATCATTAATACGTCTGAGATGTTAAAAAATTACAATCAGTAATCATCCACAATTATTAAAAATTAATGTGTTCCTTACAAAAATTTCATATTATGAGATCTACTGAAAGAGTATATAATGTACTTACAACAGTTTTTATATTGATTAGATATTAATTTGGTTATATAATTTTTGGGGATTTTATCACAAATTGTCTCAAATGTAGACATATATTCTAGTTCTTCTTTATCCTGCGCAATCCTAGTTGGTCATCCGTCATACTGTTGTGCATACAGAATTGTTCCCGATAAGTAGTCCCATACCTCTACATTATTTATTCCATAGCCTCAAAACTTTATCTACATAGATATTAAATAAAATGAGGACATTCGACAACACTGTCTTAAGACTTTTGGTGTTCTGAACTCAAGTACCAAAGACATGGAATGAAGGATGGATGGCGACCATACAACACAAAAAATGAAATAATGAAGTTTGTAACAATTACAGAGACATAACGATAACCAATTAATTACGTAATAAAAAAACTGAAAAGTGATTATTTCAGTAAAACTGTATACTTACAAACTAGCTTTTAAGCTCTAAACAAAACAACAATACAAAACAACTAATTCAGACTAGAACATATTCGTTTATCGAACCGCTCAGCTCTCGCGGCGATCTAATATCTTTTCAATCCATTAACGATTTATTTTTAATTAACAAAATGTGGTTTATATTTGTTGAAATGGTTAGCCATATATTCTTTTAGGTTCTACATTTGAAGCTTAGCAAGCGTTTTAAATTCAAAAGAATCTGTTAATGACCGTAAAAATGGGTGCGAAATTCATTTGCTCGTTTGACAAAACTATAGATCTTTTTTAAAAAATGTTATAAGGGTTCTTAATGTGTTTTCACCTGAACTGTTATTCCTCAAAATGTTTGCACTTATACCATTTACCCCCTATATATAGAAGAATTAAGAATTTCCTCCTTTCTTGAAATGGGTTAAAGAATTTGAAAGAAAGCACTTTTCTGAACAGAGAAATCTGCCGTACTGGAGTACTACTAATAAATTATGGATTCATCCACAGTACGTGCAAATATGGCCCAAACAAATTATTTAAGCAGTTCAATAAGTGTAGAGAATAACTCGAAATGGTTTCAAGAAGTGAACGGTATGACTTTAGCAAGATCGCACTCCATTAAAAAGCTTTCGGATTATTTCGTTGAAGTTTTTCTAATCAGATGAATTCGTCACAGAAGCCCAATCGAGTAGCTGTTCACCCGATTTGACGGCACTTGAAGAAGATTTCACTGATAGACCAATCAACAGAGCAAAAATTAACTGATAATGTGTAAAAAATACTATCAGGATACCGACTGTGCTATCACATTAACAACGATTCGTAGCGATATTTTGCTATGTTTTCCACTCGCAACTATGGTTTTTTACTTTGTTATAAACAATTGAAGCAAGAAAATTACGTTTATAAAATCAAAACTAATAAACTAATCTCAGTGGTGTCAACAGGTCAATTGTAAAGCATGAAAATACCAATGAAATGAGCCCAGGCTCGATCCGATTGAATCATTAGTAACAGGGAAAAACAAAAAATACTGGAAAATGTAGCATTTTTTAAAAAAAATCGAATCTTCGTCACTTTAGAAGCTGTAGAACTGGGCTTGTAAGAACTGATAGTAATTTATATCTATTTTACCTATGCCAAAACTAGGCGCTACCAGTTTATTAGTTTTTGAACAATTGAGATATAAAGTTTTTTGTTCCCTATTTCTGCTTTGTGCCTCCATACGTCATATATAATCAAATTTCAATTTTGAAAAAAGTTGTTGAAAGTAGAGTCTACAAAGCCTCAATTCTCATTTTTCACTAAATGTATGTGAAAAATATTAGCAAACATGACCAAAAATGGGCGAGCGTATGAATGTATCCAAGGTGTGGGGGAAGCACGGTTGTTGAGGGGAACTGTTTAGTAATATATAGTATAGGCAGCCTGTAATTTATAAATATATTTTTTTGCTTTTGTCAGAAACTAATTTAGATATTTTCAAGGCTTTTTTGACTTATTTAGTTCAGTGTTTGTTTCACTTTAATATAAACCTATTGCCTTAATTCTGGAGTTCTCTATAAAATATTGTATAAATATATTAATAAACAAACAGTTCTCATTTGATATAATAAAATCGAACAAAACGCTCTGTATATAAGCTTTTTTAGCGATTAGATTCTTTCACCATCTGTCAGAGTGACAGTTACTATCGATAATAATTATTGTTATCAGTTCCCCTCAACAACCGTGTTCCCCCCACTACTCGAACACATTCATACGCTCACCAAATTTTGGTCATTTTTGCTAACATTTTTCGTATATTTCACAACATTTAACGAAAAATGAAAATAGAAGCGTTGTAGAATGATACCTCTTCTTCCAATATCTCTATTCTGAATTGATGTTTGACGATCCATGTCGCATGGAGACGCACTGCAAGAATAGTGGACTAAAAATGTCATATCACAATTATTCAAAAACTAATAAACCGATAACGCCTGGTTTAGTCACGCATAAGGTATATATCCATTACTATCAGTTCCTACAAGCCCAGTTCTACAACTTCGATAGTGGATGAGTTATGATAATATAAAGAAAACCGCTAAATTTTCCAGTATTTTTTTATTTTCCGTGTTACTAAAGATCCTATCGGATCGATCCTGGGGTCATTTCATTGGTATTTTCATGCTTTACAATTCACCTGTTGACACCATTGAGAGTAGTTTATTATTTTTCATTTTAAAAACATGCAACGAGAAAAAATGTAATTTTCTTGTTTCAATTGTTTACAATAAAGTAAAAAAAACATAGTTGCGGTGGAAAAGGTAGTAAAATATCACTACAAATTGTTCTTAATGTGATGGCACAGGCAGTATCCTGATAGTATTTTTTGCACGAAAAAATCTCTATTGATTGGTCTATGAGTGATTAAAAAACGAGGACTGAAAAGTGAAGAATATAGAAAATTAGACCTTTTGAATAACTGAAGAGTTGATCAAGCGAATTGAGGAACTGGAACAAACAAAAGACTGGGAAGCAGCCAATGACTAATAATATAAATGAACCCGGCACTTTCATATACGAAAAATGGGTTGAAACATGAGAAAAAAATAGAAAGAGATACAGATATATTTGTTTACAAATATTCCGGCTCCAACAATAGCGTCCAATCAGCATTAAATTAAAGGTCATGTTATTCAGATTCAATATAATACAACTACGTACCTATTACACAAATATAAATATATTAAAATCCATCAAAAGATGTGCACAATAATAAAAACAATTAGTCGCTTAATTACTAATATGCAACAGTAACTATCAAAACATTTATTTATTCACATAAAATATAGTTTTATTTACTACTTAAGTGACCTTTTGTAAAACTCAGTTAACACGTTTTCCTGCATATATAGCACTGAAATACCATTGTCTTATTGTTTTTTTTACACGTACACAAGATTATCAGTGATTTCAACATCAAAACACGTTAAATAATACGAAAATTGAAATTAACCTCAAATCCAAACATAAACAAAGCGGAACTGTCGGTAAAGTGCGCTATTGCCTGATCCCCACATGAATCGTAACGATTCCGTAAAGCGTCAGTGTAGATTGCCTAGATTTAAGCATTATTTGTTACAATTGAAAGAAGTTTGGCACCGGAAAGCATCGGTAAGCATGTGTTTACTATTTACCGGCAAACTTGTTTCAACCCATTTTTAATGTAAACAAACAGGTCCATTTATATTAGTAGTCATTGGAAGCAACCATGTCCGATTTCCCTGTTCTCGTAAACCGAATACACTTTTACTACATCTTTCCTCACCTGCCAGGTTGCCACAACAAACAAAATTGGATAGAGGTAGGGATATTCACAAAACATCGATGCATCGAATCCATTCGATGTTTACCATACGATACATCGGATTGATTCGATGTTTTGACAAAGATCTTTTCCATTCGATGCATCGATGTTTTTTATGAAAAACATCGAATCAATGAAAAAAACTAACTGCCTGACTAATAATGAATTAGAACATTAAAAATATATTATAATATTAGTTCATTTAATCAAGATCAAATTAATAATTTTTAAATAATTTTAATTAACACTGAGTGACATCTGTGAGCAGCTATTGGACTTAAGGTACTAAAAGTATGATTATTCTCTTCAGCCATTTTGGGTCCAGCTACCACTGCTTCTCTATGTTCACAATTTATTGGGCCTCAGTTTCAAATCAATGAAAATAGGCAGGGAATGAAGCAGAAAACGTATGTTAAGGTTCTCATAAAAAATTGTATTAAAACTACATTTTTTTGAATAAATTAGTTTTTTGATAATGAATTTTACATGTTCAAAATCACGGTATGTTTTTCTACAGAGGAATTGAAAAAAAAAGACTATTATTATGTGTAAAAAATCAAACGGATTGAAAAATATATCTATATCCCACTGATAACCTTAAAAGTATGAAATGGGTTCAACATATGGAACGGGAAGGAAATTGGCTATCGAAGTGCCTACCTAATCCCGTTTGTGAGAAATACTTTGTTATCATCTCCCAAAAATTTAACAACTATATGTTTTGTCTCGTTTGTTTTGCTTATTAAATTGTACATTATTTTCTGTAAGTAATATTCCAAAATTCTATACCTGGGAATTAAATTAGGAAAATAATACTTTAAAGAAAAAACCTTAAATTTTTAGGTTTTAAATTTAGTTTTAAAGAGAAAACTTTGTAAAATAACATTTTAGGGCCGAGAAACAGTTCTGTTCGTGTCAAATGTGTTAATAATCAGTGGCCTAACACACGCCTTCCTGCGTTCTCAACAACTCAAATCCAACCCTCTTTAGAAGCTTACTTAATATTTTTCAGGTTTCAAATTATTAATTCATACTTAAAGGGGAGCCAAAATGCATTCATTGTAAATAGGTACAAGGCAAAACTGATAGACGAACCAAAAATGGCTAAGAAGAATACCTATGTTTTTAGTACCCTATTGAGCCCCGATTCTTGTTACCATTCGATGGCTTTACTATTCCAAAGATGACGAAAGTCGTATGAAAATTGACATAATTTAATGAAAATTAACCAGTAAATTAAACTTTAATAGTAGGTAATGTTTTTTGTAATTGTTGTTTTAGTAAAATAATTCTATTTGTATTTTTTATTTCAAGTATGAAGCTATATAATATATGGCGCTCATGTAATTAAACTTCTAACCAATACTTAAAAAACTAAATACATTATTCCAGCTATTAGCACTAGACTTCTGATACCCTGACTCTATGTTCACCTCACAAAAGCGGAACTTAACGCATTTAAGTAATTGGAAATGGCGAATATCAAACTATTACACAAAGTATTCGATGTTGAAAAAACATCGATGTTTTTTAGCGATGTATCGAAAAACATCGATGCAGGGTTCCGATGTTTTGCATCGAATGAAAACATCGATGTTTTTTCTCGATGGACACCCCTAGATAGAGGTGATAAGAAAACGTACCCATACTACGTGACCCGGTCATAGGGGTCTGCACACCATTGGTCACAGAAGGCGGGGGAGTGGGGTTCAGGTTTTCGTCACATAGTCAATATCCTCTAGGGATATCTCCGGCTTGTTACTAATGGTGGTTACCGAAGGTGGAGGAAAGTAAAAAAAATTTAAAAAAAGTTAATGTAGTATGGGTTCTTTACCAAACCCGGTGTAAAAAGATGATAGGATACTCAACAATGTCGTTAAAATGAATTTCGTCAAATCGAATGAATAAAAAAAATTCATTTAGACAGAATATTTGAAAATGCAATGTGAATACAAAGTATATTCACTAACTATATTTAAAGGATCCATCAAAACTTCCTTTTGTAGTCATTTTACCTGTACATTGTCGTAGTGTGTAAAAGTTCTTTTTAACATTAAACAAACTCTGGAATATTTATATGTATATGTATGTCAAAACTGTCTTCAATTTTAATACATACTGAAAACGCATTCCAGTCCATTAATTTAAAGCAAGTTAACATCATTCCTCATAAGAGTTGCCGTCATCGTCAAACAACGTTTCTACATCACTTACTTAAATCGATTTGTTTTCTAGGAAAATTAATTGTTTCAATTTAGTTGGTTATTAACCTAAATTTTCTTTGCACAAGGCAACGTTTCAGTGTTTCTTAGTCAATCATTTGATTTACTGAACTGCACGTTGTTATGATGCATGTCGGTTTAATAATGGCAATTATTGTTATAATATGCGCTATTAGTTTGAACTGAATGTGTTTTCATTTTTACTTTTTACTGAAATAATTCTAATACCATGATTATTCAATATAGAAACATGTTTTAGTTCCGTATTCGGTTAACTTTTCCTCAAGTAGTAGCGAGACACCTGACTTGAATATATTCTTAAAAAATGTGACTACAGTTTCGACACGGATAGTGCTCTCATCAAAAAGAATAGAACAGTCATAAAGAAGTCAGATGGTCACAATATTTTGTCACGTTAAATTAATTGGCTTATCACTCAATACCAACATATGCCCTGCATTGGAATTGGAATTTACTATTTACAATGATTCATCTTAGAATCATTGTAAATAGTAAATTTTTTATGGTCTTATATCAACAAATTAGCAGTAAGTTTTGATCTTTTTATTATATATATCTATATACTTTCAATTGTTGCTGATTTGGCACTGCCAGTTTCATGAAGCTGAAATGGGGTAAGTTACAATATGTAAGACCGATTTTCCAGTAAATTTCATAAAAATAGCAGCCAAATATTAGACAATGTTGTATGTGGATTGAGTTCATACTTGATAGTAAAGGTAACCAGATAGGCGACGAGAGTTGCAACGACGAGGAACTAGTTGTTTTTGGGTGGCTCTAACAATTTCAACAATAAAGTTATTCACACTTTTTCGGCGATTATTAAGGACGACTCCTTCAAACCTAGGAATGTTTGACGGCAACCATTTTTGCTTTTCTAATAAAATGTTTTACGGTTTCAAATTCTGGGAAACCTCGATAGATACAATTGAACTACTTAATGCCAGCTTTACCACTGTGTATACCTATATTACTGATTACGAAGATCAGCAGTTTTTGAATACCAAAAATTTCTTTATGTTTCTCACAGTTATTATATCTAGTTTTGAGGGCATGTTAATAATTCTATCAACTGTGCCCCAATTTGTTGGTAACAAACTTTTCACGAGCTGAAGATGCAATTTGAGTAGGTCTTTAGAAAGAAAATCGACGTCATCTACTTGCTTGGACGAGCTCCCGAAATAAAGCACCACCCACTCAAGAAAGGAAAATACTAGATATAGCCGTAGCTAGGGAAGCACTATTAGTGTATTTCATCCTTGAAAAAGCCACGTACAATTGTGGGCGAAATGTCGGGAAGATTTTGCCTATATGTTTGTGAATATAATATAAATAAAGTAATTTAAAAAAATGACACGGTTCAAATTGGAAAAATCAGAATCAGCTATGACTTTGGTGATGAAAAATCCATGTTCTCATTGAACTTTAATAGAATATTAAATTTTGGAATAATTTAATTCTTGGATTACATAATTCAAACATTATAATATGATATTTTTTTTCGATAGGGAAACGGATCGTAGAAGCAAAATTTGCAATCAAGAATTTAATTTCCTGTATATTTTTCAGATATATTGTCAAAATTTATATATTACTTTCGATATCCTATTGATAAAACTCGATAATTTATAATTTGTCTCCAAAAGTAACGTTAGGATTTTCGCTTAGATTTTTTCTGTAAACTTTGAGAGCTCTGTATTTTTTTTCAAAATTTTAGTCTCAATAGTTTTGGAGATAAGGGGGAATGGGGTAATTGTTGATTTATTTCCAATTTATGGTTTAAAGTATCCCCCAAAATCAGTATTCGTTTAGTTACGCTATTCTAATTTGGTCACCAAACCTCTATTGATACCAAATTTAATTTTTTCACTTGGCCCAGTAGTTTCGGAGAAAATAAGCTTTAACAGGCAAAAGTGTGATTCTATAATGGTTTCCATTCATCAGAGGTATGGAACCCCAAAAAAGAGAAAGTTTTCAGGCATCTAATTTCTACATTGAGAGAATACAACTGGGATAGAAATAATAAAATTCGCAATAGAATCTATACAATATTGTTTCCAAAATACAATTCAGTAACAGACGTGGACAGAATGGAAACTTATAGGTTTGCTTGGCAACTACTTCAAAAATATACTAGACAGGTAGGTAATTAATTAATTTGTACATAAGACGTACATGTTATTGTTCATACTTATTACTTAGTGCACTTTGAATGTGCAATTACTATTTGTGGTTAAATCTGTACATAAGTGCTCAGTAGGTACCTTCCTGCTTAAGTGCTTATTGTGTAGTGTTATGTCTTGATAATTATGTTCGTTTGAAGTCGGTTATTTATTTTTTATTAATTATGAACTCCACGTTGACTTTCGTTATCTGCGCCTTTGTAACGTGTATGAATGTGCACAGATTTTAGGGTCTTACATGTTTCTCATCTTATACAAACTGGAAGAACTCAATAATGATTGGAGATCTTTTATCAGGTAAGATTGTAATCGGGTCAATAAATGACTGAGCTTATATAAATTTACCCCGTGAAAAAAGTTCCACTTGAATGAAACCTTGGACGTTGTTTTCTTTCCAGTGAATATCAATAGAAAGAATCAGCAAATGTAGACACCTTGAGGATTTTCTGTACGGTCAGCATATGCAGAAAGCCGCTGCCGAACTTTAGAGCGATCCTTCAAGGAAAAAAAATACGCCTTACCTTCGCACACCGGTAGACATGAGAAGTACGCCCAGCTGTTCGTTTCTCGAGTTCCGGAGCAAGAGTTGCAAAACTAAACCGGAACAGATTCGAAGTTCCCACCGATAATATTGGATATATGTTGTAACATTATGTACTGTCGTAGTTACAGTTTCGTTTTAGAGACGGTGGGTGAATCCAGATCGTCTTTCAATTGTATACCGATATTATAAAATGCTGGAAGATCGAATTTGATGTCGATGAAATTGATATCGTTCGTGTCAGAGGAAACTAGTTATGCAATACGGTTTCGTCAGTCTTGTTAAACGGAAATTTAATATCTGAGATAATTAATGACATAACACTGATAAGTATAAAATATTGTCCACGGTGTTATTACTGTTCGATGAGCAATAGACAAATCCTTTAAGAATAAAATGAGACAAGATACCCAAAATTTTGCAGTATCATTAATCAGCTACGCGAAGAAATATGGGTTACAAGGAGACGAACGGCGTAAATAAACAAGGTATGAAGTTTTTAAGTGTTGTAAAGTATCGATCCAAACCTGAAAGAATAATAAATGAAAATATTAGATACGAATTTAAAACATGACAACCGAATTGAAAAAATCAAAGGAATAAATGTAAAGAATATTTATACAAATTGGCGAAATCTGCCTCTCAGTTAAAATATAAAATTGTAAATGTAAGGGAAGAATTATAGGAAGGCCGAGGACAAAATCAATACCCCAACAGCCAAAATACCTAATACAAGAGGCAAAGAACAACAAGAAATAATAAAAGAAATGTTAAGGTGTAGTGGGAAATTCGGACAAAGTGATTTTGATTGTTCATTTGGGTTTACTCTCCTCCCAGTAGTTACCGAAAAACACATACGTTAAATACCTGACAAAGAAATCGCAACACCCAGAAGGAGATGTTTAAATTTAATATTGTTTTGATAAAACATAGATGCTATATTAACGAGTAAATTTGAATAGAAAATACCAAGGAGTGTAATTTTTTGTATAAGTTTGTTGATAATGTTTTTGTCCAAAGCGGTTATCTATACACTCCTCAACACGTGTTGGCATTGATTCAATAAGGTGGTCTGTTTCTTCTTGAGGAATACTATCCGAAGATCTCCGTATTCCATGTCTTAGAACCTCCAAAGTCCATGGGGGCGGGGGTAAATTTCCGAGCCTTCTACCCATCATACCCCATGGGCGAAAGATCGGGGGATTTGGGCCGAGTAGTCAAATCCACTTCCCGGTGGCTACCCATAAAACTTTAGGAGTCATGGCAATCGATTCCAGACCTCGTTTCTGGCGACACGGCGGTGCCCGTTAGTAACTAAGAAAGGAGAGGGCCCCCACCCTCGAGTCTGATCTGTCTATTTACACAAGTAGTTCGCCAAACACACTTTCCTTTGGGATTGAGCGCAAGGTAACTTGTTAAGCCTTTAATACAAGTAGTCGTTAGACCTGCTTTCCTTCAGGATTGTGTTGATGAGACGACCTTGTGGGTAAAAGTGGGACTGTCGCTTGAGCGCGACCTAGTATTCGAGACGAGAGCCCTTTGCCAACCTCTTGCCTGTTACTCCTAAAACTAGGACAAAGCGTCCCGCAAGTAGAGGCGCCTACACCTTGAAAGCGGATGTCAGTCTCGCCCAGAAAAGTAAAAGAGGTAGACTCGTAGGAAGTCGAACGTGTCACCCATCGGCGTAGACTATCTTAAATAAACTGGGGTGTTCGTAAGATACCAAAATGGGGAGTGCGGGTGGAGAAAAGTCCCCACTGGGTGAGGTCACCCTTACAGTGTAGGAAGGTAGACGACGGCCGTTTGAACTGTCGGACTGGGGGGGTCTCGTTGCTGGTGGGAATGACCAGTCTAGTATCCGAGGCAAATCCTAACTTAGTCCACACCTGCACCCGAAAAACCGTGTTTGGCGCTGTCATGCTGCCAAGACTAACGGTGATATACTTCCATGTGTAATAGTAGTAACGCCTACTGTTCGGAGTACATATCCCTCAACATTAAATTTAGGTTGACGTCTTTCTCCTCGACGTCGTCTAACCCTTCTTCGGCCATTATGTTCACCCAAGCAGAATCGAGAATCATGAGAGAAGACGACCTGATGCCTTTCCATATTCCAATATTGGCGTTTTCTGCACTACTGCAAACCTTGCCATCGATGTTAAGCGGTGTGAAATAAGTGAACAGAGACATGTTAAGATGACTTTGCAGAGCACAAATCACACAACAACTACAATCAACTGTCAATGATTTTGTGTCAATAGTTGGCAAGTTAATCTACAATTATTCATGCCATAAACAGGATGTCGTAATATATCAGGCACAAAAATGTTAAATAAACCAGTTCAAAGAAATAATATATTGCTGTACGTAAATTTAAAACCAAGTCATAATAAATTGAAGCTGCAAGATCGAGTAACATAGTCTAGCCGGATGAAGAGAAGAAAGAAAAAAACGTTTAAAACAAACCATTAAACAAAAGTTATTATCAAAAGTATAATATATGCATATAATTAAAGATAATTTATCCATTCACTGAATTTTTTTTTAATATTGACATTATTTTATTAATCAAATATTGTAACATAAATGCAAACTATAAATTTCAAAAATAAATTCATTAATAAATTCAAAAAGTGTAGGTTCACTTTAATATTTTCTATAATATGGATAGACGAATTAGAAATCGATTAAAAAATTAGGTTAAACTAAACATCGAAAAACCGTATTAACATTGGCAATAAATTATCCCATGAATGCATATACTATTGACATATCGCGTTATATTTTTAGTCAAAAATTTATCTGCAAATGAAGCAATAAATTCATTTTTACTAAATTTCTACTAACAATTGGCTCAATAGTGTGAAGTTCATTTATCTGTTAAATTTTTTCAATAATCCATTAATTGATGTGCCATCGGTTTGTTCTGGTATTTATGTGGCGACAAACAATGCCTAACGGCATAACAAAACAGCCTTTGTCTAACATGCCAAAAATAAATTTCGTCTGCTTTCCCCTGAGTCATGATCGAGGCCGTTTTGTAAATTGCCTGTATAAGAAAAATATTAAATATGCATGGAAATAGATGGAGCCGTGTCTGTTCAGATAGCATGAAACTTTTATTGTCGGTCGTAATTTTTTTACGAGCACAAATATCACATCGTCGGAACAGGCCTCAAACGTGTGTGTGTGTGTGTATGTACGAGAGTCATTAATAAAAAATATTATCACATGCAGACAAAATTAAGTCATACATGAAAAAATTCGCTGGAGGAAATTATATACTGATCTTTATATAACCTTATTACATTAAAATTTTCTATACCATTCAGCTTTTTCTCTGATAACAATGAGGACAAAACTCTTAACAGGTGTACACTTTATTGTGTTTTATACAGGGTTTCCAATTTTAACTATCAGAACGAATTAACTCAGAAGGGAAGTTAAGTCACCTTTCACATTAAGATCAAGGGTCAAGGGCATTCAAGGCCAAATCTAATTTTACATTTACTTTTTTATGGATTTGGATAGTGTTAGTTCAAACAATTTTGAACATGTTAATCTTCTTTTAACATTCAATGTTATATTTTTCTAAATATTCTGGTAGATTATTAGCAAGAAGGTCCATGTAACTGCCTCCATTGATTGTGTTCTGAAAAATTCGCAAAGTTATCATAAAGTCGGTACCCAAGTGATTGTCAAATTTACTGATGATAAGTATCTTAGATTACTGGCTGTTTTAAGAGACGTTCGCATGAATCCTAATGTTAGTATGAGACAGTTCCTGAGTGAACTTGGCTACCCTCGAAGTACAGCAAATCGGTGACGGTATCACTTAAATGAATGAATACCGACTGACCTTTGAACTTTTACCATTGGGCTTCACCACATTTGGTTCTTTCCAGAAACTCGTTTTGGAGATGAAGCTACTTAATCAGCATATACGAAGTATAAAAGTTTGGGTAGAGATTTGTAATGGTGTAATTATTAGGCCACAGTTGAGAACACAATCAATGGAGACAGTTAGTTGGACCTTTTTGTTAAAATCTACCATTAAATGTGGTTCCAAAAGGATGGCGTTCCAGAAGAATTGCGTTCCAGGGCACAATCCGTTACCCGCTCGAAATGTTTTGAACCAATTGTCCAAATCTACAAAAAAAAGTAAAAGTATTGGTAATCACATTCGATTTTTCCTTGAATGCCCTCGGACATGTTCGAGATACTATATATAAGTAAATAAGAAAATTCTTATTTCCGTGGTCCCTTTTTTTTATCGGTTACCATATGAAAAACTCGATTTGAACCTGAATGCCCTTGACCATATGGTTAACGGTGATATTACTATCAGTTGCCACTCTTCATACTCTACAACATTAGTCATTAGTCGACTACGATTACTTTGCTGGAATTCGTGTTTTGACAAATACCCTTATTTTTTGTGATATAGTAAGTTACCTACAGCGATGCATTTTTCTAGAAACTGAAAGGCTGAGCACCCGTATTGTAATGATGTAGACATAGTCAAAATACAGTTCTCCGTCTGTTTCGGTAGCACCCGATACTAATATGTAGAGACTTGAAAAAACATTAAAATATTACTTGAAAAATTGCAATATAATATCTAATGACCAGACTGAATTCTAAAAATCAGCTAAGAAATTTCTATTACATAACAAAAACCGAAACCAAAAGTCAATGGCATAAGTCATCTTTCACCTAACCTTAGGATATACCCTAATAGAATACAATTTCAACTATCCAAAACAATTAAGCCGTTTGAGAGAAATCTTTGAAAGGCAATCTTAATGTTTAATTGTTTTTTTTTTCAATTTTCTAGAAAAATTTTCACCTGACAGAATTATGTGGTACCAGTTCGGGATATTATTTAACAATACAGTTCAAATTATTCATATCTATGTGATAATAGATAAAAAGAGCGGCCTTCATTCTAGACTGAACGATGGAAACGAAAGCTTCTTATGAAATAATATACTTCCCTTCTCCGATTACCTCCCTCCCTATGTTTCCCTGTCAATGTGTCACTCTTAGTAGCTATTGGACATAAATTTCAGAAAAATTAGTATAATTGTCACTATTTTGTTCTTAATTTAAATATAATTGTAAAGTAACATACGACGTGTAAGTTTTTAGATTATTTCATAGATACATATCCTGGGTTAAAAAAAGTCAAAAACCGGTGTTTTAACATTATTATTATTTTACGTTTTCTTGAACTTGTTACTTGATGCTTTCAGCTGGATAGTTTTTCAGTTTAATCCCAATATAAGTTTGCCATTTTTGTCTCAACCCTGTATAAACTTTTTTTCCCAGTGGGGTAACATCACCTTGCCATAATTTGATATTATATTGAAAATGTAGGTAGAATTTTTTGAAATTAAGCAAGGATATAAGAAACTTATTTGGCATTCAAATATATTTGTAAGGATTCAAGGTATAGGTACATACCATGATTTATATTTTATTTTTACTTTTTCTTATAACTTATCAACTCCCCACAGTTTGGATATTTTTGCGAAACAGTATGCAAATATTTTGACAATTTTATATTTGGCTTATCACTAACAAAGAGATGTTTTATATTAATCGTTTGCAGATGTGACAGAATAATACCTATTTATATAGTTACATACCGGTAAATCTAAATTATACAGACACCATATGCGGGTCGATATAAATCATTGTAGGACATAAAATTACTATTGCTGATACGATTGTATAGTTTTCTCAAAAGGAAGTAAACTACCAGTCGTTTGTCAGATTAGGTCGTTAACCTTTTTATTGTCGACAATACATGTGATCATATTTCACGTCTATATGAATCACTATTTTACTGCCTTTTTACAATCAAATTGTATTTTTTAAATGTATGGACATACCGCACATGAGTATTATAAGTCGAATATTATTATGAACATAAGCTTTTATGGGCGTGCAGACAATTTTTAAGGCAGAAAATATTGGAATTAATTTTAAAAATTGCTATAAAAGAATTTCATAAAAACATGTCTAAATACTGTTACTCCCGTCGCACATTGGTTCCGACAGCTCGTAGCTTGGCAAATTAAGAAACCCAAGTTGATTTTGAAATGCATGGAAATCCCAGATGGTGTTCTATAATTACTGCATGTATCCTTTATAATTTCTCCATGCCTTTCTTATCAAATTAAGGGATATTTAAAACATCGGAGTAAATCTGCTATCGTAGAGCGTAATAAAGGAATTATTGCGGAAGTTTATAGTTCCATATTGCAAAAAATAAGGTGATATTTATTTGTTTTGGATTTAATATTTTGTGTTGTGGTGTTATTCCAATAAGTGCATAAACATTAAGTAAAGATGCCAAAACCATAATTGAGGAAACAACTGTGAAGTTTTTGTTTGCGAAATATGAGTGTGGAAATAACAATGATAAAAAGCAACTGAATTAGGATACGTCTTAGGTACTTACACTTGATTTATTGTATTTTTTACTTTCAATGTAGATCAGTAAGTTATTATTACTAAATGTTTACTCAGGCGAGGAAATGTTAAAAATCAGATATAAGTTGAAAAGAATTCCCTTATAATGCTTCAACAAATCAAACATACAATGACATTGTTTTTTCAATGAATGACTTCTTTTAAAAGCATTTATTACGAATCGATTGAAAAGTAATATTATTTCATAAATGAATAAATAAATACAAAAACTAAATATATTACTAAAAACAATCATTGAAATTGAAAACTACATATATTTCACTTTTTATTTTACTATTTCCGTTTCGGAAAATATTATTCACGCACCAGTAAGTACTACTCGTATCAACTGCCAAAATATCTGCACTGCATTATGTTAAACCAATGTAATTGTCAAGAAGATATTGAATTTTCCTAAACAAATTGTGAGTGATGTAACTTTCCAGTAGTTAAAGACTTTTCAAAACCGGTTCTGTAATTACCCCCTAAAATAACCTTTTATAGGTACCTAACCAGGACATGATATTGTTGATCCAAATTGAGCTTTAGGATTTGAATTAGGCGCCATTAGAGTTGTGTGAACATTGGTATTTTGCATTTTTTCAGTTGGTATCGAAACACATGGCAAATTGATTATGACGACGTATACTGTGCAGCAATGCATATATATTCTACAAATTTATTATGAAAACAGGCGATCAGTTACCATTACATTAAAAAAACCGTGATCACTTTTTGAACACAATAATGTGCTAGTGTGGGTGCAATCCGTGATATAGTGCAAAAGTCTGAAAGAAGTTTGTTTCTTAACACAACCCAAAGGATCCGATATCAACGTAGAGGTTGTTCAAACGAAAACAATCCTCGGGTATTATGCTTGAAGAACTCATCACGAAAATTCGTCGCCGTTCGCAGCAATAGACGCATTCATACGACCATAATCAACTAATTTGAACAAAAGAACTGAATTTGAAGACGTAACATTCAATTGACACAAGAACTTAAAGAAACGGATCACCAGAAACGCCATATATTTGTGAAGTGAGTTTTGGAAAACACAGTAGTTGATGATGATTTTTGTAATAAATCATATTTTCCGATGAAGCCCATTTGTATTTAAATTGTTGCATCAGAGGTAGTGAAAATGCCCATATTATTCCAGAAAAACATATGCATGCACAAAAATATACACTGTCTGGTGTGCACTAGGGGCTGGACTATTCAATGACCCATACTTTTTTGAAGAAGAAACCCGTTACTTTCAATGATCTACATATCAAACAGCACATGAAATACTCACATACTTCAAACCAAATATCCTGGTAGTGTTTATCGCTCAGAGAAGTGACATCAATTGGCCACCAAGATTTTGCCATCTTACCCCATTAGACTTTTTTCAATAGAGCGATTTGAAGGAGAGAGTTTATGTCAACAAACCCGCTACAATTACAAAGCTACAAGAGAACTGGAATTGCTGAAATATTTGAAAGAATTACGAAAAACTACGCTAAAAGATGGCATCATGGCAACAGAGCCTTAGAGGGCATTAGGCTGACATCAAATTCATAACAAACTGCTAAATTTGTACTTTATACTGATAGCAATAAAATTTATACTGATAGCAATAAAATTCGGATTTTTCTAACATTTTTATTTTTCTTTAGAAAGCAAATCCTAAAGTTCTATTTGGATCACACTGTAGAACTCACGGTGTATGATTACACAGTGCTTCCGAAAATTAACGAATAAAGTCATTATTTCTGAAAGTGAGTTTTTCAAAAAAAATCCTCAAACACGTTGCTTTTGTTTTAAACAAAGGTACTTTTTGATACACAATCCTTATTTGTGACGTAATCATTATTCCAATTAATTTACATAGCGTCATGCTAATTGAAAGACCGTGTCATTCTACGTACACATCGTCTTAAATTATGGTAACTTAGCGACTGAGAATTTTTTTATTACTGTCAGATGTTTAAACACAACGTTTTGTACCCTAACACCAAACTTTTATTTTTGCACTCGACGCACGTTTCAACAGCGAAGCTGTCATCATCATGGAGTAAACCAAAACTTTGTGTTTATACATCTGTGACACGCCAAAGGTTCCACAGTTTTTCCAGTACTGTCAGATAAAAACTTGAAATCGCATTTTGTTGTTTTTTTTTTAATTTCCTTATCGATTTTGTTTGGAAAAAGCAGTGTGTTTGAACTGTTTATTGAATAGTGAATTGTCATTTTTTTTTAGAAATGGTGAAATTCAAAATCAGAAGATCAACTGAAGTTTTGTTGGCAATACAAGAGTATCATCACTCAACAAGAGTATCTTAACCAAGTTTCAATATGGCAGCATCCACAGTTCACAAAATTGTGAAGAAAGCAGAGTATCATCTTTATAAGGTATATCTTGTTCATGAGCTATCTGAAGACGACTGTGCACGATTGATAATAATTTAGTAAAAAAAAATGTATTTTTTTCCAACGAGGCTACGTTTTTGAAGCGAAAGCTTCTTAACGGAGGCCCACACTTACACATATGCAAAAAAGATAAACAAGGGAATGAAATGCATAACTTTAAATGTCATTTGTTTCGACCCGACCCCACCGACCGATACTACTCACTGGCTCGATCTTGAAATGCCTATCCTATTCAGTTCTCTGTGTAAGAAACAGGGACCAGATAATATATTAAGTCTCTTCTTTCATAGAAAATCAATAATTTATAGAAAATATACTAATCTACAATACCTGATATGCTGTGGAACCTTTGGTGTGTCACAAATGTAAAAACACAGTTTTACACCCTAAAACCAAACCTTTAAGTTGTCATTATCAGGGAGTAAACCAAACTTTGGTTTATATCTATTACTAAGAGTGACACAAATAAAGAAAAATAGAGGCAGTGAGATAACGAGAAAAGGGAAGCTTTCGCTTCCATCGTTCAATCTCAAATGACTGCCACTTTTTTTGAACGGCCATGTCAACAGGTAAAACTGCCATTATTGGGCTACCACCAATCCCCCATGGATGATGGAGTATCGCACTCAACATGTGAATGTGGTGCGAAATAGTCCAAAGAAGAATTTTGGGTCCCTATTTCTTTGACGTGAACCTTGTGCCAGATATTTGGAGTTTCTTCGAGGCTACCTTATTCCTGACCTAATAAATATATATACAAATGAAGAACGTGATCTTAAGAGAAATGTCATTTTCTTTCAACAAGATGGTATACCTCCCCATTATGCAGCAGCTGTGCTTATAAGATGTTTCCGAATCGTTGGCTAGGCAGAAGGGGGCCGATTAGGTGGCCATCCAGTTTGTGGGGGTACTTAAAAAGCAAAGTATTACGTTACCAGACCGGCGAATTTAGACGAAGTACAGATTTCGTCAGGAGATACATGGTATACCTTCTGAAGTTATTGAATTGAACCATTATCATTAAATAAATATAAATATAAATAATAATAAATAATTAAATTTATTTATTTATCTAACTTACCTTATGTAGACACGCTCTTTCAAATAGCATGGTCGAAATTTGGTAACTCCATTTAAAAATATTGTCGATTACGTCATATCTCGAATAAAAAAAAGAGTCGTATGTCAAAACGTGCTTTTGTTTAAAACAAAATCGACGTGTCAGAGGATTTTTTCGAAAAACTCTCAATTTCAGAAATAACGAATTTATTCATCACTTTTCGAAAGCACTGTATATTTCAAATCAAATATAGTTTTGTCTAAATCATTTGAATAAAATTGTCACCTAGATCGAAAACGTCATAACCAATCTGTTTAGTTTTTGATCATTTCCAATCTTAATCCCATGTAAACTTATGCAAAGTTGGTGGTAAATGGGTCCGGGGAATAAATAGGGCAAAATTTAGAGAGGTTGTTCCCAATCAATAAAATGGAAATAACAAAACACCAAACAGTATCCATCGCGCTACCAGATTCCAGCGTAGAAGTCACGTCTAAAATTGCCTCATCAGTAATATCAAAGGCTAACTTATCAAAACCGGTGTCCTATGCTGAAATAAAACCTAGTAAGGCAACAATCAATAAATCAACATCAAGCAAACAACAGTTAAAGGAAAATAAACTGTTGCATTCGTTAGAAACTCCAAAGAGACTCAACGACGAAAATAACAAATTATTTAACATAGCTTTTGACACACAACCAGTGGACGTTTTCAATCCCTCCACAGAAGAGTACAGGTTCCTCAAAAACAATTCATCATTGATATCAATACTCAAGAAACGAACGAAATTCTCAACCAAAGAAGTCCAAAGTCTAATGTTGCTGTACCACAGATTTACAGAAAGAAGGGACGTTATGTTAAAAGAGGAATTCGTTCACATTTTAGGAAAAACATTGGATTTGACCGATGAGTATATTTCCGAACAAATCCTTGTCGAGTTTTTAAGGGAGACGAAATCGAAAAGATACATCCCCATAAATGTTTGGGTGCAAATGTTCTCGTTGTATCTGAGAGGAAATCTTGATGAAAAGATACGGTACTGTTTCAATGTTTACGACGTTAACAAAAAAGGATTCATTGGAAGGGACATCATGTTCAGGTAAGCTACAAAATTACACTTTTATAAATCGCGAAAATGAAAGGTTCTCAATTTTCGTAGAGTAATGCTGCGATCTCACGAAACATATCGATATACAAAAACCGGCCATAAATACTAATGTTTCTCAAATAATGCGAATATACCTTTTTTCTTCTTCTTCTTAGTCTTAAAGGGCCCATTCTACTCACTAGAAACATCAATCACTGCTTTTCTTCTCACGACCTTATGTACGACATCTCACGTCTGAAACATCTGAAACTCATAGATGCCGATATTGTACAGGGTGTCCCATAACTAATGGACAATACGATAACTGCAGTTCGAGGCGGTGAAATTATACCGATTAACAGAAACATGCATTAGTCAAAATGTTTGTAGTAAACTATATACAGCGTCCTAAAGTTGGTAATTGGTTTTTGAAAATTTGTGATATTTGAAAAACTCCATATATTGAACTCAAATTTGGTACGGCATAGTTTTCAAGGGCGATAAACAAGAATTTGTTATAATTTTTCACGGTACTCCTCCAGTGTATTTGTTACGAAGGTCGAATTTGGCAAATCCATGTTTATTTTTTTAACACCCTATATAATTTGCGTTTCGACGATAAATAATGAAACTGCCATAATTTCAATACAAAAAACGTATACTTGAATTTTCATATTTCAGGGCGTTTTCGAGATATTGTCATTTTAAGACTAGCGCTTAGTCATTTAAA
This sequence comes from Octodonta nipae, assembly GCA_034190945.1. Classification (NCBI taxonomy): domain Eukaryota; kingdom Metazoa; phylum Arthropoda; class Insecta; order Coleoptera; family Chrysomelidae; genus Octodonta; species Octodonta nipae. The sequence continues at coordinate 34,001,942 of CM067218.1, read as the reverse complement.
TAAAACATTAACGGTTTCAAAAACATTCAAGTTAATCATGAAAACAAAAAAAAAGTAATACATTCACTTCATCAAAAATTGACATTGACCACCATTAGCATCAATGCATATAATTACACTTTTATGAAATGTCGTTTACCTTATTTTTAAGAATATTCGCGGTTCCTGAATTCTAGCTAAAAGCATTTCGGGTATTACGTGAAAACCCATAGGATATTTAGAGTACGAGGCGGCCAACATATGCGCCTTGCAAAAAACTTCTTCGAGAAAATTATTTTCAAATTCTATACTGTAATGCATTTAATCTCCTCGGGTTCAAACGGACCAGTGAAGTATAAAAATAAATGGAAAATTCATACAGAAAATGATCAAGATTGAGGATTATAAAAACTAATTGGTTATTCCTCCAATTGAAGACCCACCGCGTTGAATCGTTCGTCAAAAATAGGATGTTTTCAAACGTTGGACTTGAATGATTTTTTTGTTGCCTCCACTGACAGAACTGTAGTACGTGGTAAGTCATGGGCAAAAATGATAACAAATTCTTGTTTCGTGATCGATTTACCCTTGAAGCGCCGAACTATGCAGGATTTTCCAGTACTAAAATATCATCTTCAATTTTCAAAAACCATTTCAATTTGTGTACCGTTGGAGTATTTTACGAGTAGGCTTTTCGAGTATATGTATGCATATCGTCTACACATTGAATTATAATTTACTTATGCACAAACACAAATCATTCCCTTAGTTTACTATTTGCAAACATATTTAATGAAGGCTTTTGCCAATACTCAATTTAAAAACCGAAATAAATCGACAGTTGTAAAGAAGAAATCAATAGTTCATGTCAAAACAACCTACTTAAAAATAATGTCTTTTGAGGAGCTTGTTATCAAGCGTTTTGAATTGCAATATCTCGAAAACGCCTTGACATATTCAACAAGCATACATTTTTCGTTTTAAAATTATGGCAGTTTCATTATTTATCGTCGAAACGCAAATTTACCGGGTTTTAAAAATAAACATGTTTGTCTATGTTCGTAACAAACACCCTGTAGTACCATTAAAAATGATAACAAATCTTGTTTTTCGCCCTTGAAAACTATGCTGTACCAAATTTTCAAAAACCAAATACCCCTTTAGGGCCCTACACATCGTTTACTAGAAACCTTTTTAACCGACTTCCAAAAAGGAGGAGGTTATCAATTCGTCGCGTATTTTTTCGCTTTTTTTTTGTATGATGTTATATTTCTTCTCCTGGTCTTGTTTGGTCTTGTTTAATAGAGTATATATCCGAATTGGTGAAACTTCAAATTCTGGAAAAGAATTCTATTGGTAAAGTGATAAAATTTGTGAATGAACACATGCGTGCATGGAAATCGACCAATATCCCTAATATTTTAGTCGATTTTTCGATAACTCCTTCTGGATGTGTATAGTTTTTTAACGTTTAATCTATTAAGGAAGATCCTTAGGTGATCTCATATACTTTTCTGCGACGTGCAACTTGCAGTTTTGCAGATAATCGCCGAAAATTCCAAAATTCTTATTAGAAATTTCATCAAAATGACATAACGGACATTTCCTCATAAATATTTTAATTCCAACGTAATAGTGCGGTAATTTTAGGCACTGGAAGTTTTAATTGCGAATTTGAAAATTTTCTATGTACATCTCAAGCATATAGGTAGTAAAGCATAGTATTTTCGGCTCCTTAAATCAATGAGTACCAGTGACAACACATGTCAAACTTTAAACTGGTACTTGGTGGCCTATAGACAGGGTGTTTAGTTATAGCAAACAAAATCACAAAGTAAAGTGGCAGAAGGAGTTGCATTTATATGAAAATTGAAATATAGGACGGACTAGAATGATAGCGGTCCGTAGGCAGCCGTATATACAGGATGGTTGGAATATAGGGGGGACTGGACGTTTGGTGGTATAAAAATGTTGAAAAAAATGTGAAATTAAAATTATATAGGGTGATTAAAAAACTGTTACATGATGTGGACATAAGCAAATCATATACAGAATGGTTGAAATATATGCTGGAGTTGAATTATATTTATAAAGTGTGATTAAAAAATTATTTCTTTTTATAGCCTATAAGAAGTTGCATAAAGTGTGGAGAGGAATTAATATTACACAGGGCGATAACATAAAATGTTAAAAATGAAATAATTTATGGGGTAGCCCACAAGGAATTATATACTATGGTTGAAATATAGGACGGATTTGACTCCGTAAATATAGGACGGATTTGACTCCGTAAATATAGGATGGATTCTACTCCGTCCTATAGTTTACAGAAGGCAGCTAACAAATTTATGCTTGTCCGTGGGCAGTCGTATGTACAGGATGGTTGGTACATAGGTTGGACTGGAATTATCTAGTTATACAGGGTTGTCAAAAAAAGTTGAAAAAAGGTTACATGGCGTAGTCCATAAGGCATAAATATATTTTGGGCTTATTAAGTCAACGCGTACTGGTACATTTTGTTCGTAAAGATTTACCTGTCAATTTGAATGATAAAGTATCATTGTGTAATGTTGAGGCTTTCGATGTTACCTGGTTCTGTCTATTAAGGTTATACATACAAAATAAAAAATAAAGAATGAAAACTACCTGAGTTCAAAAAAACTAAAAAGTTGAAAATAAAACATTTAAAAAAAATATATAACCGACTTCTACCTATAACTAAAAAGCTAAAAATAATTATATCAAAATACAACTCTAGCATATAAATAACACATTCAATGTTGTAAGGTACCTACCCAGGAAGTAAAAAATGTAAACATTAAAAGGTGCTCATTCTGTACAAATTAATTACCTACCAATCTAGTATATTTTTGAAGTCGGTGCCAAGCAAATCTAAAATGCTTCATTGCGTACTTATCTACTAATTCATCAAACTTGATTGTTGCTTGGCACCGACTTCAAAAATATACTAGATTGGTAGGTAATTAATTTGTACAGAATGAGCACCTTTTAATGTTTACATTTTTTACTTCCTGGGTAGGTACCTTACAACATTGAATGTGTTATTTATATGCTAGAGTTGTATTTTGATATAATTATTTTTAGCTTTTTAGTTATAGGTAGAAGTCGGTTATATATATTTTTTTTAATGTTTTATACTAAGGCATGTTTGTGTTAATCGGTATATTTTCACTGTCTCTAACTGGAGGTTACCGTATTGTCCATTAGTTATGAGACATCCTGTATGTATGAAACACAGAAAATTATACGAGAGCCGCAACTGCTGAAGGGTCTCGACAAGAAACAATGTATTGTCTTGCATTCAATGGGTTGTTAAATCCCGAAAGAATAGTTTTATAATTACTGTGTACTTGTCCAGAACACAAAGAACCATCAGGAATCACAAAAACCTAACTTGTATGTTGAATTCTCCTTCAGGAAACCAAAGTTTTCGACCATTTTCATGTAAAGCTTCTTACATGTAGTTATATCTTAAACAACAAAAAGCGGTATTTACCAAGCAAATTGTAATATCTAATGTTCGTTCTACATGGGTAGAACGCAAAGATCATTTAAAATGGGGTTGAAAAAATATCTTATATGTCTAAATAAAAACTCTTCAAGGTTTTCAGTTTGCAAAACATTCTGTCGGCAATTTTGACATGATAAAAATTTACATTTGGCTAAAAGTGGTTTGTTTTTGAATGATTTAGATATCTCAAAATTTTATAAACATAAAAAAACTAGCCGACCTATATTTTAAAATCTGAAAAAATTTTAAACTTCGTTCCAGTATGCTGAGCAAAAATTTTAATTTCATTTTTACCCGACACAACTACTTCTTTTCAGATTTTATTTATTTAAGATACTCCAATATATCTTCTTCATTCAGTAATGTTCCGTATAATGTATTTTATTTTTATGGTTTATGACAAAACATGCTTTCTTGTCTTGCTCTAACCTGTACTACATTTTTTGATCGCAATTATGAAGTATATTAGCTCAAAACTTAAAAACATATTTGTAGGTATTTAGGGTAAATCTCTTTTGACAAAAGAAGCTTCCCCTTGTTTAATTTTATTGTGCAAAAACTACAGTTTAAACTATTTTTACCATATAATTTGGGTATTAGACGACATTTTCAGTTAATACGAAACCTTTACAACTAAAATATAACAAATGAAAAAAAAATTAAACCAAAAGTTCTTCTTTTGTTTTAAAGATTAAGCAAAAATTGGTGGAGTTCAATGCAGTTTTACACGTATTATATTCAGTGACCAAAAGGAGATGTTTAAATTTAATATTGTTTTGGTAAAAACTAGAACTTTTTTTATCAAATAATATTGTACTCGTTCTTCCATTTTTTAAAATTTACCAAAAAAAACAAACTGTTTGATGGATCCAAAATCGATGTTTAGTAAGGTTCAAATGCCTATAATTTGAGAGGGGTCGGGTTATTCGCTGACGGGAGGCGAGTTTTTCAATTCGAGAAATTGCTAACCGAACGAAATCCAACTACTGTTAGGATATGTTGTCAAGCGTGGTTTGATAATCTCCAAAATCAACGAAGAGTAGGCACCGGACGTAAGGTATTCAAGATCGACGTCTAAGGCCTATGGCCTTTAGAGACTGATTTTCGACAACTCGAAATTGGGTTGATGAGTGGTTAGGAGAACAAGGCCATCTTGTAAGTGTCCCAACGGTTTACCGTCGTATAAGGTATTTTGGACCGCAGTATTATCGACCCCATCTTGTGTTACCTATGACCGCTGATCATCGACGGCAACAATTACATTGGTACAGAGAACGACAATATTGGAATGTGGAAAGGCATCTAATGAATCTCGACCCAACCTCCTCGTCTTATGATTACATCTTTGATTTCTTCAGTTTCGACCTTTACCAATACTTTTTGTCCTCTGTAAACCTTTTGAATGAAGCGTCGGTCTTCCCAATCCAATTAAATATCCTTCAGTTTATTTCAATCTACTCGGTCAAACGCTTTATCTCAGTCAATAAAACACACATCATACATTCCCTTGTTCATCTCCATCAATTTCTCTTCTAACACTTTGACATATAGCATCGAGGGTCCTCTTCCTTTCCTAAAATCAAACTAATCTAGGTTTTATTCAATTGTGTTTTAAGTTCTTTTCAACAATATTATCGTTATTACTTTATTGTGATGGCAGATAGAGCTTATGGATCTATAATTTTTGCATTGAGTTGTCTGATTTCTTGGGTAACTAAAATCGTTTTTAAGAGATCGTCATGCCATACTCCTAAATCATAGATTTTGTTTAAAAGGTTTGTGATTGTAGAGATAGTACAAAGTTCTAGTACCTTAAGCGTTTCAGATGGTTATGTTATCTTTATTTACCCACTGCTTTGTTGTATTTTAATTATTTAATTGCCCATTCAACTTCATGTTCTTCTATTCTAAATCCAACTTTATTTGTATCACACTGCTCTTCTGACTCTATATTATTCATACTTTCGTTCGCATTACTGTTATAAAGATTTACATATTTCACCCATTCTTCATGTTTTCGTTCAGGTTAGATGTTTTAGTATCATCTTTCATCATCTCTGTTTTTCTTATAGGTTTAGGTTTACTCTTCGTTAAAGATTTTACTGTTAAAAACAATTAGTCATATTTAATTATTGTGTGTGCTGCTTCTGTAGGTTTTTTATCTTGCAGATTTCTCCAGAACTCGATGTTGGATGACATGGACGTAACCGATTTCATAGAAGTAATTGTTAAAAAAATGGATCATGATCGAGACGGCAAAATTTCCTTTATTGATTACCAAAATACAGTAACGAAGTCTCCCTGTATGTTGGAGTTTTTGGGTAACTGTCTTCCGGACCAATATACAGTGTACAAAATGCTAACGACTTTCACAAGGGTTCGAAAACACAGTAATTAAGGTTAATAAAATATTTAAGTGTAAAGGTAAATTTATTAATTAAACAAAGATCGAAGATATATATGTGGTATCTAGTTATTTATGTGCATGTGTTCATTTGTTGAATTCCGGCTGATAGTTACTGATAACAGTTGTTAACATATAAATCAAAAGTTCGTAAATCATTACTTACTGCAACAACTGTAAACAATCTCTTTGATAAATGAGTCACATGCTTGAGAGAGTATAAAGTCATTAAGATTGATTTGGTTGCTTATTCAAATTTGCTTATGACATTCATTTGGCTTTACTTCAATGCAAATATTGGATTACGAGATGCTCATTACTAACTAGATAAGTTAAACCCGATTTTTTTAAACATAGGAACTATTTCCTTGTCTTATCTCCATTTTGGGAGATTCTAACAGATAATAGACTTGTGAATGCCACCCGGTGCAGATCTTTATATGTCACTTATATTATGGGTCTAACACAAATTCTGAGTAAATACTCAGAATATCCAGAAACAATTGCCATGGAAGCTTAAATCATGACCAGTCATATTTTCACAAGAAAAAGAGAAATGGGGTTGATCCCGAATGTATGCTTTATTGCTAATTAATTACTGTTGATTGGATCCATGGATCTTTTTTTTTGCTCCACCCCTTTCCGGGGAAAAATGGTAGTGGATGCTTAAGCATAAGGTACCATGTCGAAAGTCGTATATGTGTAAAAGGAGTTATTGAAGTGAATTTCCTGGCATATTACTAGTCCCCAAAGCTTCGCCATTATCCCCAAACACTTACCACTGAAGCAAGAATTTTTTGCATGGATCTTCGGTAATTTAACAATTTATGCAGCTTTCAATCCTATGAAATCAGATTAATTTACTATTGTTTGTAACACCAAGAAGTGAGGGTGTATTTGGAGGTGATTAAGGGGGTCTTTGGGACGTCGCTGCTGTACTCGTCCAGAAAAATTAAATGGCAATAAAATATGTCGAGAAGTTCACTCTGATATATATATTTTTTATGGGAAGCAATAATTTATGGAAGCTTAATAATACCAGAATGTTCTATTGTATTTCAGCTACATTGTCCTCAATGTTGGCAACTAAGGTTACATTAACGCAGATCGGGTTTTGTTAATATTTTTAGTACCTATTCTTTACCCCTGTATTATTTTCAAATTTCTAATTTTTTCATGACAGAGTGATAGTCCGCGTTTAAGAGTTTTTCGAGTTAATATATTATTTAAAACACATATATCTGATAAAATAATAAATTTGCAAATTGTACTTGACCTTCAGTCTGAAAATGTAAAAATCCAAACAACAGAAGAAAGTTACGCTGCCATGCATGAAAAATAAAGAGCGGCAGTCATTTGAGACTGAACGATGGAAGCGAAAGCTTCTTAGGAATTATACTTCCCGTTTCTTGTTATCTCCTGTCTCTGTTTCTATTTCCTTGTGTTATCATTTATCATTAATAATGGTTATACATTTCAGGAGAATTAAAATAATTGTGACTACTGTTATGGCGCAAGTATTAATCCTAATGTGTAATTTAATTCTTAATTTAAATTTCTATTAGTGCCAAATAAAAGTTGTTGAATTATTAACTTGCAAGTTGAAGCTAATATCCGATGAATTGTAAATGCAGCAAAAAAATTAACAAATGGTGTATGAAATTAATAGCGTTCTTTCTGACTTCTGACATATGTCAAGTCCGTAATACAATATATCGCAAAGCGAGGATTGGAGCTTTTATTAGAAAAGCAAATTTTGTGCAGGTTTTCTAATATAATTGGATGTTATATTAGTTTATTTCCCATATATTATTAATATTCTATAAAAGAAGAAACTCATAATGAATTTTACCCACAGAGGTATTATACTGTAGAGTGAATTAGGTATGGGCGTTATTGTTAGTGGCAGTGTAATAACAATAGAAAGAGAAAGACAATATCAGGGTGCGCTTGCTATGTCTCTACCCTACGAATAGTCGAAGTTGTAGGCGTCACCACTGACACTGACCAATCAGGAACGACCCGCTTATTCTCTCTCTCTCTCTTTCTATTGCTATTACATCAATTTCGTTACTTCACGTGCTCTACAGTATAATACCTCTATGACTTTACCTGGTCTCTGTTCCTTATACAGAGAACTGAATTGTATCGGTATTTCAAGATCAAGGTAGCGTGTGGAAACAAATGAAATCTCAAGTAGTCAAATTCATTCCTTTGCCCATCTATTTTCATATGAGTAAATGTGGGCCCCCGCTTCAAAAATTGAAATTTCAGAAAAATGTTATATTCGTTAGTTAGGGCTAAACTTTGAAAATGACAAGCACTTAGTGAATTTAAATTCACAGTAATTTCATTATTCGTTACTTGCAGATAAAGTAAACCAAAATATTTTTAAACCACATGCTAATATTTGATATCTAAATATAATTAGTGTAATGTTTCTTGACTTATGTTGAAGTGATGTTATTTTTAGCAAATCAAATACCTTTGACCTTCATTGATTAGATAATATATACAGTGCAACAAGAAAGTATACTTTTTTATCAAATCCTTAAAAAACTGATGTAGTCATCCAATTTCTAAATAAATATTGATGAAAAATAGTGACACTTAAACTTTGCAAGACTGTTTTTACAGAAAATGTTCTTTAATATTGTAATAGTTAATAATCTATCGAAATGATCGAATAATTACGAATAAAAGAACGCATAATTATACTGTTACAGAGGTGGTGCCCCTAATGTCATACCACATTTGTTTTTTTGGTAATGATAACCTTCAAAAGACATGAAAACGGGAAAAATACTCTCATACTCAGCAATGGCCTGAACAGGGTTACCGGGGGAAAGTGGCTATCCAATACAACTATTTGCCGATGGATAGAGAACCCACAGATCTTTCACAAAATGATAGTTTTACGATATGTTCTTAATTTTCATAGTTATTAAAATTTCACGATCACGGATATTCAGGAAAATCTGTACGGTTTTTGGAATCTGTATAAACGTGTATGGTGAAGATTATTGTGTGTTGTTTACATTTTGCACATTAAAATTCTTCGAATAGTTAAGAAGTGTAGTACTATAAACGAATGAATGGAATAACTTAATGTCTGCCAGCAACTAATAAAATTTAAAAAACTGGCACTGGCGAGATTATAGATATGAAAGTAAATATTTCGCAGACTGAATTAATTTAATACTGTTTTTTGTGAGAATATTGTTTTTTATAGAAGTTAGTATTGATTCTAATAGTTTCTTAATGTTAACTTTTTATTACTTATTGCAAATTGAAAATACGAAGAATTTACTGAAGACCATTTGTATAACGAAAAATTGTTACCTTTCGTTCGTTGCTTTCCTCTCTGGGTATGTACCATGTACATAATAAGTTGAACTTGTAATACTAGTATAGGTTCGCTAAATTGACAGTTACTGTTTCATGTTCATTGTTGTTAACTACAATATTTTATGAAGTGATTTTTGGTTTAACTAATGTTTAGGTAATAATAATGATCTTGTGAAAAATGTTAGCACTTTCTTGAATTGATAAACATTAACACTTCTAAATAATGTTAGAGTTTAGAGTAAATAAACACTTTGAATTAATTAATATCGGACTTTAGAGCATATACTTCTGGAAATAACATGCAATGCTCATTAAGTACGGACCTTAGATCACTATAAGTGTATAAACAAATATTTATCGTTTTTGTGTCAAAAAATACTTTAATACTGACATCAAAAACAAGTTTGTTTCTTGACAGGTTTGTCTCTATATGTGGAATATTATTTATGGAATCATGTTTGAGTACCTTGTAAATTTATACACCTATTACCATAATTATAATAAATATTTATTTAATAATTAAATTATTTTGCTTTAGATAATCATCTCAGGAAAAAGACGTTTACCTAAACTTGATGAAATTTCGTCGGTTAAACTATTACAGAAGTGTTTTTCTCATATCTGTAATAGTTTAAAAGTCATTTAAATAATAGTGATCGGAAGCTGAAAAAAAAATATTGAACTTACAAATAGTAAAATATTTAAAATGTTCAAAGAATTTTACAACATTTATTTTATAAATCAAGCGATACATAGTTGTTTTTGTTTATATTATTTATATTTGCCGTATAAAAATAATAAAACAACAATTTATTTATTTATAACTAATTGTTTATTAAATAAAAAAATATTTTTTCTTAGGAATATGAAAGGACAATAAAGTAATGATTTTTACAAAATAAAGGATTCCTTAATATTAATAATAACTGACAAAAAAAAGTTAATTAACAAATGCATTTTTAAGCAATATTTTTTTAAAAAACTTTTTTTTAAATCATATTATTTTATGATCATTCGGATAATGAAAAAAAATCAATATTATTTAAATAATAGAAGGAAACAATTGTCAATTAACAAATGCATAAAACATGGAAATATTTAATTATTTTTTTGTGCGCGGATTATTGTTTATTAATCTCTTCCAAAGGTACGTAATTTTTTTCATTCCGTAATATTCATATTTAATTTGTTTAAATAATTTTTATGTTTGCCCTGTCTGAATGACACGAGACACGTGAACGCCAGATTCTCCGTTTTAGCAATGACTTTAGGGCTGCGAAAAAATTATTACTATTTGAGACTTCAGTTTCGTGAGCTAGTTTTTTTTATAAATTGTCTTTCCCTTTTCAGATTTTTTTCCAATTTCAAAAATCTTTTATCCTTTTTGAGATTTTTCAAAAAACGGAAGCCCTCTTGTTTTCCCACTATATTGTTTAACTATTGCAATTTTATCGGCGTCATTTCAACTTTTCAAAAAGTTTCTAACGTCAATCCGAATAGAAAGACAACAAAATTATAATTTTCGGTGAACTGTATCAGGATTTCACCAAAGTGGCTCTTATAGACTAGACTGACTAGAAGATTGAGTAAGTGTAGTACATTCTTAACCGCTTATTGATGAAATTATTGATAAAAAAAGTGAGTTTAACATGATTATCATATTTAATTATAAAAGAAATTTTCAAAATTCTTTCTTAGTACATCTTTACACAAACGACTAAACAAATACTCCATATTTCATATTCTATATAGAGGCGTTTAAACGGTGCGTTGTTTGTCAGGCAGTCATTCAGTCATCACAAAACTTTTTATAGATAGTCTAACGACCCACCCCAGCTTCGCACGGGTGCAAGTTGTTACTAATGTGGTGTCAGTGTGGAGTGATTAATAATGTTAGTATTATTTATGATTAGAATATATTACAAGATGTATTTATATACAGTGTGCACGTGAAGTATGGAATATACCAAATAAAATCTATCCAGATAAAAGAAGAAAAAACCCTTGGACATTTGGATATAAATAGATTTCTCAGGACGTGATTAATGTGGTCTGTATGAAGTCATACACAGTTTTTTTAATGGCAACTCCAATATTTGATATGGACCAAATTGATCGATGTACATACAGGACATTTAAATTTCAAATCGGTTACGTAAGTTTCTGTAGCAAAAAAAATTCTTTTATTCACTTAAACCACAAAAATTAACTGAAAGTTACCGATCCATTTGTTTGAAAAAATGGTATCTAATTAATTTCGGACAATTTGGGAATAATGTGCAGGTGCACCATCCTGCTGAAAACCTAGAACATTATCAGGCATGATGGGATGCTCTGCATTTGGAAAAACTCATGCAATTTCCTGTCAGGTGTCCAATATTTACAGTTCTGCCTGTTGACAGAACCATTTAAACAAAAAAAAAACAAAGTTGTTTCGTCTGAGAAAATTATACACTTGAAAATTGCAGATCGTTATGACATGGCCGCATCATTGTTTCATGGAATTCAACTCTTCGGTCAATATCATCTTCATTAAGTTCTTGTACCAAAATCTGTTGTGCTTTAGGGATTTTAGAACCGAAGACTGACTTATTCCTTGCTGTATTGCGATGTGACCACTTGATAGGAAAGGATTTTCATCAACTGTTAATAAAACAACCAATTGTTTTCCTCTGATATTGCTGGACGACCTGATTTACACTAACCTCTTACATAATCCAAGCTCTTAAATTTGGCCTATATAGTTGATAACTTGTAATAGGTCGAAAAGGGTACTTATTGTTAAACAATTCGTGCAAACTTGTTCTTTTGTGCGAGTCCTATCTCCACAACCGGTCATAATTAAAATGTCAAAACGTTTTTATTTAAACTTACCATTTTTTAAGAAAAAACGAGCAAAACATCGATCTTTAACAAAACAAGAAAGGCAGAGAAAAAACGTTTTTTCTTAACCAACGAATTAGCAAAACGCATTGCTCATTGTCAGCTAGTAAATGGTGGCCAATTTAAACACTTTGATTTTTTTCTTATTCTTTTGTCTCATTTATACCGCTTGATTTTTTTGGTTTAAGTGAATAAAGAAATTTTTTTCTAGAAAATTTATTATGTAGTGGATTAAGTGGATTAAGGTTTAAACGTCCTGTAGGTCGAATTACTAGATCTTTCAAATCGATATATCAAATATTGGAGTTGTCATTGAACAAAATTGCGCATGAGATACAAACACGCTTTCTTTAGAGACTACTCTAAAAAACGTATTACACAAAACGAATTTTGTCACATTAACATATGTACACACAGGAATAATATTAAATAAGAATAAAACGTATTGGTACGCACATACCGTGTTTATGAAGATACTGAATGCGATTGACGCGTCATGTTTCATGCTCTCTCATATAACAGTCGTCTAGTGAGTATAGCAGCGACACGTTGATTGAACAAGTATCGTCATATTTAAACAAATTATCAAAAAACAATATTAGATTATACGTATAAACCTTTTTCTTGAATCACTCTATCTATTCAAGAAAACCCCATTAAAATCCGTTGCGTAGTTTAAAAGATCTAAGCGTGCACAGGAACAGCGTGAAGTGACGTTTTATACTATGTAAAGATTAGCTTGCCTCTATAGTTGAAAATTTTTCAATATAACCTAGTAATGAGTTTTATCTACTACGTAACAGTACGAATGTTACAATGCGTGTAATAATCCCGTAGTTATTAATTTTATAGGGTAATTTATAAGTTATAAGCAACATTTAAGCTTTAGGTAGTGTGTAATTTGCACTGTTAAAGCATCGAAAATAATAGCTATACTCTTGAGAGTAAACAACATACAAATCATATTAATTACATACGTATCAATAATTATTTGAAATTATATATATCAGAACATGGGCTGATATCACAATGTGATCGGATCAGTGTAACATAAAATGAACGACGCAAAAAAGTATACAATAGTAAGACACCTACAAATTACAGGATACAAGCCTGTAAAAGGAGACAAAGAACAAGTCAACCACAATTTACAAACTCGAGATACTTTAAACGGGATCTAAAATAAAAGAGCTAAACGAAAGTGGATGACAACTGAAATAATGAACAAAAGAACCAATATAGGCGCACATATCTATATATAAATAGGCAAAGACAAAACGATTAAGTACCACTTTCTCCTCTGTCTCCCAACACGATTTTCTTCATTTTTGTTTTGTTTAGTAGCTACTGACGACCTTCAATGCAGAAGGCTAATATTAACTTATAATATTGGTTCATTCATTAAATAAAATATAATAAAAATTCATTGCCGCCGCCGCCAGACGGTCAAAACTCAAAACATTGAGTAATTATATATGGAGGGGCGATCGTTAGATGCTTTCTTATTAAATATTCTGTTTTTAATGTGAATTTAATTATTTGATTAATATATTATTATCACAACCTTCCCGAAGGTGTTGTGTAAAAAACTGTCAGACAGCGGACGATAGAGAATGTATTAAATATTTAAGTTCTCCTAGGGATGTTGGTCCTCTCTTTTCTTTAATATTCCTGAACTTGATTGAAACCGCAAATGACGAAAACTTTTAGGTTGCAAAGAACAATCTTCCAATTATGATATCGAATATTTTGCCAGGAGCGGTTCCAGCCAAAAATTTTAAGGTCATTCATTTGTCAAAAATATTTCGAAAACCAATATTTGATTACATTTTTATTTTCTTTTTATTTTAATAGATTTGTCAATATGAGTGAAAAATTTTGGTCATTACATCTACTTCTCCGATTTCTCCACAACTATGTTTCTTATAAAAATATACTTTTTACAATTTCATGAAATAGGGTCGAATTTCGACCACTGGGCGAACACTTGTAAATATAAACTGGAAGCAATGAAGAAGTATTGCCTCGTTTATTTTGATGTAAGCAAAGAATTTGTTTTATCAGTTTTGATCGTAAAAAATTGTACAGTATTCATATCATTAATTAAACCAAATTCATTTTCTACATACAGTTCATCTGAATTTCTCCTTTCCAAAAATCACATTTTTTTCTTTTCTATTTTTAATAGGATCAAATATATTCTATAAATAAGAAACTACAATATAAAAATATTATTATTTCGCTAGTCGAAATTGGTGTATTTGCATTAGCATAAAGACATGTTTTTTCTCTTAGCACAAAGGGCTAGGAAAACAATAACTAAACTATTAAAGAAAAATCACTGGAGATCAAATTTTGAGCATTTGATATACCTTTACAACATTTTTTAATTAATTTTATCGACGTCAACGCATAGCAATTGTCAAATAAATGTCTGCCAAAATATTATCCAAACTAATAATAATAAATCTAGTAATATTTCAATTTAATGCCAAAAACACTTAACAAATATCTAAATCTGGAGTTTATAAGCTTTCATGTTCGGAATACTATAGTTTCTATGTCGGTATGACAGACAGAAATTTTACCAGCCGCTACGATGAACATTTTCGTTCATTTGGATTTAGAAAAACAAATTCAACATTCGCAAATCACTGTCTACAAACAGGTCACCCGTTCCCAAAATGAACAGATCCACAAATTATTCACGTACACTATTTTAAAACTCACCCTCTTGGAATCATTGGAAATTTTCAATACTTGCAAAAAAGTGTCCTCTTCTATGTATTCAACCTAAAGAGAGCATATTAGACTCACCAACCTAGCCTGACGGTGGGAACACATCAGTCCCTCGCCCGGAGTGACGACAACCATATGTGATTTCGAACCCTTCTTCAAAGAAAGAATTCTATTCTTCCAGCTACCGAAACATTTTGCGAGTATTAATGACATTATTGACCAATTTATACTCTTTTAGCTTTTGTGGGGTATTCATATTATTTACTGAGCTCTTTTTCGATAGATCAAAAGCACGACCTGATGCAAGAAAATGATGGTTTGGATCGTTCACTGGTAGTAAATTTCAGTAGCTATCAGGTCAAGAGTATTAATAGAGTAACAATAAGTAAAACATGGTGTAACGGTTCATAAATAGCAACAAATTGACCCACCTATCAACCTTACTTGCTCGGGTGTTGACTAAGGTCACCCGTTGCACCCTGCTAGATGACTAACGACTTTACCAAGACGTCAACAATTTAACAAACGACTCCAAGAGAAACCAACCGATTCAGTAAGTGATTCGTTACTATTCTGTAAATGATCTTGGCTTACCTGCACTTGAAAAATCGTCACAGTATCGTCCAACATCTGCACTCTAATGGCCAACATTTTGCCGCCTTTTTTCGGCGTGTTCGGCACGCCGCTGGTAGCGTTTCCGCCACAATCTACACCCGCCGGCGTCGACAACGAATGATGCATACCGGTTGCACCTGCGCCACCACCACTGATCGTCGCGATGCTATTTCCGGTGCTCGATAACTGTCCCGTACTGCCGCGATTGCTGCTGTTCGAATCCATGGCAAAGCCAGTTCAGAGAGTGTGGTGTTTTTTACGCCGAATGTTGTTGTTTTCCGAATGCGATGTTTGTGACCCCTTGTTGCAGTTATGGGAGGCGATCTTGTTGTGTAAGGTCGGGGGTTATCGTTTGACGAATACCTAAAACAAAATGGTGTTTTTAGTTTCACAGAAATCAAAGATGTCAACCAAATTAACGGCTAATGGTCCAAATTACATAAAATTAATACATAAACAAGGGCATGTGGCACTTGGTGAAGTGGAGCTTTTATTTAAAATATTGAAGAAAATCATTGGTAATATAATTTCTAAGAGATAACTCAGTTTTCATGTTAGGAGGGTCCATAAACGTCATTTTGTATTGTATTTTTTTATTCTGAGAGGAAACACTAAAATAAGCACCGTATCAATTTATATCATTATATTCTTCGCTTAATACGTAACCAGGTGATAAGTTTTATAGTTTTTTAATTAAAAATCGATCCTATATTTTTTAAACTGCAGAGTTAACTACCATACAAAGTACTTTGTTAACTCGTACAATATTCTCAAAGGAGATTCAGTTTTTTGCATACTTCTTAAGGTTGCTACAGACATTCATGCATACTTGACGACAAGCACGCATGATTAATCTTTTGTACAAGAACGCACAATTTTCCTTTGGCACCACGCGACTCATGTATGCTTGTACAAGCATCAGTTTGTGCCGAAAATGTCTAGCCCAATGACTACTAATATAAATGGAGCCGTCTCTTTCCATTAAAAATGGGTTGAAAGATGATTGCCGGAAAAACAAACAATTGCTAACCGATTCCACACTTCTTTCAATAAGACGTAAATCTAGCCACTGTAAGCATTGACTGAACGGCGATAATTTGGGCTGTTTATGTCCAGCAGGCAACAGGGAAAGTCTGTTTATTTACATTTTGAATTGAGGTTAACTTCATAATTCATATTGTGTAATGTGTTTTGGGTGTTGAAACTTGTTTGAAATTAGGGATTATTTTGTATAAGTGTAAAAAATAATAATAAAGTGTTATTTCAGTGTTTTACATGCAGGAAAACGGCATATTCGTTTGCCGAATTATGTTGTTACCGCTAACTGTCAGATCATAAATGAGTTAACTGAATTTTACAACAGGTGATTTAAACAGTAAATAAAACTACATTTTAGGTGAATAAATAAACGTTTTGATAATTACTGTTACACATTAATTAAGCCACTAATTATTTTGTTATTGTGCACATATTTGAATGTACTTTAATATATTTATATTTGTGAATTAGGTACGTAGTTGTATTATTTTGAATCTGAATAACATGATCTTTAATTTGGTGCAGATTGGACGCTACTGTTGGACCTGGAATATTTGTAAACAACTATATCTGTGACTCTCTATTTTTGTCTCATGTTTCCACCCATGTTTTGTTTTCGTATATGAAAGTACGGGGTCCATTTATATTAGTAGGCATTGGTCTAGTCCCTCAAACGAGGTCGAGCCCCCCCCCCCCCCCGTCCGCAACGACAACCCTAGATCTGCCTCTGAAAGCAATGACGTCCCAAGCTTAGGTAAGACAGAAACTACTGAAATACAGATCTATTTTTTAATACATTTGAAAATTTAAGAAACTGAATTTATTTTCCATATACAATAATTAATAAAAACGGTTCAAACAAAATATGAACATTAATTAATCCACCAAAACATTTGAAAATTTTGAGATCCTGAGTTAATGTTGTAATACATTTCTGCAAATATCTTAAAATTTTAATGTATCAAAAATCATATTCACCCGTGCTGATAAAGGCCATACAGTAACTGCTATAAAAAACGCCTTTATAGAAAAATCGATAGATATTTGAATATTGAAATTGTTTCTAATACCTCCATCAGATACTATCGTCGAAAAAATAATATAAATTTGATACTACAAACAGAAATTCTGACAACATTAGAAAGTTGCAATGAATAAGATTAATTACAATTTAATTGCACTTTTTAAACAAACAATGACATCATTATGGAGAACCCTATGAGTTCTATATTTTTTATGAGTTCCGCTTTTATACTAATTTTCCAAATACAATTTTACTTAGGAATACAGGTTGTTCCATTTAACACTCCGATGCACGACGGTGGTCTGTCAGGACAATGGTACTACGCAAAAGGATGTTTCTTATATAAAGACTTAGTATACAAATCTGGGTTTTTCAGTACCTTTAAGGAATTCAACAAGAAGTATTTTACGTTACATTTGAGTAAAACACAAAATTTGGTTTTTGAAATATAAATTATTTTGTTCTGATAGACCACCGTCGTGTAGTCTTATAACTTTTTAAAATATGTAGCGTCCAATGATTATGCCACTTTCGATGATTAGTAAATAGGGACTTCCACAGTAGATGGCAGTGTTTGATACGGGACTTCCCGGAATAGTGATATCTTAAGATTAAGGCAAAAAGCTGCCGTATTTTGTGAGTTAGTGTATGTTTTATTGCTGTCGACACAAACGATCCAGAATGTGGTAAACCAGAGACTTTATTTTATAATTCTACAAAATCCGGTGTAGACATTGTTGATAAAATGTCTTGACTATGACGTTTCGAGAACCACGAAACGTTGGCCGTTAGTTACTTTTTATAGAATGCTCAACGTGTGTAATGTCAATGCTTTTGGCATTACTAGATGTAATAAACCGGATGCAGAGTACAGCAAAAATACGCTATTTGTAAAAAATTTGGGACTTGAGCTAATAAAGGAACATATGAGTTCTAGAGCTTCTTCATCTGGTTTAGCCGGCGGTTACATTGGTTGCGAATTCCTACGAAGTTTATTCGTACGTATTCGTAAGAAATTTGTTCGTAAGAATGCCTACGAACAGAGTGGTTACATTAGAGGCGAAAAGTAGTGCAGCTTCGTGCATATAGTTCTTAATTTGTGTCGAAGTGCAAAGTATCCAGTCAGTGAATTTCTTTGGAAACGATTTTAATTAAATTTGTTTTTCTGAAAAAAGAAAAATTCTTTTGGGTAGTTGATAATTTTTTATGTGCAACTGGACACGAGCAATTGAGATCATACGAGGGTGAATCAAATATGAACTTTGTTTTAAAAATTTTGAATAATTTTTAATACATATTATTTTTCTACATAGTCTCCTCTCTTATGATGTATTATAACCAATTGAAAGTGGTGGCAATAATAACCTACGTTTAATTACATTTTCCTTGATTAATGTGGCCGAGCGTTGTCAGCTCACACTTCGTAGAAAGTCTTTTGCCGAAACTGTTGGAGTAGTTCATAGTGTTACATTTTTCATCCCATAAGTTTTCCCTGCACCTTGGTTTTCCGCGGTGCTGTCTCTCGGCCACCTTTTTGTGCCACTTCGAAAGTGTTTCAAGTGTAATTAATTTCCCGCGCCAAAAATCAACATCCATGCTCTTGCTCCGAATCTTAACAGCGCATTACGCCTGAAACCGACGAACTTCTTCTTAACATCCCTACCTAACATATATCGTACGAAAACTGACGAAAAGTCCGGTTCAAAAAAAGAACAAAATATTTTGTTCGCATCATCCCATAAGAACAGTGTAATTAATTTCTCAACATCCATGTACGAATTCGCATGACGAAAAAAAACAAAATACTCAGAACAGTACAAATATGTATTTGTTCACTTTTGATAAACTCGTACGAACTAATTTTCGTACGAATTCGTATCCACTGTAACCGCAGCCTTACGCACATATATACAATCTGCAATTGCCAAATATGGCAACTCTGAAACTCTACCAGATTCCGTCCCAAATCAAAAAGGAAACCGTAAATATTGCAAAAAATGGAAGACTAGATATTTTTGTAAATTTTGCAAAAACTGTTTGTGCACGCAACATATTGTAGCATGTTGCACAGACTGTGTACAGAAAATAATGTTTAATTGTTAGGTAAATTTGTGCTGATGTATTTTCTGTACCAATTTTTATTTTGTTTATTGTTATCGTTTGTTACGTTCACCAGACAATTTTGTACTTATTTTAAACAAAAAAATATTTTTTTTGTTAATTTCTATTTTTATAACTTTTTAAATAAGTGTCAAAATTGTACAGTTTTTGTATTTATCTTATAACATGGAATAAGATTGGTTTAAAAATTAATTTCTTGCGATTATTATTGAAAAACACATTTATAAAATAGATTACATTAAAATTAATCATTTTTGGTCCTGATAGACCACTGTCGTGTACCGGTGTAATTTTTTTGACGTCGTGCAGCGTAGTGTTAAAATATATAAAATCGATATCTAGACTTTTTTAAACGTCCTGTATAGTTTAATTTTTTTATAAATTATTCGTACGTAGACCATTCATTTTAGAGAGCATGTAGTGTAGGTTGTTAAACGTCTCATTCATATCTATTATAAACTTTAATGACGTTAGTTGTGTGTATTAATAAAAATGAAACTATCACTTACATACAGAGGCACATACATCTGAAACTTATATATTCATATCAGCTGAAATCTTGCATTCTCTCAAAACACTTCGAACGTTCCTGGTACGTGCAAAACATCTAGCCTGCATACATTTCGATTTTCTCCAGCACATCTAGAATAGCCTAGAACACCCCAAAGGGAATCGAGTTTAGACAACGTAACACTATTTTGGCGCAAACTAGGCTCCACGCCTTATATAATATTCAAAACACACTACAGACGGTGTAAATAACGGTAAAAACTCCCTTTTCCCGTAGCTGTTTTAAATTCCAATTCGGCTTTATGTTTCCCTCCGAGAACGTAATAGAAAAGCCGGTTTCTCCATCGGAGTAAATTGTATTTTAAGAATAATAAAATGGAGTTTTTAGGTGTTTTTGTTTTCTGGAGAATGGTTCGTAATTGTAATAAGAGAGCGCGGCATTCAAACGGATTTGAGACGTAAACAAAATAGGAATTTCATGACCTACTCATAAGAATTTCGTCTGTATCTGAATTTCGAGCGCTTGTGAGGAAATTTTAGATACAAACATTAATATATAATAGCAGAATCCAATTTGTTCTGAGTATATTTCTAACAATCTTAAATGACACTACCTTCTTTGTGGCTAAACATTAGAAAGTTTTTTAATTTCAAAAAAGGAGGTTTTTCTCAATTCGTCTGTATATTTCCGTCTTGACATGTCAGTGAATTTTAGATACAATGAATATAATAATAATCTGCAACAATTGCTGACTCGCACTGTATACAGACGGCATAATGCTCAAAAGCTTGTTTTTTCTTCTTCTTCAGCTGTAATACTTGAAGATGTAAGCATAGGAGCGTGGAGGGATGATGGTCCTAAGTACTGAAGCCATCCTGCCCACAAGAATATCGGAATAGGGTATCCTTGGACTATACCATCACCACTGATCAACCCAGCCTTACGGTGCGGTTTCACACGTCCCTGGTCCGTACAGACGACCAGCAACATTGATTTCATACCCACCTTCTAAGGGTATTTTTTATTAATGTATATACTCATATATATATATATATATATATATATATATATATTTGTTTTTAAGTTTTCGCGGGCACTAAATGTATTAGATGGTTTCCGGGAATTCATCCGCGTAGTTGATAACTGATCCCTGCCGGGATAATGACGACTTTTCGGCAGAGTCACATCTGCCCTCTTCAGGTCGGTTCGCATAATTCTCGTAGCCTTCTGCTTTCGCTTCTAGTTACTCGAATACTGTATCACAAATCACAAATACAAAGTAGAAGGGAGATATCTATTCCAGATATGGACCAAAGAATGCTGATAAAGGAGATTATAATAGACCCCGAGCTGGAGGGAGGTTCTACAACTTTAACCGTTCTCGTTGTGCCAACTCTGTGAAAATTGAAAATTTTAGTTTATTTTACATAAAAACCAAGTGTCTTACCAACATTTTCTTGCTTAAAGCTATATTTATACTATAATTGGGAAGGACATGCTGTATTAAAAAATAAATAGGTTTGCAAGGTCCAAGAGTTTAAACGATTTTCTTAAAGCTGTTAACTGAGTAATGAAACTTTCATTATTAAAAGTCCATCCAAAATTGACATAAGCACAGGTAATTGCAAATTGACTAAGTAACATAAGTAAAATTGGTGAAATTTGTGATTTTGTGACGAGCAACAAATTGCAACTTAACATGAATAATGAATATCTATATGACGCAAAATGAAAAACGGGTCGAGCGAGGCATTCATGGTGAAAATTACTATGTTGTCTGAAAAGTCATGGGAAAGCGATACTTCTCGTGCTATTGCATTTTACATATGCATAGGAAACCTCATTTTAGAAAACAATGCAAAATGACATAAGTGAAAATGACAAATATTGTTTTAAACACTTTTTAAAAATGATAAAAAATAAAATCAAATTCAAGACGATGTTCATCTTATACCGTTTTGAGTGTATGTAGAAAAATTTAAATTAAGTACTTATAATAGAAGACATAAGGCATGGACAATTCGTGAAAACCGCCATCATCATTTTGCTTATGCCATTTTCCCATTTGTAAAGCAATGCTAATACTTAATACGTACTTAGAAATGCATTAACGAAGTATGGATAGATACTGATACACATTCCAATGGTTTGAAGGTGATGAAATTCCTCTATACGTTGACGATATGCATTATGGAAAATGACAATCAATGTATGTAATATATAATGTAAGATAATTATTAGATTTTACTGTACTTGGAGAAAATTATGTATATTGACATCAGCCGTGAAGTCTACAAACTTTGATAATATGTATGATTATTTTGTTGATTATTAATTAAATAAAATGATTTTCTAACCTTTCAATTATTACTATTTTACATTAGTATTGTTCTCTCATTAAATGATTAAAGAAATTATTATAAAACGTGAGATTACAATTACTGCACATATGTAAGTTTTAATAAAATTTTCTTAAAATAATATCGATTCCCAGGAATTTTCAACATTAAGGTAATGTGACGCTCAGATCTTTTATCATAAGTGCTCAAAATTATACATTTTTGCACAGTGTCATAAAATCATAAAATGAGTTTTCCTCTGCTAATGCAGAATGGAATATGCAAAAAATTATAAAATTTCCCATTACTTTTCAAACAACTTTCTGCCACATGCCTTTGATAACCCACTTCCAAAAATGAGGAGGTTATCAATTCGGCCTAATTTTTTTTATCTGTTACCTGATTTCTTCGCTGGTTGGGAAACGATTTGAATATTTATTTTTTTGTTTAATGATGGTATTGCGAGGATTGGTATCATGCCAATTAAGAAAATAATCCTATCCGAAAAGGGTGTAAAGGTATACCTTATTATTTGTAAAGAAATTCGATGACGTCATCACTTTGACAAATATACTTTTTTTTTTTTGACATATGTCGTCAGGAGCGTAAAAAATGTAATCGCTTTACATGTTTTGAAGTTTCCCGAAAAATAGAAAATTGTCCGATTTATGAATTTTGTGCCGACCTGTATTATACAGGGTGTTCCTAAATTGGAGGTACAAACGAAAAGGGGAGATTCCTTGAATAGTTTTAGGAAGAAAAAGTCCCATAAACATGGGTCCGCAAACGTTTCGTTTTCAAGATACAGAGTGTTAAAGTTTGAATTTTTTTCAAGTTTTTTTCTCATAGTATCTGCACTTCACCAGATATTCAAATGAAACTTGGCATATATAATACAATCAAGAGTTTACACCTTGTGACATGCCAATTTCGATTGCAAATCTACAGGGTGATATTTTTTCGGGAACACTGTCCACTGTTGTCCTTCAGAAATTTTTTTTTGGTGAGCCACTGGTACTTTCAAAAATTGTAAAGAAAAGCTTTGTTGTTATACCAAACTTTATGTTCTCTTGTAGTTTTGTCGTATCTACTACCGGTTTCGAGAAAAAAATTTTGAATGATTCTCTTGAAATCCTCAGAAAATTCCGAATTGTCATAGAAATCTAGTAACCTACCTAGTAGGCTGTGGTGAATGAATAATTTTTTTGTTAGTTTTGACACACCAAATTAAACTCCTGTGTTTTGAAAATTGAAGATGGTTGCATGTTAATATCAAAACATGCCGCATTTTACGAATTCCGAAATGGCTGACATGCATTTCATGTATGGTCTTGCAAATGGTAGTTCAAGAGAAGCTAAGCGTCTTTACATGGAACGCTATCCCAATAGAGTGATGCCTGGTCATCGGATGTTCTCTAATATTCAGAGGCGTCTTTCAGAAACTGGATCTTTTTCTGCGAAAAATATTAATGCAGGTAGACCACGAAGTGTGAGAACACCACGACTCGAAGAGGCAGTGCTGAACGAAATAGAAGAATATCCAGGAACCAGTACAAGAAAAATTAGTGTTACCTTAAATACAAGTTATCAAGTTGTTTGGCGGATCTAGCGGGATTCTTTGCTCTATCCTTATCACATTCAGAGGGTGCAGGCGCTCTTGCCTCGAGATTGTCATCCAAGAATTATTTTTTTGTCAGTGGTACCTCAACAGACTATTGAACAATCCTCATTTTGATTGCCAAATCCTATTCACTGATGAAGCCTGTTTCTCAAGGACTTCAATCATAAATTTTCATAATGAACACATATGGGCTGAGGAGAATCCACATGAAATTGCAGAAGCTTATTTTCAAGAGGAATTTTCATTAAATGTGTGGGATGGTAATATTGGCGATTATTTGATTGGTCCTTTCTTCTTGCCAGGGCGACTTACTGGTCAATCATACAGACATTTTTTAGAGAACGATTTGCCCTTGTTATTGGATGATATACCTCTTATGATGCGACGTGAAATGTGGTTCATGCACGACGGTGCTCCTGCTCATTTTTCACTTTTGGCTAGGGAGTATTTCAACGAAAATTATGTAAACAGGTGGATTGAACGAAGTGGACATCAGCCATGGCCCGCCAGATCCCCAGATTTAAATAGTTTAGATTTCTTTCTATGGGGCCATCTGAAATCTCTAGTGTACATAACGCCAGTGAATACCGTAGACGAACTGAGAAATCGTATAATAGGCGCGTTTGATACAATTAGGAATACTCCAGGAGTGTTTGAAAGAGTTCGATCGTCTATGAGAAGAAGAACGGAAGCTGGTATAAGGGTTGGGGGAGGACATTTTCAACAATTGCTGTAGTTTAGTTCCTTTGTTGTTATTTAGTTTTTTTATTATGATTAATTTTTGAGTTGTACGTTTCTTGTAGTAATACATTTTTTTGATGATTATACCAGTTTATCGAATCTTTAAGAATCATTGCTAGTTTAATAATTCAATTTTTTTCTCTCGAAATCGGTAGTAGATACGACAAAACTACAAGAGAACATAAAGTTTGCTATAACAACAAAGCTTTTCTTTACGATTTTTGAAAGTACCAGTGGCTCACCAAAAAAAGTTCTGAAGGACAACAGTGGACAGTGTTCCCGAAAAAATATCACCCTGTAGATTTGCAATCGAAATTGTCATGTCACAAACTCTTAATTGTAATATCTATGCCAAATTTCATTTGAATATCTTGTGAAGTGCAGATACTATGAGAAAAAAACTTGAAAAAAATTTAAACTTTAACACTCTGTATCATGAAAACAAAACGTTTGCGGACCCATGTTTATGGGACTTTTTCTTCCTAAAACTATTCAAGGAATCTCCCTTTTTCGTTTGTACCTCCAATTTAGGAACACCCTGTATACTCACTGGCAAAGAAATCGCAACACCCAGAAGAAAATGTTCAAATATGATATTGTTTTGGTAAAACATAGATGCTATGGTAAGGAATAAATGATTAAAATTTGGTAACGTTTGATGAACGTTTTTTCATGTATTTTTTTATCAATTAATATTGTAGTGGTTTTTTGCATTTTTTATTATTTACCAAAAAACCAACTGTTTGATGGGATCAAAATCGATGTTTAGTAATGTTAAAATGCTTAGAGTACGTGTAACTAGGCCGAATGTATCGCCAGCTAAGTGAATTTGAAAGAGGTAAAAATTATTGGTTTACGGCAGGCGGGTTTTTCATTTCGAGAAATTGCTAACCGCACGATCAGAATTCCAATCAACCCTGGTTTGATACTACTCAAAATCGGAGAAGAGTAGGCACCGGACGTCGAAGGGGCACAAATGAAGTTCAAGATCGACGTCTAAGATCGTCGATAACTCGAAATTTGACTGATGTGTGGTTAGGAGAACGAGTCCATCTTGTAAGTGTCGGATCGGTTTACCGTCGTATAAGGTCTTTTGGACTGCGGCATTATTTATTTATTTACTTATTAACGGGTTAAAAACCCTTTCACAAGAAATAAAAACCATAATACTAACAACAAATAATGAAATAGACAAAGTACAAAATATTACTTAAAAGCTATTATTTAAAAACTATTATTGTAATTTTCTAACCATACTTTTAAAAAAAGAGCATGACAACAAAAAATGTGATAGTTGTTTGCAGTACGAAGTAGTCTACTTATAACTTCATTTTTACCGTAAACGGTATGATGAAGATCTGTAAAGAACAAATCAGGACATGTTCTACCAACGCTTGTATTGAATTATCGACCCCATCTTGTGCTACCTCTGACCGCTGAGCATCGCCTACGACTACAGGAATGCAGAGAACGACACCATTCGAATGTCAAATGGCATCAGGTCGTATTCTCTGATGAATCTCGATTCTGCTTGGGTGGACATGATGGCCGAAGAAAAGTTAGAAGACGTCCAGGAGAAAGACGTCAACCTCAATTCGAACAACAGGCGTTAGTCTTTGTTCGAGGCGACAAGACAGCGCACATTATTTTCAAGAAGTAGTGGTGCCCTATGTACTCTAGGAGGTTTCATTTTAAGGCAATATTTTTATTTGCTCGGTCCTAACTGAAAACCTGATAATTTAAAGAAACAGAACAATATTGCCGCCGAAAAAAATTAGAAGTTTCACTCATTGAAAAATTCGATTTCCCATATAAATAACACAGGGAATTTTTTTTCGGTTTCTACTTTTTTTTCGGTATTAATTTTTTTTAATAAAAATACAGCTTCTGTAGGAAATTAGATTTGCTATAAAAGCTGTATTTTTATTTTTTCTAAAAAATATTTAATACCGAGATACTGCTGCTACATAATCTTGTTGAAAGCATGTGTTTCTATTACTGTCTGCGGGGTTAACAGTATCAGGAAAAATATGGTCCAATTATTCTGCTATTTATTATACCAACCCAAATGTTCACTTTAATGCGATACTACGTGTGACCTTCCCTCATCCAGTGAAGATTTTGTATACTCTAAAACCGAAAGTTTTGTTTGTTCTACGATCAGAATCATCGTCATTTAGTTCCTGAATCAGTTTAATTTTAAATGGATGGTATTTCCCTTTTTGCAATATTATCGATGGAGATGTTTTACTTACATCATTATCTCCAGCTACTTCTCTTGTAAGTTTCTGTGGGTTTTCCTCAAAATTTAACAATATATCCAATTTCTTTAAATCATTAATTTTTTATCTCCCAGGTTTGGGAAGATCTTAGACAGTTCCAAATTTCTGTTCTATTCTACTCACCGTAGGGTGGGAAATGTGAGGGTCAGGATACTTCTCATTAAATATTCTGCATACCTCAGAATGCGTCCTTGTTTTATCACCCACTCCAAAGATTCGATTTTACTTTTTTTGCAAAAAGATAACTACAGACTAGTAAATCGTGGCCTATTTGACTTTTTTTAGTATCTGCGACCAAAAATCAAATAGTTCTATATTATTTGGAGTATCTGTGAGCTAGATTTTCCTCAAATTCCTGGATGCCGGAATTCATGTCAAGATAAAATATTAAATTCAGTTATATGTACTATATGCATAAATAATTATTCGAGAATTTTTAACTGATGAAGGTTCTCGACTAGAAATAATATATTGTCTTGTGTTCAGTGGATTTAAAAATCTCGAAAAGTTAATATAGTTCTATATTGCTGAATAGAGAATTGAAAACCCTTTTAATTGCGGTAGGACATGCTACCACTTTTTTTGGCGTAGTAAGTTATTGGGTTGAAGGTGACTAATTTTATTCAAAAATGTGCAGCCTAGAATGGGCCGATCCAGGGGGTGGGGGGCGATCGCCCCCTCCGAGAGCCTCAAAGTTACTAAATTTAATATTAAAACGAGCTAATTTTAACTCCAAGAGTCTACTTCACTGAGTTTAAACCTCAGGACTATTTTTAATGTAAATTTAATACAGGATCGCCCCCCGGAAGCATGAAATCGCCCCCTGAAGCATGAAATCGCCCCCAGGGAAGCACGTGTCTGGATCCGCTCCTGCAGCCTAGTCTACTGGCTCTTGTAGACTACTAATCTAGTCTAGTCTAGTTTCAACAACTCTAAGTTGTCATCATCAAGCGTGTCTGAATTATGGAGCACACGTGAACGATGACTCCCCGTTTTAGCAATAACTTTAGGGTTCTGTTAAAATTATGAAAATTGGAGATATAATTTCGGGAGTTGGGGTATTTATCAAATTTCCTCCTCTTTTCAAATCTTTTTTCCAATTTCAAAACTCTTTTATCGTTTTTGAGATTTTCAAAAAAAACGGAAGTACTCTTTGTTTTTTCACTATATTGTTTATAACTATTGGATTGGATTTCACTCTTGTAGTAGTCTCATATATAAAATTTGACTTATTTCAGGATTACTCATTTATATTCATAATTATGTAAAAAATGAATTGTTTTGTTACTTTAGAAGCTCACTATTTAAATTCATATTAGTGATTTTAACAACTGAATGTTACAAACTCAAGAAATTACACAATGCATTGACAATAAAATGACATCATCCATTTCGCAAGTAATAAACACTTATCTTAAAAAAATATCGCATTTTACATTTAAATTGAATCATCATCAAAATTAATTACATCTATTCAGATTAGTTTTTGGACCGAACAACAACAGTGGAAAAAAGTGCATAAAAATTCCAACAGATGGCTGGCTCATAGAATACCCGTATTTACTCATAAAAGGAAAAATTTATGGTTTAACACGCCGTCGTACTTGATAACAAATTCATAACAACCAGGTCGACTGGCTGTCATTCAACTGGCTCGGCCGTTCGTTTCGTTCCGTTTAGATAAAATTCATGACGATTTATCAAATTTTAATTATCACGCTTTTGTTTGCGCTTGGGTAAATATTTACCTTTAGAATTTTTCTCGAACGCAATGACAAGCTGAAAGAAACGCCAACTTTATTAAAAATATATGAATAAACACAGCGTGTTGGGTTACTCCACCTTATATGTTTGCTAGTGACCTTGATTTTGAAACGCCCAGTTTATTGATACAATGTGACTTTTATAAATATAGACATTGCAAGTGCATTTTCAAACGCAATGAATCCCTCAATTACTTCAAATATTTGTATTAATCTTGAAAATCACACTCGGAAATTTTTCCTGCAACTTGATTAATTTTATTTGAACTGTACAATGATGTTCCCATGATAGAAATTATTCTTATTATAAATTCGCTTACCTATGTAAACTTATCATATTTGTCACATATTTTGTTTTTTCGTTATAACAAAAGTGATTTTTTTGACACACACAAATTTTCTATATTATACTCAACAAGTATATTGTTTTGAATTTTATTGGGTTCGTTGAAAATTATTTATTTACCATTTATGTCAAAACTACAATTTGCAAACCAACTGGTTATGAGTCCCTCGATAATTATTAAACACTTGACAAAAATATACACATCCACTTGGCATGTTTTGATTTCGATATGAAATACTTGTATTCGGATATAATTTTCTGTAATACGTATCGAAATAGAAACAAAATTGCTTATATCGAATGAACTTGAATCAAATCTGAAGTATAGAAAATAAATTGCTGATATGTAAGTTTATATGTTGCCAACACACACATATTGCTTTGGTTCTAAACAGTAATAATTTTTTGACATTGGTAATTTATTATCGGTAGGTTTGTTTGTTGATTTATGATCTCTTTGTTTTAATTTATTCTGGCTGAATTAAGTCATTTTAAGCGATTTTTTGCAAATCGGGACTAGACTGGAAAGTCTGTATATTTCAAATGGTCAAAACGTTTCAGTGTCTAAATCAGACCCCGTTTTCATTGGAAATTTTTAATTTTCTTGTTCAGTTCTGTTAAGTTTTATTTTCATTGAAACGGGTTCTGATTTAGACCCTGAAACGTTTGGGCTTTTGATATATACAGACTTTCCAGCAATTGTGGTGTTAATCCCATAAAATCAAAAAAATATAGACCACTTGATTATAGAAATGGGTCCTAGACACTATAACTAATTCTATCAATCTGAACCATACGAAAAAATTACGGAAAATTTATTATGAAAAAAACTTAATTGCTGTTGACTCTCAACGATTCTTCCATTTAATGTAAACTTTAACGATGAACAAATTTGACATTCACAATACAACTCAATAATAAACTCTAGTTTCAATATCTCTGGCTAGGAACCACTTCTTTTAGACCAATCAATAGAGCAAAAATTAACTGATAATGTGTAAAAAATACTATCAGGATACCGACTGTGCCATCACATTAACAACGATTCGTAGCAATATTTTGCTATGTTTTCCACTCGCAACTATGGTTTTTTACTTTGTTATAAACAATTGAAGCAAGAAAATTACTTTTTTTTCTTAGCATGTTTGTAAAATCAAAACTAATAAACTAATCTCAATGGTATCAACAGGTCAATTGTAAAGCATGAAAATACCAATGAAATGAGCCCAGGCTCGATCCGATTGGATTATTAGTAATAGGGAAAAACAAAAAATACTGGAAAATGTAGCATTTAAAAAAAATCGAATCTTAGTCACTTTAGAAGCTGTAGAACTGGGCTTCTAAGAACTAATAGTAATTTATATCTATTTTATGTATGCCAAAACTAGGCGCTACCGGTTTATTAGTTTTTGAACAATTGTGATATAAAGTTTTTTGTTCCCTATTTCTGCTTTGTGCCTCCATGCCTCATAGATATTCAAATTTCATTTTTGAAAAAAGTTGTTGAAAGTAGAGGTGACATTCTACAAAGCCTCTATTCTCATTTTCACTAAATGTCTGTGAAATATCTGAAAAATATTCGCAAACATGACAAAAAATGGACGAGCGTATGAATGTATCCAAGGAGTGGGGGAAGCACGGTTGTTGAGGGGAACGTTTAGTAATATATAACTTATTTAGTTCAGTGTTTGTTTCACTTTAATATAAACCTATTGCCTTAATTCTGGAGTTCTCTATAAAATATTATATAAATATATTAATAAACAAGCAGTTCTCATTTGATATAATAAAATCGAAAAAATCGTTCTGTATATAAGCTTTTTTAGCGATTAGATTCTTTCACCATCTGTCAGAGTGACAGTTACTATCGATAATAATTATTGTCAGCAGTTCCCCTCAACAACCGTCTTCCCCCCACTATGCGAACACATTCATACGCTCACCAAATTTTGGTCATTTTTGCTAACGTTTTTCGTATATTTCACAGACATTTTATGAAAAATGAAAATAGAGGCGTTGTAGAATGATACCTCGACTTTCAACATCTTTATTCTGAATTGATATTTGACGATCCATGTCACATGGAGACACACTGCAAGAATAGTGGACTAAATACTTCAGAAGCAGCCACGATGGAGAGTTCAGTTATACCGCGACGACTAGCGTATATGGGAATGTTATTGTCATATTGGAATTAGCTGTTTTAATGTAGATAAAGTTCTAGAAAATTGAAAGTGAATATTAGTTTTATAATTTTAAATTGAACCCACGGACTATATTGCAATACTTTCAATTAAACGATGACTTTTACCAACAGGATTTTGGCATGGCCATGGGCTCTTGTCTCTCACCAGCATTAAGTAACATATTTATGGAAAACTTTGAACAAGTAATTTTATCAGAAGAAAATAAACCTTTAGTTTGGTGGCGTTACGTTGACGACATTTTCGTAATTTGGCAACACAATCTTGAAGAACTAGATAAACTATTAAATGACATAAATAACAAAGAGCCAACTATCAAATTTACCCTAGAAATATAAGAAAATAACAAACTATCTTTACTAGACATATTAATAACAAAAACAGAACTCGTACAAACAGATACCTAAATTTCAATTCAAATCATCCGAATACAGTAAAGAAAGGTGTCATTAAATCATTATATGATAGAGCAAAGAGCAAAGACCAACTGTTCTGATGATAATAAATTCAACAAAGAAAAAATAATTATAAAAAATGTTCTCACTGGAAACAATTAACCCACCAAATTTATCAACAAAGAGTTAAACAGACTTGAACAGAAAACAAACCTTCCGAATCAACCCTATTACTACTTAGGACAACTACATTACAGTTACAACTATACCATATATACAGGGTCTGTCAGAAAGATTGAAAAGAGTGGGTAACAGATTTAATGATAAAACAACATTCCCAACAAAAAATACACTGAAATCTCTAATATCGAAAACAAAACCAACCAACAAAACCCAAAACTCAAAAAACTGCATATACAAGATTCCTTGCGAATGCAATAAATTTTATATTGGAGAAACATCGAGACCATTAAAACTACGAATAAATGAACACAAGAATTACATAAAGAAACGTCAATTTGAAAAATCGAAAATTAGTGAACATGCTTGGGACCTAGGCCATAAAATACAATTTGACAATTCAACTATACTTCACAAAGAACAACATAACACAAAACGAAAAATAAATGAGTCTGCCTTAATTCTTTTGAATGAAGATGATTGTATCGCTTCTACTTCTGCAGAATTTAATCGTATCTGGTTACCGACAATTAAGGAAGAAATTATTAATGGTAACCTCCTTTTGAACAACCCAGTATCGGAATAGTTGATAAGGTTTTTCCTAGGTTTTCTCTTATGACGTTAATGGGAACACTGAAACAATAGAATTCTTTGATCACATTTTTGGCGAATGCGCTATCTTATAACAAAGTCGTACCTAGGAACGCCACTTATAAATTCTAAAGACAACTCTTTCAAATTCTTCTAATTTGAAATCTGTTTAACTATAATACACGATCTTTAGAATTTTTTGTGCTACCTGTATATCTAAAAACAACAAATTTTCTAATGTCAATTTAAATGTCATAAATCAAATTTTCATTTTGCAATTTACATCAATAAATACAAAGCCATTGACAACGAAGCCAGAATAGACTTTGAAACGTTTGGTTTTCCTTCAATATACGTCGTTTTATTTCGATTGTGGTGTTTTTGCCCAAAAAAACCCAAAAGTAATCAAGAATATGCTACAAACAACGTTTAGAAGACAATCAAGTAACCGGGCAACGAAACAACGGATAGGGCTTCACAAGAGAACGAGATTTTTCTGGTCTCGTCTCGTTCTCGTCTCGCAAAACTGAGACGATTAATCTCGTCTCACACGAGGGCGAGATTTTTCTCGTTTTTGTGAGACGAGACGTTTTGAAAAATATTATGGTCAATACCAAGCCCACATACAGTGCAACCCCAGATTCTCGTTTATGGTCTCGTTGACTTTATTTTATGAAGTTTTTATACGAAAATTTAGAAAAGGTCTACATAGAAAACAATATATTTTACAATATATAAAATCTGGTAACAATCTGTGAAATATTTTATTGTAAATTTAAAGACTCAATAACCAAGTATGATTTTTATCATTTTTACTTTAACGCTTCTTATAGTAACGTACCTCTTATCATAAATATTTATCCTGGCAGATTTTTATATTTTAAGTTTGAATGATTTTTTTAACAGATCGTTGGGTTATCTTACTCCCCGTTGAGTATGTGTCTATATTAAACTGAAGAGTAGTAAACGTATATACTATTAAAAAGCTTTCCTTGGCTCGAAATTTTCTACCTGGCAGATCCGCTTATTTACAGCAGAACAGTAAACTTTTCTTACACACGACTGATCCCATTCTAAATGCAATACTTAAGGGACAACTTTTATTGCATCTAAATAACGATGTGTTGAAAATTTTGTCTGTATTTGTACATCTAGAGAAATTTTTGTTTTTTCTAGTAAAGACGTGTACAATTATTGTATACATCTGTGGAGAAGTATATATAATAAAAGTATTTGGTAACAAACTTAGATGCATAAAAATGTTTCAATTATTTTGTAGAGATACAATTTATGTCAAACTGCGTTACCAAAAATCGACAAAAACAGGTACATCTTTGAAAAATGATGTGATGCAAGGGTTATTATGTTTAAATTCTTGGTCATCGTATAATTTAAAAAATAAAATTAAGATTTTGTTAAATAAAAACATTTATGTACTTGTTAAAATATTTTTGTATAATGGCGTAATAAATATAGCTTTAAAAAATTATTTATTTCTAATTATTATTGACTTTATATTATATTTATTATCATTATATAAACCTTAAACGAGTCGAGACAACTGGCAACGAGACGAGACGAGATAACTTGTGACGAGACGAGACCCAGACTTAATTTTTTTAGGATTTGGACTTGAACGAGGCTTAATTTTTTAGGAATTGACGAGACCGGGACGAGATTTTTGATACTCTCGCCTACTCTCGTCTAGTGTGTAGCCATAACAACGGAAAACAAAGGCTACATTAAAAACTACAACTGAATCTGTAGGTATTTTGTTGCTAAGAGATAAAAATCTGTAAAAACGTATATGTAAACCAACTAAAACCACAATCTAGACATCTAGACAATTGAAGGCTTTTGAAAATTCATATAAATGGCATTTCCATGTTTAAGAACTACTAGAACATTGGCTACATGTATATATTAATCAAAATCGCAATTTCTTCAATGACATTTATAATCAGATATAATTATGTTGAGCATAAACAACACTGTTGTGTCATTTGTCTTGAAAAATTCCTTTTACATTGAATTAGCAGCGGAGATATCAGCCGTACAAGATGAAAAATCCTTCACGTTCCATTTTCGCTAACCGAATTTTTCACGCCGAGTTAACTTGCCGTGTTACACAAATCTTGATAAATTCGCCAAGCGATTCTTTCTCATAGCAGACTAAACAAAACCGTAATTGCTGCACACATACTTCGGCATATTATTTGTGTGCCGTCGGTTGAAGACATCATATCCGACGCATCGCATTAATCTTTTTTGTTGCTTTTCATCAATCAAGGCGTTCTTTTCATCCGAAGTTTTCTAGTGTCTCTGTCTTCGACAGAGTAGAAATTTGCAGAATGTATTGCTATCAAGATATGATTCAATAAATGACCGTCTCAATAAATATAGTGATCACAAAACTATGAATACTTACACTCACATCACAGATTCTCAGATGAAAACCAAATGCAATTAAAATTGAACTAGTATAGTAAAGTTCTTATAACAATAGTATTGTTAGGTCAGCAATGAATGAAAGCACAAACGAATAACCCAATCAATAGAAATGTTTAGTAACAAATAGATTTTTTAACTGTCGTCAAAACAAAGTAGAGAATCTCAATTAGTCTGTATATGTTTTTATGTGTGTTCCGTGATTTACTCGAAACCGAGAAAACTAATTATTTTTGTAATGACACAGCTTAAATCGTTTTTTTAACCAGAGAAAACTTGTTTTGGTATAGGTAGTAACCTTTGGGGAAGGCGATAGTATTAAATGAAAGCAATTGTTGTTGTTCGAAACCTGGGATGTAGCTCTATAAAACTGGGAGTGCCAAATTGGCAAAAATTTAAAAAATATATCTTAGAATTTGTTGGTAATTTGTTCCTAATTAGGTGCTAACAAATCGATTTTGTTGCTCGAACCGATCTCGAGTAAAGGTAGCAGGAAAAATAGGAAAATATGAATACCCAAAAAACATTTTTAAAAAATATTTATAACCGACTTCCACCTATAATTAAAAACCTAAAAATAATTATAACAAACTACAACTCTATCAAATAAATAACACATTCAATGTTATTAGGTACCTACCCAGGAAGTAAAAAATGTAAACATTAAAAGGTGTTCAATCTGTACAAATTAATTACCTACCAATCTAATATATTTTTGAAGTCAGTGCCAAGAAAATCTAAAATCCTTCATTGCATACTCATCTATTACTTCATCAAACTTGATTGTTGCTTGGCAAAAATATACTAGATTGGTAGGTAATTAATTTGTACAGAATGAGCACCTTTTAATGTTTACATTTTTTACTTTCTGGGTAGGTACCTAACAACATTGAATGTGTTATTTATTTGATAGAGTTGTATTTTGTTATAATTGAACTCAGGTAGTTTGCATTCTTTATTTTTTATTTTGTATGTATAACCTTAATAGACAGGACCATTTAACATCGAAAGCCTCAACATTACACAATGATACATTTTCATTTAAATTGACAGGTAAATGTTTACGAATTAAATGTACTAATACGCGTTGACTTAATAACCCCAAAATATATTTATGCCTTATGGACCACGCCATGTAACCTTTTTTCAACTTTTTTTGGCAACTCTGTATAACTATAGATAATTCCACTCCACCCTATGTACCAACCATCCTGTACATACGAATGCCCACCGACAAGCATAAATTTGTTTGCTGCCTTCTGTAAACTATAGGACGGAGTAGAATCCATCCCATTTTTACTGAGTCAAATCCGTCTTATATTTCAACCATAGTATATAACTCCTTGTGGGCTACCCCATAAATTATTTCATTTTTAACATTTTATATTATCGTCCTGTGTAACATGAATTTCTCTCCACACTTTATGCAACTTCTTATGAGCTATAAAATAAATAATTTTTTAATAACACTGTACAAATATAATTCAACTTCAGCATATATTTCAACCATCCTGTATATGATTTGTTTACGTCCATATCATATAACAGTTTTTTTATCACAATATATAATTTTAATTTCACATATTTTCCAACATTTTTATACCACCAAACGTCCACTCCACCCTATATTCCAATCATCCTGTATATACGGCTACACGGCCTTACCTATATTGCATTCATCATATAAATGCAACTCCTTCTATCACTTTACTTTGTGATTTTGTTTGCTATAACTAAATATCCTGTGTATAAACGCACCAAATAGCAGTTTAGAATTTGACATGTGTTGTCACTGAATTTTGTGACAACCAAAAGCACCGTCTTCGCAAAATGGAAAAAATTTCATTTAAATAGGTATTTGCCTGGTATACAAACAAAACGAGCTTGGTACTCATTGATTTAAGGAGCCGAAATACTATGCTTTACTCCCTATATATATGCTTGAGATGTAGATAGAAAATTTTCAAATTCTCAATTAAAACTTCCAGTGCCTAAAATTCCCGCACTATTACGTTGGAATTAAAATATTTATGAGGAAATGTCCGTTATGTCATTTCGATGAAATTTTTGATAAGAATTTTGGATTTTTCGGCGATTCTCTGCAAAACTGCAAGTTGAACGTCGCAGAAAAGTATATGAGATCACCTAGGGATCTTCCTTAATAGATTAAACGTTAAAAAACTGTACACATCTATAAGGAGTTTTCGAAAACTCGACCAATAAATTAGGGATATTGGTCGATTTCCATGCACGCATGTGTTCATTCACAAATTTCATCACTTTACCAATAGAATTCTTTTCCCAAATTTGAAGTTTCACCATTCCGGATATATACTCTATTAAACAAGACCATATTCATACAAAACGGTTCACCACAGGAGAAGAAATCACATACAAAAAAAAATACGTGACGAATTTTTTAAAAGTATTAAAATTAATACCGGTCTTGCTGGCTTAACTGACGATTATTCCAGAATCATGAAAGGAATAATTTTGCTGCTCTTGGTAACAATGATTGTTGATACCTGAAGAGTCGGCAACAAAATATATTCCGGGAAATTGGATGATTTGCTGATCGTTAGATATCCTTATAAACTTGCCATTCTAGCTTAACTCTCGAATTTTGCACAATAAATTAAAGACACAATTTTGTAGCAATCATTTTTGATACCTGAAGAGTCAGCAACGAAATATATAACCAGAAATCGAATGAGTTTCTGACCGGTATCCTCTTAAACCGGACTTGCTAGCTTAACTCGCTATTTTTCCAGAATAATGATAGAAATATTTTTTTTCCTCATGGTAGCAATGATTGTTGATACCTGGAAAAGGAGCAATAAAATATTATATAACCTGTAATCGGATGATGATAATTTTTTTTCAATACCTGATGTTTATGTTTTACCTCCCAAGTAGCTTGAAAGAAATCATATTAGCCTTTTCGGCTTTCCATACCTCTATGTATATAAGAAGCATTTTCAAAAAATAATATCTCAAAAATGAGTAACTGAGTAATAGTAAGTTCAACCGTAGTTTCCACAATTTTAAGTTTTTAAAAATTGTAGAAAGTTGAAATTAGTATTACTTAATTATCACTGAATTTTCATCACGTATCGTCCGAGCCAATTCAGTACTCAAAAATGAGTATTGAAACCCCACAGTCAGAGCTGACTTCATACTTTTAAAATCAGTTTTAAAAACAAGATTACGAACGTGTTTGAAATTTACCAAAATTTAAAGCATGGTGGTACTGTCTTGGGTGACTTTGTATAGCTTTTGAAATCTTGAATGTTTACTAGAATAACAAGAAGTCGGACATTAAAATATGACAAGTTAAAGGTGTTTTAAAATCCTGGCGTCTAATTTCTCTTATTTAGCAAAACAAAACTGGCGTAATGATAAATTTCGCTTCGTTCGGAACAGCTGCTATTTAGAATTATTGACAGCTGCGAAAGTGGTGCTAGGTAATGAGCTAATACAGGGCGAGTCACTTCCTGGTACGGATTCGTGCTGCGCGATATAAAAACAGCACCGCAATAATTTTCCGAGTTCAGCTTGACTCCTTACTAAATATTTTATCACATGAATTTCAGGAAAAACAAGCTCACAGAGGCTCCAAATCTGGAGTCATACTGTGTGTAATGTCGTTTCCCTGTGATTTCTAGGGTAGAAATCAGACGAACAAATTTGTAGATTAACTACAAGCTATAAAAGAAATCATGATACTCGCTTTTCGAGATTTTTCATTCTATTAAACACAAGGAAAAATATCGTCTCTAGTCGAATAATTTTATTCATGTATTGAGTACAAATAACTGAATTGAATATTTTAAACCAAAATAAATTTCTACATCTAGGAGTGAAACAGAAGGTAGATGTCTAAATTTTCTGTTGATTAATGAGTGGGTATAATTGCTAAAGGACCAACAAAAAATTAGTTTAAAAAAACTAAAAAATACGCTTTAATAGCAAACCGAACTAAAAAGTAGAAAACAATTTTTAATTATGAACAGTTTATATTACAGCGGTAGAAAGTAAAAAGCGTGGGGAGCTTGAAATATTAAGTTTTACAATTATTCTATTGGCAACTATTTATAAGAGGAGAGTTATGCAAATATAGTGAAATGCACCCCACGCTTTTTACTTTCTACTGCTGTAATAGAAACCATTCATAATTAAACACTGTTTTCTGCTTTTTAGTTCGGTTTGCTATTAAAGCGTATTTTTTAGTATTTTTAAAGAATAGTTAAAACTAGAATCGCCTGTGGTCGAAATTCGACCAATTGTGTCAGTGAGTAATGAAATTCAACTTCTTGTTCATATATAATTAATACTCAATATTCTAAACAGTCTGCAACCGCCAATAGGCTGCACTATATATATATATATATATATATATATATATATATATATATATCTTTTTCTAACCACCCTGTTTAACTATAATTGCCCTCCACTCAATATTCTAAACAGTCTGAACGTGCAACTGGGCCACCCAATAAAACATTTGCTTTCTAACATATCTGGATTCACCAAATCATTCTGTATTGAACAAAGCTGTCATAATGTATTTGTAACAGTCTCATTCTTTCTCGATAATACGATTTTTCCCGAACAATCGATTTGTAGATACCAACACCCCAAAATGGAATTTCGACAAAATGTTAAAATAAACAAACATTATATGTATTATGTTATTAGATAAATAAGTAAAAATATATTTGCAGCATATATATCACATCTCGTTAAAATAACATTAAACAATTTTTGACTGACTGCTATTTAAAATTAAATTTAAAAGATTGCCTTTGAACGCCGTAAGGGATGCACCAAAATGTTAATAAATTGTTATTAAATTTGTGATAAATTCATGACTGCAGAAATGTGTATACTCAACTTGGTCAGGATCGAAAATAAAATTTATAAATTAGCTTTAGAATTCTAAATAGTTATTGTACTTACGTAAAACTTTGCATGTGAATTCTTCTGTAAATGCGCAAACTTCTTAACATCACATTCAATTGGATCACAACACAATAGTTTGTAAAGTCAACGTTTTTGTAAAAAAGTAACGTCATAAATGAATAGAAAAGAAGGTTTTTATAGCATTTTAGTAAGTAAAAGTCGATTATTCAAGCAATATTTATACTTCGCTACTCGACTGGGGTTTTGTGACTGCTGTCAAATTTCGAACATTAGATTTTAATGGTAAAGGTAGTTGTTCATAGTGGGCGCCATCTTACCTGGTTTGTATCAATAATTTATATTTAATTTATTTATTTCAAAAGAAATAAATAAAGATTCTTTATATATTCTGCACATCTACGGCACATTATCTTTGGAATGTTTTACGTTTCATTACCCTAATTTTAAAATTAAGGCGGTAAAAGGGGAGTGCGTTTAGGCCTTCACGTATTAATAATAGCATGATATTTGACAATATGTATTTTAATTTTACATCTTAGAATTGTGCCTTTTTTATCCATAGTTTCTTAATCATTGACAACGGGGTCTGACCTAGACCCCGAAACGTTTGGAATATACAGCAATTTTCTTAACTGTGGTCTTATTTCCCAAGAACTACTTAGACATTAATGTATTTATAATTAAAAAGTTTACTTCATGTTTGCGTAACCTTTCCATTTCATTGCAGCAAGTTCTACTACTACCAACTAGATGGCAGTAGTTAATAGACGAATTTGTATATAGTCAAGAACAGTGACAAAAGACAACAAACAGGAAAATTTAACTTAAAGAAATGTATTGTCATCGGCCCTTGACACGTGTGCCAATTTTCAACTTAATTGGACTTCTTTCAGTTGGTGAAAATTACGTTGAAAGTTTCCGTTACATAGATACATACGTACACATCGACCTAATAAAAGCGTATCAATAAATAGATCATGGTTGGTTTAAGTCGATACCGGTCAGAAATTCATTTGAATTCCGGTTTGTTACTGACTCTCCAGGTATCAAAAATCTTTGATACCCATGAGCAACAAAATTATCTTTCATTTATTTTGGAATAATTGAGTGTTAAGCTAACATAGCCATTATACATTTTAATACATATTTTTTTTAATTGGTTTTTGGGTGGGGTCTTACAGCAACAAATTTTAGTATATTTGATTTTTTGATTATTCATATTTTGCTATCTTTCCTGCTACCTTTACGTAAAGCTGCCATTGTCGTCGATTACTCGAAATCGGTTTGAACAACAAAATCGATTTGTTAGCAACTACTTAGCAACAAATTAACAACAAATTCTGAAATATATTTTTTTCATTTTTGCCGATTTGGCACCACCAGCTCTGGAGCTCTGGGATGTGATTAATTAAAAACTTCAAAATGCAGGTTCGTTCTCAATTCGTTTGTATATAGGGTGTTAACAAGTTAGAGCCAGATGAAAAACTTTGAATAATATACATCCAGAAAGAGATGTTTAAATTTAAAATATGAATAAAGTAAAAAAATTGAAAACGATGAAATAAAGCAAACACACCATTAGTTCAATCACCAAAATGTTTAAATGCCACGACATTTAACAGTAGTTAAATGCTGTGTTCTAAAATGTTCTTAAATTTGCTCTCTATACTGGTAGAATAAATCAGCCGGTCGTGAGAACGCACCTTAACGTTTATCACGTCACTGGTTAGGATCAGTTACACTCCCACCACTACTATTTGCTGATTCCATTTATCATTTAAAATGGAACACAACATTTAATCCACATTACACAATACTGCATAGACCCTTTTAAGGCAAGGTCAGGGTGTTGCGAACTTTTTTCTTGAATATGAATAGCATTTTTGGTTATTAATTAACAGTACATGTCACGGAAATCCCTTTCTCGACGCCAATGTAATTAATAATTTCATTCTGAACGGTTTTGTGACGGCACGTAAGAAGCGAACTTCTCGCCTTCGTTCTTTTAAGCTAAAGCCGTTTATATCGTTTTAACATCATTATCGTACGCCCTTAAACATTGTCTTTTCTCATTCGACTTGGAGAGATGAAAACTGAACGTTCCCAAGTGCAATCAGCCGAACCCACTTCAAGCCGCTACAAGCAGAGAGAAGACAATGATTACGCCTCAACGAGTTCTCTGGCACAATGATTTTCTTCTCTTTCAAACGATTCACTATGGACGGAGTCACGAAATCTCCATAGTATGACGGGTTTCGCTTCGGGGCCGCAGAGTATTAAGGCAGCAAAACACAAAAAAGGGAGGCGTCTTGTGTCAGCAACGAGAGGAATGGAAATTTTCTCCGGGTTTGTTTATGTATACGAGGGTGTCTCCCGTGAGATGTATTTTTGTTTACAGTGAAAGAAGGCTGAAAAAGCCTACGGTTATGAGTAATTTCTTTCGCTTCCCTTACTGGCTATATACAGGGTGTACCGTAGTTCGACGTCGAGCCGGAAAAACCATGTGATAGACCAAGTCATATTAGTTAAATAATTTCCAAAGATTGTTGAGGTCTTGGAGTATTTTACCTGTTCATTAATGTTTTCACTCCTTAGTTGTTTCGTGCAACAGATAAGTATTTGAAAATTGTAAATGGAGAACAAAGTGTAGTGCATCATAGTTATTTTGAGAGAAAGAGATGTCCACCAGTATTCCTATATATAAATAGTGTTTTGTATATTCTGTGATACTTATCTGTGTTTGGTGTCATTTCAACTCCAACTCTTAAGTTGTGTGAATTGTAAGTTCGAGGTTTAGTCTAAAATTTTCACTTTGATGCTGATTTTCATGTTTTTCAAAAAATTTTGACAGAGATAATTTGTCTTTTGGCTATCACTTGATACTGAGGGTACCGCGTTTTTGCTGTTCTAGCAGTAGATTTCTCCACCTACAATCGAGATCGATTGAAGGTGCCCCGATTTCCGAGTTGTTTAAGATCATACAGATTTCCTTAAGTTTTCTCTTTTCTTAAATCTAGTTGTTTCAACAAGACATTTGTTCCCAGTCGATCCTTCTTAGAATATTTTTCTTGTTCATTAGGGTTTTCTCTCCTCAGCCATAGGATAGACTGGGAAATAATACAATCATCTTGTTGAAAGAAGAGAATTAAAAAAACCTAAAGAAGCCAGCTATATGATGATAAACAACGAGAAAATCGGAGCACATTCAATCATGCTCAATTTGGAATGAAGAAATCTACTGTAGAAGAACAAAAAAACGGTATCCACAGAAACAAGTGATCACCAAACGACAAACTGTCGCTGACAAAACTTTTAATTGACCAGGAAAATCAGCATCAAAGGGAAATTTTAAAATTAACCTCGAACTACAATACAAAGCGATCAACATCGACTCCAGAGTTGGAGTTAAAACGACTCCAAACATCGATAAGTATCACACAATAAACAAAACACTATTTATTTACAGGAATGATGGTTGATCATTTTGTAGACATCTATGCTCTTTCTCTAAAAAAACTGGTAGGAAGAATTTCTGTGCGGACAGCCAGTAATACGGGTAATTTTTCGAAATAGCGTTACTACACATTGTTCTCCATTTACAATTTTCAAATACACATTTGTTACAGGTAAGAATCTGAAGAAAGAAAACCCCAATGAACAGGCAAAATAATCACAGTGTTATCCGAAAAAAATATAAGAAATCTAAGTTACGCGTTTTAAAAGTTATAAGCATTTAAAAAAATCTTTCCCCTGTGACCATCTTTACACCCTGTTGATGCAAATCTTCAAGTTTCTTAATTTATTTTTGTTATGATGTAATACTGAATAATGCTTCTGCAAACTGTTGTCCAAAATTCATAGCCAACTGCTCCTGCTTGGAAGAAAATGTCAGTTTTTGACAGAACCAATTATTCAAAAACAATACTTTGCGAGGTTGTCAAGTAACTTGAAAAGGTGGAGCATTTAATAAGGATTCTCCTAGATTATTTCGCACATTGTGGACAATTTTTTTAAATGAAACCTAGTATTGAATTTGTTTACTTATTTACCTAATAATTCTACTGTACCTAAGGCACTAACTTCAAAATTCTATTATGAGTGAGACGGAGGAGTCAATTCACGAAGTGTGACGGAGACAGAAAAATCCTCTTATTAAATAAACGTTGTTTGTGGCATATTCTTGATTACTTTTTATGTTTTTTTGGGCAATAACACCACAATAGAAATAAAACGACG
The DNA here is from genome assembly GCA_034190945.1 of Octodonta nipae. Classification (NCBI taxonomy): domain Eukaryota; kingdom Metazoa; phylum Arthropoda; class Insecta; order Coleoptera; family Chrysomelidae; genus Octodonta; species Octodonta nipae. Next base: position 33,957,676 of record CM067218.1, on the reverse strand, counting down.
TATATTGCAGGAATACCAAAAGTTTCAAAGTCTATTCTGACTTCGTTGTCAATGGCTTTATAAAAAATAAACGTTTGGTATTCCTGCAATATACGTCGTTTTATTTCTATTGTGGTGTTATTGCCCAAAAAAAAAAAAAAGTACATCAATAATTTGAATACAAAGGCTTATTCTATTTACAATAAATGTTTAAAATGAATTGATTTAACTAAAAATTAAATGCTGAGATTACATCTAAATTAACTCTTCTTAAAAAAGATCGGGTTATCAGGGCAAATCTTTCGTTGTTTTCAACCTCAAACAAAAAACATTTTAAACAATGTAGACTTTCACAACCAGTGTATTATTCTCGAAATAGCTTTTCCGGGTTTACTGGTCGTGGTATGTTAAAGTTCTTCCTCCTAACGTTTCATCTAATGCTGCGGTAGACATTTTCAAAGGCCATGGGGTAATGGTCTATGCAAGGTGTCACAAAACTACGTCCGGAGTACCCATTAATCCGGCCCCTAACAGCTTATAGCAACATATCAATGTTGCTACTGTGATAAGTTGGATACAAAAATACAGATAATTAACTCGTTTTTATTTACCTGCTAGATAAATCTTAATGACAAGTATAATACGCAGATAATTGAATTCAGCAAAATAACTAAAAATTAACTAGTGAACATCCCGCGGTTGTAAAGACTATTAATTAGATTTATGTAATTGTGATTTTTCACTGTATAGTTTGTTGTTATGAATCAATTTTACTTGTACAAATTATTAAAATATATTTAAGGTGCTCATTGGTAGTCTCAGGTCAAGAAACAATGTTTGTGTCTTGATTTTGGAAAATGTTTTTTCACACAAATAATTTATTGAAACAGTATTTTTTTCTACCGAAACGGTTTGATTTTAGTGTATAAATCAGATGTTTTGTCAAATCGACATAAAGTGCTAACTTCCACAGCCATTCGCTATTTTGCAATTCCGTAAGAGAGCGATTTTTTTTAAATTAACAAATGAGAGAAATAAGTTCAGTTTATCAGCTATTTCATTTGTAGATAACTGCAGCAGTTATAAATTTTGCTGCCTATTATTACAAGATTGAATAATATTTCCGGGAAGAATTGTCCAAACTTGATTGTGTGTACGGATAATATGTTCTAGTTCTTCTCAAAAGTTTTCAATACGTTTAAGGTCTAGGGATTGTACCAACTATTGTAAAACTGCTAAACAAGTCTTGCGAATCATATTTCTTAATGAAACCATTATTTATTTTACGCAGATTTCTAAGAATCTTTTATGAGAATTCTCTCAACGCACCAACCATATTGTTTTATCGGCCTTTCGGTAATTCTTCATTTGCAAAATATATGTTAACTTTTGATTATTAAGAATATTTATTTTCGTAAATAAGCACAACCTACTCTAATATTTTCAGATAGAATGGATTTCACACGAGTAGACAAATACGTTAAGTTACATGGTACTTATTACTTCTAACTGGATTGTGATGAAACGTGGCTAATACTGGCTAATACTTATGTAAACAGTAACCTGAGACAAGGTATATTACATGAAAATATAATAAATAAATAAGTATAACACTATTGTGTTGGTCAGGAAAAATTAGTAACTATAGTTTAATTTTGTGATAAAACAATGGTGAGCAGTAATAAGAAATTGAAAAAAAAAATTAAATCTGGGGTAAGTAAAATATGATAAATAGATCATAGTGACCTCAGAAATGTATACCGATATGCGTTGATTTTTTTTGTAATTAGATTGAAAATAAATACGAATGTATCACTAAACTATTTTTTCACTCTTAGTTCGAAATTAGTTCCAATATCCCAAATGTTTTCGCCAAGTTTTAATATTACCGAACCGATAAGAATGAATAAAATGGTAAATTTGTAATCTATAAAACTGATACTTAAATTTAAATTGGCAGATTTTATCTTGATGAAATTTCCCAGATGATAAAGATTATATATTATTTTTTACAACTAGGATACAGAGTAAAAATTGTATATTATATCACTGATGAGACAACTAATGAATTCGCAAGTATTTGGATCCACTATTTAAAATCTGCATGCGAGCAAGCGACATATTCAATCGAAAATTTGAATCATGTAAGACCACTAATCTGAGAATTTTAAAGACACAGAAATTTTACATTTACCATTACCCCCCTCGCCATTCCACAATCAATGATACCAAGAACTTTAGGAAACAAATTATGTGTATGTCTTAATCATGTTGTCATTCCTACGGTACTCAAAATACTTTAGGAGCAATTAACCACCAGAAAAGATGGACTGTTAACTTTTTTGACATACAATATCACATATGTAAAAACACACTTTTGCACACTAACACCAAACCTTTTATTTATTTTAAACAATCAACGCCGGTTCAACAACTCTAAGTTGTCATCATCAAGGATTAAACCAAAGATTCCACAGCCATTTCCAAATTGTCATTTAATATTTGTCACTATATAAAAATTTGCCTAAATATTACTTAGCATTCTTTCAGCCATTTAGTTAGTTCATATAACCAAAGTAGAACTATAGTAAGAATTTCGTACCAACTATGCCAGTTTCTTATACTCAAAGTAAATCATAAACACTCATTTTAAATTTATAATTTGATCGTCATATTCCCATTATATACATTTTAATTTTCTTCAATTTCCATATATTTTCTTTAATACCTTTCAAATGAGGCATTAGACAAATTTAAAAATGATATAAATTTATACCATTCGTAACAAGCTTTTTCATATACACATATTGATACACTTAATTACCTTTTTTGAAAAATATTAGCGGGACCTTATTTTTTTAAACTTTAAGATAAACTTCACATTTTAAAACTGTAAAAAATCTTTCTATTCTATTAAAATGTTGTCTCAGAATTTTAACAAAGAAGAAAGAGTTTGGTTTACTCCTTGATGATGACAACTTAGAGTTGTTGAAACGGCGTTGAGTGTTTGAAATAAAGGTTTGGTGTTAGGGTGCAGAACTGTTTTTTTTTACATTTGTGACATACCAAAGGTTCCACAACATTTCCAATACAATATCACCATACTTTTTTGAAAGACATGAACATTTATTGAATTTTTCTAAAAGATGTTAAACAGAGCACAAACTAAGATGTTCGGCCGGATCATTTCCATGAGAACGTCGGTGACAGTTGAAATGAAATGTTTCCTAATAGGTGGATTAGAAGAGGAGAACCCTGAAATTGGACACCAAGGTCCCTGACGACCTGTGTGGATGTTTTTCTCTGGGGATATTCGTCCCCATATCGGAGTCGATTAACCATGATCAATGCATCCTTATTTTCTACAATCTGGAATAAAGGTAAAAGCTTGGGTAGTTTGGACTAGAGTACCCAAACGTTGGAGGAACACATCTTAAAAATGTCAAAAGGGAAGAGCAAAACAAAAGCCAAAAATAGAATGAAACTAAAAGAAAACAGGAAATTTACTGGTTAGTGTCAGAATGCTTGAGAGAAAAGAAAAAGAAGATAATTTCAACGTTTTTGTCACATGGTAATTATCTTTGTAGGAGCAGTATCTCCAAATATCTCGTGGAATTAATACACAAATAGGAACAACGTTAGGATGTCCGGCATGACAAAACAATTAGAGGTCGGTTCAATATTTCCCATTGTTTACTGGAGGATCTATGATTACCTGCAATACTATGGCTAACTTACCCACATCAATGAAAAGTCACTGACACAAATCCAAGCTTTTGTTGCTGTTGATGGAACTAACACCCAAGAGATAAAAGTTCAATGGCAAGTTGACGGATTGCTAAAGGAAGGATCACTACTACCGCGCTAATAACTTGGCAAACACAGTATCGAATAATTGTGTAGTAAAAATTTGATCAAGACGAACAAGGCCCTCATCTGTAACTAGAGCAACACTATTTTTTAAGTAAAATTAATATATCTTTGTCTTTTTCAAGAAGTTTTGTGACATCTTGTGAATGTGTGAAGTGAATTTCAAAAACAAAGCAGCATTATTTAGGGTTTCAAAACCTTTTTCAATGAGGCATCATTTAAACCCCATTCCATTTCAAAATTTTTAAAAATATTGGGGATGAAACCCCGCTTTTGGACTATATCTATTTGCATCGAAAAAGTTTTTTGGATATCTACGTTTTCGCAAGCCCGGCCTGTATAATACTAACCATGTTTTGCGATGTTTATTCATAAATATACGTATTGCTAAATAGTAGGTGGTCTGTAGACACAATTTTAATTATTCTAGAAATTATAAAAAAATCAGTATCATAATTTCAGGTTATTTGACTATATTTCTTACCCATGATTTTAGTTAAATTGCTTAGCCTAGACTAGGAGCGTGACAAGAAATGGAAAGTTAGCAGAAATGAGGTAGGGGGCAGGTCGTCAGGTTTTTGGTGTAGAGCGGCATATCAGAACTTTTCTGTTAAATAGATATATACACAAAGTACTAACTAAAATAAACAATCATACGTTTTATTGTACAAATAACGAAGCGCCAATGATCCGCTAGAGAAGTCTGTCAGAAATCATCAATTATTGCAACGAATATAGATACCTATGTTTTAGCATTCCTGTCAAATATTTATATTTTTGCAAAAAACTCGCCTCAGTGATTCATAAATTAACATTAGAAAATACCCACAAAAATTCTCACATAATTACTTGTTGTTAGTTGGTCATGAAGAGTTAACAAACTAAAATTGTTTTAAAGGCAAATGCAAATGTTTGAAAATTGTCCAGATTTCCGTACATCTAAGATGTGATTATTGTAATAAACGTAATCAAAACAAGGATATAAATAACAAATGAATTTAAGTGTACCAACCCATAGTTTTTAAATATGACGTTTACACACATATTTACATTTTGTGTAGAAACATTTATGTAATTAAGGGAGCAAAATTAAATAGAAATTAAAGAATAAAAGTTTATTCTGTAAAATGTGCAAAGGTTCGGTATTTACAACTACATCCATATCGATACCGAAATTACAGTAAAAATCGACTTAATAAACATGTTTAACTCAAAATTACTATTTTATAGCATACTAAACATTTGAGTAAACAATAAACATCGATAAGTAATTAGATAGTTCAGTATGTGACTCAACTAAAAGTCTTACCTTACTTTTGGCCTTGTACAATTTACAACCAATCATTAAACAACACTTAAAAAGTTTTCGCCCTGTTCTCGACTTAACAACCTGACTTAAATCATTCCATTCACACAACCCACTTAGACAATTTCCAGATATCATACCAAATATTTCTTGTTTGACAGCCGACTTTAATCTTTGTAATTAAGACTGAAATACTATCTAGATTGCCGTGCATCGTTAACGAAAGTAAAGCGTAGGTCGTCTTCAATCAAACCGTAGTCACAAATTATTTTCCCTAATTACCCAAAACGCTCAACAACCTTGCATCTTGATCTACTTGAATCAAAACCAAAACCCACTATATTCACAATAATAATAATAAAATGGTGCTATCAAAGACGTAATTCATGCCGAAAATTGGTGAGCTAAAAAGAAATGACGTACCGTTGCGTAAGTCGGAGCATGCCGTGAAACTGTGCCCAATAAACCCACCCAATGGTCATTGATCCCTGTTTTGCAGTTTTACGGGCTTGAGAAATTTAATTTTAAGACAATAATTAGCTAATTCAATAGGAAACTTACATGCATATTACGTAAAAGTGTTAAATTTTCCTGTAGAGCACTAGAAATGTCGATTTTCATGCACAAACACAACAAACACACACCCAGCTATTTGACTGTCATTGTACCGCATCGAAAATTAAACTGAACAGACAACTGTCTAACGTAAAGTTCGTTCGATTGGGCTCTGCATACGACTCGCGCGACGAGGAAGAACGAAACTCGTTTCGGAGGTGAGTCGGTTTATGCAGCGCGTTAACAATGAACAAACCCACCGTGCATTCATGGAAGTTGAAATTTGCAGAAAGGTTGGATTGTACAAGGGAATGTCTAATGTACCAGTGACGGGTGCGTATCAAGAATTACAATGGAAATTGCTACTATTCCCTACAAAAAGATCTGTAGCTGTAGGTTCGTACTACAAATTATTATGAACGTGAAAGCTTCTTAACGGAGGCCCACACTTATAAATATGAATATAGATGAGTATGGTACTGAAATTCAAAAACTGAAACTGCATTTGTTTCGACACTTAGTTCCGACCGACACCACACCTTGGTCTTGAAATACCTATACAACTATTTTTTCTGTGTAAGAAACAGGGACCAGTTATTATATTAAGTCTCAAACATCCAATTAATATACAATACCTGGCCAAATTTGCTTTCCCTTTTAATTAACATTCCAATTTTCTATTTGCGATATTTTAAATTGGAGACTTGACATACGTCATACCTACGTCAGAATCAGAACAACACAAAAAAGGTGAAGTTTATGGATGGTAAACACAAGCATGACAAACTCGAACTCTGCAAAAAAAGGTGTTAAGTTTATAGATGCTAGAGGCAAGGATGACAAACTTATAGGGACAAATTGAAAAAGAGTCCAACTGAAAGCATTAAATAACAAATTCAAGAAGTGACCAGTATGGCGTTATTGTTTAACAATGGTGTGATAATAATTGCTAAATATAAAATAATATTAATGTTAAGCCGCTGGTCTTGACTTTTGTTCAACCAAGTAAATACAATGTTTAAGTACTTTCTGGGAAATAACATCACAAGTCACGAAATTTCTGTATATTTCCAAACTTTTCGGAGTCTAGGTCAGACTCCGTTGTCAATCGCAAAAAAAACTATGCAAAATTAAAATGTTTGACAATATCCATTATTTGATTTACGACCTAAGAGAATTTAATGTGAGAATATACATTGTAGCACAGAAACTTCTAGAGATCATATAATAATAAAGTTCCTTTCAAATTTGAAGAATTTAAAAGGGATGATGTTCAGAATTCTATGTGGCTCACTAGGTGCGACTTTGTTATAAGATAGTGCATTCGCCAAAAATGCGTCCAAAGAATATTGTTGATTCAATGATTCAATTAAAATCATAAGGGAAAACCTAGAAAAAACCTTTTGAACTATTCCGATATTGAGTTCTTCATAAGGACATGACCATTGGCAATTTCTTCCTTAATCATCTGCAACCAAGAACGATTGAACTCCACGGAGGTAGTAGCGATACAATCGTTTTCATTTAACAAAATTAATGCAGGCTCCTTTAGTTTTCGGTTCGTTTTGTGTCCTTCGTTGTCTAATATAACTGAATTTTGAATGTGTATTTTATGACCAAGGTCCCAAGCATGTTCACAAATTTTGGATTTTTCAAACTGTCGTTTTTTAATGTAATTTTTGTGTTCGTTTATTCGAACATTTAGAGGTCTAGATGTTTCTCCAATATAGAATTTACTACATTCACAAGGGATTTTATGAATGCAATTTTTTGTATTTTGAGTTGTGTTTTTGGTGTTGTTTTTGATATAATTGATTTTAGTGTACTTCTTGTTTTAAATGATGTTTTAATATTAGATATGTTTCCCACTCTTTTCAGTCTTTCTGAGAGACCCTGTATGTATGGTATAGTTACTGAAGTGATGTGATTATCTTGGAAGTCAGTGTTACTTGGTGGAGTTCAATCGTTCCTGGTTGCCGATGATTAAGGAAGAAATTGCTAATGGTCATGTTCTTATGAACAACCCAATATCGGGATAGTTCATAAGATTTTTCCTAGGTTTTCCCTTACGATTTTAATGGGATCACTGAATCAACAATATTCTTTGGTCGCATTTTTGGCTAATCTTATAACAAAGTCGCACCTAGAAGCGCCACCTAAAATTCTGAAGATCAGAGGGGTGATCTTCAAAGCTGAAAGGAACTTTATTATTATATGATCTCTAGAAGTTTCTGTGCTACCCTATATATTATCAAATTAAATTCTCTTAGTTACATCATAAGTCAAATAATAGATATTATCAAACATTTTAATTTTACATTTTAGAATTGTTTTCTTTTTTCATAGTTTCTTTGCTATAGACAACGGAGTCTGACCTAGACTCCGAAACGTTTGGAAATATACAGAAATTTCGTGACTTGTGGGGTTATTTTCCCGAAAGTGCTTAAACAGCTCCTTCAGAAAACAACAAGTACCTACGGTAAAATATTCTAAAAACGTACATGTCATATATTTCTTTGCCCTTATACTTAATTAAGAACTAATTTTCACATTAGGATTAATACATACTCAAATCGTATCATAATAGTTACATTTATTTTAATTTTCCTGAAAAGTCCATTAATGAAAATGACACAGAGAAAGTGAAACGGAGAGATAACGAGAGAGGGAAAGTATATTATTTCAGAAGAAGCTTTCGCTTCCATCGTTCAGCCTAGAATGATTCCTGCTCTTTTATATTATTAATTCGTTTATATTCTAAGCACAAAACCATAAGTTTATTATGTCATCCTTATAATATAAATGTGAAACGAAGATTACGAAGAAACAACCCATTTTTAGGGTTGAGTACATTCAATATACGGAAACCCTTAGACATACATACACTCCTGTGTTTGTCAGTCTCATACAATTTTCTCTGAAACTACTGGACCGAAAAAATCGACCATTCCCCCACATCTTTTCAGGGAAATTATTAAACACAAAAATTAGGGAATATATACTCACTGACAAAGAAATCGCAGCACCCAGAAGGAGATGTTTAAATTTAATATTGTTTTGGTAAAAAAGATCTACAACTTTTCTGTTTACACTTTTTCCATATAACCCCAAAATTTTTGCGAAAAAATCAAAAAACAAGTTTATGTTTTTTTAGGGTTCCATATATACAATATACGGATACCCTTATAATATCACTCAGGATTTCTGCCTCTGTCACATCATAGCCATTTTCTCCTAAACTACTGGACGGAAGAGGTTGAAATTTGGTATCAATGTATAGTTTGGTGACCCGATCAGGAGTACATATCGTAAAAGAAAAAATTTTGATTTTAGGGGTACTTCTGGGGGGAAAAACTAAAAAAATCGACCGTTCCCCCCCTGATCACCGAAACTACTGAGCCTAAAATTTTGAAAAAAATAGAAAATATAGAGCGTTGCCCGAACTTTACAGGAAAATTAAGGAGAAACCATTAATGTTAATTTTGGGGGGCAAATTATAGAATTAAATAAAAATTTAAAAATAAAATTTTTTCAAACGCATCATGTAATATATCAAATGAAAAGTCTCATTCTGAGAAACACAAATATATTTTTTTCATATTTTAAAAAAATATATTTATAAAGATATTAACGAAAATATACCAAAATTTACCCATTCCCCCCCCCTTATCTCCGAAACTATAAAACGTAAAGTTTTGAAAAAAAATAGATTTATAGGTTCTGACCTGAAGTTTACTGGAAAAATAAGGAGAAACCTCTACTTTTAAATGGAAAAAATAAATTAAAATTGTTTCTAACCCATCATGTTATATATCAAATGAAAGGGCCCATTACGACGAAAACAAATATACTTTTTTCATATTTTTAAAATAAATTAATTAAAAGATATTAACAAAAATATAAAAAATTACCCATTCCCCCCCCTTATCTCCAAAACCATAAGCTGGAAAATTTTGAAAAAAATGGAGGTATAGCCCCTCACCTGAACTTTACTGAAAAATTAAGGATAGAATTAAATGCAAAATTAAAATTAAAATTGTTTCTAACCCCTCATGTTATATATCAAATGAAAGGGCTCATTATGACGAAAACAAATATATTTTTTTCATATTTTTAAAATAAATTAACTAAAAGATATTAACAAAAATATAAAAAAATTTACCCATCCCCCCCCCTTATCTCCGAAACCATAAGCTGGAAAATTTTGAAAAAAATGGAGGTATAGCCCCTTACCTGAACTTTACTGGAAAATTAAGAAGAAACCACTAATATTTATTTTGGGGGGCAAATTATAGAATTAAATGGAAAATTAAAATTAAAATTGTTTCTAACCCATCATGTTATATATCAAATGAAAGGGCTCATTATGACAAAAACAAATGTATTTTTTTCATATTTTTAAAATAAATAAATTAAAAGATATTAACAAAAATATAAAAAATTTTACCCATCCCCCCCTATCTCCGAAACCATAAGCTGATAAATTTTGAAAAACCGCAAGTATAGCCCCTCACCTGAACTTTACTGGAAAAATAAGGAAAAACCCCTAATATTTTTTGGGGGGCAAATTACAGAATTAAATAGAAAATATAAAATTAAAGTTGTTTCTAACCCAGCATGTCATATATCAAATAAAAGGGCTCATGATGAAGAAAACAAATATATTTTTTCCATATTTATAAAATAAATTAATTAAAAGATATTAACAAAAATATAAAAATGTTTACCCATTCCCCCCCCTTATCTCCGAAACCATAAGCTGATAAATTTTGAAAAACTGCAAGTATAGCCCCTCACCTGAACTTTACTGGAAAAATAAGAAGAAACCCCTAATATTCATTTTGGGGGGCAAATTATAGAATTAAATGGAAAATAAAAAATTATAATTGTTTCTAACGGGTCATGTAATATATCAAATCCCAGGGCTCATTATGACGAATAGGTACAAATATATTTTTTTAATTTTTTTTAAAATGAATATTTTAAAATATATTAAAAAAATATTTTTAAAAAATTATTCATTCTCCCCGTTATTCCCCAAACTCTAAGACCTCTTTTTTTTGTTTATAGGAAATTGAATATGAAAAAAATACCTAATTCTACTATTTGGTCTCCAAATAATAGAATTAACCGGAAAATAAATTACTAGAAAACCCCCATAGGAATTTTAGGGAAAAATTATACAATTAAATGGAAAATAAAGATTCAACTTTCAAACGCATGATGTAATATATCAGATTAAAGGCTCATTATGTGAATTACTAATATATCATATTTTTAAATCATTTGTATAACGAAGTCAGAATAGACTTTGAAACGTTTGGTATTCCTGCAATATACGTAGTTTTATTTCTATTGTGGTGTTATTCCCCAAAGAAACATAAAAATAATCAAGAACATGCCACAAACAACGTTTAGAAGACAATTTGTATAAAAGATATTAAAAATATTAAACATCGACTTAATTCCCACTTTAGAAACTACACATTTAAAATTTGAAAAATATATTTTATTTATATTTTAAAATAGTTTGAAAAACAGATTTAATAATTTATAATTTAAACTTTGACCTATTTTGCCGTTTTTCTTCCAATCTACAGAGCCTCAAAACTCAGACAGTAGAATATAAAAGGCATTTCTGAAAGTTTATTAGTAAAATAAAACTCTAATGTTAATTTTTGGGGGCCAAATTAGAAAATTAAATACAAATGTATTCTTATAAAAATCAAGCGAATCCTGAAGCATATAAAATAAAAAGTCTATGTGGGGAAAATGAAAGTGTATATTTTTTATAAATTTAAAATGCTTCCTTTAAAAGATATAAGGGTAAGTATAAGAAAATGCACCCATTCCCTGCTTGTATGAAACTGGAATATTCGAATCTTGAAGGTGGTACAGAACCCTAAGTATGCGAGTCCAACTCGCACTTGACCAAATTATTTATTTTTATCTTTTACAAAAAATCATGAAATTTGAAAATTACCTTTTTATGTCTCAAACACACTGTATTTTTTTATTTAAAACGTTTATTTGTTCACCTCAGACCGCTCTTATGATTATTTTTCTTTTTACAGTTGTTGTATTTTCTTTCTTTTCCAATGGGTTTCATCTTACTATATATTTTCTTATCGACCCTAGTCTAATAATGCCTGTATTTCACGTCTTAGAACCTCCAAACTAAGTGGGGGTTGGGATAAATTTCCGCGCTTTATACCCATCATACCCAAACATGTTATATGGGCGAAAGATGAGCGAAAGATCATGGATCTGACAACATATTCACATAGGTCTCTTCAAGTGCAACAGCACGTCTTTCTCCTCGACGTCGTCTAACCTTTCTTTGGCCAACATGTCCGCCCAAGCAGAATGGAGATTCATTAGAAAAGCACAAGATGGGGTCGATAATGCTGCAGTCCAAAATACCTTATATGGCGTTAAACCGTTCGGGCACTTATAAGATGGCTTTGTTCTCCTAACCACTCGTCAGTCAAATTTCGAGTTCTCGAAATTCGGGCTCTAAAGCCCGTAAGTCATAGACACGGATCTTAAATTTCGGTTATGTCCCTTCGACGTCCGGTCCCTACTGTTCTCCAAATTTGGGTATTGTCAAACCATGCTTGAGAACATTTCATAACAGTATGTGGATTTCAGTTCGTGCAGTTAGTGATTTCTCGAAATGAAAAACCAGCCTCCCTTAAACCAATAATTCGACTTTTTCAAATTTACTTAACTAATTTACTTAAATACGAACAACAGGCATTTTAACATTACTAAACTTTTTTTGGTAAATTTTAAAGAATTCAAAGGACCACTAAACTATTAATTGATAAAAAAATATATACATGAAAAAACATTCACCAAACTTTAACAAGTTTTAATCGTTTACTCCTTACTATCATAGCATCTATGTTTTACCAAAACAATCACTAATGTGAATTTTGGGGGCAAATTTATACAATTAAATGAAAAATAAAAAATTATTTTTAAAGGTATCAGGTAGTGTGTCAAATGAAAAGGTTTATTATGAAGAATACAAATATACTTTTTTCATATGTTTGAAATCATTTGTTTAAGAGCTATAACAAAATATGGAAAAATCGATCCACTCCCTTCCTCTTTATCTCCGAAACTATAAGATCTAAAATTTTGCCTAAAAATCATGTCTTACATGAACTTTACAAGAAAAATAAGGAGGACACACTAACAAGAATGTTGGGGGTCAATTATAGATTTCAATAAATAATAAAAAAATTAAAATGTTTTCAATAGCATATTGTAATATATCAAATGACAGGACCCATTATATTTATATTTTTTTAAACTAATTTCTTTAAAAGATATTAACAAAAATATACAAAAAGAGACCCATTCCCGTTTATAATCAAAACTGTAAGACCTAAAGTTTTGAACTTTATGGAGAAAACCCTAATATTAATTTTGGAAGACAAATTATAGTTTTTTTTTCAAATGCATCTTGTATCTGATAAAGGTGCCAATTTTGAGGAGTGCAAATATATTTTTTTCATTTCAAATCAAAAGGCTCTTTGTGAGAAATAAAAGTGTATATTTTAAACGGATAGTTTCAAAGATAATATGGAAAATATAAGAAAATACAGTCATTTCCTGCTTGTCTGAAACTTGAGAATTAAAAAAAGAAAGAGCAGCAGTCATTTGAGACTGAACGATGGAAGCGAAAGCTTTTTACGAATTATATTTCCCGTTTCTTGTTATCTCCTGTCTCTGTTTCTATTTCTTTGTGTTATCATTAGTAATGGTTATAAATTTCAGGAGAAGTATTAATCGTAATGTGTAATTTACTTCTTAATTTAAATTTCTAAAAATGCCAAATAAAATTTGTTGAATTATTAAGTTGCAAGTTGAAGCTCATATCGGATGAATTGTAAATGAGGCAAAAAATTTAACAAAAGGTGTATGATATTAATAGCGTTCTTTCTGACTTCTGACATTGTCAGTATAATATATATAGTTTTTATTAGAAAAGCAAATTTGTTCAGGTTTTTTTCTATATTAATTGGATGTTATATTAATCTATTTCCTATATATTATTGATATCCTATAAAAGAAGATACTCATAATGTATTTTACCTGGCTCTGTTTCTAAGCTGTTCGTGAGGACTTACAAAGATTGTGTGTTTTACGTACTCATTGACTCGACTATACTAAAAGCTATCAACTATCCTATATATTAAAATATTATGTATAATGAAAATTGATTTTCGGGTGACATTTGAACACATTAAGAAATGTTTCTTTGACAACCCAGTCAACTTCAAGATAGAAGCGATACAGCAAGTAATAATCAAATTTAAAAAATCAAGGAAATGCGACCTGACGATGATGAAGAGCTACAGGAAAGGCGCGATTCGCCAGCTCAACATGCCAACTTTCTATCGAAACTTGTATTTTGGTGAGCGTATATATAAATACAACAGACATCTTTATTACAAACTTTCAAATTTAACCTAACAAATCCGAAAGAATATTCAGATGTTAAAGGTGTTAAAATTACTTTTACAGGTACAGTTTTCAAACATTTCGAGAAGGTTTCTCAAGAGACTTGAGCGAATCTGACCTCACGAAACCACTGGAAGAACACAAATCCAATATTTTGGGAAAACAGATGGCCATTGTTTGGTCTAAAGAATATGCAAAAGCACTGGAGCATAAGAGAAAACCTAGCATGGGAAAAGTAATATTTAAAATATTTTGGGCTGAATTATTTCTCTACGGTATAGTGCTGTTTGCTATGGAAATGATAGCAAGGTAAGAAAAACGGGAAACATTATGTCAGTAAAAAACATTAGGTAAACAAAGAAAGATAAGCAAGAATAAAGGTTTGCCAATATGGACAGAAGAGAAACAAGTATACGAAAAGCAGCTAGCTCATAAAAAGTGTTTACTTAATCCCAGAGGAAACTAATTAAATAAGTACACGAGTAATCGGGGGAACGTTTTATTCGCGAGACTGAAAATGACATATTTGATCAAATATTCTGACTGGGTAATGTTATCGCATAGCAGATATAAGAGGTCTAGATGACATAGATTTCCAAACTGCACTAGTATCAATTCAATTGCTGTTACTGCAACTGAGACTTCTCTGTCTATACATCTATATATCAGTGCTGGAAAAACAATATAAAACAGAAAAATTAAAAAAAGTAAAAGTATATACAATATATAATTTTGCTTTTAAAATATATAAAAGGTGCTATAAACACGATACTGATAACTATATACTATAGTGGGATAAATCAGCCTACAAAATGTATGCCAAAATTTTAAACAATAGATTGAAACCTACAACATATTAGACAATTACTGCAAAAATGGTCAAAGATATATGTAAAATAAAAATTTTGTTAAAAATTAGGTATTACAATATCATATATCTTTGACAAAATATGTTTTATCAAAGATATTTGATCAAATATTTGACAATGTAATAGCGGTCTAACTTACTATTAATTTGTTGCAGATTATCACAGCCCATTTTTATTGGCTTGTTCATAAGATATTTTAGCGCTGAAAATCGAAATAACACTAAATCGTAAGTAATAAATTTAAGTAGGTACGAATTTAAAAATGTTCACTGTAGAGCCTGCTTTATTTGACAGAATAAACAAGACAGATAGCACCATGGGACGAAGGACCAATAATATTAAGAAATAATCATATACATTAATTGTGTCTCTGCCATTGACAACGGGGTCTGACCTAGACCCCGAAACGTTTGGAAATATATAGTAATTTACTGGTATTGTGGGGTTATTTCCCAAAAGTGCTATTTTTTGGCTATACACTAATGTCCGATCGCTTTTTGTTTTCAAGTTATCGGCTGTTGAATTCTTTCCCTAAATTGAAAAGGCTTTTATTAACTATTAAATAAACGTAAACCTAAAAATGAAAAATCAATACGATTAAGATCTGAACTACGAGCTGGCCAAGATACAGGTCCCTCACGACCAATCTACTCGTGCAAGTATATAATGGGACATTTTGTATTATAGCGACTAAATCCAACTTCATCCATAAAACAAAATTAAATACAAAATGTTTTACTCTTGATTTTGCAACCAGTTGCAATATTGTACAGAAAGTAAAAATCCTGCTTTTGTATGTGTTGGTTTTTTTGAAAATGAAGTAGGTGAAGTACTTCTTCTTTGAGGACTTGCCTAATTTACTCACGATCTATAGTCGGTTGTTCTCAACAAATTTTCCAAAATTAGGAAATTGTCGTAATAATATCTCTCTCGAAAGTTACGTTGAGCTTAGGAAGAATTTAATCGAGCTTCACCGTAGCAAATTTAATAAAAAATGGCAACACAATATGTAGGAAATCAGAAACACGACAAACTTTAAACAAATAGTGTTTACAGTTAGAATTTATAGTTTTTGTTATACTAATCAATTCACAGGATAGATCAATAAATAACATTGATCTCCTCTTTGCGACTGGATGCAAAATAAACCCCATATAATAGTGCAAATCTACACAAGATCGTTGCGAAAACACTAAAGTATCGATACCGGTATTGGTAGTAGTATAGAAACAAAAGTATCCTGACAATCGCAAGCACTAGAGAAACCAAAAATTTTGGAAAAAATGTTCAAAAGTCTGAAAACAGATCGCCATCGAACATTGGAGTATAAGAACTGTTCTTACTATGCTATGAATTTATATTTGTCGCTAACGCATTGTAATAATAAATAAAAATTTATTTTTAGCAAACTTACTTTATACAATTGCTTTTGCTATTGCTTTTATTCACTTTCGACCACTTCATAATAAATATACAATACAATATCCTGTGCTACTAGTTTTTTATACACTTGTTAATAAATTGAAGTTGTAGGGTTTTCATCAGCTAGACCTTAGAAATGAAAATTTTACGTAGTAATATGATCTTGAGTGACCCTATTTTTAGGGTTCCGTATATACAATATACGGATACCCTTATAATATCACTCTGGATTTCGGCCTCTGTCACATCATCGCAATTTTCTCCTAAACTGCTGGACGGAGGTTGAAATTTGGTATCAATGTATAGTTTGGTGACCCGAGCAGGAGTATATATCACAAATGAAGAAATTTTTATTTTAGGGGTACTTCTGGGGGGAAAAACTAACAAAATCTACCGTTCCCCCTTCTGATCTCCGAAACTACTGAGCCTAAAAATTGAAAAAAATAGAAAATATAGATCGTTGCGCGAACTTTACAGGAAAAATAAGGAGAAACCATTAATATTAATTTTGGGGGGCAAATTATAGAATTAAATGAAAATTTAAGAATAATTTTTTTTCAAACGCATCATGTAATATATCAAATGAAAGGTCCCATTCTGAGGAACACAAATATATTTTTTTCATATTTAAAAATATAGTTAAAAGAAATTAACGAAAATATTCCAAAATTTACCCAATCCCCCCCCCTTATCCCCAAAACAATAAAACGTAAAGTTTTGAAAAAAATTAGAGGTATAGGGTCTGACCTGAAGTTTACTGGAAAAATAAGGATAAACCTCTACTTTTAATTTTGGGGGGCAAATTACAGAATTAAATGGAAAATATTACATTAAAATTCTTTCTAACGCATCATGTTATGTATCAAATGAAAGGGCTCATTATGACGAAAACAAATATATTTTTTCCATATTTTAAAAATAAATAAATTAAAAGATATTAACAAAAATATAAAAAAATTTACCCATTCCCCACCCCTTACCTCCGAAACCATAAGCTGTAAAATTTTGAGAAAAAATAGAGGTATTGCGCCTCACCAGAACTTTACTGGAAAAGTAAGGAGAAACCCCTAATATTAATTTTGGGGGGCAAATTATAGAATTAAATAAAAATTTAAAAATAAAAAAAAATTCAAACTCATCATGTAATATATCAAATGAAAGGTCTCATTCTGAGGAACACAAATATATATATTTTAAAAAAAAATAATTAAAAAGATATTAAAGAAAATATACCAAAATTTACCCATTCCCCCCCCCCCTTATCTCCGAAACTATAAAACGTAAAGTTTTGAAAAAAAATACTTTCATAGGTTCTGACCTGAAGATTACTGGAAAAATAAGGAGAAACATCTAGTTTTCATTTTGGGGGGCAAATTACAGAATTAAATGGAAAATATAAATTAAAATTGTTTCTAACCCATCATGTTATATATCAGATGAAAGGGCTCATTATGACGAAAACAAATATATTTTTTCCATATTTTAAAAATAAATAAATTAAAAGATATTAACAAAAATATAAAAAAATTTACCCATTCCCCACCCCTTACCTCCGAAATCATAAGCCGTAAAATTTTGAGAAAAAATAGAGGTATTGCGCCTCACCTGAACTTTACTGGAAAAGTAAGGAGAAACCCCTAATATTTATTTTGGGGGGAAAATTATAGAATTAAATGGAAAATAAAAAAATATAATTGTTTCTAACGGATCAAGTAATATATCAAATCAAAGGGCTCATTATGACGAATAGTAATGTGTTTTAGTTTTAATTTGTTCTTAAATAATATTTTAAAATATATTAAAAAATATTTAAAAAATTACCCATTCCGCCCTTTATTCCGTAAACTATAAGATCTAAAATTGTTTGTTTACAGGAAAAATACGCAATATAAAAATATTTTTAAGGCATCATGCAATACATCAAATGAAAGGGTTTATTATGAGGAATACATATATACATTTTTCATATTTTTAAAATGAATTACTTACAATATATTAACATAAATATATAAAAATTCTCATTTCTCGCTTTATTTCCGAAAGCATATTAACTAAAATTTTGAAAATAATTAGAGGTACTGGTGCTCACTTGAAATTTATAAGAAAAATTATTAGAAAACCCCCATAGTAATTTTAGGGACAAATTATACAATTAAGTGGAAAATAAAAATTCAATTTTCTAACGCCTCATATCAGATAAAAGGTTCATTATGTGAATTACAAATATATCATATTTTTTAAACATTTGTTTAAAAGATATTAACAAAAATATTAAACATCGACTTAAATCCCACTTTAGAGATTACACTATTTAAATTTTGAAAAATATATTTTATTTGTATTTTTAAATAATTTAAATAACAGATTTAATAATTTATAATTTAAAACTTGACCTATTTTGCCCTATATCTTCCAATCTACAGACAGTAGATTATAAAAGGCTTCCCTGAAAGTTTATTAGTAAAATAAAACTCTAATATTAATTTTTGGGGGCCAAATTAGAAAATTAAATATTCTTATAAAAATCAAGCGAATCCTGAAGCAGATAAAATAAAAAGTCTATGTGTGGAAAATGAAAGTATATTTTTTATAAATTTAAAACGCTTTCTTTAAAAGATATTAGGGTAAATATAAGAAAATGCAGTCATTCCCTGGTTGTCTGAAACTGGAATATTAAAATCTTGAAGGTGGTATGGAACCCTTAGTATGCGAGTCCAACTCGCACTTGACCAAATTATTACCTTGACTGACCACTAGCGGAAGTACGTGAAAGCTGTTGGACAGTACGTTTTCATGGAAATGTTTAGAATGAAAGTTATAGGAATTCTCCTATGCTATTTAATGATTACCTTCGATTAGACATTCACCTTGAATGACCATTTCAATACTTCAAATTAGATCTTGACCTTGAAGGTCGACTTCATAACCTTACTTTTGTACTCCGGAAATGGGGAAATTTTACGTTCCGCTAACCTCAAGGTCAAATAAAGTGTCGCCATTCTATAGATGGGGGGAAATAATACAACTTTCAATGTAACCATTTCCCGGAAAAATGGGCTCCCAAAGAACTTTCGACCTCTTCCTCTTGCCACAACCTGTATATTGACAAACTGAAATAGGTGTCATTAGTATTTAGGCAGATTTTCTATTTTTGAATAAATGAATATTCCATTATAGTTATTAGTTTCTGACGTATCCTCAAGGATTTACGTACGAATGTAGGAAACACTAAAAAATAAATGTGCCATACTTTGACATTATATCTAGCTTTTCAATTTTTTTTGTTCATCTTAATTTTCAAGTCTATAAAGTTATTTGTTGCAGGGCGACATCTCCGATGTATTTTAACAGAGTTCTTGCTTACTGGACTCCCAATCAGAGTAAAATTGAAAAAGACGAAGCATATATCTACGCTGCTTGCATTATGTTCTGCAGCGTCTTTGTGGTTATGACAATACATCCCTATTTGTTAACAGTTTTCCACATTGGAATGAAGATCAGAGTAGCCTGTTGTTCGCTGATATACAGGAAGGTGAAATACATGACATATTTCTTTTATTTTAATGAATTTATTAGAGTATTATTATTGTGCAATATTTTCGTTCATAGTTCATTTTCTTGACACCAATATAGTGGGAGTGAAGTGAACTAGACATTTTTTTATATATTTTTTTTAATTGTGACAAATATTAAGTGAATTCAAATATTACCAATTTGATCTGCTAGCTAAGTAGTAAAACGGACCAGATTTGAAGGTAAAAATAGAATTCGGTAATACGTCAATCAGGACATTCTTTCACTGGCAAATGTTGCTTCTTCATCATCGTTTATGCTAACTTAAGGACAATGTACTCATAACTAATAGTAGGTGAGATAGAGCCGGATTTTGCTCATCAGCGAGAAAATGGACAGAATGTATCGTATTAAGTTCAATTCCTGAAGTACATCACGTTTCTGGCAGGCGTCAGTGGAAGCGATAACCAAGGATAGTTACAGGGGGTGAAAGTGTTTTTTTTTATCATGCTCGTGATCGAGCAAACGTTACAAAATTGGCTGCTTACAAGATTGTGATGTGTTTAAGCAAATTCCCAATAGCCCAGGTCATTTACGAAAATACGTGACAAAATTAATAGTAGAACAAAACCGACATCAACTTGTTTTAGTGATTAAACATGACTAATTGACATTTTTTATCGAAGTTTTTTTGTTTTTTTTTACAAAAAAAAAACGCGAAAAATCGGTAACAATTTAATTTTCTACCTTTTACACAAAATCCACCTATGAAACCGTGTTTGCTACTATGGGCAATGTTAAAGAGAAATGAGCTACTATAAGCTCAACTTCGTTAATTCGTTTCTTAGATAATGGAATCTTTACTCAAAATTAAAAAAAAATCATATATATTATTTTTATCGCTAAAACATTCTTATTAACTGAAGCAATAGATCTTGTCATACCCAATTCATGTTCTAAAAATAAATACTGTAGCCCTTGTTGTTTTTTCAAAATTGGAGTCAATCCTATGCAAGACATATCTTTTTGAAAGGTTATATTACCTCACCACCGTTGGAAAGTAGAAGAGTTGATCTCGAGAGCTATCATCTCACCTTTTCAAAATTTAAAGTATAAATCCATGTAAGTATTGAATTGGCCATTCCGTATCAATTTTTTTGCGGAGTCCTGTGTAACTATATGCTTATAATAAACAATCTTAATGCAAATTTTAATTTTAAGCAGACACATATTTATATTTCTTGGATAATATGGATTTATGTAATAAATTTAGCAAAATAGCATACCTAAACTCCATTTAGCCACAAATGATAATGACGGAGCAATCATAATATGCACACACGAAGGCTGTTGTAAATGATTTCTCCATTTGTAAATGTTTCCATAAAAGATCAAAACATATCAAGACCAAGAAATTTGACTTTTCATTAATTAGTATTTATTAATAAAAAGATATTCTTTAAGCAGGAAGTCGTGAATGAATGAACATCAGTTGTTTAACTAGTAATTAATTGATACAATTCCAAATCATATTTGGTTATTCTCAGCTTATATTTATACTATGTGATGATCGGAGTATCAGTTCGAATGTAATAATAATATATCGGAATCATTCGATAATATGAAAAATGAAATATAATCGATCATTCGATTATGAAAATCACTCGATTATTCCGATTATGGAATCAAAGTATTCGAATGAAAAATAATCGATTATATTTAACTGTAAACATTATATATAGTTATAATCCGAATGATTTCCTTGCGAATCGAGAAGTGCTTTTATGCCATTCGGCGTTTTTATGCAAGTATTGTATGAATGAATTGGCTGATAATGTAGATTAAGGGACATTATAATTATTAATAACAGTTCTTTCACAAATAAATTTAAATTAAGAAATAATATAGCATAATTTTACGTAAACTTAAATGTTCCTACACAGGGCAACCGCTGACACGTAGCAAAGGTACCGTATCTGAGATTAAAACAAGCGAGAATCGTTAGAATCATAAACGTTCCATCCGAGTAATGGGTCCTTCGAGCGATCATTAGGTTATTAAAATCAGTCCAGTTGTAATAATTGATTATTAATATCATTCGATTATGCCCATCATTATTATTAACTATTAGGTATCAATTTGTATCAGTGTTTCATTTTAATATAATAATGAAATATAAAATGTACTGAAAGTGTGAACAAAGAATTAGTAGGTTCCTTTAAATGTATCAGCTTAAAATAAAAATTTGCATTAACATTATTTATTATAAGGAAATAGTTACATAACATAGGTTCCGCCCCTTGACAATTTTTCGAATGGACTCGTCCAGAAAAATTATAGGGAATGGCTGAATATTTTCAATACTGCAATTTATATTCACCGAACTATTTACAATTTATCTCTACTTAAGTATACGACCGTCGAATACAGAATGAATCTCATAGCCAGCTGGCAAGTCAACGAACCATTGGGAAACTTCTTTCCTGTGTTCTGGAAGGTTCAAGGGAATTCCCAGTAACAACAGCGGTCGACCTCAGACCTTTCAGTTAATAAGAATGTTTTAGCTATAAAAAAATATATATAAACGATTATTTATTTTTTTGGAATTTCGGAAATTGAGTGTAAAGTATTTTGCTTTTTTTTGCATTTTGTAGGTTTTTTATTTCTCTTCAACATTGCCCATCGTAGCAAACACGGTTTCATCGGTGGATTTTGTGTAAAAGTTAAAAAACTAAATTGTTACCGATTTTTCGCGTTTTTTTGTTATAAAACAAAAACGCATTGAATAAAAAATGTTGAATTTTATGTCAATTAGTCATGTTTTATCATTAGAACACATTGATGTTGCTTTTGTTCAACTATTAATTTTGTAACCAAAAGGTCTTTTTCTCCGTAAAAGACCTGAGCTACAAGGGGCGTCTGTCTAGAGCGTTACCATCAGGGTGGCGGACAAGGGTAAACTTGTCAAAAATAGGGGTGAAACTGGTCATCGAGAAAATATACGCCATTTGCACCAGTTTTTTTTGTTTACACATAAGAAATCTTAATCCAAAAGGGCGTACAGTTAAGTACTGACGAAGAACCTTGAAATGGGGTAAATTTGACGCACCCGGTTAACACAAAAAAAAACCGAAAAAATGGACGCCATTTTTATTAGTTACTTGTTTATATGTTTAAATGCGAAGCCACATTTTTTATTACGGATTCGAAAAGGGCCGAGAATTTTACGTCCGAATATGACTTTGACCTTCGAGGTCATTATAAAATCAAAGATTTTTTGAAAATAATCAGTTACCAGAACTTTTTGAGGATATGATAATGACAACTTTGCTGTTGAAACGGCGCTGAATGGAAAAAAAGGTTTGGAGTTAGGATACAAAACTTTGTGGTTATATATCTGTAATACACCAAAGGTTCCACAGTTTTCCCAGCAGTGTGATGACATAAGGACAGACACTCATACAAACGTTCAACCAACAAAAATACCTTTTTAGGGATGCCATATCTCGGGAATTCCACATGGGAATTAAGTAAAATATTCAGTCAACTCTCTGATGAAAAATCAAACTACATTTCAGAGGTATTCCAAAGAAATTATTTGCGTCATGTGTAAACTAACGTTTTTGTCTCGAATATTTCCAGCTTGCAGCAATCACTATTGTAATAAGTGTTTTACTTCGCAGGCCCTCAGAATTAAACTGGCTGCATTAGGAGGCCGAACAGTTGGCAATGCTGTGAATTTGATGTCAAATGACGTTGTTAGATTTGACACGGCACCAATTTTCCTTCACTATCTTTGGATAGGGCCAATTCAAGCGCTGTGTAGCCTCTATTTTTTATATAAGGAAGTCGGTACTGCCTCTGTGGTAGGAATTATGGCAATTGCTGCTGTCATTCCGGTGCAAGGTAAACTACAAACTCACATTTAGTTTTAATAAAACGTGTTTTAATTACCCGTTGCAGGTAAAACGAGGGTACCACCTCGGAATTCTTTCGAATATGAAGGATTTTTATAAAAAATTATAATTAAGCTTATCTTACCCTTTAGAATAAAAGTTATATGTTATTATTGTGCGGTTTTAGATAGTGAAAATCGTCACTTGTGAAATCAAATGTATAAACTACAAGTTTAGACGTTTTATGAATTGATATAATATTTAAATCTAAAGAATATACAAATTTTGGAATATAATTCATATGTTACAACGTTTCAACCCATAGAAACCACTCTTTATGACAAAATTAAAAAAAGATAATTTTCAATTACTTGAAACATTTTAAGGGTGCATTTATAATTAATATAATATCGGATATTTCGTGGTATCCGAGTCGAATCTCATCGAATGATCGAAAAACCTTTCAGAGAATACCGAAAAGAAATATAAATACGGAGAGCTGACGGAAGGATTCATTCAGTATTCGAGAGCCGTATAGTAAACATCAGTTTTTCAAGTTAAATTTTAAGAATATATATTAAAGTAGTGGAAATTAATTATTGCAAGAATTTGTGTGTTTTTAAATAAATCCAAGAACCCGGAGTAAATAAAAACATGACAAATTGTTTGAAGAAAATTCATAAATATAAGCTATAAATGTCCCAGACATTTGCTGGTATGGCCGACACTCAAAAACTTACTAACATTACTCCAAGATGCTTCCAACATTTCTAACAGCCTGCTGGAAACAAAGTCTTCAATAGATTGCTTTAAATCTATTTATCTCTAATCTTACACCGTGATTCTATCCTAGGAATGGCAGGGAAACTCAGTTACACACAGTGCGACTCCTTTTGCGGTGTCTGTGAGCTGTTTTTTACTAAAACTCTTTTTTCCTCCCGCTGAAGCTAAAGATGTTCATTTCATTTCTAAATTTGGACAACATTAAATACGTCTAAGGAACTTCATTTCTTGCGCTTGTATTCGACTTTCATTTTTCTTGTTTCAATCCCATAAGTAATAGTTGGTACAGCTATTGTTTGGTACAATTTTAGTTGTGTATTTTTAATTATTGTTTAATTTTTTGGTGTTCTGTTAATGTTAACTTCTTTTTATATTTCAGTGCTCTATGCTTAGGTCCACTTGTAGCCCAAGTAATTAAAGTGTTTGACCTCTTCTAAGGTTCTATCATTTAGAACAATTTTTGTTCGTTGTAGATCTGAACCTCTGAAGGACATTGTTTTCATGTTTTCGACAAATGGTATTTAGGTATAGAGCTCAACAATCGACGGTACCTTCACAATACAACAAATTATTGATAAACGTTGACAATTCAACAACGAAAAAATCTTTGATAACGAGAACTCAGAACTGTATTCTGGTCCACCATGAAACGTGCTGTATTTCCCCACTTTGTTTAGTATATATGTACATAGACGACATTAGGCGTTCATAGAAGACACAGATAAAAAAAGCAATACTTCTCAACAAGAATACTCCCATAACCTGATGATTTCGCCTTTATGACGGAATCCAAATATAAACTCCAAAGAAGTATCTTTAAATTCAACAGCATCAGTGAATAATACATGATCATGTTATGTATTACAAACACACCGATGTACTCAGAAATGTACAATGAAACGAGCGATATCAAAGCCATCTCTGAGACTCGCAGTCCCCGCTCCCTCGATTGTCATTCTGCAGTACCTATGTTATAAAAACAGTAAAAGTTTTCAGACAAATTGAAGAAAAACTTCATTACATCGTCGATTAATTCATTACCTAACGTTCGTTTTTCTTTCTTCATGCCTCTTAAACCCATTTTCTTTTCGCTTCTATTATTTCTCATCACCTTCATCAAAAAAAACTATGACAGCTCAGCACTATTCCAGAAACGCCTTCACAAAAATACAGTTGCACAAGAGACCACAGTTGACAGGCAGATATTAAAACTGTCTTCTAAACGTTGTTTGTGGCATATTCTTGATAACTTATATGTTTCTTTGGGGAATAATAAAACGTTTGGTATTCCTGCAATATACGTAGTTTTATTTCTATTGTGGTGTTATTCCCCAAAGAAACATATAAGTTATCAGATATTAAAACTGTTGCTGTTCCAACTAAAGGCGCATTTATATATATATCTGACGTGTCGTGTCGTGATGCTCTGACGTCATGGTTAGTGTTCACATTTATATGTCGTGTTCTGACGCCTTCTTACAAAACCTCACAACCATAGAGATAATACTTAAGTATAGAGTACGTTAGTTCCCGAGGAGAACGAAACGCATATGAGAGAAACTCAACGTCAGTCAAGTAACGTGTAGCTATTATTTGCCGCTCTAGACAGACAACTACGTCCACTAGGTTATTTTTTCTCTCATCCATCCATAATTCAACTTGTACAGGCGCCCATACCTCATGAACCCTATCTTTAGCTATTATCTCTATCCACAAAACACTGAATATTTTATGTTCTAAGTCCCAATCGCTCTGATGCAAATCGGGATCGCATCTAATTCGACACGACACATCGCATATTACTAATATAAACAGGATAATACAAAATGCATAAAACGGATACCGTTCTGACGAGTCACGTCACGACACGTCAGACGAATATATATCCGCGTTAAGACAGGATTCTGATTCGAACCGATGACCCAATTATGCTGTGATGTGTGAGAACGGACCCTTATTCGAAGGAATTCGTAGCGGAAAACCAGTGACGTCAATTTTTTCAAAATTTCATTTAATATTAGGTTTGTTCCAACCCGACGAATGACCGATACACAACCGGTAATTGACGTACGCGGTGAAGACTTACCATTTACGTCGACGCACATGTTGTGTACCGATTGTTTGCCGAGTTGGAACGAAGTTATTACATTAAGTTGTTAAGACGGCACTTCACTTGGTGTACCGTATTCGTATATTTGCTATATTTGTCCAAAAACGGCAATGTGTGGAGAGGCTATGCGCTATTTTTGCCTTATTTGAACAAATAAGTCGAATACCGCTAAGAGCAAATACGCCTTACCGTCCACTTGTCGGTTTTCAATGCACATCAAAGGGGTCAAATTAGTCGAATATTTGCTTTAACTGTCCACCCACTTGGTTCACATAGTTGCACGCCGCGCTTCGATGTTTTTCATGAGGTGTGGCAAAACGTTATGAAGTTTTTGGAGTTGTTCCTACCAAATGCCTGCTTGAATTTGGGGGGACCCCAAACATAGCAGACATAAAAACAAAATAAACGATGCATGGATAGATATTAAAAAAATATATGGAACAACCGTGCACACTGCGGAAAAAGAAGGAATCTTCGCCATGTTTTTTTAAAAACTTCGTAGTTATGTAGAAATAGCATGTAATGATAACAAGAAACATGAAAAAAAAAGCTGCTGTTGCTGTCAACGCATTCGATTATAGTGCTCACTGGTCTTCAAACATATTTGCCATGTTTTAGTGTTTTGCGATATGTATGGATGGCACGTTTGGAATATTTGCGAAAACATCAAATATTTGGACGAATATAGCAATACAAAACAAAAAAACGCTAACGCCAAGTGAAGTGCCGCCTTTATATAGTACATGGGTTATGTGTGGCCCTTCAACGTTGAACGTTTGTACCCATTTTCAGTTGTTCTCGGCGCTCGCACTGCAAATTTAAGAAGAAAAGCCGGCACCCGAACTGACGACAGGGTGATGCAAATGAACGAGATCATCCAATCAATGCAGGTTATAAAGATGTATGCCTGGGAAAATGCTTTTGCCGAACTTATAGCTGACCTCAGAAAGTAATATTTTAGCCTAATCAAATTATGTAGGTTACTTAACTAGCAAGGTCGAGTAATTCACATTTTTAGGGTTCCGTATATACAATATATGACCCCTTACCCCTATAATATCACTCCGGATTTCTTCCTCTTTCATATCACAGCAATTTTCTCCTAAACTACTCGACGGAAAAGGTCGAAATTTGGTATCAGTGTATAGTTTGGTGACCCGATCAGGAGTATATATCGTAAATGAAGAAATTTAGATTTTAGGGGAAAACTTTAATAAAACGACCGTTCCCCCCACCTTATCTCCGAAACTATAAGAAGTAAAATTAAAAAAAAATAGAGATATAGGGCCTCACCTAAATTTTAGCGGAAAAATAAAAAGAAACTTCTACTGTTAATTTTGGGGGCAAATTACAGACTTACATGGAAAATATAAAATTAAAATTCTTTCTAACACATCATGTAATATATCAAATAAAAAGGCTCATTATTTCATTTTAAGGATATTAACAAAAATATAAAAAATTTTACCCATTCCCCCTACCTTATCTCCGAAAGTATATGCCAAAAAATTAAAAAAAGAGAGATATAGAGCCTCACCTGAATTTTACCGGAAAAATAAGGAGAAACCTCTTATATTAATTTTGGACGACAAATTACAGAATTAAATGGAAAATATGAAATTAAAATTGTTTCTAAGGCATCAAGTAATATATCAAATCAAAGGGCTCATTATAAATATTTTAACAAAAATATAAAAAATTACCAATTCCCTCCTTTATTACCCAAATAATAAGGCCTAAATTTTTTGTTTACAGGAAAAAAGAAGGAAGAAATATTATTGTGGGGCCAAACTATAGAATTAAATGGAAAAAATTTATATATATTTTTAACGCATCACGCAATACATCAAATGAAAGGGCTCATTATGACGAATACAAATATATATTTTTCATATTTTTAACATTAATTGTTTACAAGATATTAACAAAGAATATAAAAAATTCTCATTTCTCGCTTTTTTCCGAAATCATAATACTTACATAAATTTTGAAAATAATTAGGGGTACTGGGGCTCACATGAAATTTTAATTTTGGGGACAAATTATAGAATTAAATGGAAAATAAAAATTAAATTTTCAAACGCATCATGTAATATATCAAATGAAAGGGTCATTACTTAAAAATATTAACAAAAATATTAAACATCGACTTAATTCCCAGTTTAGAAACTAAACTATCAAAAATTTTGAAATATATATTTAATTGTATTTTTAAATAATTTGTCTAAAAGATTTAATAATTTATTATTTAAAACTTGACCTATTTTTCCCTTTATCTTCCAATGTACAAAGCCTAAAATTCGGACAGTAGATTATAAAAGACTAGTAGATTATAAAAGAGTAGTAAAATAAAACTCTAATGTTAATTTTGGGGGCTAAATTAGAAAATTAAATATATACTTTTATAAAAATCAAGCGAATCATGTAGCTGATAAAATAAAATGGAGAATATAAGTGTATATTTTTTATAAATTTAAAACGCTTCCCTTAAAAGATATTAGGGTAAATATAAGAAACTGGAATATTAGAATCTTGAAGGTGGTACGGAACCCTTAGTATGCGAGTCCAACTCGCACTTGACCAAATTATTTAAATGTACGAGTAAGGTAAACGTAAAAATATTAATTAAAACAAAATAAACAAACAAGCTGTTTAGAACAATGGGGTATTATAACTATTTTTCTTGGCTCCCAGAAAGCTAAGGCTGCAGGAAAGTTTTACGAACAGTTTAGTGCATGAACTGAACTTAAGTCAAAAACCCTATTGGATCGTCACTTCGTTGACTGAAGGCAGGAATTAAATAAAGTTGCTTTGAGGAACTACTTAAATCCCCATAATTACAACTTTCATTAAAGTGTAAACAAGTTTTATTCAATACTAAATGAAAATAATTTTATTGTTGGGCAGTGCTCAGTGTAATGTAATAAGTGAGTATAATAAAATAGACCAATTGATATCATATTAAATAGTACTTACCTATTTAATACGATCACTAAAAAAGCTAATATTTTAAATTCCCTTCCTCTTATTTGTACACTTCTTGTCGCGATCTACTTTTTCCTCTTCGCTGTGTTGGGTTTCAGAGCCAGATCTTCAAACTCCATTACTTACCTGGCATTCTTCTTAAAAGGGAATACGTTTTTATGAGGCTACCAACCTGTCGCAAAAAATCCGATTTCACAGCTTTTAGTTTTACTGTTATCTTTCATATTTCCACTTAATAAAATATAATAATTAGTAGTGATTTTCTGTTTCCACAATATGCATGAATAATAGTATTGAACAACATTGGGGTTTATGCAAAATATATATAATTAATGTAGAGCTAATATATTGTCAGTCTCTGCCTCCTTGATTAAAATGTGACAGAACTGAAAATTACTGCTTTTTGATTGCGGTAGGCGTGAGTGCCAGAAAGAAGGAGTGGCAGAGTACCACAATGAAGGTTCGACATCCTCTATAGTCCAACCTCTTTCGGCATTACGAAGACCGTTCACCTCTTTTCGGGAGATAGTTCCCAAATACTTGCTTTTTTAATAATTTCTTGCTTGTGGGCGTTCGGGTATTTTTGTTCTTAACATCTCATAGGATACAGCCTTAGTGATACCAACTGACGGGATATTGAAGAATATATTTGTAACATTCTTGATTTCGTATAATATATTGCACAACTGTCCCCCATTTTATTTGTCATTGAAACTATATTGTCTCGTTTCAAAGTTTAAAACATAAAAGTTTAGAAGCTTCAACATGAGGGTATTGTGTTCATTAACCATGTAAAGCTGTTTGGTTACAACCCCCTAAAGCAATATATTTATTTTTTAGGAAAGAACTAAATGTGTTAATCCATACGTCTTACATCAGAGGCTTAATCATGTCTTTCATCATGTTTACTACAAGACTAGCAATCTTCTTGACTGTCATGTACCACATACATTCCGAAGATCATATTAGTGCAGAATCTGTTTTTCTTGTTACTTCGTATTATCAGATAATGAGAACTACAATGACAGTATATTTCCCTCAAGGTGTAGCTATGGTAAGAGCAACATGAATTTTTCCTAGGGATGTAAATTTGGGTTTAGGTTAGAGGCTCTACACATGAGTACTTGAGCATTCAAAGTGAATGCTTCTGTAAGTCGAGAAGGCCAGACGTAGACGTAATTACTATTTACTGAATTTCTCTGTTATACACGTCATAGATGTTCCAGAGGTTGGATCACCTGTTTTTTCATAATAGCTGATAGTCATGTCGTCTAAAATTTTTTATATAAGGCCTACTTGTAGATATCCGAAGCTTTAGTATCAATCAAACGAATCCAAGAATTTATGTTAACAGATGAAACAATGGTTGGAGATCCCAAACCTTTAGATCCATTAAATGTTGTTAAGAAAAAAGAACGTACGACAAAAACTCCGACTATGATTGTAGAACAAGATTTTATGGATTCTTCTCCAGCTTATATTAAAATATTTAGAGGAATAGCTAGATATGGAAATGCAATTTGTTTAGATAACATTAACATTCGAGTAAGTTTTATAGCAAATAAATGTAAAAATTTTCAAATAAATTTATGCTTTTAGTGTATACCAGGTACGTTAACTACCGTAATTGGGCCTGTAGGAGCGGGAAAAACCTGTCTTTTACACGTTATACTTGGGGAGTTGCCGCTTTATAGTGGAAGTATGATGACACAGGGAGTTATTTCATACGCTGCACAACAACCTTGGCTATTTGCAGGTAAATCAATTTTTTTTAGAAGATTGTTCGCAAAAGTATAGATATCCTGAAAATAACTGAAATGTTAGATGTGATCAAAGCCCGTATTTAAACTGATTCTGCAAACAGATTCGAAACAAATTCCAGTACCACAACCTGTCGTACCTAAGGGACTCTGGGGAAGGCAATTAATTGACCTTGAAATAGATGTAGCAGTCTAATAAGGCTGATGACAGTGATTATACTCATAGAACTCGAAACCCAATTCTTAAATATGAATTTAACAAAAAAAACTATAAATTTTAATCTTTGGTTTATCTTCTATAATTAATACCTAATAAATTATAACAACTGAAAACATCGCAATAAATAATCTAGTGTAAGATAGTTGCAAGTCACAGTAGGGTTTCTTAAGTGACAGCAAACAGCTTACGTCAAAGTAATTAAGATTTTATGCTTTTAGTTTTAAATGTACGGGGGTGTATATTTCCTTTTATAAATGTTATAATATTTAATTAAACACTGCTAAAAAACAATCCTTGAAATTAATCATCTGAACAAAAATCATTCTCCGAATGAACATGCCGAGGAAAACGTATTTCCTGGCATAAAATTGCACCGAAATTTCCATTCCTTTACTAGAGGGAACGGGAACAATTGAAAGTAACTGAGATGGGTTATTAATGCCGCCGTACAGCAGCAGCAGAGCAGTAATGGATCAACTGATGTGTGATTACTCTTCGCAGCGTTAGTCTAAGAAAATTAGTGTAATATTTATCGTGAATATTAGGTGTAGAAATAAAGAAGGTTATTTTCTGGAGTAGATTTAATGATTTGAAACAACAGAAAACTGATATGCTGTTTACTAGCTCGAAACAAGCTATTTCTTCACCATTAGCAAATCAAATATCGTTTTTCGACAAATATTCAGGACTCAAATTGATATGTCTCGTCGGGTTTTAAGTATAACCCGTACAACAACGTAATCATGAGGAACCGGCCGGACACCATTCCAATGTGGCTTTCAGGTTTTCTTTCTAGATGCCCATAAATTTCTGTTCAACCGAGAATTCTAGTTGAGAATTTCCTTTTTATTTTCCTTTTTATAGAAGTGGATGAGTTATTTACAGGTCATTTTAATACAAATTCCTCAGTTAAATATCTCAGGACATTGTATTTTGGGTAGAACAGGAACCCATGTTGGCTGATTAGGTATATACCGCTTGTGTAAAATTATTCTAAATATCCACTACTAGAACCTAATGCCGAATTCTGTTGTCCCCTATCTGTAGCTCTACAGCTGCCTTGATCTGTATCGACATGGACTCGCCGGTGACAGTTGAATGTTGTTACTTGTCCGATGATCTCAAAACTCTGGACCTGACAAGGAACACAGCGGTGCCAGTGTCAATAGTGATGGTGATGGCTCGGCCATTGATGGTGTCCTTGCCGACTAGGCTGCTGCTATCTCGGCAAAATCCAGGGGCGGATCCAGACACGTGCTGCTCCCTGGGGGCTATTTCATGCTTCAGGGGGGGGGTACGATCCTGTACTAAATTTACCAAAATATAGTTAGGAGTTTTGCTTATTTTTGTCTACACCAATTTTTCAAAATATTAGCCTCATGAGTACCCCCCAAAATTTCAGATATATTGACAGAAGTAATTATTTGTTAATAAACTCTAACAGCCAGGTATCAAATTAGACATAATGACAAATATGTTACCATAAGTTTTTAGAAAACTTCTTTTTGATGATCTTTTTGATTTTGAGATGTTTTCTGTATTGATTTGGTATGTAAGTGATCAGTAGAAGTTGTTGGTCAGTCAAAATCATAGAAATTGTAACCATCTTAGACGTAAGATGCAGAGAAAAAAATTCAAACCAAAAACAGCAAAACTCAACCTTACTAATGTTTATATGATTTATAGCGATTTTGTGATTTTTTGAAAACTGTATCTTCTTATGTACTGGGCCAAAATAAAAACATTACAGGTTAAATAGTAGGAAATTTCATGTTTTGCAAAATGCAATAGAAGGGGTAGAATAGATAGGATAGGAGGTAAAAAAGTTGCGGGTCAAAAGGATGACCAAATTGCGCTATTTTCTCTGTTCCAACACATCTGCAAATTCTTGTACTTGAATCAATAATGAAAAAACCTTGCAAAATAACATCCTACTCGACTAATTTGGTACATTTTTTCATAATTTTCCCTTTTCTCTCATCTTCGCAAACACAGTGTTTCACCACTTGAAATTTTTAATCCGTAAAAAGTTATAATCAAACCTTAATGTGGTCTTGTTTTAGGCTCAGTTCGCCAGAATATTCTCTTCGGTAGAGAATTCGAATACGCACGGTATAGAGATGTCATAAAAGCTTGTTCCCTTACGAGGGATTTTACGCTTTTACCGTACGCAGATAGAACCATAGTCGGAGAACGCGGTATATCTCTTAGCGGTGGTCAAAGAGCCCGGATCAACTTAGCAAGAGCTGTTTACAAACCTGCCGATATTTACCTTCTTGACGATCCCCTATCAGCGGTAGACATACACGTAGGGCAACAGTTGTTCGAAAATTGCATCAAAGGAATGTTACGTGATAAAATTGTTATTCTGATCACTCATCAGCTCCAGTATTTAAAGAGAGCTGACCATATTGTGATTATCGATGCTGGAGTCGTTCAAGCAAGCGGTAAGTGTTCGTTTTTTGTTAAAAACATCAGTGGTTTAACAAGTTTTCTAAATTTTAGGTAATTATACGGATTTGTCACAAACTACTGGCAATTTCGCAAATTTACTGGAGGAACATAATCCCGCTACTGAGGAACAAGAAGTCGAGAAATTTATCAGGCATTTGTCCATTACCAGTACTGCTTTCAACAGCATGATCGATATTGAAGGGCTCAAGGTATGTAAATATAAGCGCCCGACATATGAACACGATTGCAATATACAGGGTGTTTTGTAGAAGGTTCGCCAAACATTGGGGGCAGATAGCTGGGCTCTTGTGCTATATTATGAAGCCCATATAACATCTAGAATATATGATGTTTGTTTGCTCTTCTGTATTCGATATTTGACTTTAATTGGTTGAAAAAATGATATGAGTCCACAAATGGTGAGGTTCCATAAAAAAGTGTTTAAGTTAAAAACTTTATCACATTACAAAAAAAAAGCACATAACTTCGAATGCTTAAAAAAACTTCTCTACTTCAACCCCTTTCCAACGATATATCACAGTATCATAATAAAATTTGAGGTTGTAACTTACAAGATTAGAACTACAAAAATTAAATCATACACCAAATTGCAATATTTTTTTATAAATTTTGTTCAAACCGGCTTCTACCGCTACGAATACAATCGCGACACCTTTTTCTGACTCCTACAGTGGTAGTCTCTAGTCGCATCTTATCCCATATTATTGTAAAAGCAACATTTATTCTTGCTCTTAACTGCTTCTTGATGTTTATTTCTCTCCCATAAACGAGTTGCTTGGCCGGTCCCCATACAAAAAAAAAATAAAGGGAGTCAGGTCTGGCGATCTTGGAGGTCAGATTATAGGACCAGTTCTCTCAATCCACGCCTGTAATGTGCTGGACAGTCATCTTTTTTAAATATTATTGGTCTGTCTCAAGTGGGATTTCATCTCATAAGATCGATCATCCCGCATTTTTTAGAACGTAACATTGATTCTTTCATTTAACTGCTCCTTATCGATCTTATTAGATAAAGTCCTATTGGAAGACAGACCAAAAATATTCAAAAAATATGTCTGTTCATCACATTATAGGCGAACTGTCAGAGAGCTCCCGGAAAATTCATTAACAAACGCGTGGATTGAGAGAACTGGTCCTATATTCTGGCCTCCAAGGTCGCCAATTTTTTGTATGGAGACGGGCCAAGTAACTCGTTTATGGGAGAGAAATAAAAAGCAAGGAGGAGTTAAGAGCAAGAAAAATGTTGCTTTTGAAATAATATGGGATGAGATGCTACTAGAGACTACCACTGTAGAAGTCAGAAAAAGGTGTCGCGATTGTATCCGTAGCGGTAGAAGCCGGTTTGAACAAAATTATTGCAATTTGGTGTATGTTTTATTTTTTGTAGCTGTTACTTTTTAAGTTACAATCTCAAATTTTATTATGATACTGATTGCTTTCCAATACGTGGGATATATAAAGGGGTTGAAGTAGAGAAGTTTTTGTAAGCATTCGAAGTTCTCGATGTGTTTCTTATTTTTGTTTTGTAATGTGATAAAGTTTTTAACTTAATCACTTGTTTATGGAACCTCGCCATTTGTGGACTCATCTTCTTCAACCAATTATTGGTGTGAAATATCGAATGCAGGAGAGCAAACAAACATCATAATAGATTCGATTTAAGTTTATTCGGTGAAGATACTGTGAAAAAATAAAAAAGTTACAATAGTTTAAAGGTAAAAATCTGAGAATTAAGAAAAAAAATTAAAAAAAAAACAAAAACCGTAAGCTTTATAGATGTTATATGGGCTACATAATATAGCACATGACCCACCTATCTTCCCTCCATGTTTGGCGAACCTTCTAGAAAACACCCAGTATATTTTTGGTTCTACTTCTTCTCAGATGGAATATTGTGGTTTTCTATACTGAAAAGAACAGTTAACCTGACATTTTCGTGTTTCGCCAAACTCCAGTCTGACATTTTTTTCAAAGGTAAATCTGCAACTCGTATGAGCAAACAAGAAAGAGCCTGTGTCTCTTATAATCGTTTCAGGGTCGTACATTGTATAATCGTTGTTCGAGTACGGTGTCAATAGTGGTTATGATTTCTTTCCTTGTTAATCCCGTTTCGCAATTCTCAAATTGTCTGGACTTATCCTAATAACTGTTCAGTAGGTAATAAAGGTTACAAAAACAGACGAAATATTTCAGTCAGCTTTCCTGTTGACGCTAGTTTGACAAACATTAGTAAATTTCATGCTTCATCTGATCAAAAATTACTAGTTTTGGGCAAAAGCTTACAGTTAAAGAATTTTGCCCAGAGCATTAAACTTATTGCAGTCAGCTATAATTAATATTTTGTTTTAATTTAGAAGAAGGATATTGGATAACTAAAGATATGTTATTATTTTATTAATTCTCTATACGTGTTATTGCGTAATTGTTATTAAATTATCGAAAAAACTCACCATTTTTATTCTTAGCGTACACTGGAGGGGGAAGGTCTCGATAATCTTAAACTAACTAGTAAATTTTTTTGTAAAAATCCTTTTGCGGCGAGAAAAAATTAAAAACAAAGCGATAGCTTTTGTTGCTTTTTTATTTACTCAGGTTTACTCAGTTCAAAAGATTTTGTTCCATTTATTATTAGTATTATTAATAATTTTAAAAATTCCATGGTCGGAAGATGGAGGGTTTTGGGACTATAAAATGTTAAGAGATACAATAAAGGTTTTCCTTACTTTTTTGCAAAAATTATCTAAACAGTTATTTCTTTATTCAAAAAGTTCATTTGTTTTACAACATAAGTTCTCTAAGTGTTCTGGAAAAAAATCACTAATCTCAATTTATGTAATTTTTTCCCATTTTTGACATAGCGGTCGTAATCTTCTAATAAAAATATAAGATCTTCAATGAATTTTATAATATTAGTTTCGGGAGTAAAGCTTTCGAAATAGCACAAACTTATCTCCAATTTGGTACCACAAACTCATGTTATCTGATATGTGGGGTAATTTAAGTTGTTTACAAGTGAATTTAACTTATTATTAAAATAATTACATGTTAAAATTTAAGATATTTGTTGGTTTTGACATTTTTCAATCTTTTACGAAATTCTGACACACAGTGCGGCGTGGAGAGCCTTTCCTTGGCATAAACAAATTTTTCGAGAAAAAACATCCACTTTGTGACGCATCACCGTGTGTTGGGCCCGCTCTCGAGTTGTTGTGGCGCTTTGTCTTTTGGCAGTTGAAGAGTTTTTCATCTGTTTAATGTGATATTGATTACAACTTAATTAGAAAAGGTTACGGTGCAAATATTAGTAGCCACTTTGTGACGTATCCTTTCGGAAAAATTTACATCTATCGAGCAATCCTATGTAAATTATCCTTAGATTATACCGATGTAGTGATGTTATTAACATGTTTGTATGAACATTGTTCGTATTTCATGAAATCTGAAAAGTGAATGGTTAATGGTGTAAAGATGTAAGTAGTTACTTCTGTTATGGTGGTCTGTAACCAGCATCCTGCTATTTAGCTTGAATTATCAGAAGGATATTATCGGGTATTACACACGCGCATTAAAGAGGGTTATAGTTGTTTGGATATAACTTTTTTATCTCTGTCATGGGCGGATCCAAGGGGGGGGGCGATGCAGAGAGCCTTAAAGTTAGTAAATTTAATATTAAAACGAGGTAATCTTAACTCCAAGAGCCTAGAAGAAGGTCACTTCTATGGGTTTAAATCACATAACGACTAATTTTAATGCAATAGTCCAAGAAATATTGGTTAAAAATATATTTTGGTAAATTGAGTACAGGATAGCCCCCCCCCCCGGACCATGAAATCGCCACCTGAAATCACGTGTCTGAATCCGCGCCTGATCTCTGTATTAATTTCCTTTATGAATATATTATCCAGTGTTTGTATTTTTTTAATAATGGAGATGATGTCTATACCCTCAATTCTACAAAGAGCAAGTGTTTGGTAGCGAAAGTTTCATGCTGAGCGATTACTCAGTTACGGTTATTTGATAAACATTTTAAATTGCAATTATGTTTACAGTCATATCCGAGAATATTACCAGAAATGAGAACATTGGGTTCCATAGAATGTTCCATTTACAAAGAGTATTTCCGTGCCGGTGCCAACTGTTGCGGAATATTAATGATGATAATATTATTTCTGGGTGCGCAATTTTGTGCTAGTGGTGGAGACTACTTTCTTTCGAAATGGTAACTATTTTGAAGTATTTTTAGATATAATTAAATAAATATATAAGAGCGCGCATATAATATGTGTGGAAAAAGGCCATTCGATGAATTCTAGCGCCACTAGTATCGAAGGAAGGGTTGAAACCTCTGGGCTACGAAAGTATTCCAACTGTAATGCAACAATGCTGAATAACTTTTAAAACATAAAGCTGAACACACAAATGTTAGAATTTTCTTTTGGCAATCCGACAGTGATCCTAACCATGACTTTGAAGGTTACTTTTCCTAAATTCGGAACTGGAAATAACAGAAAATTGTATGATCAGATATAACCTTGTACTACTGCACATTTGATGCAACAGCAGCCTAAGTCGTTAGATACGCAACCCTGTTCGCCTACAGTCTTTATACCTAATCCTCAACGTTATTCTGCAAGGGTTTTTGGTGTGTATATATATATGACTAATTCGTATACTGGCTAAAGCGTAAGCTACTGACAATGAAGTTATCATGCTATCATAGAATTTAGACAATCTTGCCATTGATGGTGCTCCTGACGGATTCAATTTTATACTAGCCATGACGGCATGATGGCTCTTAACAGAGCTACTGAATTACATAAATGACGCCGGTCATCGATTTCTGCAGGTCTTCCCAATTACCCCTAAATAATTAAGATAATAATGTAAACTTATAACCAATTTGAAATAAAACTAGAATGAAATGTGTGCAGAAAGGATTAGAATTCATAAAATACTGTGAACTGGATAAATCGCTGGGTTATTATTTCTACCTATCAAGCCTTCCATCCCATACTTGCGTATTTTTTAAATTTTGTTGTACTGTAATAATACGTGACTTTAGTAAGCTTTTGTAAATTTGAACCTTGAAACCTCTCCACTCTTTACTATCTCCCACCAGTTTACCTCATAACGACTGTCCGTATTCTTTCCCTTTTTCGAAATATTTCCTTGTCTCCTTTTCCCCTACTCTTCTTTGGCTCTCAAAAGTATTTCCTTGCTACCTACAAACTTTTCGGCCAATTCCTCCACCCCACTCCCACTGGCGAGGTCTACTCTAGGAGTTTATTGCGGTATCATGATCAGATATTTAAGGGACTTTCCCTAAAAGCACTGCCACTTAATTGCGTAGCACAGAATTTCAAATCATCCTCGGTACTAGTGCCCGGGGGACATTCGTCCTATTAGGACTTTTGCTAAGCAAATTTTGAGCACAATTCAACGTAAAATCCTTTTCTATTTTTATGGGCAGCCTTAAAATTAAGATCTGTTTAATTAATTCAGCTGTAATTCCGAAATTTGATTTTTAATCAAAACCATTTACCTTGTAGTTCAAACAATATTAAATAATTGAAGTAGTTCTAAGAATTTGTAGCTATCGAAAGTATTTTTCACTTTAATAAGGGTAACTCTAGAAGAACAACGCTACCACTACGGCAGTACAGACTCCATGGGAATATTCTCAGACCTAAGCAGAAACTCCTGTATAGTAATTTATACAATTTTCATCATCGCCACAATTATAGTTGCTGTTACAAGATCACTGGTATTCTTTACAATCTGTATGAGGGCATCAATGAAGTAAGATCGAATAGTTTAATGTTACTTATTTTTTTAACGAAATCTTTATTTCTCGCTTTTACTTAACTTTTTACATGCATCCGTATTTTGTTTGCTTTTCCTAAATCGTAAATTCCTAAATCGTACTGATTTACAATATACTGTTACAGTTGACAGAGAGAAATGTGTGGAATAAAAAATTATCAAAAATTTCAAAAAAACTATTTTGTAGCAACAAATAATATATAAAAAAGGGGAAAAAACCACGACAAAGAGTGTATGCCTCAATTAGTAATGCACACTACATACTCACTAATCGTATTTTAAGTCTAATCGGTGCCCTTTTTTTGATGACTATCAATAATGAATTTATTTTTCACACCCAGCACTTCTGCCACGGACTCCTTAGAGTTCCATAAAACTCAGGTCACGAAACTCTGACCTAGATGGTGCTCATATTCAAATTCACTGATACTGTGGAGTGAATTAAACACATGCACGATTTAGGAAAATTTATCTCTACACAACTTCCTTTGTATACCCTTCTCTAATCTTTCTGCTTTAAATTACCTGAAAGATTTCTTTTTCTTTTAGGTTACACAACAGAATGTTTTTTAGCGTTATTCACGCTGCAATGAGGTTCTTCAACTTAAATACTTCTGGTCGAATTCTAAACCGATTTTCCAAAGATCTGGGAGCTGTTGATGAGCTTTTACCCAACGCATTTATAGACACTGTACAGGTACGTCATAATAACCTCGGAATTTAAAGCTACATCAAATTAAAAGTATCTATATTTGAAGTCAATATTGTTTATAAATGACTTAAACATGTATGTAATATTAAGCTTTTGGAGATTCAACCTCGTTTGTAAACTAGACAACTAGACTTAGAAGGACCTGTTGAGCTTACGTTAAAGAAACTAGCTGAACCGCCCTGGCTTCGCACGGACTAGACAGTTCGGCTTATTTGACATATTTATGTTGAACATTTTTCCAATTTGGTAATTTTCACATCTCGTAGATTTTTTGTGAACATCATCATTCATGGGCAAAAATAATATAATAATTAACTGATACTACAATTGCAATTTCCACAAATTACGTTTTTTGAAAACTGTCCGACGCGTTTCGACTAATGTCTTTGTCAAGGAACTAGACTAACTGGGTATTTCTTGAGGAAGTTGTATTTATATTCGAGAAGTGATATAATTACCAGGTACTTAGTTTTAAACAGGATTATTTAATTTTATTACAGGTAAAAGGATTAACTAAAGAGGTTTATTAAGGGAGAATTATTTATTTCTGTCTGGTCGTTTAACAAATTACCGGTATTTAAGTTTATTAATCTCCAATGATTCTAAAAGGTTTAATTTATTGCCTTTATTTTCTGAATGTAATAATTTAAAATTTTCGTGGAAAAGATGATTTTCTGTTACTAAATGTTCGGCATAATTGGAATCTGTTTTTTGATTAATGAAAGAATTACAGTGTTCATAGATACATTTTTACACGCCCTGCCGCTTTGACCGATATAGGCTTTAGGGCATGACCCACATAATAATTTATAGACTCCAGATTTATTTTTTGGATCGATTTTTGATTTGTTATTTTTGATAAATTTTCCAAGACTATTATTTGTTTTGAATGCAACGTTAATATTCTGTTTTCTTAAAAAGGATGCTAATTTTAAACTTGGTTTGCCAAAATAGGTTATACTATTATATGAATCAATATTGGTTTTGCTGTCAGGGTAAACTTCTCTTAATGCCTTTTTGTGTTTTTGATTTCCAAGAATATTTTCTATTAATTCGGCCTCAAACGTATTGGCTAAAAATTTTATTTATTGGTATAGATATGTAGACGATATTTTAGCTTGTTTCGTAGGGACGAATAGACAATTAGAAACGTTTCTCAATTTTATAAACAATATCCATCCAAATATTAAATTTACTATAGAGTGTGAACAAGGTGACAAAATCAATTTCCTAGATCTAACAATTAACAAGGTAAATGACAAACACGAGTTTTCAATATTTCACAAACCATCTCAAACCGATCTAACGATTCACCGCACTTCTATACATCCATATCAAGAAAAACTTTCCGCTTACAATAGTATGGTTCATAGATTACTTTCCATAAAACAATCACCAGATAATTTTCAGAAAGAATTAAACATAATCAAACAGATAGCAGTAAATAACGGGTTTGAGGTCGAATGAACACCGTAATTCTTTCATTAATCAAAAA
This sequence comes from Octodonta nipae, assembly GCA_034190945.1. Classification (NCBI taxonomy): domain Eukaryota; kingdom Metazoa; phylum Arthropoda; class Insecta; order Coleoptera; family Chrysomelidae; genus Octodonta; species Octodonta nipae. The sequence continues at coordinate 33,915,428 of CM067218.1, read as the reverse complement.
ACAGATTCCAATTATGCCGAACATTTAGTAACAGAAAATCATCTTTTCGACGAAAATTTTAAATTACATTAAGAAAATAAAGGCAATAAATTAAACCTTTTAGAATCATTGGAGATTAATAAACTTAAAAATACCGGTAATTTGTTAAACGACCAGACAGAAATAAATAATTCTCCCTTAATAAACCTCCTTAGTTAATCCTTTTACCTGTAATAAAATTAAATAATCCTGTTTAAAACTAAGTACCTGGTAATTATATCACTTCTCGAATATAAATACAACTTCCTCAAGAAATACCCAGTTAGTCTAGTTCCTTGACAAAGACATTAGTCGAAACGCGTCGGACAGTTTTCAAAAAACGTAATTTGTGGAAATTACAATTGTAGTATCAGTTAATTATTATAATGAATTTCCAACAAGTATCGGCCGAATCAATTCAGTATTCAAAAATAATATGGCAACAACTGGTTCTAAAAATGCATTGTTTTCGAATTTAATATGAAAAGATAGACATATTTGACGAGTTTGAGATTTTTGATATTTGATATTGTGGTTTTCCCGTTTTCATATTAGGTTTTTGATGTTTAATTGCTATCTTTGACGTTTTTTGTATTTTTGGCATTTTTGACACGTTTGATATTTTTGACAATTTTCACATTTTCGACATTTCTGGCATATTTGACATTGTGACATTTCTGTCGTTTTTGACTTTTTTGAGATTTCTGACATTTCTGAGAATTCTGATGACATATCTTACATTTCTGACATGTCTAACATTTTCTGTCAGTTTTTGCATTTTTGGCGTTTTGTACATTTGAAATTTCTTAGACTTTTCTCGTTTTAGGTTTTTGATAGAATGAATTTGACAATTTTGTAAAGACCGACATCTAGGATTTTCGGGGAAACTAGCACATAGAGGTTCCGAATCTGGAGCCGTTCCATGTAATTGCTGTTACCCGTAATTCCTAGATGTAGGTCTTTACATCTCGCGTCTTCAAATTTAACGAAATGTATCAAATACATAAAGAAGTGTTCGAGAGGACATTCAATTGTGGAAAGCGCAACTGATGAAGGTTCACTAACCAGAAACAATATATATTATATATATATTGTCTTGCGTACAAAAGAATGGCACCTCGAAGAGTATAAATTTTAAATTGTTGTGATGTGTGGTGTATTAATTAATCTTTCAAGGTGTATCATATATTTTTCTTTTTTTTTTTAAACTTATATTTATTTTATAAATCTTGACTATCTAACATTTCTAACATATTCTAATTTTTTGAGATTTCACATGCGATAATGACTCCTAAGGACTAAAGTAACAAGTGATTGTTTATCGTCTGATTGGATTTCGGTCTTCATCTAAAGGACCTACTTATATCACGAACCAGGTAACCGTTCGTCTGGAATGCACTATCTAAACAGAGTACCTACCTCATCTTTTAGATGACCTGAGTCATAGCTTCTAGACGCTGGGTTTAGATGACTTTTGATGACAGTCCTACTTTTCTTAGAAAAGTGACTGGAGGTATAAATAGGTTTCAGAAATACAAAGTGAAAACTAAAACAACTAGAGAATTCCATTTCCCGACATTCTCTAAGGTGAAGAAGATGCTGTTTAAATTCCAAGCAAATTCCACTAAACTAATAAATCTTCTTGTCGCTTCAACCCTCAAGGTCAATGTAATGTAGCTATGCAGACATGGGCGGATCCAAGTGGGGGGGGGGCGGGGCGAAGTGACTTCTATGGGTTTAAACCTCACAAATGCTATTTTTAATATAGTAGCCCAAGAAATCTGGATGTAAAATTATATTTAGGTAACTTTACTACAGGATCGCCCCCCTGAAGCATGAAATCGCCCCCCCCCCAGAGAGAAATCGCCCCCCCTGAGACAGAAATCCCCCCGCACGTGTCTGGATCCGCCCCTCTTGCAGAAGGATTTGGCTTTGAGAAACTTCATGTAAATCTTAAATAATTGCTGATTCTAGTGAAAGTAAGTTCGCATTTATTTTCATCCTAGAATTGGAATAATGCAGATATTTCATTTATCTGAAATTTGTTGGATGCGACAGGAACAAATTATTATGAAATTCCATCCCTTTAATATTAAAAAATGATTAATACTGCGTCAAAACCAGCATAAATATTGCATAATACGCCTCGAAATTACAATTTTTACTAAACTATACTGAATTATGTATCTTTAATACCGTCTGTCGTATTTATAGTTCTCAACTATCAGCTTATTCGCGTTTAAGTGGGTTTAGGATTTCGAATAGTAACTTTGCATGGCCAGCCTGCTATAGCTATAGGCGTATTCATTGCTTACAGCGCGTAGTTCGTAACAATACAATCAATAATGTAACTTTCTTTTCTAGCTTTTACTTAACCTTGTTGGTGCTATCACTGTTGTCGCATTCATCGAACCGTACTTACTAGTACCCACTACCTTAATGGGATTTTCTTTTTACTTTTTAAGAAAAATCTACTTAGCAACTAGCAGAAATGTCAAACGTTTGGATGGGATAAGTATATCAAACTTTTGCTTCTTCCAATTCCAATCACATTAATATTTGGTATTCTATTTTAGCCAGAAGTCCAGTCTTTGCACACCTCAACGCTAGCCTACAAGGACTCACGTCAATCCGTTCAAATGGTGCTGAAGAAATTCTTGTGGAAGAGTTTGATAAACTTCAGGATGTTCACAGCAGTTCGTGGTTTATGTTTCTGTATACATCCAGAGCTTTCAGTCTTTGGTTGGATCTAATATGTACCCTCTACATTGGGGTAGTAACATTTTGTTTTATAGTCTTAGAGGAAGGTGAATAATCTTATGTAATACACATTTGATTTTTGAAGGATGTTTGTGGAATATTTTTTCAATGTTTAAGCACTTTTTGGAAAATAACACCACAAATCACGAAATGTCTGTATATTTCCAAACGTTTCGGAGTCTAGGTCAGACTCCGTTGTCAATGGCAAAGAAACTATGAAAATAGGTACAATTCTAAAATGTAAAATTATACATTTTAAAATTGTACCTGCAAAGAAACTAGGTTAAAAGGTATAATACTAAAATGTAAAATTAGACCTAGACTTCGAAACGTTTGAAAATATACAGACATTTCGTGACTGGTGGTGTTATTTCCCAGAAAGTGCTTAAACATTAGATACAATTTGGTATTATTTTTTAAATTAATAATTGTTTCCCGGTACGCTGTAAAAATAAGTACCTAATAACTGAATGCTAAACACCAATACATGATTTTATAAGACGCATAATTATGTGAAATGTTTAAAGATAGTGTGTGAATATTTTAGCGCAATACGGGTGCTAATCAGGATTTTTTTTGAAAAAGGGACGCCAAATGAAAATTGCGGTAGAAGAACAGGTTAGCAAGGGTTATTACTAAGAGATAAACTTACTCAATTTATTCAGTTTTGGTTCTCATACTGTTTAAGGTTATAGAACTCAAGAAGTTGACTCCCTCAGTTTATTAGGTTCTTGGTTATCCTACTAACGTACCAAATTAACAATTATAGACAATTTTTAACAAGTTTTAAAGTGGCATCCCTCGCCTCCTTGGCTCGATCCGCCACTGATATAGTGATAGTGTTTTATTGGTAGAAATGCATCAAAATTGGTTTTGGTCAATAGTTGGTTCCCATTAAACAATAGAGTATAAGATTTCTAACGACAAAAAAGGCAAGAAAAAAAGTGAATCTTCCGAAAAATACAACATTGACTGTTTCCCAATATTTACTTTTATAGAGAGTTTAAATGTTTGGTGTTTAAGTAACTGTTTTAATTATTAATTATGTCATCATTCATATAATCATATAACTGACTGATTTATCTTTCAATTTTTCGGGTTATCAAAATAAACTATGCACTTTTTGTCAACTAAGCTTTTATTGAAAGTTACAAATTATGTGTGAAAAATATGCCAAGCAACTAGCCGCCTTTGGAAGCTCTCACATCGATTCCCAAATATTTTTCTTCATATACTTTACAGCGTTTGGTTCGTCTTAACCTTGTTCTTTAAAAACTTACAGCTATTGGCTTGACTGAAACATAGTAGAGATTTCAAAAGGCCCCGTTATACTTTCAACATTTTAAATAAGAACATTTGAAACATAATCTGACCTTGGAAAGTCGGTAACTTTATCGCTTTCAACAAAATTTTGCCACATTTCTTGTAGTGTTTCATTAAGAATTTGACACTTGTGGTTTAAACATATACTTATTACTGCTATCCAAAAGCAGGGAGGAGGTTGATTGTTCGAACAAACTTGTTTTTATGGGATATGGATTGATTGTTTAGGAGGTCATAAATTCTATTTTTTTATTCTTGTTATTCCACTATATAACCATTGTCTAAGGAATCAACTTTATTTTTGTGGAAAAAAAACACTGGCGACGGCCTTACAGCTATCGCTCGTAAATGGAAGAGTCATGTACTAACTGAAACAGCACAGATCTACAGAGAGTACAAGCGCTATTGTCTCTTTTTCTACCACTTGACTCGTTATGCGCATCCGCAATAACAACCATAATCTTCAATGTCTTAGTGCTTCTTGGGAAATAACACCACAGTTTAAACGAACATAAAAATTACATAAAAAAACGACTTGGTCATAAAATACAGTTTCAAAATTCAGTTATATTACACAAAGAAGAACACAACACCAAAAGAAAACTAAAAGAGTCTGTTTTAATTTTGTTAAATGAAAACGATTGTATCGCTACTACCTCCGTAGAATTCATTGAATTCAGTCGTTCCTAGTTGCCGATGATTAAGGAAGAAATTGCTAATGGTCATGTCTTTGTGAACAACCCAATATCGGGATAGTTCATAAGGTTTTTCCTAGGTTTTCCCTTATGATTTTAATGGGATCACTGAATCAACAAAGTTCTTTGGTCGCATTTTTGGCGCCACATAAAAATAAAATTCTGAAGATCTCCCTTTCAAATTCTTCAAATTTGAAAGGAACTTTATGATTATATGATCTTTAGAAATTTCTGTGCTACCCTGTATATTACAAATAAAATTCTCTTAGTTACGTCAAAAATCAAATAATACACGTTGTCAAATATTTTAATTTACATCTTTGAATTGTGCCTTTTTAATCCGTAGTTTCTTAACCATTGACAACGGGGTCTGATCTAGACCCCGAAACGTTTGGAATATACAGCAACTTTCTGTAAACTGTGGTGTTATTTCCCAAGAAGCACTTAGACATTGAAAAATATGCTACAAGTATCATTCAGAAAACAACCATAATCTTGCTCGGAAACATTCGTTTAAGGTTCAACGTAATTCTCAGACATCCGCATAAGACTCGAAGTAGTAGTCAGAGAGACAGACCTACATATGTCTGCACTTTTTATGGTTTCTTCGATAAATAACACCATATTTGAAAAAAAGGCTGTGTACTCCAAAAAAATCATGTAATAGTCTTATTTGACTTCGTTATCAATGGCATAGTGCAAAAAGTAAAAAAAAGTGTAAAAAAACAATAAGCTTTCTGTTCACTAACAGCTATCGTTGCTACTACACCTCTTTTATTATTTGTAATTGTAAATTAAATTTTATAAATACTACATTTAAAACCCAAATATTCATTTATGACATTACCTCGGATCATTTGCCGATTCTTGCATATTCTATGATCATTTATAGAATATTTCATACGGTTTAAAACGTTACAGGTTACGAAGGGAGTCAAGTAGGTCTTGGCATCACCCAATGCATAGGCCTAAGCGGTCTTATCCAGTGGGGCATGAGGCAATCAGCGGAGTTAGAAAATCAAATGACATCTGTAGAAAGGGTATTGGAATTCACGAAAATTGAACACGAACCAGATCTTGATTCGGTAATTCAAATACTTACTTTATAAGTATGGGTAAGTTGTTGTTCTGCTTGTATTGGTTACTATTTTTCTGTTTGTTGTTGTTTAGTTTCTTAAAAGTTATTCACCCAAAATAAGATAAGGCTGTAGAATGTGGAAATGTGTGCAATTAGCCAGAAATACAGAACAAGGTATGCAGAACGGACCTTTTTCCAAGGAAATTATACTCTGTGGTGCGTCAATCATTCTCTATCCACATTTCATAGTCGCGTGAATGTAGTACTTTAGCCTTTTGTGTTTTATATTGTTTAAAATCAGAAACTGTTCAGAACGGGAGCAGACCCTTCTATGGTGAGGCTTATTTTCCCTCAAAATAATCCCGAATGGCAATGTAGTTTTCTTGTTAAACTAATGCTTAAAAATTATGCATTTTTACTAAAAGAGCTTGTTTGCGGAAGGCTTTTCGCCAATATCTTGAAAACCTTACGTTATGTTATAAAATCTAAGAAACTGTTTTTTTTTTGTGAATACGTTAATGTAATAAAACAAGTTTTGACTAGTTAGCAGCTCCGGAGCTGTGCCTCTAGATCTCGTCCTTCTACAGACGCTGTAAATTAGTGGTATTATACTGGCGAAAAATCTAGGAGATATGTAGTGGTCCAAAGACAAATTACAGAGAAATATACAGGGTGAGTTTTTTTTGATGATCAGTATGGGGATCTCGGAAACTAGCGGAGATAGAGCAATGGTTAAATTGGGAAAGATTTGCAGTTTTTCTGGCCCAATTTAATGACACTTTCGGATTTTTGTAAAAAGTCATGGCTTACTAGATATTTTGAAAAAACGAAATTCTGTCGATTTAGTCAAATCCCTCTAGCTCCTTTGTTTTTGATTTTATAAAAAAAGTGTAAATATCAAAATTGAAGGAAATTGTATCCCGAATATGATTGTCATGTCCTCGTTTGCGTGACAGCTCTCGTTTTCGAGATATGACACAAACTTATCTTTTTTTGAATGGAAACCATAGTTGACTATGACGCAAACAATCGGACATTTTTAGGGTTTTTGAACGATATAATACTCGATATAGTTATTCATAAAAATAACGGATTTATGGATGCTTTTCTCTCTTATTTTCACTTTTAACGTAGTTAGCCATGAAATAGATTGATTTCACTTTGACGTTTCCTCATTTGAGAGTAATTCCATTAGTAGTGCTGAACTGACAGTAGATATTGACAAGTTTTCGTGATAAAATGGAATATTCTAACGAAGAAAAACTGAATATGGTGGAATGTTATATCATATGCCATAAAAATTCAATTCGTGCAGCTGAGGAATACTTTCATAGATATTTTAATCATCATCAACCTGCTCTATGTACATTTAAGAGGCTTTACGATAGTTTACGCAGATATGGATCTTTTACTAAATCACCAAAGGAACGTAATGAAATTAACGAAGCAGCACAATTAAATGTTTTGGCATATGGACATATATCATCATATTCGGGATACAATTCCCTTCAATTTTGATATTTACACTTTTTTTATAAAATCATAAACAAAGGAGCTAGAGGGATTTGACTAAATCGACAGAATTTCGTTTTTTCAATATATCTAGTAAGCCAAGCGTCATTAAATTGGGCCAGTAAAACTGCAAATCTTTCCCAATTTAACCATTGCTCTATCTCCGCTAGTTTCCGAGATCCCCATACTGATCATCAAAAAAAACTCATCCTATATAAGAGATGCGAAGAAAAATTAATTAATTTTATAATGAATTCACGTCCCATAATCAAACAAATTGTTGCCAAAAAACTTTTTCACTGAACCTGTATAGAATACCTATTTAGTAAATTTTCGGAACAACTTATCTAAACATGGAACTATATTTTTTTTAATCAGCCGTTGGTGACTATTATAATTTGTATTCTAAAACATCACTCAATATTTGTTCTTTAGCCTCCAGACAAAAAACCTCCCGAACAGTGGCCAAAGAAAGGACTGATTGAATTTCTCGATCTGACAATGAGATATGGACCATTTGAGTCTGCAGTTTTACGGCATGTGACATTTAGTGTACAGCCAGGAGAAAAGGTGAGTGTATTTTAGAAAACTTGTTCAAAATGCAATTTGGTCCATTTCTAATATTATTAAGGATATTTAGGTTACTGTTTAAGTATTCATATCAGGTGTGGTGATAATGTAATGCTATTAGGCTGTGAATCCTAAGCTAGAAAACTCGTAAGCAATTATGTTAAAAGCCTATTGTGAGTTTACAGTGACGTTAATGAATACGTAAAATAGATAATCATAGGAAGTCCCCAAAAACAGCTTCGTAATGTTTAATTTTGTTTTTTATATATTGGTTAAAATTAAAAACCTTTCAGTGCGAGCAAGGACAATTATTAATATGTCATTATCCGAAATTTTAAAATTTAAGCGTTCCAAAATCTTTCTTTTTACGTTTTCTCCGTGTCAATTTTCAAGCTATCCGAATAAACGAAAATTCGATTAAATCAAAATACCTTTTTAAATTTATGAGTTAAAAATGCTTCATAAAGGTCATATTTGTACTCGATTGCAAAGTGTATTTTTTATCCTAGAAACATAAAAAATTACAAAAATTTTGTTATTTTACCAATAAATTTTCAGTGAATCCCTATATAATATTTTTTCTTAATGTAAGTCTCAGTAGTTTGGGAGATAAATGCAAGAATGAGTGCAATTTTAAATAATAAATTATTAAATCTTTTAACCAAATTAGTTTAAAAATATATATAAGATTTATTTATATTTTTGATGACCATCCCTTCTATTTGATACATTACGGAAACGTTAAAATAATAAAGTTTTATTTTTCTCTAAGTTTATAAATTTTGAGTGGAACCCTATATTCTTCCAACTTAAAAGATTAGTATTTCTTTAGTATTCCATCTATTAAAATCAGGTTAACAATAAGTAGTATTTAAAAAAGTGGTGGATGCGCCGGCGGTTATCACTAACATTTCAAGAAATATTAGTGATGTGCCAATTCGATTATTGTAGAAATCGTTTAATCGATTATGCGTATTACAGTAATGGATATATTATTATTAATCGAATATAGTCTATTATGATTTACATTTATATTTTGGTGCATAATAACAAGATATTTTGACGAAACTACCTAAAACAACTTCGTAAATCTCAACTCTCACTAAGTAAAAATATTGAAGTTTTAAACAGTTCTTTATATAAACAAACAACGCATGAAACTGAGATTGTAGTTTGTATTTTTCTGATTTCTCTGAATAACACCACAATTGCTGGAAAGTCTGTATTTATGTATAGTCCAAACATTTCAGGGTTTAACTCAGACCCGTTTTTCTGTGGTAATAAAAATTAACAAAATTGAACAGAAAAATTAAAAGGTTCGCAATGACAAAGTTAATAATTCACAATTTGACATTAAAACTGATCCGCAGGGGCGGATCCTGACAAGTGCTTCCGGGGAGGCGATTTCATGCTTCAGGGTGGGCGATCCTGTACTAATTTTACCTAAATATAATATTTTATACTCAGATTTCCTGGACTATTACATTTAAAATAATAGCTCTGTGGATTAAACCCATATAAATGCTGATCTAGGCTTTTGGAGTTAATGAACTGATGACTAAGAACAATAATTTACTCCTAATATACAATTACAAAATTCTAAACTTTTTTCATAAAAATTTGTGTTTTATTCTATACATAATAAAATAATAAATAAAAGTAACTTTTGGGGTCCTAATAATTTCATCATACTTCAAAAAACTTGTGTCGTGTAAATTCTAGTCTAGGAAACACGGTAACAGAACTATACTAGCACGACACTATTCGATCGAAAAAACCATATTTTTCTGAATGTGTTAAGTTTTGTTTAATTTGACATGCGTATAAAAGACCTTGCCATCTCCGTATGGAAATTAATTTTCAGGCAAATTAGCTGAATCTGTATGACGTTGTTCATGATGTGATGTCAAAAGTTCTCATGGGCCCCAAGTTGAAAACTCTTTCGTTCTTAAAATATGAGAGGTCAAAATGTTGTTATCCGACTAACACTTGATAATATATATACACTGTCCCAACACTGAAAAGAAACAAATATCGATGAAAATGAGTTGAAGTTTTGTGAAAATAAAACATAAACTAGTTGGATCTACGATAAGGCATAAAACTCATTTCAGGGGCCCATAACACAGGTTTGCTATTTGGGACGATACATTACTCCGAGAATTGCGAACAGACTGACATAACAATTCAACTAAATTCTTTTATTATTATAATTTTGAAAAAAAACTGCATTCCTGGAAAATATTCACCATGCCTAGTAATAAACAGTAACTAAAAGATCCAAAGATAGAGGTTAACACAAATGCAACAATCTGTCCATTTACGGTTTTTATAACTGGAGTTACACAAGTCCGAACTTTTATGTCATATTACTGCCGCAAACATCTATTTCTTTACTAATTATCATATTGAAATGGTTTATACCAATTGCTGTCACTTAGTTCATAATTCTCGGAGTGATGTATCGTCGAGACGTTACTTATGTCATTTATCAATCGTAAGTTAACCAAGTCAAAAAATAAGAGAATATGGTCCCGAATGACGAACCGGTCTAATCGGACCTAAAATGGGTTTTGTGCCCTATCGTAGATCTAACTACTTTTACGTTTAATTACTCTACATAATTTTTACAAAACTTCAACTCATTTTCATCGACATATATTTCAATGTTTCAGTATTGGGGTAGAGTTGGCATATTATCAAAACTAAGTTAGATAACACTTTGGCCTCTCATATCTTAAGAACACACATCATAAACAACATCATACTAAATGACTGAAAGTCATTTTCCATAAGGATATGGCGGGATCCTTTGGGTCTTCGACTAGATTATTATTGGGATGGCACAGTAATATATTTATGAAAATAATCAATTGAATTCATTGGAATGGCATTTTTGAGAATTGTATCACTATCTGCAAAATCTGATAAATCATATAATAGAGAAAACTGGCATCTTCCCTAGTTTATCAAATAGGCCTACTTGAAATTTTTTTGCCCTAAACGCGCCTAGACCAACAAACTGAAGTGAAAATAAATAATCCTACACAGAAAAGCTTTGGATTGTACTTCTCTGTTGTTCACTGTATATCGATGGAGTTAAAAACAGTAAGTCCTTAGCCTAGGAGGTCGAGAAGTTCAGGCCTCCTACGAAATTTTGGGTTTCAAAATTCATTTTTAACAAATTAATCATGTTTTTCATAAGAATAAGTGTTATATTTATACAATTTTTTGTAACCTGCAAATACATGAACAATGATATCAAGTTTACAGTCCTAATCAGCCCTTCACCAATCAAAAAAAAATTATCCAACCCAATCATAGTTTTCCCTGATTGGTCGGGGGGAATTGAGTGGGCGGGGACTACGAGCTTAGGGGGGTTTCGGTGTTGCGTATCGACTCAACAAAATTTGGTATCCCGCACTTCGATACGCAACACCGAAACGCTCTAAGCTCGTAGTCCCCGCCCACCTAATTCCCCCCGACCAATCAGAGCTTCCACCGCTTATAATAAATACCAGCGTCACGACAGTCGAGAGTTCTATTCGCTTTGAGCACCCAACGAGGTTTCAACTACGCCCACGCCGCTGAAGATTTCTGCCACAGTTGCAGAGGAAACGTTCGAAAGACATTCCAATAGATCACGGCAAAACAGCCCGGAAACATATAGTACATCCTTTTATATCATTATTAAGCATATTATTCAAACTTAAATCTCAAAAAAGCATTAATTTAATAACGAATTAATGATTATTCTGAGACAGTATTTACAGATTTATTTTATCTTTTTCAGATTGGAATTGTTGGCAGAACTGGTGCCGGTAAATCATCATTAATTTCAAGTCTGTTCCGTATGGCTTATTTCGATGGACAAATTTTTATCGACAATTTAGATATTAGTGTACTCGGTTTACATGATTTACGTCGCAAAATTTCCATCATTCCACAGGTGGGAAAAATAATAACTAACTGGTGTCACTAACACACTAACGCAAACACGTGTTTGTTTTAGGAACCTGTAATATTCTCTGGAACGCTGAGATACAACATGGATCCCTTTAAAGAATATACTGACGAAGAAGTCTTCAACGCTCTTATGGACGTCGAATTGAGAAACGCCATGAAAAGTGGTATAAGTAGGTTTCCCTCCACTATTCCTGAATCCTTTATTTTGAGTTTTGTTCCTGATCATTTTCAAAAATATTGTCTTTCAGAATGTTTGGATGACGTTATGACTGAAGGTGGAGCAAATCTTAGTGTCGGTCAAAGGCAAATGGTGTGCTTAGCCAGAGCTATTCTAAGAAACAATATGATTTTGGTTTTAGACGAGGCCACTGCCAATGTTGACACTCAAACAGACAAATTTGTTCAAACGACAATTAGAACAAAGTTCGCGCATTGCACTGTCTTGACTATAGCTCATAGATTACAAACTGTTATGGATTCTGACAAAGTAAGATTTGTTTTAGATTTACAAAAATATTAGAAACATTATGCCGTCGAGAATAACAGGCAGGAGTGAAGTTTTACTCTTTTTTGGTCAAAGTATTTTATTATATTAATATTAATAATGTTTGTATTAAAATTTTTTGTGCATCTCAAACTCTAATGTCAGAAGTAGAATTGTTCAGAACACTCTATAATTATATTATTTATTAAAAACACCCCTTTTATACTCAATTGCTTTTGGTAATACTCTGCCTAGCGCAACCTCGAAGACTCGGTCATTGGCGATGGTCAAGTACACTGCTTGCCGGTTAACTCAAGAAGAAAAAGCTCCGTTTTCTAGCTCTCTGACCCCGTGAGGGTACGCGTTCAGTGCTATTATTTTTTCCCAAAATCTCTATGGACCTTCAAAAGGTCACACAAAAGCTCTCAACTATTGGTAACAGTAGTTCTCACTAGTACAAGCCCCTCGTACGTGTGTAGTAACACGACAGGTGCATTACGCCGCGGTTCGTACCTAATAAACTCTAATTGTGCCGTAAAACCCAAGGTTAGACCAGCACCAGGAAACAGACAATACATAGCAGAGTGCTCCAGCACTTACTGATCACCTAACTCGTTGATAAGGTAAGAGTTTATTATGAAATGCAATTGAGTTTTTTTTCAAATATTTAGAACCAATCTTAAAAATACACTTCACTAAAACCCCTACATCGACTATATCTCAATTCATGACAAATGAAGAGTCTTTAGATTCTCCAAATCTTTCCTTTTTATTTCTCAGGTAATAGTTATGGAGGCTGGGGAATTACAAGAATTTGATATCCCACATAACTTGTTGAATAATCCTAACAGCATATTCTCAGATATGGTTAAGAAAACTGGTCCAGGCACATCTGACGCTTTACGGAAAATAGCCAAAGAGGTAATTACCATAATAATATGAATGCTTTCCATTTATACGGACACCGACAACATTTACGATTGTTAAAAACTATTAGAGCACTATTAATGCTCATTTGAAAACCTATTTATCCCATCTCGAATATACTCAATAAGGATACATACTTTCTACTAACACTGGCGGAAATTTTGAACTTGGTCAATACATTTTTTGAACAAAAGCAACTCTAATGTAATTATTGTATCGACATTTGTACAGATGGGGTCAAGGCAGTGACAGGTAAAACAGCAGGAGCAGTACCTATGCCATCCCAGTATATAAAGGCCCTTGCAATTAGGGATGATCGATATTCATCGATGTTGAATAATCATCGATGTTTAGCGCGAAAACATCGATGTTTTGACATCGATGTTAAATTATCGATAACATCGATGTTATAAGAATAAACATCGATGCCGTCTAGGCCATCTAGCGGGAATTAGGTATAGTAGATTGTGTGCTGTGAGAAATAAAGTTAAAGCACAGAATAATCTATTCTGTGGATGAAGTTAATAGATTACAGCCATTGCTTACAATAGAATAAGTTACACACTTGTTTTCTGTGTGCAATCTACCAAATTCTTCACAATCATGCTTGTGACATAAAACACAGTGACCTCATTTTCCAACTACAACGTTCTGAAATCCATGCTTCTGTTGGGAAATCTGAGATTTTTAAGACATTTTGTTCTTAGTAATGATGGCCAACAGTTTTTCCCCGAAATTTTGTAATGCTTATGTTTCTCTGCCAATTTTTCGAACCACGTTAGGAACGTTTTCCTTTGGTCTGGTAGGTTTACGTATAAACCTCTTGCTGTTTGCAGTATTTAAAGAAAATTAAAAACAAATTCCTATTATATGATTACAAAGTATAATATAAATTTGTAATAAAAAGGGATACCACATAGGTCTCGACTTTTACTTTCAATGGTCGTTTTAATAAATAAAATAGCTTCTTTATTTTGCCACCTAACTAAAACATCGATGTTTTTCTTTCGATGTTTATTGTACATCGATACTTTTGATTCGATGTTAACATCGATGTCAACATCGATGTTTTTCTAATATCGATCATCCCTACTTGCAATTAAGCAAATGCTACCAAACTAAAACTGAAGCGGTAAAAATAACTAGTTTCGTTAAATACCATCTCGATTGTATGGACTACGGTCGATAATATTTGAATAAAAAAAATAGTAATAGGATGGAACTCATTGGAAAAGTCAGCAAATACAACTATAAAGGGAAAAATAATTTAAGGGTTTTGTTGTTCTATTATCTTTTACAAAAAAAAATAACGGAATTTACCTTTATATGTCCTAACCACACTGTAATTTTTTTTTATTTAATATATTTATTTTTTCACCTTAATATCGAAAAAGCACCCTAATTTTCAATCGAAAATTCTCACGTCAAAATATTTGCTTTTTTTTAAATACTTACTTTTTGTTCGTTGAAATCTCTACTTTCTGATGGTGTAAAATTTAGTAAAAAAATATATACATTACTATGCTAAAAGTTCGCAGAAAATGCAAAGAAAAGAAAGAAACTCGAATTCGAAAATTAAGTAGTAAGACCCAGACTCTTCTAGCCCCTTTCCTACTTCTTTATGAAATACATTTTGAAGGGGTCCGTAGGTAGGTATATAAGTATAATCTTTTAAAATAGCAATAAATAGGCATCTATGCATATAATTTAAAGACGATTCTGGAATTTTCTCAAAATATTATGATGTTTTATTAAATATTAACTTTATTATCTTGTTTGGTTGTTAATTATAGTATAGAATATTTCGACTTGTAATTATTTGGTTTATCAACGTAACATGGAATCTTATGTTTTTCAAGAAATTAAAGTAAAAATTTTAAAAAGCAGCTCAAAATCGTACATAATGATTAAAAAAATATATTTTTTGATTATTTTTTTTCGTTTCTTTTGCATTTTCTGAGAACATTTACCATAGTATCCATACTATTATAAAATTTTAAGTTTGTCTGTTTGTTTGTTTGTTCGGGCATCACCTGAACTGATTTTGCTGAATCTTTTTTTGTTGCAAAGCCCACAGTTTGACTTAAAATCTGGTAACATTTTATCTCCCTAAATCGACAGAAACGGTAGGTATAGCGAAAAAACTTCTACCATGTTGGGTAATACAATTACTCAATATTAGATTCTGGCATCAGGTTAGCTTTGATTCAAAATTCGGAATGTGGTAATACAACATGTTTCGATTTAACAAAAATCAACTGATATTAGGAAACTTAAAGCGGAATGGAATTAAATGGATTTTAAAAATCTATAAGCAGTTGCATATATAAAATGTGGTTGAAATAAGAGAAAGTGGAATTAGTTATATGGGGTGGTCTAAAAAAATGTGTTATGTAAGTAGTTAGGATCTTTGAATTATGTTCATAAGATACTATAGTTATGAAATGGGTTGAAGAATTGTTAGAAGCAGTTGTTTATACAGGGAGTTTGAAATATAAGATGGAGTGGAATTATAGTTTATGTGGTGGTTAAAAATTTGTTTTAAATCCACTAGCAATTGCATATATAGGATGGGTGAAATATGTCGCGGAGTATAATTATAGCTATACAGGTGGGTTTAAAAAATAAGTAATGTAATGATCTACAAGCTGTACTATTTACCAGATGGTTGAAATATAGGGTGAGGTAGGATTCTAAAGATACAGGGTGGCTAATAAGTAGTTGCATATCAAAGTTTGTTGAAATATAGGGTGGTGTAGAGTTATAATTATACAGGGTGGGTAAAAAATGCTAGAAAATTTTTGTTATATAGCAGTTGCATATATGGGGTACCTGAAACATGGGGCGCCGAAAAGTTTTAGTTATACAGTGTGATTCAAATAAGGTTAGAAAAACTTGTAAATTTAGGGTGGTTTAAATGAAGTGTGGAGAGAAATTATACTTTATAATGTCGTTGAAAAAATATGAGGAAATATTGTGAATAGCGTAGTTTATAATAAGCAAAGATAGGCGGAGAATTGTTATAGATAATTATTTAAAAAATGTTATATTGGTTAACCAATAAGCAGTAGCGGATACAGGGTAGTTGTAATACATACAAGGTGATTCAAAAACATGCTGAAAACAATTGTTATATACGATGCCCAATAAGCAGTTGCGGTTTTGGTGAAATATATTGGGCATTGATGGATTTATAGTTATACAGGGTGGTACAAAAAATGTTGTATTGGGTGACCGATAAGTAGTTGCATATACAAGGTGGTTGAAATAGCGGGTGGAGGAGAATTATAGTTAAACAGGTTAGATATATGCATATATGTAATATCTGAAACATGGATCGAACTAAAATTATAGTTCATACAGTATGATTAAAACAATGTTAGAAAAAGCTGTATTTAAACGGTGGTTGAAATACAGGATGAAGACAAATTATACTTTTAAGGGTGGTTCAAAAATCGTTATATAGCGTAGTCCATACGCAGTTGCATATATAAGATAGTGAGTGGACCAGGGTTATAGTTAAGTGTTAAAAAAATGTTATATTTGGTGGCCCCTAAGCAGTTGCACAACAGGGTGGTTGATATATTTTGTAGAGTAAAATTATGGTTATATAAGGTGGTTCAAAAATAAGTAGTAATGTTTGACAACTTGGCAGCAGTGTATACAGGATGGTTTTAATGTAAAAGATTTTAAAAAATGTTGAATAAAATTGGTATATAGGGTGGTTATATACCAATGAGGTATATGTGGTGAATGTTTAAATAAAAGTTTGGTGTTAGGGTGCAAAACTGTATTTTTAAATTTGTGACACATCAAGGGTTCTACTGGTATTTCCATCAAGGTGGATGTAAAAAAGGTGCAAAATAATTGTTATATAGGGTAGACCATAAACAGTTGTATTCTACTATATGGTATATCTGAAATATGAGGAGAAGAAAGATTATAGTATTAGAGTGTGTTTAACATAATGTTAGAAAAAGCTGCATATAAATGGTGATTAAAATATATGGTAAAGAGAAACTGTACTTTAAAAGTTAGTTAAAAAATATCAGAAATAATTGTTATACAGCGTAGACCATAAGCAGTTGATAGCTGAAATATAGGGTAGAAAAGAGTTATAGTCAGGTGTTCATAAAGTTATATTGGGTGACAAATAAACAGCAGCATATACAGGATGGTTTGAAAATGGGGTGAAGTAGGGTTACAGTTATTCAAGGAGATTTAAAAAAATGTCGAATAAAATTGTTATATAGGGTCGCCCATAACTAGTGTCAGTTTGGGTGAAATATATTAGGGATTGGTGGATTTATAGTTCAGTAGGGTAGTTTAAACAAGTTAGAAATTTTTTTATTTAAGATAATCCATATGTTTCATAAGTTATTTCTTTTTGCGAAAGCTTGAACATTCCGTACGCGGGTGAAACCGCGGGTAACGGCTAGTTGTATATATTTCTTTACACCATCAGAAAGTAGAGATTTGAACCAACAAAAAGCCGACCGACTTTTTAAAAAAAAAGCAGATATTTTTACCTGAGAATTTTGGATTGAAAGTTAGGGTGCTTTTTCGATATTAAGGTGAAAAAATAAATATTAAAAAAAAATACAGTGTGTTTGGGACATAAAAAGGTAAGATTTCACCAAATTTCGAATTTTTTTTGTAAATGATAAAGGAAAAAACCAAAAACTTGTTTTTTGAATTTTTCACATAAATCTTGAGGTTATGAGAAAAAAGTGTAAACACAAAAGTTATAGATCTTTTTATTACCTACAATGTTGCCTTTAAACTTTTTTCTAGTGGCCCTTGTAGTTTTGCCGGAAATCGAGATGAACCGTTTTTTACCCTTAAAACCCCACCCCCTCTCACTTCGCGACTTCAAATTGCCCGTAAATTATTTTTCCTTTAATTTTTCTTGTATTCTCCTCCTTTTCCAACGAGTTTCATCCTACTATTAATTTTTTTCACTTTTTACCATTTTCAAAGGCTGGTCTATGTATTCAATCGTATTATTATAAACTCCGTGGGGGTCTATACCAAATAAATTATTCACATCGAAATAAATCAGAATACGTTCCGCTACAAAAATATTTACTTTAACGATGATTCCCACTCGACTACAATGTTCGCTACGTTGCTATCTGCCCCTTCACTTCTGTAGGTACGGCAGTCGTTTTATAGTATTGCTATCTTCTGAACCATTCCAGGCCTACTGGACCATTCCAGGTCGTACATAATTTTGTTTCGTTCGAACAGGATGGAGTTTTCTAGTACTTTTTTTATCCGCACTCGTGCGTTCAGAGAATTGATTTTTACAAACAGTTTTTACATTTAGATAGTTTTTATTGGAGATGATTAATTTCCCGAAGGGTTCCTATTTTGGGAGCGTAAAATATGTTTTTTCCACTGCCACCACTTTAATTCTGATCGTCCCCATCAGAATATTCCTCTCCATGATAAGAAGTCAATCGATTCAAATGGACTACTTAGCTCCCGGATTCCCAAGAATGCGATAGACAACGTCATTGATCTTCTTCACTAATTCGTATGAACCATCCAAGGATGGTGTGCGACCGGGCTAGTTCGTATGTGGGCAGCATAATTACTCGGTTACAAGTGACGGTTCTTCTAGTGAGCCGAAGGCCAAATGACAAGGTAGTGTTAGCTCCTTTCTGAATAGTACTCTGGCTGGAATCAGTTCTGTACTGTTGTCTACCGCTGAGTGTTAGATCAATAAGAAGAGCCGTCCGATTGTGGATGCAAGGATGCAGTTCTCGTTTTCTTGATACCCAGCATCGTACAGACCTTCTGGAATACGTTGGATTCAAAATTCTGCACTTGGTCCGAATGTAGCCCCAACGGGACACCAAACATGCTGAATAGTTGTTCCACCAGCAGCATGGCCACCGTGGTTGCTCCTTAATTGATTATGGCATATGCCTCAGGCCATCTAAAGTAATCTATTGCGATCATATTGTTTTGTTCCTCTTCACAGACTAGGGAAATGGCCCGGTTGGTGAGGATGTTATGTTGACTAACCCTAGTTGGTGATTGTTCAGACAGCCAGACTCCACGTCACGTTCAAAATATCCTGTGGGTCTACAACACTGCCTGAATGGATAGTCCTGGTTCCTCCTGGTTGAAAGAAACTGCTCGAACCTTCAAATATATTTATGATTACCGCTGATATCCTTTATAAAAATCTGTGTGCCCAATTGATCTTTAGTTTCCTCTAGTAAATCTGGGTAGGACAAGTGTTAGATCTGTTTCGAATTCTTGTAGACTTCAGATTTTTGTTTTTCACACTTTGATGCACCTGGTATACTTGGCTCAAGAATTGGTTGTATCTTTTATCTAGGACTGCAATGTTCTTATCGAAGTTGCCTTGTTAATCCGCATAAATGGTTTGGAGATGCTCTAATGCTGAACCTCTTGAAGAAATTACGACAGAGGCAGAATTTTGTTGGCTATTCCATTCAGGTATCTGCAACCCCTGCTTCAAATTGTCATTTGTACATAGGTCAAAATGAAGTACCATCAGATGTGGATGATTTCTTAAAGGATCCTTTGGTACTTATGATGTTTTGATATTTTGAATATCAGTTTGTATACTGTGTTTTGAATAGATATGATTTCATTCTGTACTTTGCTTTGGATAGAATCAGTGTCATCTATTTTGGTTTCAAAAGTACCCTTAGAAGTTCTAAGGACTTTTTCTCATGGTTAAAGCCAGAGTCAACAATCTGTATTTTCTGATTAACTACTTCATTACCTGATTCTGCTTTTATTACTAACTGCACTACTTGTTCTAATTGGTCATTCGCATTTTTGAATAATCTTGCCTTTTCAATTCGTCTGCTTGCCATTTTTCTTCTAATATTTTAAGTTCATATTGTTCTTCTTCTTCTAATATTTGAAGTCAATGTTGCCTTTTTAATTCATATTTCGAAACAATTCTTCAATTAAATTTTGTTGTACACTGTTCATGGTAATGTTTTATGGCTTTTCAACCTATTGAGGTTACATGATTTTCTAATTCAATTTAACGTTCCTCATTAAGATTGCACTAAGCTTATCTGACTTAAGTTTCTCGTCCAGCTTATCGTTTGAAAATTTTTTTGGTGGTCTCGCCCATTTCTGCCGGCATACCTCTCGTAGTTGCCATAAATAAAGATTTTAAAATCCACTTAATTCAGAGTTATTCAGAGTTAATAAGACTTCCAAAAAGTCAGCAATTTTAGAGTATATTTGACTTTTTCATATGGGAAATGTAAATATATTTACACTCAAAACATCCTTAAAACTCTTGCAAATTTCATATGTGAAATATAAATATCTTTATACACTATCAATTGCACTAACAATTGATGTTTTAGACATATGAAGCAAAACTGGAGAAAATAACCAAAGCAGCACTAGCCATCCAAGGACCCAGTACAGAATAAAGAATAAAAACTTTAAAATTTTTATAATGATCTTTATTAAAAATTTATTTCAAAAAATATTTCAATAATTAGCTATACATTTTATATATGTAAAAGCATTTTATCACTTAGAATGTAAAAATTAAATTCGTTTAATATGTACAAGTTGTTTACCTAAACATACCTATAATGTAATGCAAAATTCAATTTTTCAAATGTCTTCGAACTTAATGAATGAATGAGAATTATAAACTGACAGAAATCTAAAAATTACTCTCAGTTTTAACTCACCTAGTAAAATTATAAAACATGGAGGACAGCTTATTTTAAACAATTCATATGTTTCACATTTGTATTCACAGTTAAACACAAGCGATTAGTGTGAATAATGGTAAAGTTCTCTGTAACAAGATGTTGGATTTATATGAGTACAAATGCAAAATCAGGCATACGCCATTTCGGTTAACTCTTGAATAAAAAACAAGTGTGTGCTTCTACTTCAATATATTAGACAAGTGATAATGATACTGAATGTGTAATATTATGCAATAAAATACTCATATCATTCCTGAGCTGGACAGTACCTATTTAAAAGCTTACAACATTCAGACTATTTTTCTCCGCCATTTTCTTGAGGGTATACACTGAATAAATTATTTACATCTATACACAGGATCAGGGATTTTTATCACTTTTCATAAATTTTTTTTACCTGCAGAAAAAAAATATTTAAGTTCATTTAAAAAGTAAAATTATGTGTACCCTTTCCACAAATGTCGAGCAAACCATCAAAAAAATAAAAGTTCCTAATGTATGTTTTTTCGAGGTAAATTCATATTAACAAGTTAACTGCCAGACGATTCTTTAACAACAACCTCTTTTTTTGATCTAACTACACTATGTGTATGTTTATATCTATGCATTTGTAGATTTTCAGAGTTCTCATGTTTGGTTGTGTTTATTTTGATAAAAAGAATTTTGTTGATGTTTCGATGACATCTCCTTCATCTTCTTCTGAACTTTACAGGTCGGTTGCGTTGCAAATACCGCTTCTAGTTACTCGAATAGTGTATTCGAGTGATTAGAAGCGAAGAAAGGTAGTCTGTCAAGGGACTCATTTCCTTGACGAATAAAAAGTTAACAAGGCGCTAAAATATGAACGAAATTGTTGAAATTCAAAAAATAAAAAGAAAGCATTTTTGAGACTTTCTGCAGCTATTGTCAATGATTCTTTAATATTGTCTAATGAGCTTTCAGCCTGATTATAATAATAAAAAAGAAGCATAAATAATAGTTATTGATCAACCCATTGAGGTACAGAAAAGTGTACACATTTTGTTTTGAGTAATGGGTAGTTAAATATAAAAAAAAATTGATTTTAAGTTGCATGTCAAACCACCAGGGTAGACATATAACATGCAGTATGTTAAAGAAATTCTGGCAGTTGTGCCCACTAGTATTTCTAAAATCTGCCGAATACAATAAACCTAGTGTAGGTAAATTTATTTTTAAGAACGGAAATCTAATTGACAATTATTCTATATAACTTCTATAAAAAGTTTTTGTTGCTTACATGAATTCGACAGATATTAGTTAATAACTACGAGTCCGCTGTATTTTATCTATAATAATTCCTTCAGAAACCTTAACTATGAGTGGTCTACTGATTTCAATTTTTTTATTTCACATATGGCTTCAACTGATAACAATGAAGGGATACATAAATGCCCCTCAAGTATCCCTATTCCAGTATAAATCACATGGTGAAATTAAAAAAGTTTACTAATCCGGCATTTTGCTCAAGGTGGTACTAATGAGATCAATAATGAAATAAAGTTATGACTTTAAAGCAATTGAAACACATTTTTTCAAATTACAATTTGTAACTTCAAAAATTTAGTATGAAAGGATAGAAACCATATGTAAAAATTCATCAAATCGCAAAAAGAAGCATGGTCAAAATATCTTCAAAACCTTACTTAAATAAAAAAAAATTATATAACTGATTTAACTCAGCGCTACCTTAGCCAACAACTGGTCGCAAGTACTCTTAGCATCGCCGAGCAACATGGCAGTATTGGCTTTGTAAAATACTGGATTGTCTACCGCTGCATAACCGACACCCAGAGATCTTTTCATAACGATAACTTGATCGGCTTTCCAAACATTCAAGACAGGCATACCGGCTATTGGTGAGTTGGGATCTTCTAGAGCTGCACTATTGACAGTATCGTTAGCACCGATAACGAGAACTAAGTCTGTGCTGGGGAAATCTTCGTTAATTTCGTCCATTTCCAAGACGTCATCGTAGGGAACACCGGCTTCTGCTAAGAGGACATTAAGCTGACCAGGCATACGACCTAAAGAATAAATATAAGTAATTCAACAAATACTGAATCGTTTTATCTACTTGTCTAATTGTTAAATTGTTTGTTAACTGATGATTACAAAAAATGTTTACTTTGTTTTACACTACAAGTTGAACAGATAGGCAAGAACGTGGGTACAGTTTCGACAAAGTATCATTTGAAATGGAAATACAATCTTGTATCTAGACTGACTAAAGCGTTGTATATCTATTTATTTATTACCCCAACTAGAATATAACCAACTACTAGTACTGGAATTCAGATAGATAGCAGAACTTTGTAAAATTCCAAATTAGGCTTGCGAACTACAAATTATAACCAGACATTTTAATAACAAAAAATCTTTAAATTATAGAAAAACAATTCATAGGTATCTCATTTTTAACTGAAATCATCCAAATACAGCAAAACTAGGTGTTTTTAAATCATTATGTTAAATTAAAAACCAGTTTTCCAAAAAAGCTAATATAAAAAGTTTTTTTGTTTGAAATAAATACCCTAAAAAATTTATTAATTAATTGAGAAAAGAGCATAGGCAGAAATGGTAGACTGGCATGTTTTTGGTCTGAGGGGGGCAAATCAGAAATTTACTGTTGATATGTTAGATGGAAATGTACCTTTAATACACAAAGTACTAACTAAAGTTATATTTTTTTATTTAACATATAACGAAGTGCTAATGCTCGGCAGTTGCCGCCTCCCGTCCCTACCTGGCAACGACCTTGTCTCCAGTACCAATCAGAAAAAAGAGAGTTGGCAATAGACTTTATGACAAAACCACATTTAAATAAAAAATATATTAAAATGAATTACATGGACAACAAATTGAAAACACAACTCAAATAATTGGATTCATTAGATCTCTTGTGAATGTAATTGTTTTACATCAAAGAATTACAAAATGACAATTCGAAAAATACAAAATTTGCGAACATGCTTGGACAATAAAATACAATTTGACAATTGAACAGAATTACAGAAAGAAGAGCACAACACAAAACAAAAATTAAAAAAGTCCGCATTAATACTATAATGTGATGGCATAATCGGTATCCTGATAGAATTTTTTGCACATAATCAGTTAAAATTTGCTCTATTGATTTGCCTATTTGTGTTAGTCTAGTTACAGAAAATTGTTAGATTTATGGTATCAGTATAGAATACGCATTGCGATTTGCTATAAACTATGTTTTCATTTCTACTAAAAAGCTTGTACTTTAATAATGTAAACACAAGAAAGAAAACAGGCAGACAAGTTTGTACTAATGTGGAAATTTTCGTCTTGACAACTATGTGTGTTTCAAGCGAAAACTTAACCGCATGGTGGCGTTATTGCATGTAAGAGTAATATGGCCAACACCGCTTAAAATTAAATATTACTTTTTATTAATTAGAAAATTTAATAATATAATATCCTTTTACCAATTATTATAAAACCTTTAAAAGCTCTTCTATTTTTAAGTTATATAATAATTATTTAACTGTTTAAGTGAGAAACTACTGCTCATCTGGATACTCTCTTGCATAGTAAACATCAACCAGGTATGCCAGAATGTTGGGATGGATTGACAAAAATCGTGAGAAATCTATTAACCATATAACGATAATATATGCAGTTCCACATGAGACATCTTCATAATCTCAATGAGAATTCCACATTAGACGAACAACTTTTGAAATTTATATAACACTGTTTTTCAACCATATGTTCCAACCCACAGCAATAACTTTGTCCATCTTATATATAATTTGCAATCAAATTTGAAGTCTGAGTATTTAGGAACTTTCGGTTAAAAGAAACAATAAAAAAGTACCAATTAACCATTGCTACCTAAAGCACTCAACAGCAAGTTAAATGTCGGTAAAGTTCAATCAAATATCAAAACAATAAATCACTACACTTTGCAAACAAAAAGTAAGTTTCTTATTTATTAATTTGTTGAAGAGTTTCTTTGATTTCATTTTCCAAAGGTTTACATTTAAATTGTTCTGTGGAGTATGTTATCAATCTTTTGAATAAAAGATGATATTTTTATTGTGTCTTGTAAATCAGAATTAAAAGTTGATTGTCAAGATTATTTTTAAGTTAATAAACACAAATACTTCCACACCGCATCTACAGCAATCGAATGTAGGAAAACTTAGTAAGAGAATCAGGAGTGCCCGCAACACTCCGTTATTGATGGAAGTTAATAAATGAAATACGCGGCAGCAAAATGACGAACATAAACAACATGAAAAATCAAAGTTAAAAAAAATAAACCGTTTTATTCCTTTGACTATAAAAAGTAACGGCTTCAATGCTATGCTTATTCCACTTACCAGCTACTGGATGGATTGCAAAACGGACATGCTTTCCTTTCTTCTTCAATAAATCTACCATTTCAGCGATAGGATATTGAGCCTTGGCAACGCAAAGGCCATAGCCTGGTACAATGATTATGTTCTTGGCGTTGTGGATTGCTTCAACTGCATTGTCAACTGATATTTCTGTGTGAGTTCCAGTGATTTCCATGGGTTTTCCAGTACCTGTACTTGTTGTACCGTAACCTCCGAGAATAACGTTGGTCAGAGATCGATTCATGGCCTATTAAAAAAGAATATAGTTTAAGATCACTTTAAATTCATATTTGGAGAACATTGGGTCGTATTTAATTCCCCAAATAAACCACACCATATCATTTATACGTTGGGTGGTTCAGACAATGAACTAGTCATTAAACAAATACTTGCAAAAAGTTTATGACTTTTACTCTAAGCATTGACAGATTATAGATGAAACCACCAATACAGAAAAATGATATGAGTTAAACGAAACACAGATTTTTCCAAACAAAACTCAAATTTAAAATAAAGAACAAATATAGAAGAAATGTTCAGATATCTAGTCTAAGTTAACGATAAACAACAAAATCAATTATGGCTGGATAAAGGAAAACGACTAAAACGATAGTCACTTACAATTGCTCTTATACTTATTTAAAACAAACAATTGGAAAAACTCTCAAGTCTTGCATTAAATAAACTCATCTAGTTTTATCTGCTTTCTTATGGGGCCCATTTCTGAAAATAGGCGTCAATCATTTGTCTCGAACTTGTGGCTCTCAGATTCACATTCCTCTGATTTTTTTCGTCAAATAAGACATTTACTTCTCGAAAATGTTAGTTGACTTTTCATTTTGCAACATGGCCTGTATAGTTGCATTTCGATTCAGCTACGGCTACATCCGTTGTTTTTTAAACCAGGTTCTGTTATTTTAAAGTATTATATGCAACATTTGAAGCTCCATTCCTCTTTATGCCACTCTTAATTGGTTCATCATAAAAATCTATGTATGGGCTCTGTAAGTTGTAACTTGTCAAACCCTCTATAACTCATATACATCGATATTTTTATTTTTGTCCAACATCACTTCCCAAACTCAGACCAGGTTCCTTCTTATGTCAATTTAAATTTTATATTCTCTCTTCCAGGTTTTATTATTGTCCTAATTGTTTTTTTTTTCATTTCAGGGGTTGACTAACCATTTGTGATACATTTTTATGCTAATTTCATACTTACTTCATCCAGTCTATCAACATTACCTGCAATTCTATTTAGAAAGTAAATTTCTTCTTGATTTTCCCTATTTTTGAATTGAAGTCTCCCATTATTGTTATAGTGTTGTGACTGTGAATACTTGAATTTGATCTTTGAATTTATATATTAATTATAAAACATAATTTAAAATTAAATGACCATCATTTTAAAGCCGTTTACGTCTGAAACTGCCCCCTTCAGTTAGTAGTTAGTAGTTAATCCAGAAGATCTTAGGGGGGGGGCACTTTAGGGTATATCAATGAATCAAAATCCCAATTTCGGAAGGGGGGCGCCCGAAACAATCACGTATATAAGTTATATATAGTGTATCTGTGTGTATAAATAAACTTGATGTTGGGGGGGCAGTGCCTTCCCCAGCAGCCGCCAATGGGTGCAATAAGACAACAGCTTAACACATTTTTTAAATTGGATTTGTATTAAAATTTCACACGTTCTACTCATTCTGTACGTGGTTATATAGGCTTTCTATGATGCCTGATATTTTCTTATAAAAGGTTTTTCCATTTCTTCATCCGTATATGTATAGGCTAATGTTGATATATAACACTAAATTATTCTTATCTTGTTTTTTGGTGATTATCAAAACCACTCTTTCTGTTCACTACAAAATCTTCTGTTAGTGTTATTTTTTATCAGTTATTAACACGTCATTAAGTTGGCTTTCATTGCGTTTCTAAATAGTATTTGACTGCTATACATTCTTCTCCCTATCAAGTTATTTCTGATGATTCTCTTTTTTTCTGACTCTGAATTCTTCTTCCATTTCATAGAGAATTTCGTACGTTTACAGTTCTTAGGGATAAATAGCTCCTCTTGACTGTTTCACTTTATTGTTGTTAGATTTTTTCTATCTATCGTATACTACCGGCGAAATTTAGGCATTTAACACGACATGCGCATAACTGAGTGTTGGTGTGGTATGTAGAATATGGAATTTTTGATGTTGGAAATGATTCGAATTAGGGACACGGCTTTTGCCCGGTATTGGGAGGTGGGAAAAAGTTAAAACTCTTGTGAGCAGAATTGCTTCACTGAAGTAGAATTTTCTACCCGGTTCATAGATGATAATGATAAGAATGAATAATTGACACAAATTAAGTAGCTTTACCTTGCACATGATATAGGACAATATGGCTCCTGAAGATCCAATCAGGGCACCAACAATCGTCATCAAACTGTTGTTAAGCATAAAACCTTCCGCACAAAGGGCCCAGCCTGAATAACTGTTAAGTACTGTGATGACTACAGGCATGTCAGCTCCTACAAAATGTATAATAAAAATTAT
The DNA here is from genome assembly GCA_034190945.1 of Octodonta nipae. NCBI lineage: Eukaryota > Metazoa > Arthropoda > Insecta > Coleoptera > Chrysomelidae > Octodonta > Octodonta nipae. The sequence goes on along the minus strand of CM067218.1, from coordinate 33,887,422 downwards.
GATTAGTCAATTTTAGTTAAAAATAAAAAACTCCAAAATTTTGGTTTCAATTTAAATGAAATACCTCCGATTGCTGATGTCAATGTAACTCCCATAGCCGCAGCCAATGCCCCTGTGGAACACAAAGCTCCTAAACCGCCCATCATTGTAGGATCATAGAACAAGTATCCTCCAGACCCTAAACTAGCTAACATCAGTCCCATATTCAATTGATGTCTGCCTGGGAGTAGTAAAGCCTTCGAGTCAAGGAGGCCTTGAAGTTTTCCATAAGCAACCAGAGAACCGCTAGGAAATAAATATTCTTTAAAAAGATCCCTTCAGTATTCACTAGAATATGTACTTACCTAAAAGTAACACCTCCGATGTATGTTCCCAAAAATAGAGCAGTCTTTGTGACATTAGCTGCTGGATCTGTGGCAAACTGGGGGAAATCATGAATGAAAGTAGCCACACATGTCAAAACTGCAGCCAATCCAACCAAACTAAAGAATACAAAGTAAAAAAAAATGAGAGCAAAAAGTATAAACAGAATGTAAATGAGTTAAATATTCATAAAAATCAAATGTAATATAAGAGTATGTATTAAAAGACTTTGAACAATGACTAAATTGGTTTCAATAAATACTTTTAAATTGATGACCCAAACGGAAGAGGTGTTTGTGTAAAATGCCGTATAACAATGTATAAAGTTTTTGTGAATGCAAACGCTCACAAAAATTTAGTAATAAGTAGAAGTCACTACCCTTAACTTTTTTTCTAATACACCAATTTCCAAGCATGTACCTTAATGATTTCATCAAACCTGATCTCAAGGCACCGGCGGTGCACTATATCACTCTAAGGCTTCTGTCTCACACGTCCGTACACGTCCGCCGTCCGCGAAGACGACCACCAACGTTGAAAATTATTAGAATTCAATCAAGAGCAAATTTACGGGCATTTCAGACATTTTAACGGTTGTTAGGTGTTATATCCCTTAAAAACCTCCAATGACTGAACTATTAGGTAGGCTTTCTTTCTTTCGGCATTTGCAGATTTTTATTTTATTACTTTTTATTGCACCATTAATCCTTTTGGTCTGGCAGTCACTGAAATTTCCTACTAGAAAACACTATCGATCCCTTGCATCGAGTCGCGCTTTTGAAGTTACCGACCTTTAGCGGATAGGACTGACGGATCAAAAAACACCTGAATGAATAATATTAATACACAACGAAAGCAAAAAAGGGTATAAATTCGGACGGACGCCAGCATAATGCTGATGTCTCACACGTCCGTCGTCCGCAAAAATGACCACCCACTTTGGGTTCATACCCTTCTTTTTTTATGAATGGATATATTCATTCTATTCCTTCAACTACCGAAACAGTTTGCGAGGATGCACAAAAGAGTGAAAATGAAGAACCTTAAGAGATATATGATTAAAATAAATATAAATAAAAAAAGGTAATAAATATAAAAGTTTAAAGATTTTTAAATTTTGTAAAAAATCGGAAGTTCTTGTCGGGATCCGTCCCTGTACAAGGTTTTAATTTAAGGATCCAAAAGTCATACAAAGCAAGTTCGAAAATATTCTCTATTAAAAAAATCAACCCCATTAAAAACGGGGTCCAATTTGGACCCCGAAATGTTTGAACTATTTAAAATATACGGACTTTCCATAAATTGTGGTGTTATTCCCAAAAAAAAAACAGAAAAATTCAAACTAGAGATGCCCCAACTATCTTTCAGAAAACACATAATTACTGTTGAAAAATGGAAAAAATGTAACTTTGATATGAAATGAAATCATGTTTTGACGCTACACAGTATATTCACCCTAACAAATCTCATTTTTTCGAAAGTGCCTTCTCTTATTAATTAGGTAAACCAAAATCTTTGATTTACTCCACGATGATGACAGGCTTGTTGTTGAAACTGCGTTGAGTGAAAAATAAAGATTTGCTTTAGGGTAGAATACTTTGTACACCACCGAGAAATCGTCTCCAGTAATTAAGTACTTGAAAACACAAAAGAAATTTTTTAGAGAATTAATATGTTACTTTTTAATATGTTTCCGACTTCAGATAGTTAATTTCACCCTTCCTTTAACTTTTAACTTTTTAATTATAGGCCTTTTAATATAACCCTACATATGCTGTTACATTTACGTAAACTTGTTATTCTTCCAACTGAAAGATAATGTGAGATATTCCAAGGAAACTATTTGATTACCTGTGAAATCCAGCGACTAATTGAGGAAGATCAGTAATTTGTATCTTCTTCGCTATTACGGTACCAATGGCACCACCCCCTAAAGCGCAAGCTACCATTTGCCCTAAAACTTCGTGACTAGGAGCAAGCTCTCCCAGTGTTGCTGCAATTCCTCCAGTAACGCCAATCTGAAAATTATTTTCTTATATTAATAAAAGGATTTCAATGTCATTCTTGTCTTACCATTCCTAAACTGTTCCCTAGACGGGACGTTTTTTGTGAACTCAAACCAGCCAGAGCACCTACACAGCAAAGAGAAGCTGCCAAATATCCAGCCTGGTGGATTTCTGGAAGATGATTCATTGCAGCCCAGGAATATGCTCCTAAGAAACCTGCTGCCGGGATAGCGTAAAGTTTGTTGTATTCTGGAGGATCATCTGGCCTGAAAAAAAGTCTTAAACCGAGACAAAAATTTATTTAAATAGTTACCTTTTGAACATATCTAACATTCTTTTGGTTACCAGGAAACCACCAAAAACGTTTATGAAAGAAACGAAAGCCGCCGTCGCTGCTAAAGCCTGTAATCGTTATTAAAATTAAAACATTTCCTATTAAAACTTTCAAAAAACTAACCTCTACGTCGTTTGTTGGATAAAGTCCTCCATTCATTAAGAGCAATCCACCTACTGCTGTTATACCAGAAATCGCGTTCGTTACTGACATTAGAGGCGAGTGCAGAGCTGGTGTTACCCCCCAAACAGTGTGATAGCCCACAATACCCGCTAAACTGAAGACAGTCAACATCGAGGTGAATTGTGGGTTGGGAGAAACCATACCCAAGCCCAAAATTGTTCCAACACCTAAAAAATAACAAATAATTTCTTAAGGGAAAAGATCTTGTACATGGTTAATATTTCCAATTATAGCTTTAGGTTTTTCTGTTTCATACGTCGAGGAGAGATGTAAGCAAGACATTTTATTCCACAATAACAATCACACTGAATTGATCTAGGACACCAAAATGATTTACCGTTAGAGTTTCAAACAATGTAAAAAATAGACAATACTAACCATGCTCAAATAATCCTAGGTAATAGCTAAAAGTAAGCGGTGATATGATATTACAATAGTGTTACGAGAATTCATCCGACAGCTGGTGCAATCGGCCATCAACCAATTCGTAGAAGGGACATTATTCCGATAAATTCTGGGAATCCGAAATGTTTGAATATGAATAGAACCATTAATCGCCAATTGTCAAAGGTAGTCTCTGACCACCACAGAGACTGGGACCAGTATCTTCATCTGTGCACGAGTCCACGGGTCAGACCCCGGCAAGCGTTATTATGGGGCGAGAATTACGACTACCATGCGATTTGAAGTTTGGATGTCCCCCAGGAGAAGAGACTGCAGATGAAGACTATGTCAGCCAGTTACGTCGAAAGATGGACGACATACACCAACGAGTCCGGTTAAATATCGAGAATACCAGTGCCCGAATGAAGGAAGCCTATGACATCAGAGCCGAGGGCGGGGAATTCCAAGCTGATGATCTTGTTTGGTTGTATAACCCGCAACGTCGTCGTAAATATTCGCCCAAGCTACAAAATTCTTGGGAGGGGCCTTACCAAATTGTAAAGAAGATCAACGATGTTGTCTACAGAATAAAGAAGCTACCTCGAGGAAAACCAAAGGTGGTACATTTTAACAGGTTAGCACCTTATGGCGGAAGTAATGACAGCGAAGTTGACCAAGCCCAAGTCCGCAGCATTCAACCACCCGATAACGAGATGACCTTCGAGCAGTTTATGGCATTGTACTCTGATGGGCAGAAAGTTCAGCACGACGTAACCAGAGAGGAACCACGAGACCTGTTTGAGGTGCTCATAGAATATGCCCTGGCTCATTGTGTGGCTTGAAATCTCCGGATGTCCAGAGGAATAGCCAAAGTGTTTGCCAAAAAGTACGGCCAGTTCCAGAAGCTAAGGGAGCAAGATCCAGTGGTAGGGACGGTCCTTCATCTTGAAGATAAACAACCAGTGGGTACCAGAGACATCTTTTATTTCGTAACGAAAACCTTCACGCAGGACAAGCCAACATACAGCGATCTTTGGAAGACTCTGGTAGAATTGAGGAATGTGATGATGGAGAAGAACCTGATGAAATTGGCGGTCCCAAAGATAGCCTGCGGGTTGGATGGACTGAATTGGAGGGTGGTGAGAAGTATGATGGAAACAATCTTTCGATACAGTGGCGTCGACATCTTGGTATGCTGTCTCAATACTCGCAGCCCAGATTCGAAGACCGTTGATTGTTACTTCCACCAAACTTCCCGTTGTCGAAATGGAGAGGCCTGCAAATATCTTCACACCAGGAAGGATTCTAGGACATTCCCGGACGAAATGGTCTTAAGGAGGGGGAATGTTACGAGAATTCATCCGACAGCTGGTGCAATCGGCCATCAACCAATTCGTGGAAGGGACATTATTCCGATAAATTCTGGGAATTCGAAATGTTTGTCTCTCAACAGGCCGACCGCTGCAGTTACTGGGAATTCCCTTAAAGCTTCCAGAACATGAAAGAGTTTCCCGATGGTTCGTGGACTTACTAGACAATTCGTAGAGAAATATATAAATATGAACAGCTGGCGATAGGAGGCATTCAGTTTTCGACGGTATTGTACAGTTAAGATAAAATGTAAATAGTAGTTTCTGTGAATATAAATTGTGTAAAAGTAGTGGAAATAAATTAGAGTGAGTTGGACTATGTTTTTAAATAAATCCAAGAACTGAACTAAACCCGAGTGTGAAAATAAAAACATTACAATAGTATTCAAATATGATGCGCGAAATAATCTACCCAGAATCGTAAGAGCCCCCAAACAACGGGATAGCAATATACACACATCTATCGCCCAACTAGAACTCCTGTCGTCCGTGATTTTTTTGTATATGACTTCATATTTCCCTTCTAAGAAGGCTTGCGATGCATATAATGGGCTAAAATCATAAATAACCATAAACAGAAACATTCTGTACCAGATAAAATAAACCAACCATTTCGTTATATGCGACACATACTGAAATCATTTTAAGATTATTTATTTTATAAAACATGTCTACAATGGGCTACATAGAATTCTACTTTACCAATTTTTTTACTTTACTTTGTTATCTTAAGTGAAGATCCAATTTTATATGTTATTTATAAATGACCTTTGCCTTAGACAAGGCCAAATCAAACTGTCTCCAAAAAATTACACACAATGGCAGATTTTTTAAAAATCATTTTAAGTATAAATACAAAAGGTAAATGTGTTAACTAACAAAAAACAAATTATATTGTAGACAGTTCTGTTCAGTTGTAAAATTATTGTTTATAAAGGGATTCTTGGCAATAATTAAAACACGCTTTAGGTGAGGTTTAGAAATGCATAGCGGGCAGAATTATCACTTTAATATCACAAAAAGCCTTGTAAAAGTCTTGAGTACTGGACAAGAAATTATAAAAAAATAATACAAGGAGAGGTCCCATAAAACTTACTACAGACTTGTAGCTGAAGTAGCAAGATGTCACCAGACTTAAAACCACAATGAGCTTCAGAAACAACTTTTGCAAGGTACAGCTGTTCGTATTTGCATCGAAACCATCAGACATAGATTTCGCCCTCGAGTATTATTCAGCAGAAGACAACTCAGAGTTCCCAAACTAGCGAATCAAAATAAAACGGTCCGTATAAACGTATGATCCGAACTGAACAAAGCAAGATTTGCTAAATGCTGTAGTACATTCCTATAAAACCAAGATTGGCATTCGAATTCTGAGAGAATGTAGGAGACAAGCTAGACTCAACGCTGCTGGAACTATCCCCAAATATAAAGAAGAAATTGTAATGTTTTGGTGAGAAAACTCCTATGATTTCCATAAGACCAACAACAGGACTATGGCAAATATATTTAGTATTAAAACCTGCAGGAAAAACCTGATGATTTTTTTTGTTCGTCAAAAACTATTTGACAGTGAAGAAAATTTAAGAGTAAACCTTCAGCTACAACACACATCATCTCTCTTTCAGAATATCTGTGAAGAAGAGGTGAGAAAACCCTAATGAACAGGCAAAATAATCAGACAGCCTCAACATTTTTTTCGAAATTAATCTTTAATATTATCTAATTATGATTGATTTTAACTGAAATAAAATACTTTCCTATTACTCTAGGGAAGTTAGTATTTTCAATTGCAAAAAAAATCCACAGGTGTTTGATTGATTTTTCTTAAAGAATGTATATAGCATAACACATAAAAACAACAAATTTATATGAATTAAAAGGCCTAGTGTCGAAAGTAAATTTGTTTTATACATAATTTCAATACCGACTAAATGATATGTTCATATAGCCGATAATTAGTTATTGAGTTATTTGTAAAAAACTGTAAAAATTTTGGCCCAAATTAATATTTTAACCATCTGAAAAGAACAAATTAATTATTAGATCTTTCAGTAGCAACCCTCATAAATTAAGTTTCTTTTGGTTTTGTTTTATTGTATATAAAATCAGTTTGAAAGCCTGCATTTTGGTATTCGGAATTAAATAAAATGTACTGGTGGGAGAAGCACCTTCCCCTCATTTTACTTCCGCGGTCGAACTGACATTAATTTCAAATCACTTGGTTTCTTTCCCTAAAACAAATGCTATGCTAACTGTCAAACTTTCTGCTGATAGCCCAGGGACGAGAAACGGTGGCATATCATAATTAGTTGAAATGTGATATTTTTGTATCAAGGAGAGGTTAGTGTTAAGTTAAATTCAAGTTCGTGGGGCCGCTTTCTTGGAAAAAGTGGTCCAAATGATTTTTATGGTTTATCTGACAAACTATAGGTCTCACAAAAGAAAATATTTAATATTTTTTGTTGCAAATAAAATTGTCTACAACTTTTGTCAAGTAACTTGTAGTCGGACAACCAGAAATAAAAGAGTTATAAGCGAAAATGAATGAAAATTTGAGAAAAAAATTCCTATTTATCGATATAATTCTATTGCTGAGAAGTCACAAAAAACGCCAAAATTAGGGTTTTTGCTATTTTAAACACTTAGCATAATTAACTGAGAAGTAAAAATGTGTTATAAATTTTTTGCGTTATGTGGTGTACATTCTTCATGAAAAACCATATACTTGTGGTATTAAAATTACGGCTAAGTTCCCTACACTATATGATTCTCATTCATTATATTTTGAAGGATTAATAAAAATAAACATACCTGCCGTTGTAGTTAACGCACTATTTAGTGTAGCCTTAAAGGGATCTACTGCTTGCGCTGCTTCTTTGGCAATATCAGCGGGTTTCTTTGGAGCAACTTGTGGTGGCATAATTTTCAAGGGTGGTGGTGGCCACATCAGCTTTCCTTTGTCCAAAATTATGCTGCCTCTCACCACGTCATCTTCTAGATTAATGTGAAACTTGTTCTTCTCACCTATAACAGAAAAATTATAAGAAACTATTATCTACATAAAAAAATTGCAAGTTTCATTTACCTATTGACAGTAAAAACTTCGAAATGTTATTTCCGTATAATGTGGAACTTTGCGTTGGCAGCATACTAGGGAAGTCCGTCAAACCAACGTGTACGACGTCGTTATAAGTATAAATTTCGCCAGGTTTAGTTGTCTCAATGTTACCTCCAGCTTCCGCAGCTAGATCTACAACTACGCTGCCAGGTTTCATTGACTGTATGTGTTCCTGTCAATAAAAATATTTATATGAATAATGTAATCCAGAGAGAGCCATAAAAAAATCACATAAAATTAAAGCATTTTTGGTGTCTCCACCCACCCCTTTTTGAATCAGCGTCTCATTCTTTCAGCCCCTACCTAATAATACATCACACATTTAAATTTGGAAGTTAATGATTATTTAAATGTTTAAAAACAAATTTAGTTTTAAAAATGAACCAACTTCTTAAAAAGGGAAATAGTTTTGTCAAAAAATGAAAATTTTCATTTTAACATTGACAAACTTCTTTTGTGTAGGTAAAATTAAATCGAAACTACATCGCAAACTGACTAAAAAGATATTACAACATCGCGATAAATCAGATGTTCCTTCCCAACGAACAGAACATTCAACATTTTTGTATTGGGTTTGTTTTATTTATAACCTAAAGGATAGATTGTAAGTGTGCAGTTTTCGTGAAACGTTTGAAACAATGCTAGATTTTTACAAGAACTAGATGCAGATTGGTGCAGTTTTTGTGTTGAAACTAATGACTTTGGAGTTTATTTATTAGGTAAGTACTTAAATTTGTCTAACCGAAAGATTTGAAGTTAACTAATGTGTTTCAGAATAATTAAGCGGTTAAAAACACCCTTTTACGTTACATTGCATCGAGTTATTTGTAAATAATATGTAAATAACATTTTTATCATTCTGTCTTTTAACAAAATTTCGGGAATTTTTTTTCCAGAAATAAATAGCTGGGACTAAATCAATTCCAGAAATTCAAAATTTACTAAAACAAATCTTAATTTCGTCAAAACATTCAAATTACTGAATTAATAAATAAAAGTTACATTTTTTCGTTGACGATTTCTTGAGCGGTCTATTTATGTTTTAACTAATTAATTAATAAATTTACTTAAAATGGATTTCAGTTTTGATTGGTTATTACGCCCTACAGACCATAGTGGTATAAGAGTTTTTGTTAGAAGTGACACTTTGTTAATGTTTAAGATTTATTGATTTCTAGTTAATAGAATGTAGATTAAATTATCTAAACCGATTTGGCCGTTTTAGAGTGTTCGATGAGCATATATAAAAGGAGTCCGAACGATCGTAAACCTTCTCTTTTTTAGAAATCGGTTAATAACAGGAAGAATGGGTAAATCATTATCAACAACTATGGTTTAAGAAACTGGTAGAGGATAAACGACTTAAGAATTTACGGGTGATTTAGATCAGAATGATTTAGAAAAATTGACAAAAGCACTTGAAAAAACGGGGACGCACTCATTTTAGATGGTATAATCGAAGAACTATGGAAATACGATTCTTACAACTTTAGAATAAATGGTGGAAGGAAGGAAAGGTCCAGAGGCCCCAGAGACTGGGACGTATTTTCAGCATTATCATTGGGGGAAAGAAAAATGGAAATCCGTGTAGGTATACACGTTTTAGTCACTTATTTCAGTCTAAAGAAATTGGTTTGAAAACTATCCCCCCCCAAACGCATCTGCCCAGAGATTAGGCTAGGATTATAGTCATTTCAATGTCTAAAAAATGATACTAAATTGAGTAGAGTTACAATGAAGGAATTACATTACTACTAAATACAGAATACAAAACACAATATACTCCATAATAGACTTGAAGCTATAACGAAACATCTGATAACTGAAGAGAAAATACGATTTACGAACGAAAGCTCAATAATTGCCGGAGTATTCACGATACAATAAATAATCGGAAAACAGGCGGTTCAATAGAACAACTCATTTGGCTTAATTGATATTCCAAACGTATATTAAGACACCAACATAAAAACAGACATCCTACTTTTATGTACGTATTTTAAAAACTGCCTCAAGGAGTTTACTTACCTTCAAAATCAGTACTGGCGCTTTTCTTCCTGGTATTAATGCTGTTGTAATAACAATATCAACGTCTCTACATTGTTCGGCGAACAATTTCATCTCTGCATCTATGAATTCCTTTGACATTTCTTTACTGTACCCACCTGTAGTAGCACCTTCTTCCTAGAATACAATAAAGGCATAAGAAAACAACATTTTGTAGAAGAAATCTATCTACTATATACCTTATAAAACTAATATAAATAAACTATTTAATAGAGCATATCAATGAATTCGAGGATTTACTAAAGGGCGCTGTATGCAAAATATATGTGTAACTTCTATTTTTTTCTGACTAATAAAGCCCCTAAAAGGTGAAACATATCTGTCGACTAACTTGAAATACATTTTGGAACAACTAAATGCTATGATTTTAAAAATCATTCCTTCCTGCCTTTTGATAATCTTATATATAAAAATAAATATATGTATGAGGTATTGCAATTCATATCTGACAAACGCTAGTATTTGATAAAAATTAACTATCAAACATAAAACTTTTGATTGAAGGATAAGTATCAAACTACCCGCTGCCCTAATACTACCACCTTACCGTTAAAACATTGCAGTGATATTCATTTGAAAATAGTTGTTATCATTGGTCGTGTACAAATATGAAATAACTATATCTTGAGTCATTAGGGAGAAATTTGCATTTTAATTTTTTTATCTCAACTTTAAAAGGTTTTTGATATGTAGGACAAACAATATACTGAGACATGGCACTATATTTGAGAATCGCTATGAATATTTGCTAAGTGCTCAGGGATGTATTTTGGGCCTCAAACTGTTCTTTTAAGTTACATCACTCATTTACGTGAGTCATTAACGAAACTACTGTCTGCATACAGATATATCTAGAGTAAAGAAAGATGGGACATGATAATTTATTTTGACAATCAACTTCTATTAAGTTTAAAACTGATACTGGTAAATCTGTCTACTAAGAGTACAATTTTAGTTTTTGAAATTGTAATTGTCATCTATACCTAGATGAATAAGTAAAATCATGATTTTTGAGTCTATACCAAAAACTTTCGAATATAGCGTTTATATTGTTTCTGGAAAAATTATTAATTACAAGTTCAGTGTTCATTTTGACTGTCTCACACTGAACTACTATTTTCCTTAGCATCCAGACATGTTTGTACATTCTTGTGGGTTATTACACTCTTCTGTAAATGAGAAATTCTTGCACAAAAAACGCAAATAATAAAATATTTTAATTTCGTTACCTTTATATTAACCGTCAAAAATTCCGCACCCAGAGACTCCACTTGTTCTTGGACGGCAGATCTCGTATCAAAAGCTCTTACTATAGCACCCATATTTTTAGCTTGCGCAATAGCTGCTAAACCAGCCACACCTCCTCCTATGACCAAAATTTTTGCGGGCGGAACTTTTCCAGCAGCTGTTATTTGCCCTGGAAGAGATGAAAATAAGTAGATTCAACCAAAACCTCGATTTGGGTAGGCAGAGTCGTTCTTACCTGAAAAAAACCTCGGGAAATGATTGGCAGCTTCAACGACAGCTCTGTAACCGGAAATGTTGGCCATCGAACTAAGAACGTCAAAAACTTGTGCCCTAGATATTCTCGGAATACAATCCATTCCTAAATACATAAATTACATTTAACAAAGTGTCAGATTAGAAACATCGATCTTACCAAAAGCGGTAATTTTTCGATTAGCCAATTTGTCTACCAAATCCTTGTTCTGGGCCGGATACAGTAATGAAATGAGGGTCGAGTTTTCTCTAAATTTATTGACCTCTTGCTCTAGAGGTGGCCGAACTTTCAAAATAATATCTGTAATTCGTGTTTATATTTTAAATACAATATCTACAAAAAGGTTTTTATATTAGTGTCGCACTGATTAAATTCATTTATAAAATTGTCGACTATCTAATTAGTGTATTTCAAAATGCATTAAATATTAAATAGGGATAAAGCTACCACATAGTTTCTGAAACTACTGTAACAAATATCTTACAGAAGTTCATCAAATTCTTTAAAATACTATAATATAAGAAAATAACAAATTAAAATATTTTGTCTGAGTTGGCGTTTCATTTTAAATTGGTGTCCTCCAATCTTGGGAAAGTATGTAGCTGATCTGCCCCTTAACATTTAAAATACTATTTCATTCTTTGCTGGTAACACCAAATGATATAGAAATCCTCGTTTTGCTTATAATTTTTAATCAACAGTAAGCTGACCCTCACTAGATTTTTTAATGTTGGGACCACTGGCTTTTGCCGCTGTAAAAACAATCTAAGCAAGTTTATTAACATAACTTTAAGACCTATATCTCAACAGTAACTTTATCTTGAATGGAACCTATTCAATTAGTGTGCAGCCAAGGTAGGATTTACTATAAAAAATCTTTTAAAAGACTTCTATTAGAGACCAGGCTAATATATAACACTGACTAGCAAAATGATACAAATTGATTTGAATCTGTTCAAAAAGGAACAATAAAGATTTTTTTAAGGCTGTCATCATCCTTCATACGATGAACGTTTAACGCATTTTAACTATGAACTGAGGAATTCGTAGACATTTATTAATTACTTTTATAGCAGTACAAGAACATTTTGGGGTAGACTTTCTTATAGTTTTCCTCTAAATCACTACAGAAGTCTTCCAGATCAACCTCATAGGTAATCTCGACAACCGTCTCCTGTTAAATTATTATAAATATATGAATATTTTATACTAGAAACTCACTGCCACATTATGATAATTACAACGCTATTCTACAATAATAGTTATCAACAAGTTGTTCTGAGAGGAAGATTCTCTGAAAGCTCAACCATACGGTGGTACCTATGCATACAATGGTACAATGGCCGCCGTCACATTAACAATCTAATGCATGGCTCCTTGATTTCTAAAGTGAATATTACATCTCTGTAAATAATTTTACAATTTTTGTAAGCTAAGTTAAATTGCATGAAATGCAGTTTGTAAAAATGCTAAGAAAATAAATTTAAACCATACTGCCAAGAGTAACAAATCAGAAATAAATTCACTAATTGCAAGATAATTCTAGTTTTAGTTGACAGACTACAAATTGACAATCCATAATTGCACAACTGTGGCTCCGAAGGAACGATAAGAACTTAAGCAAAATTATTACGTAATATGATCGCAATAAGAATGAATATGTATAACAATATTTCGGAAAAATTTTACCTCAAAACAGTAACAGAAACTTCATTATCTGATGATTTTAATATATTGGTGATTGTTTCAGTCTTCATTTGATGAAATATCATTTTTAAGATTACGTAAAAACAGCAAACACTTGATTAAATTTTCACTTTTGTATTTCTTTTAATTTGACTTATGCTTTGCCAAGTGTGATCAGAAATTGGAAATACAATGAATGCTAAATTTATATTTCTTACAAAGAAACTACAGATAGGGTAATAGAATAATTAAAGGTATCATCTTATTTCTGGGGAATTTCCGGGGAAGTGGGCGGGGTGTAGGTCAGGTAAATTGTACATTTATGAAACATTGTTGACAACAGATGTGGATAATATTATTTAGAACCAATACCAATTCATCTCCCTTACTTAATCTCAACATCCATTTCTAAATAATAGTATATTATATTACCCACATCTTTGTCAAGAATGTTTCACGAATGTACAATTTACCTGACCTACACCCCGTCCACTTCCTCGGAAATTCCCCAGAATTAAGACGACACCTTTAATTATTTTATTACCCCATTTCTAGTTTCTTTGTAGGAAATATAAAGGAATGGGAAAGCTGTGGAACCTTTGGTGTGTCACAAATGTAAAAACACAGTTTTGTACCCTAACACCAAACCTTTATTTTACACACTCAAGGCTGTTTCAACAACTCTAAGTTGTCATCATCAAGGAGTAAACCAAACTGCTTGATGATGGTTGAGTGTTTAAAATAAAGGTTTGGTGTTAGGCAGGAAATATAAAGTTTCATTGTATTTCCAATTTCTGATGAAGCCAGACTTGGAGAAACACAAGTCAAATTAAAAGAAATACAAAAGGGAAAATTTAACCAAATGTTTGTTATTTTTAAGTGATTTTAATATACATTTTCCTCATAATTATACCTATATTATTAAATTAATCATCAAATATATAATATCTATAATAATATACCTGAAATTAATTGCCTATTTTTAAACATTTAACGATTTCTCAGGATTTTCGTTAATCGTAATTTTTAAATTGGAATGTCCAATAAATATTGTTGTGAATGGATGAAAATAGATCTTAAAAAACTCATCGTTGTTTGGAAATCTAAATTTTATTGTATATTTACATTCAATAACAAAATTTTACACATTTATTTTGGAAAATTAAAATTTTCTATTTAATAAAAAGTACTATTTAACTTAAAACCTTCACGGCCATTGCACTTTTACATACATTGGCGCCATTAAGCAATTAAGCTTCTACTGATTCTTCCTCATTTAAATAGTTTTATGTCAGTTTGTATTTTACCGTTTTTGTGATGGACCTTTTTCCCTTTTCATACCAGCCACCCACCAGCTACACTTACCAACTGGAATTTTTAATATGTCTTGACATATGAAAGATCCTATTGGTTTTTTTATTTCTATTTTTATCCCTAAGCCTACTTTTTTTATTTTTCTAGTATTATGGTCCGTTAAAATATTACTGCACTAAAGAATTCTATACAACATTAAAGTAGATATTCTAATGTTTTACTTTTAAGTCGAAATGAAATAGGCGTCTAGGACTTTGAGAGAACACTAGCCCACGGAGACCCCTATGTGTAACGCCGATACCCTGAAATTCCCATTCCTACACACAGTACGACTCCCGATTTGGTGTGTCTCTAGCCTAGTTTTCCCTCAAAATCATTGATGCCGATATTCATTTTGCGTTAAAATTAAATTCATTTGTATGTATGAGTTGAGAGAAGCACAACTGATGAAGGTTCTCAACTAGAAACAATATATTCTCTTGTGTTCAATGGATTGTAAAATCTCCATAACATAGCATGAATGTTTTATATTATGTACAACCATTTGTTCCTGGTTCATTAAAAATAATTGATAATTTATATAGGTGGCCCTTAAAAAACGAGAAAAATAATTTCAGATAACTAATTAAAATTACGATAATTCTAAATTAGTAACTAACTAAAAAACAACAGAAGAATAAAATTTAAAATTTTTTACCTGAACTAAATACTTGCTGATCTTCTACTAATTTGGCACCTGCTCTTTCGTAATCACTATTTCTAAATTTTGCTTCTATACCTGCATTTTCTTCTATATTAACTTTGAATCCTTTTTTAACTAGAGTTTCAGTAATAGCGGGAGTGACTGCAACTCTAAAACAAGAAGAAATAGACCATTCGTAAATTTCAAATAATTTAATTAATTTACTCACCTTTTTTCTTTAGGCCACATTTCCTTTGGTACTCCCACCGTTAAGTCCTTATATGGGATTCCCGGTACCACAGTTGCTGTACTGTCTGCTGTTTTTTCTTTTCGCAGTACACTAGATTTGGAAAATTCCCTTCGCCCAGCATTTTGAGAGAGCCGCAGTTGATGCCTGTAGCTAAACGTGTACGGGCGACAATTTTTGGTGATCACGTTCACAGGATTTTTGAAAAGAGAATACCTCAGCAGACCCCTTGTCATTTTTATGGCAGTTTTTTGGATTCTTGAGAACTAGTATTACATGAGAAGAGTATTATGAATATATATCTGAAAATAGAAATAAAGATGTGTTAGTAAAATATTTAAAATAAGTTGATGTAAAAAGTCATATTGACAAATATATCTACTGTCCACATTCACTCATTTTAGGGGATAACTTTAAAAATTATTTGGAAAATTTCTGGACATAAACTTTGACATTTATTCATAAAACATGTCGAGAGAAGTTCTGTCTTTTCTATAAGGGCATGTGAGGCAGGAGCATAGTGCTTCCTGCCTCGTACAGGAGTGGAGGTAGTCTGCAATGTACAAATATTGTAACAATACTAGAATGAGAGGGCAATAGACACAGTAACTGGGTATTTCACTCGATTGGGACTCGCTTCCACCCATCAAGTGAAATAGCCTGTCAGACTCTCTGTTATCCTCTTTTCTAGTCTTGTGACATATTTGTGCACTGCAGGCTAGCTCCAGAAATATTACCTCTAAGTAATAAGGCGCCTCAAAACTTAGAACATGTACTTCTGGAGGTAGCCTGTAGTGCAATAGAGAAACTAATAGGCTATTGTTAGTTACCTAATAAAGGTCTAGTTAAATAGATACTAAGGAGTGATTCAGTTAAGTAGGAAGGAAGGACATGGTAAATAAATTCTGTAGTGAATTAACAATAAATTAGAGCAATACTGAAGAAAAAAGGCAGTGGCATTCCTGTATAACGCCTGAAAATGAGATATTATCATTTAGGATTGAACCACAATAAAATAATGGTTTCATGAATGTGTTCATGAATGTCTAAAAGCATTAGAGAAATTGGGACCTCACCGAAATGAAAACAGATGTGACCTTGAACCGTAATATACTGTTATTCTTCTTGTATATATTGCTTCCCAATAGGTGTATAAACTCTATAAAATGTGTACTCATAAAAAAGACTTGTATAACAAGTTATGTAAGCAAATACGAACGCATTTAAATTCAAGTCAAAGTATTAACTTCTAATTGTTAATCAAAGCAAGTCATCTAAAACACATTTATTTTGCATTATAAATATACCAAACGTTCGCCTGAACGCTTTTAATCCCAATATAAATCATTTTAACATGTATGACGTCAAATCGAAGGTATACATAATCTAACAAACCGTTAATATTTCGTATAAATTTAGTTACAGAAATAAACGAAATAGTTTAAACACGTTTCACGATATCCGATTATAAAACGACACAAAAATAAAAAAATATTTGCACACTTAACTAAATTGCTATTTAGAATGCATTATTTATAAAAATATAACTTAATATGTTTTGTCGGAAACAGATGAGATTTTTTCATACTCAATGGCAGATTTAACAGATTCTAAATAAAAGCTACCTACTTTTAAGCGAGCTCTAAACTTATGGTACAGAATATGGTAATGTCTTGACCCATTTATAAATAATTAGAAGTGTTGTAGAGAAATTGTTTTTAAATATTAAATTTATTTCAGTACATAATACAAAAAAATATACAAAGCAATATAACCATACTAGAAAATTCGAAAAAACAGTTACAAGTTATCAACGGACCAATAACAATGTATGCCATCAATTGCCCAGTCATATGTAATAAAAAAATGGCAAGAGTCCTTCGTAAATTTAAATACATCCAACTTAAATCTCAAGAATTATAGCTACGAAATGGATAAAAAAGCACTTATAATGGGCAGGCAAACTACCTTCTTCGTCCGTCTACTAACGAACCTACGTACTGATCATTGGGCAGATACAAAATTTCGGATGCCACTGATTTCTGCACAAGAAACAGCATCAACGCAAATAAACAAAAACGAATGTCCTCGTTTTGACAATAGTCCATTCGTAAACCAGGAAATAACAAATAGTAGAAAAGAAAATACAATAAATACAAATTATATTATAGAAAAACATAACATTCAAAGGCATTTTGACAAACGGCCCACAGAATTCAACAACTGGAGTAACAGTTGGGACAAAACAAACAAAAAAAAAATCAAAAACAAAATACAAATGCTTCTTTTAACAAGTGTCTACGAAAGTTAAGGAAATAATTGAGCTAAATAAATGGCATTCAAGAAGATCGTAGTTTTGACTTGAACGGCAATAATCAACTCTTACAAGAATCATCCAAAAAATGTTACAAACGTGTAACCTTCACATTTAGAAACCAAGTCGAACTACAAATAGTGGTTGAAACTTTGGCAAAGATCGTACATGGTCTTCTATTGGTAAACATGAAACCTTCCAAGGCAAAAGTGAAAAATCTTCCTCAAATAGAGAATAAATTGACAGAAATAAATATATCTGTAGAAACTGTGGTATCGACCAAGAACAGAAAAAAAACAAAATAAAGTTAAGCAGAACTCAAAGACCTAATCCAAAAACAACAAAACTTGAGCATTCCAGGCTATTTGAACATTTTGCAGTAAAAAGTCAGAAGAATTTAAACCCTTCCACTCAAAGGTATGTACAAAAGAAAAGAAAATAACTAACTTCCTAATATAATGCTCCAAATGGAATTAGGGTCCTGGTTTTTGACTTGATTTCAGCAAAAATTTGCAAAATTAACAATTTTTTTTTTTATAAAATACCAACGTCAGACTTATTTGGATCCCGTAACAAAATAGGGAAATACACAGGTTAAAATCCATATTAATAAGGAACTAATGCCAAACGATACCTGATATTACAAGCCAATAATATCAGACACAACGACTGAAAATGCACATTTTGAAGAAAACCACAAAATTTCGAGTAATATGAATATGAGGTTGAATGAAGTGGAAAGCTTCAATTAACGAAACAGTTTTATGATTGGACCAGTTTTGACATTCTTGAATGAATGTTTTGTATATGTTCTGTGGGAAAATCCTAGTTTGGTGTCTCATGAAAAAAATTCTATTTATATTAACAACAAAAATTTGATACTAAGTTCTCTTTCCAGATAATCACTCAAGCTAGGGTCCAACATTTCAGTACCCACATGAAAACGAAATTCCGTCGCTTGGGATCAAATAACGAGAATATGGTTGATTCTCCACCAATTATAAGCATATTTGAGTAAGTAAGTACAACACGAGTGGTATGGCGCCACAGACCTATATGCATTGTTCCACGAGTTTTTTTATTTCAAGGCATCCACGTACTTTGGAATATTATTTAAGTAACAATTACTCCCTAGAGCAGAACACGCTGTAATCTCTAGAAGACCAAGTTGGCAAGATATGACGGAATTTCCAACTTAAAAAAAGCGACGAAAAAATGCATGTGGTGTCACGAATAAGCTCGTTCCGAAAAATGGATTTCGCCAGGAGCGTCATAACTACTGACAGCGAGCTGGTGAATATTTGTATTCGAAAATGTAATGGCAGTAGGTATTAACAATTAGAAACCTTCTTTCAATGTGATACCTAAAGCTGCATTTTGAAAATTGTTTAAAATAATTAGTTTGGTGATGAATCAGTCCCTTTCAAATCGTATTTGATGAGACCATACCCAAAAAGAAAAGAACAAAACAACACTAAAATATTTAACTATAGATTTTCAAAAGAAAAAATAACTGTATAAA
The DNA here is from genome assembly GCA_034190945.1 of Octodonta nipae. Taxonomy (NCBI): domain Eukaryota; kingdom Metazoa; phylum Arthropoda; class Insecta; order Coleoptera; family Chrysomelidae; genus Octodonta; species Octodonta nipae. The sequence continues at coordinate 33,868,328 of CM067218.1, read as the reverse complement.
ATGCTTACAGCCTTTGTGTCACCCTTTCGTGTATACAATCAATATCAGATTCACCTTTTAATTCTACGGCGATTACTGACACAGGAGGTGTGTAAAACTCCACTTTTACTCCTGTTTCACAGAAAGAACATCAAGAAATCAGGGAACTCATAAGTTGGCATCCATTTCCTCCCAGATCTTCTCATACTAATCCGTTAAAATTATCTTACAGGTATTACGTAAAAGTGAAAAAGGTAATACTTAAGTAGATAAAATTAAAGTAAATGAAATAATATTTTTTTTAACAAAATATCTAAACGTAGATAGAAAACCTAATAAAAGAATATGAAAAAGGAGAATCACTTGGAATATATCAAAGGATCCAAGCTCTATTTGCCCAGCTAATGTTGAAATGTTGATAAACTTCTCATTTTGCTGGTTGTTTGCTATATCTTAATGAATTTAGTTGCTTCTGGCTCGATGCTGCAGGGCGAGAAAAAGATTGTTGTACTTCTTGGATTCTTACTTGGGTAAGTAGGTCTCTTGCTGGAAAGCTTCCTGTCTGCACAACGTTGGATGAAATTCCATCTTAAACCATACCATATTTTTATTTCTCATGCAAACTTTCATGGGAAATTTGCATTTGGAGCTTTTTATTTTTTAATAAAGTTTGCTGATGCAAAGGTTTTCAAAAATTCGTCGGGAAGATCATTTTGTTCACGATCAATGATTGCCAGTTGATCTGATGTACTTAAAACTTACTCCTTTCTTTTTTTACCTAATTCAAAATCAGGAACCATGTTATGTTTAGTTAAAAAATATCATCTGTAGAATCTCCCTCATTTGTTGAACTCATCTAGCGTTTCCAATTCTTGATAATAGCCCGATGTTATATGGTTTGTTTTTAGATGTTATATCTGGAACACACAATTAAACTATTTTTATTTCATCACTAATGATTTTCAACGCATTATCCCTTGATTCACGGTTTTTGCACTTATCCGAATTGATCTTCCACAAACACTCCACATCGGGGTATAACTCTTCGAATATCCTTATATACAGCGCGCTAATTTGGTAGACCGACATTTTGTGAGAAGGTTGTTTGAAGACTGAAGCAAGCAACACCACACCAACCACTCCTCCCACAACGATTAATAAATAGTAATGATGATGAATCATGACCACAAACCGTACGGGGTCTCAGTTCAGGACTCTGTAAACTCATACAAGTAATACCTAAAGATAGAATGAGTACGATACCTAAAGATAGAATGAGTACGGCATGGGCGCCTGTTCAACTGGAATCGTAATGTTGGATGAACGAGAAAGGAAACCGAATGGACGTATCAGTCTCTGTCTAGAGCTCCAAGCAACAGCTAGACATCACTTGACCAATCAGAAGCGAATTTAGAGTTAGATACGTCCACTTGCTTTTCTATTTCTCCGTGCGTTGCTCTATATATTTAAATGTGAATTTATATTTGTTGCACATGTGACGTGTCAGAACGGTATCGGTTTCATGCATTTTGTATTATTCTGTTTATACCAGTAATGTGCGCTGTGTTGTGATGCCTCCTATTGTGTCGTCGGAAGCGATCCCGATCTACTTCACAGCTCAGAGCGATATGGCGAAGAAACGGTAACATCATGACATATGACAATTATGACAAAGTTGCATGCGCCAGTGTCGCAAGCATAGAGACCATACCTAAAGATAGAGGGCGTGAGGTATGGGAGCCTGTACAAGTGAAATCGTAAATACTGGAGGAGAGAGAAAGGAAATCGAGTGTCTAGAGTTGCAAACAATAGGTAGACGACTTGACTGACGCAAATAAGCACATAGTTATCTATTTCTTAAACCTGCATTGCGTGTTTCTTGGGAACGGACGTACTTTATATTTAAGTACTATCTCTATGGTAGCGAGGTTGTCAAAGTTTAATGATTTATGTTTAGGACACAAATGTATATAGACTGTTTTCCAATTACTAGAGTACAAAGTGATTTTGTGCCGCACAGTGCGGCAATTTTCGGGCGTTAATTGGAACATACTTCATGTTTTATGATAATGTTTTATGTTTACTAAGTAAACCTACATAAAACATCCCAGCGGCACAGTTATTTCTTGTGCTCATTTGTGCGAGCCAGTGCTGTAATTGGAACACTCAGTGCTAGCACTACTGTGCTCAATTGTGCGGTAATTGGAAAACAGCGATAGTTTACTGAAATAAATTTTAAGTACTTAGTTATTTTCATTTATTGATTCAAAATATCGTCAGAAGCCATCAGAACACGATATATAAATGTGAATACTAACCATTACATCAGAGAGCATCACGACACGTCAGACAAATATTAATGCACCTTAAGTATTATCTCTATGTGTGAACTCTCCATTAGTATTTGAACCTGTACTGGAATTAATATTTAGGTAGAGAATGTCATAGATTGATAATGATTTTCAATAAAAGAAAACACAAAATTTTTTTGAAATTGTGTTGAAAAATAGATACAAATTAGTTATCTGTTAAAGAATAGAAGTAGGGAGAAAGGTGCCTATATAATTAAATTGAATATTAATTATAATAAAAAAGAATCATTACTCTTCTACTCTTTTGCACTGTCCAAGTATTATGCAAACTAAATCGAACACATGTTGTTAGCTGAAAAATTTCTAAAAATGAGATGGGTCGAAAAAGGATTTTCAGAATATTTTTATATAAAATTAAGAACTACAACAAATATACCAAAAAATATACAAAAAAAATAATTTACTGTTTTATTTACTGTGATGGTAAAATGGTCAATGTTTGATTTTTTGCTACAAATACTGCACAATATTTCACATATACCTCTTTTAATATATGAAAATTAAAAAACCTTATTCGCGACGCCTAAACAATGAAGATAAAACTAAATAAATATAACACGCACCAAAAAATTTATGAAGTCAATGTTTTAGATCCAGTGTGTTGACATTTCTGTCTTTTGATTATTTAAAAAATTCCTTATATGTTCACTAATTCAATGACTAAACTTCCGTCTGTTTATCCCATATATTTACCTAATTTATTAACGGAGCCATTATTATGTATTAACATATTTAAAATTAATCCTATTGATATTTATTGAATTTGGTACGAAACAACTCCAAGCTAATATTTTAACAGATAAAGAATCAAAAATAATTTTCCGAAAATCAATTAGAAACATGACATGACTTCTTGTGAACAGCGTGACACATGAACTGGATGAATGTAGCGATACACAATATGGAGCAGTCATCTATGTATAATGACACATGAAATAGAAAATGGTATGTTTGTGGTTCTAAAGCTTGACACTAAGCTCGTTAGAGTGATATCTAGTTGTTACTCCGTTTGATTACGTTAAGAGGTTTATTCGAAAGACGAAAAAGGATAATTTTTCTACACCAAATGTTACTTGTGTCTATAATAATACAGGTAATTTTTTTGGTTTCTTTAGTATATTGTAGGAGGGAATCTCTCGAAGTACTGAAGAGATTTTAAAAATTCCTTCGCTAGTAGCAAGTTATGTTATCCTTGACTAATACATGCTATATTTATTTTGTTAAAAATTTTTATTAATGTGTTGCATGTGTGACAATTGATATATTTTGCAAAAATTCATTGATCTATAAGAGGACAGGTGGGGATTTTTTTTATTTAGAATTGTAATTGTAATTTTCACAAAATTCAATAATTTGATGGAGGCATTCTGAGTTTCCATGTTTTTAGGAATCGGAAAGTAATATAGTCGTGAAAATTGGAGAATATACTTAAGGCCTCTTCCAACACGACGTAAAACCGATAAGCAACCAGTAATCGTATTGCCCGTAACAGCATTGTAAACGGTAACTCGTCACCGCGCACGAAGATTATCGGTTGTGTATCGGTAATTCGTTCTGTAGGAACGAACCATATCTCTTCTCCTCAAATGAATAGAAACGAGTGGAAACATTTGACAAAATTTCAATTATGAACAGGGGACAGGTTGGGAACTTTTACAATATTTCGCTTTCCTTAAATATGTAGAGACGTCATTTTTAATGATGAATATATGAGTGGAAGGCAAAGAAGACAATTTTTTGGTCAGATTTATGGCTAGTTTAAAATATGATTTTTGGAAATTATGAAACAACCAAATGTAAAGATGCAAAAAATATACAAAATGTCAAAAATATCTAAAAAAGACAAAGTTATCAAAACTCTATCGTAGGTAGACCAGTTCATTCTCTACGTTTCAATTCAAAGTTTGTATTAAAAATTCAATGAGGCAACCAAATGCAAACAAATTATACGAGAATTATTTGGGGTTTGTTCAATGTATAATAAAATATGGAACTGATATAATTGACGAAAATAAAAATACATACAGAATTTAAGTTAGGATGTTGGTTTCTCTCCATTTGGATGTAAGATGTACCGATTCAAAATGTTTTGGATGTTTGATAGAAAGGCGCATATTAAAGTGTTCAGCAAGTATGAAACTCTTAGTAGGTATAAGAAGGTGAAGAACCCTCAACAGTTTATCTAGGAGCTCACTAATTTAAATCAGCGACTATATTTGATATTACGAAAGAGGTCATTTTTTTAATTACAAACAATACAAAAAAAGAGATGCACAATTATAATAGTTTATTGTGTCTAACCCTAATGAGGACAATTGGCTTTAAATGAATATTATTTTATAGTTCTTTTCTATTAAATATTTTTCTATTGTGTTATAATGATATATGCTCAAACTTTGAATTATCAAATGGTAAAATAATACAAAATCTGAAAAAAAAGAATTTCACAAATTTCAATTATTAAGTTAAAGTTAAGTAAGATCATGTAAAACAAGAAATTAAATAATTCGGACCTTACTGTTTAAATACACAAAAAATTGGCCAAATCGACAAGCGTGAGCGAGCTTATCTTTTTTTTGTGCAGTAAGATGGATTGAAGTGCAGTTTTTTGTATGTTTACATGGATGATCAATCAGTTTTGAAATTGTGCACGGGTATATAAAAAAAAGGATTTTTTATAAGTGATGAGTGAAAAAAAACGGAATAACAATGGAAATGAGTCCAATTTTGTTACCCGGGAGGTTGATATCAAGGTTCCACTATATCTCAATTGACTTTATTTTAATCGGGTTCAAAAAGAATGAACTTCTATATGGAGATTCTCAATTGGTCTGTATGTACAGTGTGTCTTCATAAGTTGTAATCAAACGGAAAACTTTCTTATGAATAATATTTAGAGAAAAAGTTATTCTTTCTAGAAAGATTAGCATTTGCTTAAAAGAAAAGTACGATTGTTCTTGATAACATCCAAAAGTGTTATCAAACTGGAGAAAAATTAAAATACATTAGTTTTGACAATATCAAAAAGTTAATTAGATTTGAAAATTGGCATCCGATTAAGCCACTACAAGGCTAAAAATTCTAAAATAAATTCATTTCCAAAAACAGAAACCTCTTCAAAAAGTAACCTAACTACAAAACAAAAAATATTTTTTTCTTGTAAAAATTAAATACTTTTTCTGAAATCTGTCCCAAGTTAAAGTGAAAATACATTAATGACTTGTACCTGCAACTTTTCTGTTCCAGTTGGCACAGATTTCATAAAAAAGTATTTAAATGTTGCAGCATAAATATATTTTTTGAAGTTGGTTTTGGTTTGTTTACGAATATATTTATTTAAACCCAATAAGTCCTTGCAAAATAATATGTATTATTTTGTGTTTAGTGTAATTTTGAAAAATGTTAGTTTATAGTATAAATTTAATAGATTAGTTTTAATTTCAAGTATCTAATTCATGTCTAATTTTGTAGAAATAAGTGGTGAGGCTCGTTCTGAGCTACCAATCAAATCCAATTAAATATTTTTCGTGTTTATTCCTTCTCATCTCGTATTTCCAGCCCTACAGTGAAAACTGTAACAATAACCCCACAGTGGACAATTGTGACGAAATGATTCTCAGACTCTTGTTCAGCATCCACGAAAACCTGTTACAGTATAAACCCGAGATTAAGGGATGAGAGCAGTCTAAATAATTCTGGCTTAATCTGCACGACTACTTCCTTTAAAAAAATACATTAATATATATCTTTATTTTTGAGCGAAATATAACGTTTCCGGTAAAAAAATTTATCCATACATTGTCGTTGAAACCAGCCCTCCTGAGCACCAGACAATCTGGAGGCAACAAAATTCGACTTATTTCCTTCATTATTACCGAGTTAAAATTATTTTAAAAATCTCGACCTCCAGATGGACCTATGAAAATGTATTTTTCGTAAGCACCGGCGGAAATTTTCAAAATTCATTGATCACATATGATCACACACTTTGTAACGCAAAAAACTGAACCTCGATCCATCTAACAAAACATCTATACTAGAATGCTTCATTTCCCGCGCTATAATAAAATTGTAGAAATCATCTTAGGAGTCAAGAGTATCGTAGTATAATACTAATTACCATTATTTATAGAAATGATTACTTTCGTTGATCATGCACTAGATTTATCAAAACAAACTAAAATCAATATAATCTACAAAAGTAACTCAGACTGTTATCGACAACATAAACTGCAATCTAAAATTAACTTATAGAAATGTATAAATAGTAATTTTCCTAGTTATAATTAAAAAGTAGAAGGTCAAAGATTTTCTACCTTATATGTATTCTCACTTACACTAAATTCCAAAAAATGTTTACCACAAATATATACGATAAGTAAAAGTTCCATAGAAAAAACGCACGTTATATCGTTTATTTCCACTTTACTACAATACAGTAATATAAGTCTGCCAAGAAAAAATAATGAGGTCGAAATGTCAGCAATTATCTTAATTAATTGTTGACAATATCATGGGGACAAAATTCATATGTGTACATTCACTCACGAATTAAAACTAATACAAATATTTATAAGAATTTATGTACCCTGCTGATAGACGATATAAGACATTTTGAATGTAAATAATGTTAACATCGGAAGTCAAAACTGTTTTGACTAAAACATAACCAATGTTAAAACTTTAAAAGAACTCATAATGGATAAGTCTGTAAATTGGAGGTGTTCTCTTCACACTATTTGAAATTTGTAATGAAAACACGGATATTCTGAAAGAAATTCTTCTTGTGTACATATATATTTTGAAGACGTTTCAACTCCAAGTATAGAATCGTTTGACAATCACAAAAAATTGTGTATCTCAGCAAATATTCCAGAAATTACAGATAAATAATGCATATTGTAATTGACAATGACTCCAGAAACAATATACAAAACATCTATTATAAACTGGTTAGTAATGTAATAGAGGAATAGTCTGAAGCAAACATCCATATTTAAATAAATTGTTACGAACATGCAAGAACATCAACTTAATAGCTTCAATGGGCAGCTCCTTATTCATTATCACTTTTGGTAAAATTATTATTACGTAAAACACAAAAATGAACCATTAACAATTGATAATCTGTAAATGTTTATAACCAGTCTATTATGACATTCAGATATAACGGGATAATAAAGTATGGTTAAAGATTAATGAAGATTTGAAAACAACTCAAAACTATTTTTCCGCATGCTCCAGAAAACTGTTCTATACGAATTTGGATGCAAAAAGGTAGGTTATTCTCTTTTTTACAATTCCGTTTGCATTTGAAGACAATTTTTTTCCGACTCAAAATGGGGTAGTTTCTTGAACTGTTTTGCAGCCTAACACTAAACCATTATTTAAACACTCAACACCGTTTCAATAACTCTAAGTTGTCATCATCAAGGAGTAAACCAAACTCATGAGAGTTATCTTAGTAAAATAAAACACGCCTGAGGTGGGAACGAGCTCTAGGGCTTAAGGAAATAACTGTACAAAATTCAAAATAAATCACATTTTTTACAAATTCGTATGCGTGTGAAGACAATTTTTTTGTGATTTTAAATTAGGTAGTATCTGAAACTGATATAAAAAATAAAATGCACCACAAAAAAGACATATATTTAATTTTATAAAATTAATTTCCCTCTTCTGGCGCATTTTATTTTACTTAGATAAGTCAGAGTTCGGCAATACTAACCCATTCTAAACAATTGCCCTCCCATACATACATGGTTACAAAAGTTATCATTTATTTTTAATTTTTGTAACATTAAATTCACTTTACTCTAAGAAGTCTTAAGATTAAAGTTGTAACTTTTCCATACTCATTTATCCTCATTGGATCTACAGAAATAAAGACTCCTGAGATTTTAATTGTCTGAATTATAACATTTCGACTTCAGCTGACAATATTATCAGAGGCTGCTAGTTTCAGTCGCATTAATTTTATGAGTAGTAGTCAACTTTGTTGAAATATGCTAAAAATGTTTCGGAATTTAGCGCAATATGCAAAAAATCACGTCCGAAACCACTATTTCAAGTCCCGATTCAGCTTCGTACTAGTTCTCGAGTATTGCACTGTTTTGTAGCATGTTTCTACTAATTTCTACGAAAATGTAGGATAGGCGAATTCATAGTGTCTAATTTCAGAATCGGTTCGTTAAACCAAAATGGGACAACTAAGCTAATAAGGTGATATCGTAAAATAATACTGTATTTTTATACATTTGTTGTTATGTTGAAAAATACCAAAGATATGGATTTAAAAATAAAACATCTTTTAATCTTATTTTTGATATTTCTCATGAAAAATCGTCCAATCGAGGTTCCTTAAATACTGTTTTGTGGGTTCTTATTTTTTTACGAATGACCAATTGAAAGTAGCCTGATAAATTCAATACTTTTCAGGATATATCCAATAAATTAATTTAAAAACCAAAACCCACAAAAATTAAAAGTATGTAATTAAAGAGCGACCCATATTTGTCTACAAGAATTAAATAGGTACTTATGATAAAGTCGGTGCCAAGTAGAACATTAAAAAGTATTTAATAATTAGTTAGGTACTCTAACTTAAATATTTTTTACGTTATGTATAACTTGGCAGTGTCTTCAGAATAAGTATATTTTAAGTATTATTCGCCAATAACATCAGAGATCAGAAAGATATCACTATTTAATTTGCAAATTCCTTAAATGTTGATGGAATATAAAAAACGACACGAGGTCTCACTAACACAAATAAATAAATTTTTGACGCATTTGTTGTTTAAAAGAAATCCAATACTTTGGTTGAATTTTGTGTTTAAGAAGTATTACGTAAGCAGATTTATTACAAGTATTTATACCCCCCCCCCCTTGTCAGCAAAAGTAAGCAAAGCTCTTACCACCAATGCCATCAAAATGATCAAAAATAAGAAAGCAAAGATTATTTTCGCAGTTTCTTTTTGATATTCTATACAGATTGCGAATTACGTCTGCGGCGGATACTACGTACGAAGATTCTGCGTAGTACTTTACTATCAAGAAGGTGTAGAAGATAGTGCAGACTAGAAGTTGGTGGTTTTTGAAAACCATAACTTGCAAACGATTATTCCTAGAGAGAAAAGTATGTTTGTATTTCATTTATAGAATCCTAAATGGCTAGTCCGATTTTTTTGAAATTCTTTGTGTATGTTCAAGGGGACTCGAGAATGATTTAGATTCACAATTGGACCCGTTAGGTGGCACTAAGATCGGATTCTAGGAATTTATTTTATATTTGACATAATTTGACTTTTTATTCTAGCAAGGACACATTTTTGAGCCACAAAATAGAACAACAAACCGCGTATGAGTCCACTTGACAAGTAATATATAAGCCATAACTATCAAAATTTTCATAGTAAACTCGTACAAGTATGTGAACATTAATAACCCAAAAATGTAGTTTTTTTTTCTTGCTTACATTCTAAAAGGAGCATGAAATACAGGTCACTTTGTATACCTTGAATTTTCGTAAATGTATTCCTCTTGTGCCCTCTTATAAAAAACCTATACCCGCACCTGTGCCTTGAGAGCAACTGTCATTGATCCGGTGGCTGTCTGTTGCATATTCGCCCTTTGCACTGTTTTCCTATTATTTTAAGCCAATTTCACAAATTGCATGAAAGAACTTTTAAAACATCTTTAATATATCCAAATTGAACCAGCCTAGTTAATACGATGCGTTTTGCAAAAATATCTCTAAGACATTTAAATTACAATTCTTCAAAATCTTCTTGGTCGACAGTATCCATATAGACATATAAACTTACCAACATAAACTTTCATTCCTATCAGGACTTATAGTCGCCCTTTGCGAATGATTTCCGATTGTTTACCAGTTTCCATTGACGGTGATATCTTTTTTTTTTATAATATAAACCAAAACAAATCCATATTTTTGCGGGTTTATATTATTTAAATAATTTACTTCTACGAATTTGATGTTAAAAATTATTTCTTTAACGTTATTGAACTGTTTTTACGTTATTGAACTGTTGGTACTGTCGAAATGTTGTTAAATGTTATGCCCCAAAATGCCTTCTATTTTGTTCCATAGACTGATATATTTATGATGGCCAGTAAATCCTTGGACCCTGGTAAATTTTAAAGCCTGTATGGGTTTACTGTATTGTCATGCATCTTCTACCTGATCTTCAAACTTCAAAGAATTAAAGTGGCATGTGATGGATGTATTTCAGTTTCAGGGTCTGATGAAGACAACACGAACTGTTATTTTGTTTGTGCCTTTCAAAGCATGGGTATATACAATAAAGCTGTAAAATGTTTGCAGAACAGGTAATAGTCAGTTGTTAGAATAAGTGGTTTTGTTGTCCATTCTTTTTCACATTAAATGTTAAAAATTATTGAATAAGCCTAGAATTTGTACATATGTCTATTATTAATTAGACATTAGTGTAGTTAATTAACAACACGGTGTACAAACGTACGAAATTATTATGTAATACATCATAAAAAATGTAGCATAAAAATTATAAAAAGAAATTATAGCTTATCAACTGTATCACCTAATTTGATAAAAACTCGATTATCAGATTTTTGTAGGTACTTCAAAATAATGTGCTAATAAAATTACACTATCTTGTTCAAATATTTGTACATAAAATGTAAAGATGAAAATTAACATAAATAGAGGAATGTTATGTCACGTATCACTATTACGTATTGGGTGTAATTATAAGTGTCTGCATATTATATTAATGAAATATAGATTTGAATAGATATGCTGAATGAGATATTATAAATTAATCATCCTAGGGTTTTCAAGTGTCCTTTAAAGTTTCTCTTGAAAAATATGAAAAGAGGTCTAATTACCGCGCAATTTACAACCATTGCCAACTATAACACGCATGTCCATTGCGGTGAAAGTGGCGAAAATGATCTACAATATAGGTATTTTTCATTAATTAATTATAACATAAAAATGCAAAATAATGTGAAACTAAGGTAAAATCAATGAAATAATCAACTCAAATAGATATTCTCGGAAGGAAAAATACCGAAAACTTTTTTGGCCAGAATAAGTATATCGAAGGTCATTTACAAAATTGGGTAAAATTTTAAAGAGTTCCGTTCCGTGGGATGGTGATTTATAGGCAGAGGCGTTTTTAGGGGAAGCCGCACCCCCCAGAATGTTGACAATAAATTTGAACTCCTACCCAGTATTTTATTTTTCTTGCCCCCCCTTTGAAAATGCTGAACATACGCCCCTGTTTAAAGGTATACAAAATTACAAATATTAACACACCACAAAAAAAATCAATCATACGAACAGGGGCGCGGAGCCAGAGACTAGCTTGCTTCAAAAGAGAAAATCTCATGTGTCATAGGGTACGATCTCGTATTAATTTAACCTAAATAGGGATGGACTTCTCTATGGCTTTGTATACTTTTGGTTTAAACCTACGGAAATTACTTTATTTTAAGGCTTTTGGATGTAAGTTTTTTCACAATTTTATGTCGAACTCACCGACCATGAGGCTCTCGGAGGGGTCCGTGGTCAGTTTTCCTCTAGCAGTTATCCCTCGCATGTGAATCAAGCTAAAGTGTTTTTTTTTAGTTTTCTGAAGCTTCTTCCGCGATGTGGTGGGACGTGTTAGAGCAAAACTGACCACCGATGTGTTCAAAGGTCAAAATACATCAGAAACAATTTATCGCACGTCTGGAACAATTACTTTTTTGTGGGGTGGTCTAATCTCTCTGTAATATTGTCATATTAGAATTAGAGATAAAATGTAAGTAAAAATGTACAGCTTCCGATTTATCAAAGACTTTTTACAATATGTACACTACGTATATATGGAACCAGGTAATCCGCGTCGTATTTGGCAATATTAATTAGCACGTTATGTCAAATATACTGGACACATTACATTATAAAACTGTCAGCTATCATAGTTCTTAAAAGAACATGTAGAATAGACTTTGAAACGTTTGGTATTCCTGCAATATACGTCGTTTTATTTCTATTGTGGTGTTATTGCCCAAAAAACATAAAAGTAATGTAGAAAAGGTTTCGCATATGAATTAAACAGAATTATATCGCTACTAGCGATCTTTACTTGTCCAAAACTGTTACTGACTCATTCTCATTACCACCACTCCCTTCCCTTAATGTCAAAAATATAACCTTAAGGGTATCATTTAACTTTACCTAAATTCAGGAGGCAATTGTAATACCATAATATAGACAAGACATCAACCATCCTCTCGCGCCCTACATATCATATATCTTTTTACTTATTTAAAGAAAACAACAATTGACACAAACAAGGTACGGCTTCGAGAACAAGCCCGTAGCCACCGAAATTTTGGAATATTGGGTTTCAAGATTCAACAAACCAATGAATCATCTTTTTCATAAGAATAAATTTTATATTTTTATATATCTTGGATATACATGAATACAAAAACAGATTTTGTAGTACCAATCAGCCCACTATCAATCAAAAAAAATTTCCAAAATTTTGTCCCACCCACTCGAAAAAATTTTCTGGCTACGGCCTTGTTCGAGAATTAGTTGTTGTTGTCTTAAGTTGGCAAAACTTGAAGACTTCAGCTTATTTTGTGATTATAAAGTATCAGTGCAGATTATTTACTCAGTGGTGCAGATAGACATCACCTGCTATTGGGACCAATTGGGTGAAGGGATTGATTAACAATGGCAACTAGGATCTACCAGTAGAGGTGTGTCCAGAAATTGCTTCATCAATTGATGTTCTACATTTAAAATGTCGACCATAGGGACCAGACAATAATTTTGTTGAATTGAGGAACTCACCCAAAGAATAAATGGCGAGTTGTGAAGGATTAATTTAGAAAGTCACTCTTACCATGCAGATCACCTGGCCAACCACTGCAATACTTATGGCAAAAAATTAGGTAGTTGATAGAAGCTATTAAATTGGTTTATAAAGTGTAGTTCGGCAACAACGACCAAAACTAGATACATTCGCTTTTTTAACATTCTCCTCCTTACAGTGATTTATGTAAAAATTTTTAATGCTGTGAGGTTAATTAAGTTATGTGATGGTTGCACATTAAACATATAGCAAGACTTGGTACACAAAAAAGAAAAATTATGTACTTAGTAATAGTCAATATAGAAATTTTCCTTATTTCTGTCACTTCAAATTTTATTTAGTATTGCCCTCTCAGTATGGAGGTTTTTACTCTACACTCCATACCTCCTCTCAGTTAATAAATCAGCCCCTACGAGGATCATTCATAATTCAAAGTGTCATTTAGATAAGGTCGTCTAGGCACTAATGTAGAGCATGTACTTAATAACACTAACTTTCTTACTACCTTGACTACATTTTTTCCGAGATTATATAATGCACACAGATATAGAAAATTACTTTTCGAAAATTCGTTCCGTTACTTTAAAATGGGTACTTGCACTCATATACTTATTAATATTACTAGAAAACGGAACTTTTTCTCAAGTATACTATGTGAAAATTATAATATTGAAAAATTAGATTTATTCACCGTTTTTTGAAAATGTTACAAAAATGTACGGTACCCTACAAATAGTGAATAATATTTAGAACAAACATGATTCAATGTGTTGAGCCACATCGATTATACGAATATGATCTCGCAATTAATTACCACAATTTTCAACTTTATTTCCGTTCTTTGGCAAAATTAACTGCTTTTAATTTAAAAAAATTTTCGCCACAATGCCATGTAGCCAGAAACAAGGCCATAGCCATAAACAGGGCCGTAGCCAGAAATTTTTTTCGAGTTAGGTTCGATAAATTTTTTGATTGGTGATAAGCTAATTAGGACTGCAAAATTTATATATTTTTTTCATGTATTTCCAAGATATCTAAAATTATATAAATATAAAATTTATTCTTAAGAAAAAGATTAATTAGTTATAATTGAATCTTGAAACCAACAATTCCAAAATTTCAGGGGGTGGGTTGAACCCTCAGACACCCCCCACTGGCTCCGGTCTTGACCAGAAATGTAGGGGGGATTGATCTACCAATTTTAGTTGAAGAAGTATGGATTGATTAAGACCACCCAATTTATATTTCAATTAATGTATTACCACTATATTATAAATGTACAAAATATAAAAATTGTTAATTCGTTAAAATTAAACCCTCAATCAAAAAAAAAAATAAATCCCCTATCTCCCCAAGCTAGCTACGGCCTTGCTTCTCCATACGGGACTCTATTAAAAACAAAAAAGATAAGAAAATTATTTACTAACAGTTTACAGTTAGAAACAAATAATTTAAATATTTTCGTCTTGGTAAAATCCACATTTGAAAACTCGTCCGCCACTGGTAACTTTCTTCAAAACAAGCGCCACAATTTTCGAACGAAAAATGTTGACCCAAATATTCACATACCCACTTATTTAATTTTGATATAGCAGTAGACCAGTATACTATAAAACCACCAGTTGGTCTGGACGTAGGTCTATAATTAAAACGACATAGTTGCTCTTAATAATACCGGTTAGTCGTTCACTTTCGAACGAAACGCATAAATAGCATAATAGCCGGCTAATTATCACCACGACGATTGAAAGTTCTCATAATTGTTATTTAATTCTCATAGCATTAAAGCCATTCCTTGTACTAATTAAAAGTACATGTGACAAAGCTGCTTGGTTACAATTACTGTCAAAACAGGCGTCCCTTCTCTAATTGACAGAAAAGCACATGATGTAGCAGGCTGTGGATATCACAAACAAAACAAATGAACGGTTTTGAGATAAAATACTTACGGTTTGAGCACAGCCTTCTTTGTTTGGACCTAACAAATCACAGAAAAAGACTACACGTTGAAAACTCCCAATTTTCTTTACAGTTTACCAGTATATGTGCCCCTCCGTTCAAAAATCGACAGAGATGAAATTGTGAGCCGGCGATTAGACACCCGCACACTGTTGTAAATGACAAACAACTGTTTTTTCATGCAAACTGGGTACCGTGAAGGAAATACTGACTGAATACACAGATACAGGCGACGACCGACGACGACTCGACGAGAAAGCTGATACTGAAAACTGGCGGTTTCAGATGATAAAAACCTTTCGCTTGGCCGCGTTTACACGACAATTTCAACACGGCATTTTTATTTTGGTATACAGGTGCGATTATTTTCCGTTGTAAGTTGACCAAGGAAAAGGGACTGCTAGGATCCCTGTGTTTATAATCAATGTTAGAATTTGTGTTCTACGTTCTTTGTAGGTACATTTTAAATTAGGTCCTACATTCTCATTTTTTTCCAAGGTAGTTTGCAGATATAGGCCCGTTCATTTGATATAGATATTATATGATGCATGGGCGTACCAAGGGTCCAAGGTGGGAGGGGCAAGTCAGCAAATTTATGATAAGGTTTAATGACACATGGCAGGTTTTTCAGGTTTTACGACCAAAAATTTGGGAAAAATTTAGAAATATAGAGCCTCACTTAAACTTTACAGTAAAAATAAGAAGAAAAGAATAATGTTCTTTTTTGGGGACAAATTATCAAATAAAAGAAAAATCGATTTTTTTTTCAAACACATCATATATGATATGAAAGATACTCGTTATATGGAATGAAAATATATTTTTTCATATTTTAAAATTATTTATTTAAAAGGTATTTATTAAAAATATACAAAAATCTATACGTGCCACCTTTATCTCAGAAACTATGGAGCCTAACGTTTTGAAAAAAAAATAGGAATATAAGGACCCACTTGAAATTTACAGGAGAAATAAAACGATAATCCTAATATTAATTTTGGAGGGTAAATTATAACATTAATTGAAAAATAAAATAATAATAAATTTCAAGCGCATTATGTAATATATCAAATTAAAGAATTTTATTTGAAAAATTAAAGTGTTTTGTTAAATAATTTGTTTAAACGATATTAAGAAAAATATGCAAAATTAAACTCATTCCCTCTTTTATCTCTGAACTACTCAGCATAAACTTTAGAAAAATAAGGAGAATATAGAGCGTTACTCATACAAGTAAAAGTTCTAAAATAAATTTCGGGGAAGTAAGTTATAAACTTAAGTAGAAAATAAAACATTGTTTTTTTATCAAGCTCATCCGTAATGTATCAAATGAAATGCAATCGTCATAAAAATACAAATATATTTTATTTATATTACTAAAATAATTTGTTTAAAAGATTATTTTAGTAATTAAAATTTTCCTTTACTTCCCAAACTACTGAGCCTAAAAAAGATCATATAGGGTTTTACTGAAAATTTATTAGTTAAATATAGCGAAAATCATAATCTTAATTTTGGGGGCCAAACTAAAAAATTAAATAAATATTTTTATAAAAATCAAGAACTTCAGGTAACAGATCAAATGAAAAGGCTCATTGTAAAAATTAAAAGATTTATTTTTATAAAATCTAAAACGCTTAGTCTAAGAGAAATGAAGGAAAATAAACAATATCCCGGCTAGCCTGAACCGGAAAAATATATATTGTGATTTACCTACATTATAACAAATTTCAAAGGTTGTAAGGAACTCTTAGTATGCGAGTTCTACTCGTACTTTTCCAAATTATTTGTTTGAAACAGTTGTTGGCATATTTGTTTTTTCTTCTTTTTCGTACATGTCGGAAACTCAAGAATGGCTTCTTCCATGTATCAACTTTCTTTTTAAGGGTTTATTCAGCAGTTTCCTTAACATAATACTTCATACTTGCTTCTTTTCATCCGTAGATATGTTTGCTAGCGTCAACTGGTGTTCCAATTTTCATGAATTAAAATGTAAAAAATCGAAGCTCACAAATAAAAACTTTATTCTACAAATATTTCTTACTCTTGCAAATATGAAAAAATATATGTACTTAAATCTTTTCCTTCGGCCGCCCTTATAGGATAAGCCGCTCTTATAGAATAGGCCGCTCTTATAGAATAGGCTGCCCTTCTTTTTTAGGGTTCCGTATATACAATATACGGATACCCTTATACTATCACTCAGGATTTCCGCCTCTGTAACATCACAGCAATTTTCTCCTAAACTACTGGACGGAAGAGGTTGAAATTTGGTATGAAGGTATAGTTTGGTGACCCGATCAGGAGTACATATCGCAAAAGAAGAAATTTTGATTTTAGGAGTACTTCTGGGGGGAAAACTAGGACTAGGAAATATAGAACGTTGCCCGAACTTTACAGGAAAAATAAGGAGAAACCGTTAATATATTTTTTGGGGGGGGGGGCAAATTATAGAATTAAATGAAAATTTAAAAATTAAATTTTTTTAAAACGCATCATGTAATACATCAAATGGAAGGTCTCATTCTGAGGAACACGAATATATTTTTTCATATTAAAAAAAATTAATTTAACAGATATTTATTTAAAGATATTATCTCCGAAACTATAAAACGTAAAGTTTAAAAAAAAAATAGATGTATAGAGTCTGACCTGAAGTTTACTGGAAAAATAAGAAGAAATATCTACTTTTAATTTTGGGGGGCAAATTATAGAATTAAATGGAAAATATAAAATTAAAATTGTTTATAACGCATCATGTTATATATCAAATGAAAGGGCTCATTATGACGAAAACAAATATATTTTTTCATATTTTTAAATTAAATTAATTAAAAGATATTAACAAAA
Organism: Octodonta nipae; assembly: GCA_034190945.1. Lineage (NCBI taxonomy): Eukaryota > Metazoa > Arthropoda > Insecta > Coleoptera > Chrysomelidae > Octodonta > Octodonta nipae. Next base: position 33,850,291 of record CM067218.1, on the reverse strand, counting down.
ATATAAAAAAATTTACCCATTCTCCCCCCCTTATCTCCGAAACCATAAGCTGTAAACTTTTGAAAAAAATATATAGGTATAGCGCCTATTTATTTATTTTTTATTTACAGGAAAAATACGAAGAAATCTTTAATATTAATAATGGGGGCCAAATTACAGAAGTAAACGGAAAATAAAAATATTTTTTTAACATGTCATGCAATATATCAAATGAAGGGGCTCGTTATGAGGAATACAAGTATATATTATTCATATTTTTCAAAATTAATTGTTTACAAGATATTAACATAAAATTCTCATTTCTCGCTTTATTTCCGAAACCATACTACCTAAAATTTTGAAAATAATTAGGGGTACAGGGGCTCACTTGAAATTTATAAGAAAAATTATTAGAAAACCTCTATGGTAATTTTAGGGATAAATTATACAATTAAATGGAAAATTAAAATTCAATTTTCAAACGAATCATGTAATATATGAAATAAAAGGCTCATTATGTGAATTACAAATATATAATATTTTTAAATCATTTGTTTAAAAGATATTAGCAAAGATATTAAACATCGACTTAATTCCCATTTTAGAAACTATACTATTTAAATTTTGAAAAATATATTTTATTTGTATTTTTAAATAATTTGAATAACAGATTTAATAATTTATAATTTAAAACTTGACCTATTTTGCCCTTTATCTTCCAATCTATAGAGCCTCAAAAATCAGACAGTAGATTATAAAAGGCTTCCCTGAAAGTTTATTAGTAAAATAAAACTCTAATGTTAATTTTTGGGGGCCAAATTAGAAAACTAAATACAGCGAATCTTGAAGGTGGTACGGAACCCTTAGTATGCGAGTCCAACTCGCATTTGCCAAATTATTTTTCTTGCCTTTTACACCTGGTTATAAGCAATAAGTGCATATTATGGTTATCTACTATATAAGACCGTATATTTACCATTCTTTGTCTGTGATACTATATTTTTCGAGGTTTTCCAATCCGTTAAACCCTAGACAATATATTATTTCTGGTGGAGCTGATTTTTCCTGAATCTCATAGATGTCACAATTCATTTCGCTGTAAAATACTCTTTGTCTACCAGACTTAATACAGAAAAAAAAGAGGGGCAGTCAGTTGAGACTGAACGATGGAAGAGAAAGCTTCTTACGAAATATTCTTACCTTCTCTAGTTATCTCTTCTTTGTGTCACTCTTAGTAATGGATATAAATATCAGGTAAATTAAAATAATTGTCACTATTTTGTTACTACTTAAGTATTAATCCTAATTTAATTCTTAATTTAAATATCTGTAAAGAAATATAAGTTTTGATTTTGAACAAGTGTTTATAAATAGTTTTGTTCATTTGAATAAGTATTTGAAGACAAGGTGTCAATGAAAGTTCGTTTTGTTCTTAGCTAATATCATTACAAACACATAACACTTATACAGTACAATAAATTATATACCTATATATTCAACGGTAGCAACAATTTAAAAGTTTTTAGTTCTTATTCTATGTAATATTAAAATGGGTTTTATTCATTTTATGTGAATTGAAAATAGTACATAAAATTAATTAATAACGATATATTATTTTTTTAAAATAATTGTTTTAGGTTTCGAACCCGAAAACTTTCGATTTGCAGCCGTGCTCTTGACCACTTGTCTTTAATTCAATTATGTTATTTAGGCGATATAAAAGTTCTGGCTGTATGTAATACATCAGTGCCTATCTTGAGTAGTAAATGTACATACATGGTTTAATACGTTAACAAAACTATAAAAACAAAGGACATGTTTTGCTTCATGTGTATCCTTCTATGAGTCTATATTCGTTGATAATATGAACATTTAATGCCAAATTGTCTTTTTGGGTGTTATTATTTATACAGGGCTTTCATTTCAAAACTAGCCACCCAAAATAACTTTTAAAATATCTTTAAAATGAAATGACAAAAAACCCTTAATTTATATTTGAGGGGGACACATTTTACACATATCGGTCACCCTTCAGTTGCAACCCCTAAGCGGGTTTTACAAGTTTAAATACAAAGGGCTATCATGTGATATCACTTTTTAAAGGTCTCTTTTTTGACAATATTTTGACACATCATTTTTAGGGTTCCATATATGCAAAATACGGAAACCCTTATAATATCACTCCGGATTTCTGCCTCTGTCACATCACAGCAATTTTCTTCTAAACTACTGGACGGAAGAGGTTGAAATTTGGCACCAATGTATAGTTTGGTGACCCGATCAGGAGTACATATCGTAAAAGAAAAAATTTTGATTTTAGGGGTACTTCGGGGGGGGGGAACTAAAAAAATTGACCGTTCCCCCCCTGATCTCAGAAACTACTGAGCCTAAAATTTTGAAAAAAGTAGGAAATATAGAACGTTGCCCGAACTGTGCAGGAAAAATAAGGAGAAACCATTGATATTAATTGTTGGGGGCAAATTATAGAATTAAATAAAAATTTAAAAATAAAAAAAATCAAAGGCATCATGTAATATATCAAATGAAAGGTCTCATTCTGAGAAACACAAATATATTTTTTTCATATTTTAAAAAAATTATTTAAAAAGATATTAACGAAAATATACCAAAATTTACCCATTCCCCCTTATCTCCGAAACTATAAAACGTAAAGTTTTGAAAAAAAATAGAGGTATAGGTTCGGACCTGAAGTTTACTGGAAAAATAAAGAGAAACCTCTACTTTTAATTTTGGGGGACAAATTACAGAATTAAATGGAAAATATAAAATTAAAATTGTTTCTAACCCATCATGTTATATATCAAATGAAAGGGCTCATTACGACGAAAACAAATATATTTTTGTTCATATTTTTAAAATTAATTAATTAAAAGATATTAACAAAAATATAAAGAAAATACCCCCTCCCCTATCACCGAAACCATAAGCTGGAAAATTTAAAAAAATGGAGGTATAGCCCCTTACCTGAATTTTACTGGAAAAATAAGGAAAAACCCCTAATATTCATTTTGGGGGGCAAATTATAGAATTAAATGGAAAATATAAAATTAAAATTGTTTCCAACCCATCATGTTATATATCAAATGAAAAGGCGCATGATGAAGAAAACAAATATATTTTTTTTTCATATTTTTAAAATAAATTAATTAAAAGATATTAACAAAATTATACAAAATTTTACCCATTCTCCCCCTTATCTCCGAAACCATAAGCTGAAAAATTTTGAAAAACTGGAAGTATAGCCCCTCACCTGAACTTTACTGGAAAAATAATATTCATTTTGGGGGGCAAATTATAGAATTAAATGGAAAATTATAATTGTTTCTAACGGGTCATATAATATATCAAATCACAGGGCTCATTATGACGAATACAAATATATTTTTTTAATTTTTTTAAAATTAATATTTAAAAAAAAATACCCATTCACCCGTTATTTTCCAAACTACAAGACATATATTTTTTTTGATTATAGGAAAAATATGAAAAAATCCCTAGTTCTATTATTTGTCCTCCAAACAATAGAATTAAACGGAAAATAAATTATTAGAAAACCCCCACAGTAATTTTAGGGACAAATTATACAATTAAATGGAAAATAAAGATTCAAACGCATCTTGTAATATATCAGATAAAATGCTCATTATGTGAATTACAAATATATCATATTTTTAAATCATTTGTTTAAAAGATATTAACAAAAATATTAAACATCGACTTAATTCTCACTTTAGAAACTACACTATTTAAATTTTAAAAAATATATTTTATTTGTATTTTTTAATAATTTGAATAACAGATTTAATAATTTATAATTTAAACTTGACCTATTTTGCCCTTTATCTTCCAATCTAGAGAGCCTCAAAACTCAGACAGTAGATTATAGAAGACTTCTCTGAAAGTTTATTAGTTAAATAAAACTTTAATTTTAATTTTTGGGGGCCAAATTAGAAAATTAAATACATATGTACTCTGATAAAAATCAAGCGAATCCTGAAGCAGATAAAATAAAAAGTCTATGTGTGGAAAATCAAAGTGTATATTTTTTATAAATGTAAAACGCTTCATTTAAAAGATATAAGGGTCAATATTAGAAAATGCACTCATTTACTGCTTGTCTGAAACTGGAATATTAGAATCTTGAAGGTGGTACGGAACCCTTAGTATACGAGTCCAACTCGCAAATTATTTAAAATCAGGTTATTTTTTACAGAGTAATGACCTAAAAACCGTTCAAAAATTTGAAAATAATTGCCAATTGCACCAAAATTTGTTTAGGGTGGTTTTTCGGGTGTCTGATCACGAACTCGAGGTCAGATTAGCAAAATTCAAAATGCCGGATCCAAGATGGCGGGTGAAAATTTTACAAATCAACCGATATACTCCAAAATTGTTATATAAGGGTTTTTGGGTTCCCTTGTCATAAGTCTGCAGTTTAAAAAGATGACGGACGAAATTTTCGTCTCGTGGGTTATTTTTGTCGTCCACATTAGCTTAGATTGAATTTTGTCTGTCAGATTCGTGATCAGCGAACCCAAAAACTCCCTTACAAGAAGTTTGGTGCAAAACCGCTAATTTTTAAAATTTTCCATTCGCCATCTTGGATCCGCCATTTTAAATTTTGCAAATCTGACCTGGGATTCGTGATCAGTGACCCTAAAAACCACCCTAAACAAGTTTTGATGTAATTGGCAATTATTTTCAAAAATTTTAATTGTTAGGGTTTCTAAGTTATTATTGTAAAAAATAATCTGATTTAAAAAATTGATGAGTCTAAAGATTGGCAAAAAAAGACCTTTAGAAATAGATATCACATGATACCCCTTTGTATTTAAACTTTTAGAAGTGATATTCACCCCCGCTTAAGGGTTGAAACTGCAGAGTGACCGATAATTGAAAAATGTGTCCCCCGTAAATATAAATGAACGGGTTTTTTGTCTTTTTCTTTTAAAAATATGTTAAAAGTTATTTTAGGTGGTTAGTTTTGAACTGAAAGCCCTGTATATTAAAGTTATTCATTTCATTCCCTTGCTCATCTATTTTCATATGTGTAAGTACAAAAAGTATGGACCTCCGTTAGGAGCTTTCACTTCAAAAACAAAATTCCGAAGACAAATGATGGTTAGTTGATGTTTTCTCTTAATTTCTGAATAATCTAATCAGATATTTAAAAGATTCGATTACAGAACCCGTTACTTTGTGATGATAAGTCAGGATGATTTACTATTAACTTCGTCCTCAAGTTCAGAACCAAACCAGTTTATTTGTAACAGAGTTAAAAGCTCTTATTTATATTAAAATCCTAAACTTTATATTTTGAAAATAGAATTTATTTGTGATATTCTTAGTTAGCATCGGCTGTGTTACCTTGAAAACATCAAGAGAGAAAATTATTCTATTTCGTTTTCGATCCTACGTATTTTTTCAAACGCATTTTGCTGACGTACTTTCGTAACTTTAGAATACAAGTAAATATTCAGATATATTGTCAGTGTTGCAATTTATTAACATGTTGAAGTTTGAAGATTAAGTCAAGTTCATTTTTTCTGTGCTGTAAATAATTCTGAAAACGTGATCTTAACTATTTGTCCTTCGGGCTAGTTTTAAACTGTTTTTTAGAAACGAAAACATCGTTTACGCAGGATATTTTGATGTAATGCATCTGAAATAGTTGGAAGGGTGTACACGAGACGGACATGAGAAAGCTTTCATAAATTGCGACGATCTTGGTCTAGTTAAAAATACGTAAAAATTACTAATCAAAATTTAAATTGTAATTAATAATTAAACTTTTAAAATTTAAAAAATTACGATATAATTTTTTTAAGGATTATAATAAAGTGTTTATGTGAAGTATCAAATGTGAGACATACATTATATGGACTTAAATGTAACTACCTAAATGTTACAAATTCTCCAGGGTCGTAACTGAATTAAATGATAAAAAGTTTAAACTTCTTAAATATTTTACTTTAAACGGAATATCCTCTATCTACCAACACTAAATTATGTTTGCGCGAGTCCAGGATTTGCCCTTCACTGTCATCGTGTTGGGTTAGCTTGACTTTGGTTTGTTTTTGTTGCTCTACCTTATTATAGTACAGCAACTGTCTTATTTGTGGTTCGTGGCTCATTCTTTGCTATGATATATAGCGTATTGTACCCTTCTGTGGGCGTGCATATTATCTTCGTTTACTTTGGTGGGAGTGTACTTCTGTGTTCTCTTACGGTTGATTTCCCCCGGCTCCCCTTGAATATTATGCACTTCATTTTATACTCACCTGTCTTCTATCTCTGGGCTTTTTCATCATCTTCTCCTTCGTTAAGGGAGAGCTGGTTCTTAAGCCGTTTGTATCTATCAATAAATCTGGAGTCATAGTCTATTAGCTGTCGTAGATGAAGGTTTTGGGTGCTGTTCCAGTTTAGTGTAAACGTCTTTGGCCCTCCACTTCATTTCTGGAGGCTCTGGGTGGTGTCGTAAATCATTGAAAAACTCACCGTGTTACGAACGAACCAGGGTACGTCGACTGCGAGGCGTAGGCATAGGTTCTCCTGCCTTTAGATGGCCTGTCAGTTGCTCTTGCTGGTGTGTCCCCATATTATTGAAACGTCCGCCAGCATTGGCAAGATGACTTGATGAGAGATAGCTTGTTTAAGAGTGCCAACTTGCTTGCTCTTCCTATTATTTCCACTGAAAGCACCATCCCGTTAAATCGTCAATGGCTTGCTGGAGCCGCCTCAAGGCTGACTGAATCTAAAAGATTGGCATCCTGTAGCGGTGTCGTCTGCAAACTGGACAATTATAATGTCGGCTGGTCTTAAACATCTTGAGTGCTCTTGGCCTACTCGTACTCTTACTCTTCGATGTCTCAAAAAGGAGCCCAATAGATGGATGAAGTTAGTGGGATATCCAAATTGGACCATCTTGACCTATAGCCATAATCGGTGGAAGGCTTTTGTTACATCCAGGAAGATAAAAGCTGTTCATCGATTCCGGTTGAGTCCGTCTGTGGCGTATTCTACCAGGAGTAGAACCTGGTGTTCGGGGGCGTATCAATGTCTGAATCCAAATTGCTGGTATGGAATCGCTTTCAGCTCATCTATGGTCTCTTGGAATCGATTCGCGAAGATCCTTTCTGCTACTTTACTCATGGCTGATAGACGACTAATAAAGCAATAGTTTTGTGGAAAAGTACCGTCCGTATTGGCCTTTGGCAGCATGATAATGTCGGCATACTTCCATCTCTTCGGATAGTATCTTAGTCTTAGCATTGCATTGATGATGTTTGTCAAGGAAACGACAGCTTTCCTGGTGAACCGTTTGACTATTTGATATACGGTCATGTCCAGTTGCTTTCCGTTGCTTGAGTCGCCTGATCTGGTCCGGTACCTCTTCCGAGGTGGTGATCCTGATCGGTGGGATGTCATCTTGGTTTCTGATTCTACTGGCTTGTCTTTCGGCTCGGAGCTCGTGGTCGTCGTCATCATCGTGTTGGTTCAGTCTACACTCTCTCTCAAGGCTGTCAGCTAATGCTTCTGCCTTTTCAAGGTCAGAGTAGACTATACCCTTTCACCATGAAGCGGAGGTACTGGACGCCCGTCCATTTAGGATTTTTTGCATATTCCAGAAGCCTGGTTTCTGCGGGTCCATTCCATCGATCATTGTAATGCGGTCTTAGAACTTCAATCAGTGCCCGATTCAATGCGTTGGACCTGCCCTAGTCGTTCCGTTGCCTTGTTCAGGACATCGGATCGTCTGTTTATGTCATGAGGGTAGTGTGTATGTGAGGTAGGCCCCATGACTATTACGTACCATGTATCCGCATAAGTCACTAGCCTCGCGCCATTTCCGTTTGTGGTCCTGCTGTTCCACTATGGTGGACAATAACGATTGTGTGTTGGCGATCTTGCATTAGAGCGTCGAAATCGTCATATGAAAACCCAGGGTTCGGAGGTATGTATACTGAAAAAATGGAAATACTTTATTATATTAGTCATACTTACCTTAGGTCGATACAAGGTTGTCCGAAGGCAGGATTCTGTGGGCTGGTATTGTTGTCTTCACGAGAAGGGCTGTCCCCCCTGCTCTGGCAATGTTGTTGTTCCTGTAAGTAGTGTATCCATCGATGTTGAAACGCTTGCCTTCTGATAACCTTGTTTCCTAGAGTGCCACGACATCCAGTGACAAATTCACCCAGTTCGTGTTGTCAGGTTCTCGCTCCTTGTATATTCCATAAGCTATCTTCAGGTAAGCTGCTCTCGTTCTATTAGGCATCGAGAGAAACTAATTGAACGTTGATCTCGTTGGGCCTTTCTAAAGCCTGTTGGATGATTTTACCCAGTTCCGCTATCTCGCCTCTGGCGGCATTGACATCCAACTTCTGGTTGCGTGCCGTTTTGGCCTTGGTCATTTTCAATGGTTTCTCAGTCGCTGGTGTGGCGGGCTTTCTTACTGCTGCTGGCGGCAAAAGGTAGAACTTCACTGCTCCGCTGGCCAGGAAAGGGTATGACGTTCCCGGTTTAAGAGCTGCTGTGACCTTGGGTAGTTTTCCCACAGGTTGTGTTGGCCTCGTTGCTTTCTTGCATCACCTATAGCTGGCTACGTGGGCTTCCTGCCAGTTTGCGTTCTACAGTAACGGGAGAGCAGTTATAGTCGCAATTCGGCGGTTTCGATTAGTCACGTGAACGGTTGCGTGTGATTGGCATTTGGCGTTCATTGGAAACGCACCCGCTTGCTGATTAGTCATATCCGGTTTAGTTGTTTTAGCGCGAGGACTGGCCGGTACGGGGGTTAATAGACTTTTCCATGAATTCGGTAAGTTCTGGATAATAGATACTGTAAAATAGCTGAAATAGTTGTTATCTAGTGAAACTTGGGGAGTAAGCAGATTAACCTCGAATTTGACCTAGACTCTGAAACTGCTATAATTAATAGTATAAATGGGGTTGGGAAGTAAGCAAATTAAAGATCTGAGTTCGATCTAGGCCATATGTAATTTATATATATATATATACATATTTATTCTAAGTTTTCGCGGGAACTAAATGTTTCAGGTGGTTTCCGGGAATTCATACGCATAGTTAATAACTGATCCCTGTCGGGTCCGATGCTAAAATGACGAACTAGAACCGTTTGATACTATTTGATATTATTCTCAAACATTTGAATTTTGAATTTTAGAATTATGCCTTTTTTATAGTTTCTTTGCCATTGACAAAGGGGTCTAACGGGTCTAACCTAGACCCCATAACGTTTGGAAATCAAGGCAGTAGCCAGGTATTTTTTTTGGAGAGGTTGGATAATTTTTTTGAATGCTGATGGGATTAGGACTGCAAAATGTATATTTTCATTCATGTATTTCCTGGATGTATAAAACTGTATAAATATAAAATTTATTCTTATGAAAAACATGATTAATTGGTTAAAATTGAATCATGAGACCAAAAATTCCAGACTTAAACACTTATTGTCTACCTTATCAGTAATATCGGAATAATTATGAACTTGTCGAGGCCGTAGCCAGCGGGAAATTTTGGGATTTGGAACTAAAAGTTTTGAGTTCAGTTGTTGAGTACATTAACCGATCAAGCTAGCGGATGAATAATTGCTGGAAAAACACTGTTAGTCTGAAACTAGTAGACAATGTAACTCGTCTTGAAATAGTTGAACTCACAACGTTTCAATAGCTTTGAATCTGCTATCGTCACCAGGTCAAAGCTATCGAATCGTTATGAGATCAACAATTTTAAGGCGTTGGAAGTCCAAGGAAACTTCGATCTTGTGCTACCAAAGAGGAATTGTGAACTACTACCAGGTCCAATGGTCCATTTAATTCATTAAATGCGTAATTAAATTGGTTTAGTCCGTATGTATGTATCCAATTTAATATAACAGAAGATTTTGGTTTTTCACAATTTTTGACAATTATTATTGTAAGATAGGGGCATGATCAGGTGTAGCGAATTCTACAGGATTTCCGATATTGCATAAACATTCAGCTGTGAAATACATCTATTCAAAAAATCGGGTTGTATTTGCTAGAAAAATTAACAAAAGTAGTTCATTTACGAACAGTTCAGTAAAGGTAGCATTTTACATGGGACGCCAGTAAAGCAACATGGATTATAATTGATTAACATGCTTTTTGAATTTTCAGATTACGTACCAATGCGTGGTCAAAATTTTCTAATAAATAGTTATTCTTAATTACGAGAATTAATAACAAATTAGCAAAATTCTGCGCTTTGGTAATTAGGAATATTTTTTTCCTTGTAATATTGTGTAAATCTGAAAATTTTATTATACATTAGTAAATAAATATAGGTATTAGAAATAAATATTTACAATTTGTTATAAAGAAATTATTATATTGATCTATTTCATTTTCCACCTCACTTACATTATATAAAAAATGTTGGTCATAATTATCATTATTATCTGTATTTGAATATGGATTTAGATAACTAAGTCCAAAACAAATAGTTTAATTTCCCAATTACAAATTTCCGAACCATGACGATTATCTTTTTTAAATGTTCGGCTACCAAATTTAGTGGAGGACGAGGCCCTTAATTGTTTCGATTTTATTAAAAGTTTTTGTAACTACAAAATAAAGAAAACAAGATTTAAAACCATATTGTGATATTTTTTCCCCTGCTCTGTATAAGAGTATGACTAGAATATATTTGATTTGTTTCATATATATTCTCAAATAGCATTATTTAAATATTTCCGCGTTTGGCTCTAAATTTGTCCTTGCTTAAAAAAGTTCTACTAACGAATGTTTTCCTCTCTGGAAATCTGACGTGTCATCCACGCATGTTTTGAAAAGTCTAATTGAATATTTTTCTGCGTTTTCCTTGGGGGTTTTAAAATAATGCATTTTTAGAATGTTATGCTTACCTTGGCAAAACCTAAACATCTATACTGACGTTCGGTTTCATTTGATTGATAGCTGTTGTGACAGTTTTTTTCTCTTATTACTGGCCAAAAATTTTTTACGTTCAACTTTTACTGGCACTTTCTCATTAAACATTAATTCAACATACGCTTATTTTAACACATCGGTATTATCTTGTTAGGATAATTGTTTTTTAAATATATTGTATAAGCAGTGCAAATGATGTCTAAAGATTCACCAACTAATCATTTTAAGCTGTATAAAATTTATTATAAAGGAATAGGAAAGGAAATAAGGTTGACTTTTGAATCTTTCTTATACCTGATTCGTTTAAAAGGGCTAGAGGATGCTAAGGCCTGGTTCACATGCAAAGTAAGCAAAGACTTCTCATAGCCAGGGATCCTATCATAGGCGAGCATCCAAAGTTTTTACTAATAAAAAAACATGAGATTTTAAAATTGATTTGCTTCACTTTCTTGAGTATTTTCCGAATGATCCAAACAATTTTATATATTCTCTACACTATTCCCTCGAAAACAATCTCGAATTATTTAGAAATAATCTTCTTTTTTCTATAAAATATCTTTTTCAAACGGTACGTCTGTGATTATGGCATTATTAGTAGAAACCATAGTTACCGACTTATCCGTGCCTTACTTTTACCGTTCGTGGGGATAGACGCGTTCAAACTTAACGAAATCTTCCTAATTGTCCTGAAACTGAAAATAAATAAAATTTCCCTAAAAAGTAGTAATGTGTCTTAAATTTTTATTTTACTGATTACAGCAACACAATATTGTTTTAGGATACTCTTATAATATCACCCTGGATTTCTCCCTCTTTCACATCACAGCAATTTTCTCCTAAACTACTGGACGAAAAAGGTATGAGTGTATAGTTTGGTGACCCGATCAGGAGTACACATCGTAAATGAAGAAATTTTGGGGTACTTCTGGGGAGAAAAACTAAAAAAATTGACCGTTCCCTCCCGTTATCTCCGAAACTATTTGAAGTTAAATTTTGAAAAAAAAAATAAAAATATCGGGCCTCACCTGATTTTTACCGGAAAAATAAGGAGAAACCTCTACTATAAATTTTGGGGTCAAATTACAGAATTAAATGGAACACATAAAATTAAAATTGTTTCTAACACATCATGTAATATATCAAATGAAAGGGCTCATTATAGTGAAAACAAATATATTTTTTCATATTTTTAAAATAAATTATTTTAAAGATAATAACAAAAATATTTACCCATTCTCCCTACCTTATCTCCAAAACTATAAGCAGTAAAATATATAAAATTATATCAAATCAAAGGACTCATTATGACAAATACAAACATATTTTTTTCATATTTAAAAAAATATATATTCAAAAGATAATAACAATAATTTGGTCAAGTGCGAGTTGGACTCGCATACTAAGGGTTCCATACAACCTTCAAGATTCTAATATTCCAGTTTCAGACAAGCAGGGAATGAGTGCATTTTCTTATATTTGCCATAATATCTTTTAAAGGAAGCGTTTTAAATTTATAAAAAAAATACACTTTCATTTTCCACATACAGACTTTTATTTTATCTGCTTCAGGATTCGCTTGATTTTTATAAGAAATTTTGGGGTACTTCTGGGGAGAAAAACTAAAAAAAAATTGACCGTTCCCTCCCGTTATCTAAGAAACTATTTGAAGTTAAATTTTGAAAAAAAAATAAAAATATCGGGCCTCACCTGATTTTTACCGGAAAAATAAGGAGAAACCTCTATTATAAATTTTGGGGTCAAATTACAGAATTAAATGTAACACATAAAATTAAAATTGTTTCTAACACATCATGTAATATATCAAATGAAAGGGCTCATTATAGTGAAAACAAATATATTTTTTCATATTTTTAAAATAAATTATTTTAAAGATAATAACAAAAATATTTACCCATTCCCCCTACCTTATCTCCAAAACTATAAGCAGTAAAATATATAAAATTATATCAAATCAAAGGGCTCATTATGACAAATGCAAACATATTTTTTTCATATTTAAAATAATATATATTTAAAAGATATAAACAATAATTTGGTCAACTGCGAGTTGGACTCGCATACTAAGGGTTCCATACAACCTTCAAGATTCTAATATTCCAGTTTCAGACAAGCAGGGAATAAGTGCATTTTCTTATATCTGCCATAATATCTTTTAAAGGAAGCGTTTTAAATTTATTAAAAAAATATACATTTTCATTTTCCACATATAGACTTTTTATTTTATCTGCTTCAGGACTCGGCCCCCAAAAATTAACATTAGAGTTTTATTTTACTAATAAACTTTCAGGGTAGCCTTTTATCTACTGCCTCAATGAGGCTCTGTAGATTGGAAGATATAGGGCAAAAAATTATAAATTATTAAATATATTATTCAAATTATTTAAAAATACAAATAAAATATATATTTCAAAATTTAAATAGTGTAGTGTTTCTAAAGTGGGAATTTAAGTCGATGTTTAATATTTTTGTTAATATCCTTTAAACAAATGATTTAAAATATGATATATTTGTAATTCATGTAATGAGCCTTTTGAAAATTGAATTTTTATTTTCCACTTAATTGTATAATTTGTCCCTAAAATTACTATAGAGGTTTTCTAATAATTTTTCATATAAATTTCAAGTGAGCACCAGTACCCCTAAATTTTAGGTGGTATGGTTTCGGAAATAAAGCGAGAAATTAGAAATTTTTATATCTTTGTTAATATCTTGTAAACACTTAATTTTAAATATATGAAAAATATGTATTCGTATTCCTCATAATAAACCCTTTCATTTGATGTATTGCATGATGGGTTAAAAAATATTTTTTTATTTTCCGTTTAATTCTATAATTTGGCTCGCAATATTAATATTAGGTATTTCTTCGTATTTTTCCTGTAAACAAAAAAATTTAGGTCTAAAAGTTGGGGGAATAAAGGGGGGAATGGGTATTTATTTAAATATTTTTTTAATATATTTTAAAATATTAAAAAAATAAAAAAGATATTATTATTCTTCATAAGGAGCCCTTTGATTTGATATATTACTTGATCCGTTAGAAACAATTATAATATTTATTTTCCAATTAATTCCATAATTTGCCCCCCAAAATGAATATTAGGGGTTTCTCCTTATTTTTCCAGTAAAGTTCAGGTGAGGCGCTATACCTGTATTTTTTTCATAATTTTACAGCTTATGGTTTCGGGGATAAGGAGGGGAATGGGTAAATTTTTTTATATTTTTGTTAATATCTTTTAATTAATTTATTTTAAAAATATGGAAAAAATATATTTGTTTTCGTCATCATGAGCCCTTTCATTTGATATATAACATGATGGGTTAGAAACCATTTTAATTTAATAAGTTCCATTTAATTCTGTAATTTGCCCCCCAATATTAAAAGTAGAAGTTTCTCCTTATTTTTCCAGTAAACTTCAGGTCAGACCCTATACCTCTAATTTTTTTCAAAACTTTACGTTTTATAGTTTCGGAGTTAAGGGAGGGGGGAAATGGGTAAATTTTGGTATATTTTTGTTAATATCTTTTTAATTATTTTTTTAAATATGAAAAAAATATATTTGTGTTCCTCAGAATGGGACCTTTCATTTGATGTATAACATGATGCGTTTGAAAAAAAATTTATTTTTAAATTTTCATTTAATTCTATAATTTGCCCCCCAAAATTAATATTAATGGTTTCTCCTTATTTTTCCTGTAAAGTTCGCACAACGATCTATATTTCCTATTTTTTTCAAAATTTTAGGCTCAGTAGGTTCGGAGATTGGGGGGGAAGGGTCGATTTTTTTAGTTTTTCCCCCCAGAAGCACCCCTAAAATAAAAAATTTCTTCATTTACGATATGTACTCCTGATCGGGTCACCAAACTATACACTGATACCAAATTTCAACCTCTTCCGTCCAGTAGTTTAGGAGAAAATTGCTGTGATGTGACAGGCAGAAATCCGTATATACGGAACCCTAAAATAAATAAAAATGTTTACACAACCCCTTATCTCCGAAACTATAAGCCGAAAAAATATGAAAAAAATTAGGGATATAGGACTTCACCTGATCTTTATTGAAAAAATAAGGAGAAATCCCTAATGTTAATTTTAGGGGGCAAATTAGAGCATTAAATAGAAAACATAAAACAGAATTATTTCTAACGCATCATATAATATATCAAATCAAAGGCCTGACGAATACAAATATATTTTATTAATTTTTTTGTAAGGAATATTTTAAAATATATTAACAAAAATATAAAAAAAATTATCCATTCCTCCCTTTATTCCCCAAACTATAAGACCTAAAATTTTTTGTTTACAGGAAAAATACGAAGAAATCTGTAATATTATTTTTGGGGGCGAATTATAGAATTAAACGGAAAATAAAAAATATTTTTTAATGTGTCATGCATTACATCAAATAAAAGGGCTAATTATGCGGAATACAAATATATATTTTTCACGTTTTTAAGATTAATTGTTTACAAGATATTAACAAAAATACATAAAAAATTCCCATTTCCCCCTTTATTTCCGAAACCATAGTACCTAAAATTTTGAAAATAATGGAGTATTGGGGCTCACTTAAAATTTTTAAGATAAATTAATAGAAAACCCCAATAATAATTTTGGGGACAAATTATGGAATTAAATAGAAAATAAAAATTAAATTTTCAAATGCATCATGTAATATAACAAATAAAAGGCTCGTTATGTGAATTACAAATATACAGGGTGGGCCATCTAACTTTTTTTTGAACTAGCGGTCATTTTCAACACGGTAACATTTATGTCAGATCTGTTTTGACAGAAAATTAGTTTGAAGTCTCCCGTGAACGAAAATGGTTGGATATACGCTTGAACAACGTTGGCAAATACTCAAAAATTATTTCCAAAGTGAGTGTGTTGTTGCCGAATGTGTGCGAAAATGCAGTACTTCTATGGGCCGAAAAGAAGCGCCGTCCGCTCCGTATGTGAGACAATTTGTGAAAAAAGTGCGTGAAACTGGTTTGCTCATTGACAAACCAACACGTCAACGTGCTCCTACTGTGCGTACACGGGGGAATATTGATGCTGTAGCACAAAGTGTGGCCGATACTCCGAGCACATCAACTAGCCATCGATCGCAAGAATTGCACATTTCGCGCACTTCTTTGAGGAGAATTTTGCATAAAGACCTCGGAATGACACCGTATAAAGTTCAATTGGTACAGGAGTTGAAGCCAACAGACCATTCAATGCGCTATTGCTTCGCACAATGGGCCAATGAGCACTTGAACGAAGACCCGGAATTTTACCGAAAAATCATCTTTTCGGACGAAGCTCATTTCCACCTAGGTGGATATGTTAACAAGCAAAATTGCCGAATTTGGGGAACGGAAAATCCACGTGTGGTCGTTGAGAAGCCAATGCACTCCCAAAGAGTGACTGTTTGGTGTGGATTTTGGTCTGGCAGCATCATCGGCCCATTTTTCTTTGAAAATGAGGAAGGAGCAGCTGTTACTGTGAATGGCGAACGCTACCGCGCCATGTTGAACGATTTTTTTTTCACGGAAATTGATGAATTGGACATGGACCGCATCTGGTTTCAACAGGATGGTGCCACGTGCCACACATCGCGCCCATCATTTGAGTTATGCCACACTCGATTTGAAAATCGTTTAATTAGCCGTTTTGGAGATGTGAATTGGCCATCAAGAAGCTGCGATTTGACACCGCTGGACTATTATGTGGGGCGCTGTTAAAGACAAGTGTTATGCCGATAATCCACAAACAATTGACGCGCTAAAAACAATATTCATCGCTGAAATACAGCCGCATACAATTGAAAATGTATTGAAAAATTGGACCGGCCGAATTAGCTACTGTGAGGCCGCCCGTGGAAGCCATTTGAATGAAATTGTTTTCCATAAATAACCGGAAGGATTGTACTTTCGATTAAAAAAAACCAAATTGAAAAATATTTACTAGTTTTTTTATAGCAATTTCAAAAAAAAAGTTAGTTGGCCCACCCGTTATCATATTTTTAAATCCTTTGTTTAAAAGATATTAACAAAAATATTAAATATCCACATAATTCCCACTTTAGAAACTGCACTATCTAAAATTTTGCAAAATATTTTTAATTTTAAATAGTTTGTCTAAAAGATTTAATAATTTATTATTTAAAACTTGAGCTATTTTCCCCTTTATCTTCTAATCTACACAGCCTAAAATTCAAACAGTAGATTTTACAAGGCTTCCCTGAAAGTTTATTAGTAAATTAAAACTCTAATGTTAATTTTTGGGGGCCAAATTTGAAAATTAAATACATATTTTTATAAAAATCAATCGAATCATGATATGTGTGGAAAATAAAAGTGTATATTTTTTATACATTTAAAATGTTTACTTTAAAAGATATAAGGGTAAATATAAGAAAATGTACTCATTCCCTGCTTGTGTGAAACTGGAATATTAGAATCTTGAAGGTGGTACGGAACCCTTAGTATGAGAGTCCAACTCGCACTTGACCAAATTATTTCATTTTACCTAATACCCTTAATCAGACTACATCGAGTTATTCATTATTTTCGAATCAACTTTAAAGGCTCAACATTCCTTTTCAATCACTAAAAGGCAGGTGTTGGGTTAAAATTTCTTATATTTTCCGTAAATTTTATTCGATTCTTTTGATCGTAGTATTACCAGAATCAATTTGTCATAAGCTAGTATCTGTGCAACTAGTTTCCATGTATCCTAACAGTCAATAGAGTTTCATTCAATTTATATGTAACTGTTAGATATATTCAATTGTCACTAACAGTTTGCATTTTATTTTGTCATAAATGCTTGTATTCAATTTATTTTCAATTTTTCAGCTTATAATTTGAATAATATTTTGAACATGTACGACCTCGAACACCCTTTATAATTTTTGCAATTACCAAGGCTCATTAATTTGCGATTTTCTCTAATTTGTTGTTAATTTGTTTCTAAATTGTTAGTTATTGAATAAAAATAATTGATTATTAAAAGTTGACGACATATACGTAATCTGACATTTCGAAAATCCTCATTAAAATCTACTTTTTGCAATTTGTTAATAATATGCTTTAAAAACTCGGTTTATAAAAAGAAACCACAAAAATATAGTAACATGGAACAATTAGACATGGTCAAGTCAGAGCAAAGTAAAAAAGTATAAAGTGAGAATAAAGTAACAACTAGAAATAAACCTGGATCCAAAACATACAAATAATACATAAGATATAGTACAGTGACTGGGGAGAAAAAAAGTCCGAACCTGGCAAATATTTGCCACATTGTACAACATTACTTATACGTTATTATATAGTATTTATATTTTAACCCTTAACAACAAAATTCCGAAAAAAATTTTTTTTATCATTTTCAAATATTTTTTAGACGTATATATTGTATTATGTTTTTATTTTCACACTCGGGTTCAGTTCAGTTCTTGGATTTATTTAAAAACACAGTCCAACTCACTCTAATTTATTTCCACTAGTTTAACACAATTTATATTCACAAGAACTATTTACATTTATCTTATCTTAACTGTACAATACAACCGTCGAAAACTGAATGCCTCCTATCGCCAGCTGTCCATATTTATATATTTCTCTCCTAATTGTCTAGTAAGTCCACGAACCATCGGAAAACTCTTTCATGTTCTGGAAGCTTTAAGGGAATTCCCAGTAACGGCAGTGGTCGGCCTGTTGAGAGACGAAACATTTCGGATTCCCAGAAGTATCGGAATTATGGCCCTTCCACGAATTGGTTGATATCCGATATGAAAAATAAAAATCTTCTGTATAATTATAGTACAAGAAACAATTTATTATGATATTTCAACCCTTAAGAACTTTAATAACAAAATTACGATTTTTTTTTAATTTTCAAATATTTTTTATACTCTAACGATTTTCAAAATACACTAACTACAACCAAGTAAACACAGCGTCATGAGCAGGTGTTCAACAGCTACTTGATTTTCTACTTTTTTCCTCGTCTGCTACTGCTTGAATATACTAAATCGTGTTAAATGACGTCAGTTTTATAACAATAATTTTCTTAATTTTAAAGCTATCGTAAAAATTCAAAATCCATTTTACAGGGAATTGTAACAGCTACAACTCCTATGAATTTCGATATTTTTTAACGCCTTGTTATCGAGTGCTACCTTCTAACCATGAGATCTCGGTTAATTTTTGTGCTATGGAAATAAAAAAAGAGCAATATTCTACGGGGGAAATGCTAAATTTTTGCTCTCATGACAAATAAAAGAAATACAGTTATATTTCTTTTATTTGTCATGTTATTTTCAAAAAAAAATGCAATTTTTGAAAATTAAATCAGTTTTATTGCAGTATCCGTCAATTATTATACCAATGGCTTAAAATCAATATTATTTTGAAGATTTTTTTAAGCACTTCAGAAAATGTTCAGTGATTTTTTTTTCTAAAACGTGAATTTTTTGAGTTATTTCACGTTAAACTCTGCCCATTTAGAGGCCATCGGACAAGAACTGACCTTTAACCAGTCTTATCTTAACATCTATTTTGCCCCTACATAAATAACAAAAAAAACAAACTTTTCTTTTTATAAATTGTAAATTTTTCCACTTATTCGAGAAAAACCGTCGAAAAACATGGAGTTTTTGGACCAACAATGAACATTTTCATTCATAAATAACTGAAAAAGTATAGATTTTTCAAAAAATGTTTAGAGAATACTTGTTACTTAGAATTCATCCCTCTATCGATTTCTGCACTTATTTTTTATCCTATTTTCAACCTACTGTCAAAATTCCAGACATATCGATTTACTGTCAAAAATTTTCCAGGGAAATTCCCCAGTCACTGTACTAATAGAGTGTTTTTTACCTCAATAGAGTAAAATTTCGTGAAAATATTTTCATATTGGATCTGTATGGTATTGACTGAGGCAATCAAGCACCAGTCAATACTACAAATATTCACATATTGACATCAAAAGGATGCTCTATTAAAGATGGAAAAAGAATCGATCGGAGAAGAAAGTTAATATTCCAAACAGAAAGACGGAGCTTATGGATAAAAGTAGAAAAATCAATGAAAATGGAAAAAGTAAAAATTAAACCGAACGGAAAACAAAGAAGATAAAATAAAGATTCAAGAAGCAAATATAGATTAAATTATAAATGAGAACAGAAAAAAAATACCGTTTGAAAGCCGAAAACCACTAAGAAATTTATAAAAACACAAAATAATAGAGATAAATAAATCTAAAATGAAAAACTTCAACTAGATGGTCTATCCTCGGTTTGCGGTGTTTTCATAATTACCTAGTGTTCTATTGCATCAAATTAGTTTACACCATTATGTCAAATTGGCCGAAATTAAACAAAATATAATTGTAGTTCTTCAGTTCGAGTAGTTGATAAAATGTGAAGTATTAAAAAAACTTAGTAATCAGGACAAATCATCTTTTATGACCGTGATCTCAAAAAAAAAACTTTTTTTTAATATTGTTACGATAAATGTAAATGTCAAATTTCCATCATAAATATCTAGCTTAGGTGTCAAGATATGCCATGAAATATTTCGTACAGGGTGTTTGTAACTGTTTTCATTTTATTTGGCTTGCAGTCGAGTGAAATAGCACAAAATAATTTAGGTGAGCGATTTTTTCTTTTCTGTATGGTATGCGGTGGTAGGTGTGTGTGTGAGTGTGTATCAAAATTTAATCAGCAAGCAATGTGCCCAGTTGAAATATAGGGACGAAGTAAAATTAGTTAAGGCAGGTGGGTTCAAAAAATCTTACAAATAAATGTGAGATTGGGTGGTACATAAGCTGTCCCATATATAGGATGGTTGAAATATAAGGTCGAATAGAATTACAGTTATAGAGGGTGGTTCAAAAATGTTGTATTGGCTGGCACATAAATAGTTGCGTATACAAGGTGATTGAAATAACAATGAAGTGAAACTATAGAAACTAAGCATATGCAGTAAGGATAGTCGATCGGGCGGAGGATTAAAAAAATGTTAGAAGCAGTTGCATATAATAATAATAATAAACTGAAACTCTATAAAGTGAATAATTGTATTATTAACTTTTTAGAACATGCCATGTCCACCTGGCAAACCAAAATCTCACTGAATGAAGCCAACTGTTCGATACAAACTGACCCCATTCCAATCAGAAGGGGTATATTCCAGGGAGACTCTCTTAGCCCGCTGTGGTTCTGCCTTGCCATGAACCCTCTCTCAAACAAACTGAACTCGACTAATTTTGGGTTCACTCTCAAACACAACAACGTACAAGCATTAAGGATAAACCATTTGTTATACATGGACGACTTAAAGTTGATGGCAGCTACAAAACAACAGCTGCATGATATGCTTAAAATAGTAGAAGGGTTCTCTAGTGACATCCATATGAAATTTGGCCTAGACAAATGCCGAATTATTAATATAGTTAAAGGCAAAATACAGCAGGGGCACTTCGAAATGGGAGATGGAACCTCAATTGAATCTATGGGGGAAGGTCATACTTATAAATACCTTGGAATAAAGCAGGCTCAACGTATTGATCACATGACTATGAAAAAGGACCTAACAGCAGAGTTTTATAGAAGGGTAAGACGACTGTTGAAAACTAAACTAAACAGTAAAAATTTGTTTCAGGCTATTAACACCTATGCGTATTCAGTGCTCAGTTACTCTTTCGGTATAGTTAATTGGTGCAAGACGGACATTGAACAATTACAACGAAAAGTTCGAGTTTTACTAACAAAAGCTCAAAATCACCACCCAAAGAGTTCTGTCGAACGTACAACTTTGCCACGGTATGAAGGAGGGAGAGGATTGACAGATCTAAGTAAGCTATTAGATCAACAAATTTCTATTTTGCGTAGTCATTTCCAGAAACTCGTAGAATTTTCTGATCTACATAGAGTCATGTGCCAGGTTGATGACTCAACACCACTGCGACTGACACAACAACATGTCCAATTACACCACCAGACCACAGATCAGAAACTGCTGAAATTGAAAGAGAAGCCCCTTCATGGAAGACATATAAATGACGTCAACCAAGATTATGTCGACAGTGCAGCATCGAACTACTGGTTGATCTCTGGTCATATGTTTCCTGAAACGGAAGGCTTTATATTGGCAATCCAAGATTAAGTAATTCCAACTAAGAACTACCTAAAGTACATCGTTAAAGATCCTTCTATTAACAACGACAGATGCAGGTACGGTTGCCAAACATCTGAATCTATCCAGCATATCACAGGAGGTTGTCAAGCGTTCGCTGCAACTGAATACAAAGAACGACACGATGCTGTGGCAAAAATACTTCACCAGGAACTAGCACTGAAACTTGAATTATCACAGTCGGTAAGATTACCATACTATAAATACAAACCAGAATCTGTTTTAGAAAATAACAACTACAAGCTGTACTGGGACCGCAGGATACTGACTGATCGGACAGTTGCTCACAATAGACCAGATATAGTTTTGGTATATAAAGTCTCTCGAAAAACAACTTTAATTGACATAGCAATTCCTAACAAACAATAATATAAATATCAAGCAAGCTGAGAAAATAACCAAATATAGAGATTTGGAATTTTAAATAAAGACTCAGTCGGATATGAACAACACACGAACTGTACCAATTGTTATGTCAACGACAGGACTAGTCCCAAAACATCTATTAAACAATTTAAAATACCTCGGTCTGGACGAACATCTTTACAAACAAATGCAAAAAGCCGTCCTGTTAGGAACAGCCCGGACGGTCCGTAAATTCATGGGAAACTGCCGCCACGACTCCAAACCATAAACCTGGCAAGGGCTCCCACAGAGCTAAACCCTTTTGATACCTAGGATATCTGGGGTTTAGTGAATTTTCCCCTAAAGGCACTCATAGCGTGCCTTAGAGGGAGTGTGATACCATACATTGTATGGTCAAGTCGGTATAATAATAAAGCCTTTATTACCCAACAGTAAAAACCATTTACAGAGTAATTGAAAAATAAATAAAGATGACAGAAAAAAGTATATAAAAAATTATACTAACACTAAAACTAATTGGAATACAGACATGTATAAAAGAAATTAAAAAATGACCAAAGAAAAAGAAACTATTAGTTATAAAGTAAATACATACATATGTACTTAAAAAAATTGAACAATGGGTTACAACAGATATAGAGATAATGAATAAGTTGAAGAATTCGTGCACCTGGATGAAATATTCAATGAAATGTCCTCTAAAAGTACAAGCGTGCTTTATTTTTCAGTTCGTACGTTGAGCAGTTGAATAAATCACACACCTCTGAGAGTCTATTAGCATTATTACTCATCAAATATATTGGAGCTTTAAATAAGATATTAGTTCGAGCTCGTTTGCACTCAAACGATCTCGTATGCCTAGATACAACCCTAGGAATGACAATTCCAACCTGAGACAATAGCTCTGGACAGTCATTCATGTTATTCAGTAACTTGTACAAAAACATAACTGACGCCTGATCTCTGCGACTTTTCAAAGACATCACATTGAACTCGAGTAGTAAGAGATTATATTCACATCCTCTTTCGGGATAAAATCCGCTATTTTTAAATGTTAAATATTAAAAAAAAAAATTTAACCCTTTCTATATCCAAAATGTATCGCTCGTACATAGGATTCCAGATTATAGAACTATATTCTCATTTTGTTCTAAGCAGTTGAATAGGGATATTAATACTGAAGTATTAAAATATTTGCAGTTTCGCATGGGGAATCCATATTGTCTAAAGGCTGATTTTATTGTGATGTTAATATGGAGCTGAAATGTAAGTTTAGAATCAAAGTAAACACCGAGGTCTTTTATGGAGTCAACTCTTTCAAGAATGGTATCGCTTATACTGTACGGAAACTTTATTGTATTCGTTTTACTGCTAAATGTTAAGACCTTACACTTGGGAATGTTAAAAAAAAGGTTATTATTTATACACCATTTTTCCAACATTTCTTCTTCTTGCAGTGCAACACAGTCATTCCAGCTTGAGATTGTAGTATATATTTTGAGATCATCTGCAAATAATAATCTGTTACATTTTAACGTGCTAGCCAGGTCATTGATGTACATTAAGAACAATAAAGGACCTAGATTCGACCATTGAGGAACTCCACTTGTGACTAGAAATTTATTTGAATAAAACCCGTTAAGGTAAACGTATTCTAATATTATTCAAATAGAGTTCAATAGTTTTTAGGTAATTTTTAGGAACACCTAGACATGACATTTTAAGAAGGAGTCTCTTGTGACTGATTTTATCAAATGTTTTAGAGAAGTCGGTGTAGATAACATCTGTTTGACCTCCGCTGTCTAGACTTTCACATAGATGTTGCCCAAGGACTGCCAGATTACTAACTGTTGAACGAGAGTTCATAAAACCATGTTGATACGCACATATGTAATTTTCCGCAGACTGGTATAGGCGATTGTAGAGAATGCTTTCTAAAATTTTGGAAAAATTATTCAAGATAGAAATTGGTCTATAGTTATTGATAAGATCACGGTCGCCTGACTTATATATAGGGCAGATTTTAGCTATCTTCCAAGATTGAGGATAAGCTGAATTTAAAAGAGTTAAATTGAAGATGTAACACAAAGGAAACATAAATGCACCGAGGCAATCTTTAACCAAAAAAGAAGAAATTTTGTCTGGGACAGATCTTAATTTGTTTTTCAATCTTTTAGCAGCCTGTATAATTTCACATTCTGTAATGGGTTCGGAACTGATATCTAGAAATGTATTATAATTGAACTTAAAACCAATGTTGTCTTCCTCTTTGACTGGTAACTCATAAATCCTTTCAAAAAAATCACTAAATGCCTTTAATATTTGAGTAGGATTATTATATTCGTTACCATTGTAAAACATTGTGGGGGGAAATTCTGGAATCTGTATTTTTGTTGTTAATATATGACCAAAAATGCCTCGGCTCTTCTTTTAGTTTATTCTGGACATTCTGTAGATAGCTGTCGTATGCTTCTTCTTTTATTTTCAATTTTATTAACGACCTGTATTTACTAAATTCTCTATAAAATTGAATTGATGTTTTGTATTTATTATGCAACTTGATTTGTTCATTTATTAATTTTATTATCTCGCTAGAATTCCAAGCAGGATATTTACGCCTAAAATTCTTATTCCGTGGTACGTGGATATCAAATAGTTTATATACCTGGTTATAGAAGCTGTCAACAGCAGTATCAACATCGGATAAATTATTCAGAAAAGTCCAGTCAGTATTTAATAATTTGTTATATAGAGATAAATAATCAGCTTGCATATACAGAACGATTGAAATATAAAGTGGAATGCAATTCTAGTTATACAGGGTGGTTAAGAAAATGTTATATAGTGTGGAACATAAGTAGATGCTTATACTTGACATATGGAGCGAAGTAAAATTATAGGTATACAGCAATAGAAAAATAGAAACAATCAATAGAGAGAAAATTAAAACATACACAGGGTGGTTGCAACATTCTGTAGAGTTGAATTATAGTTGTATAGGGTGATTCAGAAAATGATGGACACATAATTTATATTGGGTGACCAATACACAGAAACATATACAATATACAATACAGGGTAGATGCAATATAAGGTGTATTAGAGTTGCACTTATAGAAAGTGGTCCAAATAATAAAACAAATAAAAAAATTAAAAATATATATGGATAATATAAAAAAATACAAATTAGAGAGAGGAAGAGATTTTTATTTACCAAATTCTAGAAAGTTAGGAAAAAAAGTTCAAAATCTTACAGACTGATTCACAATTTATGATTTAATAACAACGTAGGTATGCATGCCGTTTAACATGAACACGAAATAAAATATTACTAATTCAGCAATAAAATGCGAAGCATACATACTATTTGTAGATAACTTGTATAAAAAAATTAATGAAAATAGGTTATCACAATGAGCGGAAAAGTACGTCAAACAAAGATGTATTAACCTGGACTGCAATCAATTTTATAGATCAGATATTTCAACTTCTTGTCTTGCACGCCTTGACCAATATCTCCTTAATGAGACATCAAGAACGTGTTTTACAAGAAACGTTATCAAATTAAGATGCATTTCACTGTGAAACGGTAATTTATGTTGGTGTGCTACATATTTAGCAACCTTTGATATACCGTTTATTTTAGACTGCAACAACAGTTTAAAGGGCGATGCACTTTTTTATTTTATTTGTTGATTCCGCTTAAGAGGTTATCTGAATTCAATTGATTCGGTTGGGAAATTTGAACTACTATTTGTTTACATCCCACTTTTGAAACAATATTCAATTCTTGTTTATTTATATATTCTTCAGTTACATTTATACAGGGTGTTCAAAAATCAGGCGCCAACTCTCGGTTAATGGGCTAATCCACGGTGGGCACGCTGGCTTAAACGTTATTTTTATTTTTTCTCTTGTGTTTCAATCATTACTCAATTGAACAACTATTTAAATATTAAAATATAATTTAATTTTTATTTCAATTAATATTGATAAGATTGTTTAGTTGAGTTGTCTTCGCACATTTGTTTGCTCCACACTAACTTGTTTAGCCCAAGAGTCTCGTCAGGCAGGAGCAGAGGAAGGCCGCTGTCCCCCCTACCTACCTTATTGAATGCACATTTCTACTTATATTAACAGAAAATATGTGATTTGTCCCTCCCTTCTTTATACAAAAATCTGCCGACCTGCCACCCTTAAATGCCAAATATAAATATTACCGTATAAAATATCAGTCGTGACTTAGGCTCAAAGGTCTCTACGACAATGCTCTACAGTGTGAAATAACCAAATGGAATAAATTCGATAACCAGTAAAGGAGGGCGTGTTGGGAAAAACGCTTGGACACGTCGATTTTTATTTTTAAATGCGTATTTGTTCAACAAAAAAAAATTGTATACAGTGTGTCATGTGACAGTGACCAATACCAACTTTCTTGTTTTAAATGCAAGCCCCTGTATATTATTTATTATTTGGATTCTCCACAAAATTCTATACATAATTCATATATAATGTCCTTCAACTGTTTCGGAAATAGTAAGTGTTTTCAGATTTATTACAAAAATTAACATTAAAAAAAAGAAAATTATTTTATTTCAACTTAATAAGTAATACTGATTATTTCTTAATAATATAAAAAAAACAAAAAACATTAATGTCAGTAGGAAATGGTCATAATGCTTGCCGCGAACGTATTGGCAACATGCTAACCTGGTGTAGACGACATTATTTTGGAGCAGTTCTAAATATTCTCCATACAAGTTTCCATCATTCCTACCTACGATATGATTCCCAACAATTCCTGCCTAAACATTCATTTTTTCAGGATATTGCATTTGTTTCTCGGTCATCCAATGAGGATTCTCATTAGACCAATAGAGGCAATTTTGACGATTAACATGACCGTGAAATGTAAATGTGCTCTCATCAGAAAACAAAACATCTTCTAATTGGATCACATTCTTATCGAACCTTACCATCATTTGTTCACAGAAATACGTTCTCCTATCGAAATCCTCTTCAATGAGCTCCTGAGTCGGCATCATTTTATAAGGATGCATTTTATTTTCCTTTAATACTCGAAAAATTGATATGTGACTAATGTTGACCAGTGGGACTGCTTATCGACCAGAATTATGTGGGTTTTCTTGAAACTCAAGCATAATATCCAATTTCGTATTATCACTTATAGCATTGGCAGCTACTTTTTTAATCTGACCAAGCTCGCGAAACTGCTTTTCTATTTTGCTAATTGTTCCTTGGGATACAGGCGGCAAATTTGGAAAATTTTAGTGAAATAAGCGAGAAATTTCCATTGTTATCTCCATATGGTTATTTTGTGCATTTCTGTTAAATTAACCATTTTTCTGATATTATTACGTACAGTTAAGGAAATTCAAACCACAATAGCACTGACACGACCAGCACTAATACTGTGAGTTTTGAAGAAAATAAACAAAACTGTTTTATTTTCAAATCAGTAAAAAAGAATGCAGGAATGATTTTTGCTTACTATCTCAATATCAAGACCTAATGGGAGTTAAGTATTGAGTGCAATGTAGCGAATTTGTGAAATAAAATATTTTTTTTTGATATTATTTTTTGTAATAAATCTGAAAACACTTAATATTTCCGAAACATTTGAAGATAGATGTAGGACATTGTACATGAATTATGTCTAGAATTTTCTGGAGAATCCAAAAAATAAATGATATACAGAATAAAATAAGAAAATTGGTATTGACCACTGTCACATGACACACCCTTGTTGAAAAAATGCGCATGTAAAAATACAATTCGACATGTCCAAGCGTTTTGCTCTACAAGCCCTCCTTTATTCATTATGGAATTTCTATTTGGCTGTTCCACACTGTATATTCTCAGGGGTTTTGGACTTTATAGGATCCGCCAAAGAGAAATCTGGTGACTTAAGAACTGGGAACATCGTATTTTGCTAGGCAACCATCCTGTTGAAACCACATATAGGTTTATTTAACTACAAAATAACCTAAAACCTTTAAATGGCCAAGTTTAAACATCAGTGGCATATAACAACCGTAGAAGACCAGTCATAACCCGCATTTGTCAGACAAGCAACGCCTTTCAGTATCAAGAAATTACTAAGTATTCATACCTATTCCGATCAAAAAATGTAATTATTTGTTAATATGAAGTAATGGGTGTTTGAAGACTTACTTACTACTACTGCTTAAATAAGATCATTATAATTACTAGTTAAACAAATGTAATGAGGAA
Organism: Octodonta nipae; assembly: GCA_034190945.1. NCBI lineage: Eukaryota > Metazoa > Arthropoda > Insecta > Coleoptera > Chrysomelidae > Octodonta > Octodonta nipae. The sequence continues at coordinate 33,821,525 of CM067218.1, read as the reverse complement.
TAAGGAGAATGATTTAAGTCTACATTTCTGTTACCTAGAAGTAACCTTGTTGTCTGCACTTGACCTTAAAATTAAGATTATGTTTAATTAGGATCTATTTCAGGTGTATAAAATATGTGCTTCTATTTAAAAAGTCAACTTCACCCTTAAATGAACTTGAAATTCAAGGTCACTAATTGGTTGACTTTTTGAAATAGTCTCAAACCGAAAATGGACTTTCAGCCGAAAACGAAACCGAAAATGCTTTAGCTACAGAATAATACAATTAATATAATTTATACATATTGTGATTAGTTTCGAATAAGCTATCATGAGAGTGCATTACTAATTTCTGGTTTGTCCCTCTCTCTACGACATTTTTTTTGTTATTTGCCCCCCTCTAGGACAATTTCTTTCCTAATTTGCCCCGCCCTAAACCAAACCAAACAACTAATTAATGATTGTCAGTTTTCTTAAAATTCTCTCTTGAAAATGCCCTAAAACGGTAAGCGAGTAATTTGGAACACGTTTTTGATAACCTCAAAAGCTAGATTTTTATTAGAACTTTATTTGTTTATTATTGGGATATTTTTATAATAACAAAAAATCTGTACAATATAATTTATGGTCTTTCGAAAATGTTTATTTAATTCAGGGGCGGATCCAGAGGGCGCGATCGCTCTCCCCCTAAAGCCTGGAAGTTAGGGAATTTAAAACTAAAACGGGGTAATATAACATCACTAGCTTGGAAAAAGCTACTTCTCTGGGCTTAAACCATAAAGAAGCTCCCCTCTATTTGGCACAATTTAGTAAGAGATCACCTCCCTTAAGCATGGGATGTCCTCCAGAAAGTCTTGCCTGGATCCGCCCCTGTCTGTATTTACAAATATCTGTTGCTCCCAGTGAGTAACTATATATGTATTTACTCTCAGGTTGCTCCAGATGCTGACATGTTCAAACGAAATTAAAATTATTTACAGGAGCGACAATTTACGGACTTCGAATTTCCACCTTCATCTGGTATATGGCCGAAAACGAAGATTCGGTCGGGCACTATTTTTAAACTTGTAGGTACATAAATATGAACCTTCCCTTCAAAATATGTAGCAGCTTCATCTTGTTGGACCGATATACGATAAGGATACGTTAATCACGATACATTACTGCTTAAGTGTCAGCATTCAAATAATAAATATATCATTTTAAGGTCAAATTTTGTTCGCAAAGAAATCAAAATGGTGTTCGATGATAAACATTTTTTACTAAAAGGTTGGGCATGGCGCTAATGCGCAGTCGATAAGTCTTCAAAGGCTCATGTGCGCGGTGCGGGCGGTTACATCAAAGACAGCCGCAAACTATCAAACATATAAAAAGAATTTGTTCTCTTTACAGAAAAATAAATTCGTACCATTCGAGTAATTTTAAGTTGTGTAATTTTTTTCATAAGGAAAGCATGAATTCCTTTCATGTGTTTGATTGTTTGTGGCTGAAACATTTGTGCAAAGTACCGCCCGTACCGCGTATATCAGGCCATGTCCAACGTAATCGCGCAAGTGCAGTTTAATCACAGTTGCAACAATCAAAAATAAAAATACCTGTAACGGAAACCAACCTTCTTAAAGAAGATGGGAGTGACCAATGACTACCAATAGGTTTGTTCCTACCCCATGCGAAAGCGTACATGTGACGATCACAGTCATGCGCATTCAAGAAAACCTGTTCCAACCAAGTTATGTATTGTTTACTATTTTCCGGCAAACATCTTTCAACCCGTTTTTAATGTAAACAGGCAGGTTCATTTATATTAGTAGTCATTTGCAGTTACAGAAGAATAAGTACTAATATGTTGCGACCAAAAAAGCAGAAAATTGCTTATTAGCGCCACAAATAGACTTTAAAAAGCGGATCTATTAGTCAATGTGATTTAATTTTGACGTACTACCACTAGTACCACCGCCGAGACCGGGCCAGTGGGTCCCTGGTTCTGGAAAATTTAATTCTACCGGCACCTCCACTAGATCAGATTGTTAAGATTAGGAATTATATTTAAAAAAGTTCTTTATATTTTTGTTTGCTTATTCGGACATGAATAAACATATAGTTACATTAAAAACTGCTTCAACATCCGCAGAAAAAAAAGGTACCTAAAACGTACAATACTAGAAATTTTGTATGGTCGACGTTAAAAATATATTTGGATTTTCTATTAGTTCATTAGTTATGATTAAAATAGAGCACGAATCATATGAATAGCCGTTCTGAATATATCGTGTAAACGTATCAGGCAACACCACTGAATAAACTCAGGCAAATCTATGAGAGCAATTCGTTGCCCTGTCTGTACAACCGGTAGCCTGGCTTTAATATTCACTGACTTTCCTCCCACATTTCGAACAGCTCGCGTCGTGTTCAGTACAATTTCGATCTTTACGATCAAAACAAGCCGCTTGGACGACAAAGTTAGGTTAGAATGGCCGGTTCATTAACTAAATTTTGTAAAAATCTCAATCAGCTGACTTCAAATCAATCCAGACAAGTGATAAACCAGTGGGCGGGAATTCAGAATGTACAAAACCGGAAATGTAAGTAGGCTTTGGAGTAATAATGTTTCCTTACGATGCATTTTTAATTAATAGTTATTGTCGAATTGAAGTATGAATAGTAAATTAAAATGTTTGAAATTTGGATAACTATGAACACATTAATATCTCAGTTTTTTAAATATACCGAATTCTCCACTCATACCATGTTTTTTTTAAATTATACATAAGGAAATATGTCTTGAATAATAGACTATTTAGATCTGTTTTAAATTATGTTTTGTGAGAGTTAACTTTTGGTGTGGGTTCATAAAATTTTATTATAATTTTTTAAATTATTTTGTTTTAAAATTATGCAATCCGGACGCCTATGGTAGCTCTTTTCGGTTAACATCGCCGTACTTGTGTTTTTTACAGGTGTCGAAAATATTACGTCAATGAAAACCAAAAATAAATTATGTCCGTCACTATTTTAATTTTTTAATATAGAATCTCTAATTATTTACTAATCGTATATTTGGCCATTTTCAGTAGGACAAGATGATGATTTTTCTAACGTTTCTTTGTGGGTTTTTAAAATATTTGGAAGCTATTTCAAAAGAAAATAAATTAAAGCATGACTTTTACAGTTCCATATGTTCAGTTTCTTTAAATTCTGCCAGGTACCTAAAGATAAATGCTGACAGTCCTCTTTATGGGACTCATTGAAGCAGTATTTTTAGTTCTTAAATAATCTTTAGTTACCCATAACCCAGGTAGTTTTTATGTTAGACTGTATAAGAATTGTCCACATTTCCAGCTAATTTCTATTCGGCATAATTTGTACTGAACGTAAAAATATTGAGTAAATATTCATACTAAAGGATATTTTCTGTTATAAATAAATTAGATTAGTTACTCTTTGCATATAAAAATTAACATTATTAACCTAAAAGTGTAACTGTAGTGATATTACGACGTTACAATTTATAATGCATACAGCACAGATTAACTCAGTGATATTATTGCATAATGGCACGTCAGGTACGTGTTACTTTGTACTGGTAGAATCATATATTACTAATGAGGAAACCGTACTTAATTGAATACGATTTAAGAGGACCATCTATAACTATTTTAATAATTTTATATCATTTTTAAATCTCTTTTGGGTGTTGTGTTGTTGCTATGCATTTTCGTCTTAAATTTGCATAATATGCATTCGATGAACTTTACATGACAAAAAGAACCTTCCTTAAATTAGGTAAACGTATGATATTAGGTCCACGATTAAATTTACTATAAAAAATTCTCAACTGTCGGAGCTTATTCTCTATTATTAATAATTTAATTTTACTCTTAAGAATACAACTCCCCGCTGGAAAGATCAAGATATAATGTTATTAAATAATTACTATTTAATACTTAATTAAAACATTTTATGGAAATATGGTATTATCTATTTATCTAGACACTTCAAGGAACAATATCCGTTGAAAAAATCAGCATCTTTCATAAAAAGAACTAGTGTTAATGAAAAAAATTCTTGTTTATATTTCAAGCCGAAAATTATTTCACTTCCTGGGCACCTTATTTCAGCTATACTTTATGAGATTATTTCAAAATATATAAAAATAAGGAAAACAGCAATATAGGTAATAATGTAAAAAAATACTTTTTATTTTTTTGAGTAGATTTTCTGTTACTCTAATAAATTGCATGGCTGCATTTTCGTATGGAGAGCAGCAAAATATAAAAATATCATCAAAAGCCTCATCTGTGATTGTTGTGATTTCTTAACTGCATAAACACTTTCAGTGATTGTTTAAAGGAAGTTTATTATTTTATAAATTACCAGGAAAAAAAATAATTGCAAATTATTAATTCTAATAATTATTTTTCTTGATGTTTAATTCGAACAAAGTAAAATATGAAATGTATGTATAAAAAATTGAAAATTTTGTTTGATTTAATTAAATCTGGAATATTACGAAATATTTTACATTATATTTTTAAATCATTACAGCAGCTTTAAAAACAGTTTGGATTTAAATTTTAACATTAATATCTTAATATTAATTTCTGCAAATATTTATCGCACTTCTATTTTCCTCAATAGAAAATTTTTGAATTATTCAGCGCATCACAATAGTTTTGAATACTTATATTGAATACTTTTTAAAGTTAAAAAAATAAGTTTTAAAAATGATTAGAATTTTGAATGAAATGATAAAATCTTCATCTGCAATTTTTTAGGGATATTTGTGAGAGGTTTTAGTTGTTTAGCGCAGGGGCAGATGGGGCCCAAGATGGAAATTATGATCAATTATATTTTTGTTTTGTCAGCAGTTTTTAACGTTATTTTCTCTCGAATTATTAGGTTGTTGCTTCACAGTTTTCGGTTAACAATTAAATTATTTGTTCCATTTTTACTAAGCTTTAGAGAGGAGCGCGCGCCCCTGACTGGATCCGCCACTGGTTTGGCGAAATGTTTGATAAATCGGCTATAGTACCTATTTGTAGTTTTGTCTATATTAGGCACAAATTATTCACTATTGCTTTGTCATATTAGTTTAGGTCTCCAAGATAAGCACTTCCTCCATTAAAAACTCTTTTATGTTTAAATGAATTTTAATGCGACTTCGATTCTCTTGATTTTTTTAGTTCAAATTGTAATCTTTGAATGTATCATTATAAAAATGAAAAACAAACAATGAAGTCTTCCAAGTTCATGTCATGTTGGAATATTTCTTCACTCTAAACTATATATAAAGGAATTTGCAGTGTACATATATTCGATATAGAATGGGATTTTCTTTCAATGTTATTTTTATTCATTCCAGTCGGTTGAAAACTATGGGCTAAGTTTGAGATTGTAAAATATTGTCAGTCCCAATTTATCTAGCAACCCCATAGTTTTGTGGAAAGGATATTTATCGTGAGATTGTGAAAACTTGAACTTTAATTTTGAAAACCTGACATTTTGAATTGTTCTACATAAATTGATTTTGATAAAAGTGTAAAGTGGCATATTCATTTGTTATTTATTACCTAGCTAAAGGTGCATAATAATCATTTGTTATTCATCTTTAGCTTTTGCTAAATTAGAAAATTCACATAGTGAGATTTAGATTTACTTTTTTTTTTCGTTTACAATTTTATTTTGACTTTTAACAATTTATTTTCCTTATTTAACAATATTCTAATTTAAGACTTTAATATTTTTATTTCATTGACCCGGAATCTAATTTTACTCGTATTATGGTTCAATCATAATAGTGAATCGCTGATATTGTGCTGTAATGTAAAATGTAAAAAAAGGGGTTTCATTTGGTGGTTACGTAAATTTATCGAGGCTGAATAGAAATTGTTTAAAAAATATTTTTCACATTCATTTATTTATGAAAAAATGCATCTTCTAATATACGAGAGTTCACTAGGTAACAGTGATATCAAATGAAGTTATAGATTATTTATAGAAATGCATTTTTCAGTGATAGTAAACGTTTCGGCCCATATATATCAATAACGAGTATTTTAGAAGACAAACATCTGTTATACAATATTCCCTTTTTGATGTGTATAACGATAGATATACAAATGTAAGGCTTATGGTGTACAATCCAGTATTGTGTTGTAATTTTACTTCACTAAAGTCTGTAGATTTTTAACTGCGTGTTGCCCAATTAAACTGTACCAACCCTAGTTTTCACCATCTGAACAACTGCCGTGTACATTTTGGTGGTAATTGATTGTCAGTTTAATGCCACACTGTCACAGTAAATGTTTTTTACAGGTCATCTCTAGTTTTCATTGAAGCTTGTAACAATAAAGGAATAATAATCAATGTTTAACTGTTCAGCCTATAAATTTGTTCGAATTTGAAATCTTTGTGTACTCGTTTTCCTGAAACTCCTAGATATCACGCATAGTCATTTCGCGTTAAAATATTGAACGATTAGCTTTTAAAACCCAGAAACTGTATGATCTTTTGGCAACTAAAAGCCACTGACATAACTAAATATCGCGCTTTTGGTGCTTTTTCTTGTTGCAATATGCAGCCTCACAATAGTTATAAGCTACAAGCAGCCTCAAATTTAAAGTATGGTAATCATCACAGAAGTATTATTTTGCAATGGTATTATTATTCACCCTTGAGGTCAGTTCGTTTGCCACGAGCCGTTTTTCTATTTTTACTCCTTCACCGAGATCAGACATTCTAGTTTATACACATTATTCAATTAATAGACTTTCAACTTGTTTACTTAAACCATTTAACCTTATCTTTGCACCTAAAAGCTTTCGAAAAACATCTGTACCAATTCATGTCGCTGACGTGTTAAGCAGTGTCACGAGGTAAAATTCATTTAAATGATATCAAATGACGATTGAATGAAAATGGGTTTTATTTTTTTCGGAATATAGGTGTTAATAGATAAAACTAACGTCATATTTGTTGAGGGAGTTTCACTGAATATGTGAAAGATTTATGCGCACTTAAGTAAAGATAACAAGATAGCACTTCTATTTTTGCGGTTATTTGATTAGTTTATACATTTAATACTAGTTGTGAAATATAATTTACTGCTGGAAAATATGTATGGTACTCATGATTAAATGATAAAATGAAATTTAAAACGATTATGTAACGTTGAGCAGAGAAAATTATAATATAGGTATGCGTCAAGGTTACTGGTTTGATAAGATAAATTGTTTTTGAAATAACATTTAAAAATTTAAAAAACAAGGGGATTTTCTCTAAATATATTACTAAGGTGAAACAAAATTTTGTTACACTTTCTGTACATAATGGTTTTAGATAAGACAGTAATTACTTGATAACTGTTAACCGAATCGAAATTAGATATTTAAAACGTTCGTGATTTTTTTTTGAATTACACAAAGTGTGTAATGTTTGAAGATTGAAGGAAAATTCTTTATTTGCAGGCATGTTCCGTAGTTCAACAGACTTATGTATGTTGAGCGCAAATGAAAAACATATGTAATGTACAGGGTGGACCATTTTAATCTATAATTGAGAATATCTAAGTGTCAGGTACGAGTTTTAGGAAACTAGATGGCATGGATAATTATGACCCGGGCTATGACCTTGAAGGTTATTTGAACGCCAAGATAATTTTTTTATTGCAAGCCACGGTTTTTTATTAAAAATAAACCTCATGAACATATCTCTTAGTAAGGTAAATGGCCCAGCCCAGGTTGTGTCACAAATTGTACGAAATGAGACCCCAGGTGAGAATAAAAAATTCGCCATACTGCAGTTAGCAACATATAACTGCTGAACACTGTAAAAGTTCTCATTGACATAAGTGAAATCACGCAGAAAAACAAAGGAGGAATAACACTTATGTAGGGATACCTCCTGTACCACTAAGGAACACCAACTAGACGAATTAGCAGAGTACGATGCCACATTGATAAAAGACAGACGAATAAAATCAGCCTATCATTGTCACTTTCGAAAAGATTTCTAAAAATACAAATTTACGCCAGAACAAGAGTCCATTCTGATGAAGAGATCGATCTGTTATTCAATGGAATTAAATAAGTACCCTAAATAACAGTAACAGCCATTTCAAACATATAATGCCAAAGTGGCAAAAAGAGAAGATCTAGAGGAAATAATGGGACACTTTTGGTGAACGCAACGAACAAGAAAAGACAGATTAGTACATTTGAAGACGCGAGATGTAAAAACGGACATCTAGGATTTTCGAAGCAAAGAATGACACCTCGAAGAGAGTATTAGTACATTTCACACACCATCGGAATGTGTAAATATCATAATTCTTTCACCTAGGAAGCTTCAGATTGATAAGTTAAGAAAAAAATTGTATTTGTTTTGACAAACAAGATCACCACTAACAAAGATGTAGCACGCTAAATGTGTTCCAGTCAGGAAGCTTTTTGTGTTAGCAAGAATTATGACTTTAATACGAATCTGGAAAGATTCAAACTAAACACTCAACGTTACGTACCTTATCTAATAGGAAACAATTGTCAACCACTGGTTGCCCCACATGCATGAGCTCTATCTATTATTACATTTTTACATCACTTTGGCAAGTTTCGAAAAATATGTTGAAAATAGCTTTCGAATGTTGTGTTTCAACTGTCTATTTACCTCAGGTTTCTGTGTAGACACTCTCTTTAAAGCTATTCACAGAGAAAAGTCAGGAGAGTTTAAAACTAGCACCTTGGCCGGCCACGATCTATCGTTAAAATGAGACAGGCAGTTAGGAAATATCTCTCATTATGTGAATTTCTTACGTTATGACTGGTTGTCATGTTTTGTTGAAACTACATTTTCTCGAGGTCCAACTCGTCTTATGCAAACTGAACAGGTATATGTAGCTTATGCAGTTAGCGCCTACCAGTGATAGTTACAGCACTACCATTTTCAACAGATAGCCCCCATAAGGATTTTTGGTGCCCCAGGGTCACGAATTCGTTTAAATCATCTTGGATAAACACATTTAGTTAATATCCAGTTGTTGTGAACAATCGCTAGTGGAAATCCCGCGAGACCTCCAAAATTTGCAAATTTAAAACTAAAATCGGGGAAATTTTAAAGTTCAATACCAAAGAGGACCCTCCCCCCTCTATTTGTGGAAATTTACTACAAGATCCCAGCCCCGAAATTTAAGATCGCCCCCCTAGAAATTTGCCTGGTTCCTTGTATACAAACATTATGAGAATGAGAACACCTTTGACGATTTTTAAGATTTTGAAATTGTTCAAATTTGGCTATTGACTGGCAAATTGTGTTAATGCTCGGTAGGTATATATTGTTTCAACCTAAAACTTGTAAAAGATGTAATTATAGAGACATTATTTTTAACATAGGATTTCACAATTATGCTGCATTTCTAAATGTAAATATATCACAAGTACTGGAAATATCATCATCATAAAAAAAGGTAGATGGATTGATTAAGACCGCAAGAGTTATTTTTCTGTTCATGTAGTACCATTATTTAAGAAATGTGTAGAACGAAACAAATATTTCTCTGAAAAAACTTATTAATTGGTTAAAATTTAATCTTTAATTGTTTCGTGAAAGATAGTGGTCTCATATTTAGTTAATGTTTAAGCACTTTTTGAGAAATAACTCCACAATACACGCAATTGCTGAATATTTCCAAATGTTTCTGGGTCTAGGTCAGACCCCATTGTCAATGGGTAGTGCATTTGCCAAAAATGTGATCAAAGAAATCTGTTGATTCAGTGATCCCATAAAAATCATAAGGGAAAACCTGGGAAAACGTGATGAACTATAACGATACTGGGTTGTTCACAAGGAGATAAGCATTAGTAATTTCTTCCTTAATCATCAGCAACCAGGAGCGATTGAATTCTACGAAAATTAACGCATAGTCTTTTAGTTTTCGTTTTGTTTTGTTCTTTTTTGTGTAATATAACTGAATTTTGAAACTGTATTTACTCACCAAGTTCCAATGATGTTCACAAATTTTGGATTTTTCAAACTGTCATCGTTTAATGTAATTTTGGTGTTCATTTATTCGAAGATTTAGAGGTTTAGGAGTTTCTCCAATACAGAATTCAATACATTCGCAAGGAATTTTATAAAGCAATTTTTTGTATTTTGATTTTAGTGTATTTCACGTTTTAAATGAGGTTTTAATATTATATCTGTTACCCACTATTTTTAGTCTTTCTGAGAGACCCTGTATGTATGGCATAGTTATTGTCGTAATGTGATTATCTTGAGAGTCAGTGTTACTTGGTGACGTTTGGTATTAGTTGTTAGCGACTTTGTTATATGATCTTTAGAGGATTCTGTTCTGCCCTGTACATTATGAAATTAAATTCTCTTAGTTACGTCATAAGTCAAATAATATTGTTAAACATTTTAATTTTAAATTTTAGATTTGTGCCTTTTTTTAAGTTTCTTTGCCATTGACAACAGATTCTGACCTAGACGGCTAAACGTTTGGATATATACATTAATTTTGTGTATTGTGATGTTATTTCCCAAAAAGTGCTTACACGTTCATCTTTAATCCTAAATTTTCGGGGGAGGGGTTCGAACATTGCTATTAAACATCTATATGTAATATTCTTGTTTATCTCTATTAAATTCCATTTGTTAGCGTTGTTAAAAATTCTTCTATATTAGATTAGCATTAAAATTTTATTTTACAACTTTACTTTGCGAATACTATTCATACTGCCTACAACAATAAGAGGTAATTACTTAATAAACAAACTTAAGGCGTTCATAAACTCTGAAAAGCACCACTAAATTTTCTTTAAAGTCCGAATATATTTTTTATCCAGCTGTAAAAACAGAAATGTCCACTATCTGTATTCAATTAACGTTTCGTCTACCTGTTAATGATCTCATGATTTCGGCAAATTTCCTCGGTCTGAATTTTAATTAAGCCAATTTTTAAGTTACAGCATTGAAGAGGTTCAACGACTTGGCCGTGTACGTTGACCAAAAATAAACACCACCAACCGGTGTCATCAATCCGGTTCAAGTTCAGGGACGTTTAGAAAAAAAGATTGTAGTTCAAACCCCTCTAGGTGCAGTGCCCTTTGCATGTGCAGAAATCTTTCGTCTAGACATGTAATTCGAGTAAGGTTCTCGACTGATTAGGGATTACACAAAACATATTCCGTAAAAAGATATTTATATGTCCATGTATAATGCGTTTTTCTTCATATTTCCATAAATTTACAAAATTATTATTCTCGGTTATCTGTTATATCTATAATTCTACCATCTTAAACGATGCCAGTTAAGAAAACTTGTACATAAATTATATTATGCTGCGTTGTCTAAACGGATGCAGTCTTATATAATTGCGTAGGACTAGAATTACGAAATTATCATTTATTACTCTCAATCAGCCAAGTGCAATAACAACGACAATTTTATACATCTTACTTATTAGTGACACAATTATGTAGTAGTTTTGAAAAATTAGAGTATGTTATTTAATTTTGTTTTTGAACAGCTGCGTATTAATGAGCGCTTGTAGTCCAGTCATTTAAGCTTAAATTAGGTAAGAATCTCGGAATTCAAGATACCCAGCTGTAAGTCTGTAAATACTTGTATATTGACACCCTAAAAGTTGTCTCAAAACCTACATATGGTAGGGTGTACGCAACTATTAAATTTCAAGGTCAAAGGTCACAAAAATCGTTTTTTGCGCTTTTTTGTAAATATCTCATTTCCTATGGGTTTTTTGCTATTTGTATTTATTATCAATATTGTAGAATACAAAATTCTCTACAAATTTTGTGTGAAAAAATTTTTCATACGGTGAACCGTTTTCGAGATAGAGGGTGGAGAGCGCGCGGTCACAGCATCACTTCAGGTCAACCGGTGCCTCCGGTCAAAAACGCGCCATATATAGTTGATGAACTATCGATAAATCAATGATTATAAATATTTGTCAATTTTTATTAACTATTATATTATATTTTATCATTTTCTTATCAAATCGAAATAACAAAGATAGGCTCATTAATATGTTACTTGAAAAATTACAAGCTGCAAATATTACTACTAAACAAGCCAGAGATGATGCGGATGTTCTTATTGTTGAAACTGCAATTGAAGAATCAAAGTCTGAAAAAACTGCAGTTATAATAGGACAAGATATTGATTTACTCGTCATTTTAATTGGGCGTACACTGTCTTACGAACAAGAAATTTTCTTTAAAAAAGTTGGGAAACGAAATGTAAAAACGGAGATATACTCGACTAAAAGTTTTGATAATTATCCTCATTCCAAAACACATATTTTATTTCTGCACGCATTAAGTGGATGTGACACAACTTCTGCGCTTTTTAAAACGGGAAAAAAATCATTTTTAAAAGTTTTTGAGAAACTGACAAATTTGGATGAACTGCTGCAGCATTTGAGGAAGAAAATTGTTCGGCCCAGAGATTATTAGAGAGTGGAACTCACACCTTATTGGCAGTCTATAATGCTCCGAAATCTGTGAAAAGTCTCGATCATCTTCGTTATATGCATTACGTCAAGTCTACAAAACTTAATAAACCTGTGCAGCTTTCAAATATTCCACCAACAAGTGCAGCTGCTCATCAACATTTCGAACGTGTATATTATCAAGTTCAAACTTGGTTAGGGCATGATTTGTAACCCCAGGTATGGGGTTGGGCAATGCGAAACGATTTTCTGGAGCCTATCATGACAATTTTACCACCTGCTCCAGAACATTTGCTAAATACAATTTTCTGCAACTGCAAGAGTGGTTGTGGTTCGCGATGCGGATGCAGGAAAGCGGGCTTGCAATGCTCTTTAGCTTGTGGCCAATGTAATGGGCAAGCTTGTCTCAATGACCCCGAAATCATGGAAGAACTTGAGACAAATGTCGTTGAAGACGATAATGAAGACCAGTTTGAAATTTACCAGCAGCCGGAAGACGACGATGAAGAGGAAGAAGATGATTAAAATTATAAATTGTAGTTTTTGTACCCTTTATTCCATTTTTTTACTTTTAATAAAAATAAATGTATTGAATGATATTTTTTAATAAAAAGATAAATTCATAATGTATTTGTTTTTTTTGTCATGTAAGAAGTTATTAATATTAATTAGGTTTAAATTCAAATATAATTCCTATATTTTCATTAACAATTCTGCAATTACATGGGCAGGTAAGTGTTGTTAAATAAATTAATACTGAATAAAAAGTGGATAGGTTAGGAAAAAGTGATAAAATATAATATAATAGTTAATAAAAATTGACAAATATTTATAATCCTTGATTTATCGATAGTTCATCAACTATATATGGCGCGTTTTTGACCGGAGGCACCGGTTGACCTGAAGTGATGCTGTGACCGCGCGCTCTCCACCCTCTATCTCGAAAACGGTTCACCGTATGAAAAATTTTTTCAAACAAAATTTGTAGAGAATTTTGTATTCTACAATATTGATAATAAATACAAATAGCAAAAAAACCATAGGAAATGAGATATTTACAAAAAAAGCGCAAAAAACCGATTTTTGTGACCTTTGACCTTGAAATTTAATAGTTGCGTACACCCTACCATATGTAGGTTTTGAGAAAACTTTTTGGGTGTCAATATACAAGTATTTACAGACTTACAGCTGGGTATCTCGAATTCCGAGGTGAACTTACTATAATGACCGGACTATTGCTTAGAGAGGTAAACTACACATCTGAGGGTAGACAAAATGATAAAGTTGAAAAATTCCCTATAGAGTGTACACAGAAAAACAGATTTTTAAGATGTATTCAGAAAGTTCCGGTGCAGTGAAAGTAGGCCTCGAAAAAAATGTTTCAAACAAATGTTTGAAATCTTCTCAAACCTTCATGAACTTCAATTTGACCTTGGCTTTCAAATTTTTTTCAAGGTTATGTTTGTTATATTACAATTTTTTTGACATTGCTATATACAAAGTAGAAAGAAAACTAGGCGTCGGTTAGAAAAATGTTTGGAAAAAGTGTTAGGAATCTTTCCTGATATTCAAGGTCAAGACGTTTTTTGTACAAATGGAGGTGGCATTGTGTACCCCTCTTGACCTAGTGGTTCAAATTATAAATATTAAGACAATATGACAGGTATATTAAAATTATTCTAATCTCTCTGATAATCTACGAATAACAATTGTTGTGTCATTGTATAGATTTCAGTCAATTTTTATACAGGGTTACTATAAATGATGGATCCTTTTTTAAAACATCGTAGGAATTAAAATACAGATCCAAAATGAGCAATATTTATACTAATCGAAAGAACTTTCAAAGTTTCGGCGGACAATGATCGTTCCAGAAGCGGCCGGTATAGTTTGCGCGGTAATAGGCCGTAAAGGAAATGAAGACCTGGCTCTACACTTCTGGCCACTGAGATCTCTTGATCTCACCCCATGTGATTAGTTCTTATGGGGTTATGTTACATGCCACCTCTACCAATAACTCTGGGCGATTTGCGGAACAGTACCGCAGCTGTCGCTGCTGTCGTGCATTCAGTAACAGAAGATACATTTGCTCGGGTATGGGACGACTTCGGCTACCGCATAGATGTTTGTCGTGCAGTGTGCAGCAGACTGTGGACACATTGATGAACATTTATAATGTATTGCAAAAAAAACCTTGAAACTTCGACTTTCCATTGGTATAAAGATTGTTCATTTTGGATTTGTGATTTAATAAATACTTATCTTTCAAATTTGTTCATCATTTATAATAACCTCGTATTTTTCAGGGCAATCAGCAACCTCGAAAACCTTCATAAGCAAATTTATACGTACAACTTGGGGAAAATATGTTATGTTATCGGGATAATTAACCTTACACATACTGATAATTCAGCCTATTCCATTTGAACAACAAATATTATTCGGGCCTTAATTTGACTCATGAACTAAATGAGAATAAAATGTACTTGATCGGAACATTGCGCTCTATTCAAAAATACAATACTCAAACCAGTTGTAAAAAGTAAATTGAGAAGGGGTGAAATGACAGTGCTCCAGGGTAAGTGAAATTAGACTGAAGCTGGTAGACAATGTAACTCGTCCCTCGAAGTTTCCCTAGACTTCCTGGTGAATAATGATCATTCATCTGATGACGATATCAGATACAAAGCAATTGAAACGTTGTGAGATCAACAATTTCAAGACGATGAGAAGTCCAAGGAAATTCCGAGGAACCAAAGTGATAGTTGGAAAATGGAAAGATAAACGCGATGTTTTATTTTTAACAACTAAGTCAGTCCCAAAATGACGGGCATTTTTGCGAAACTACGACTTGTGAGAAAACCATCCACTATTTATTGACAATAATTCTATCAAATAGATACATAGACATTTCCGATCAGAAGGCTGCCTATGCGTCAACAATTCGTAAAGAAATCAAGTGGTATAGAAAAATTTTAACTGAACTATTAACAAATCCGACAGTAGTAAATAGTATTTTTATGTTCGAACATGTGACAAAGAAACGAATCAGTATTACACATTTTCGAGAAAGTATAGTTCAATCACTTATACGCAAAAAAAAGCTAATTATTCAGGATGAGCTTCTCAACACACTCATACAAAGAGCAGAAGACGTACCTCATGCTATAAAAATATTCCGATATTTATGGAAGATACAATGCTATGAAAAACGTAACAAGATGTCATGGATGCCAACCCATAATGGTTTTGTGTTGCACATGATTTTTTGAAACTTCACAGCTACATCTACAAAAATAAATTAATAATTTTATCTGTTATTCGCTTTTATTATATTTTAATGATGTGTACAATGTTTTATTAAGAAAATAAATGATGTTTTTCCTTTTATTGTTATTTATTAATGTCATCTTTGCAATGTGCATCATTTTTGGTACATGCGGATTTTTATGACTTTACAATGAAGTTTCCCTTTAACCCGCGTGTAAAAAAATTTGCACACTTGGTATAAAGAAAAAAAATGTGTTAAATATTTAATAATACATATGGCATCAAGTCAGTTTTATGATGTTTTGTGCAAAAAAATGGCGTGGGTTCCTGGAATATTTTCTGAATTACTCCCTGGGAGCTAAAAGCTAAAGTGTTAAAATCCTCCGGAATGCGAAATTTTTCAAATGTCACTTTGTCTGGGTTCCGATTCTTGAAACCATGAAAACTGACATAAAGAATGTTTAATATGTGGGATAAACTTTATTTAAGCTAGGCGCAAATTGAGACGCGTATAGCGCGTGTGACATGCATAGAGCTATTATATACGTAGAGTGAATTAGATATGTCTCTACCCTACCAATAGTAGGCGTCACCAATGACACTGACCAATCAGGAACGACACGCGTATTCTCTCTCTCTTTCTATTGATATTACATGAATTCCGCTACTTCACGTGTTCTACTTTGGTGGCATGACACAGCACAGTGCGAACTTTTGTAACGTATAGTATTGAATACTCGTAGAACAGCGTAAATTGGCAACAAAGTGTCGCGAGCCACGACACGCGTCTACTGTCAGTCGCGTCACGCTGTAGTTGAGACACAGTTTCTCGTGTCGCGCGTGTTAAGTGTTTTGTAAAATAATAAGATGAGACATTACTAGAGGAGATAACATATCGAAAAGGGTGCTATGATATAAAAGATACTAATTATATGAATACAAAATTGAAATATCAAATTTATTCGTTCGTGAATCATATATTTTCTGACGCGATTGGCTACGAACTGCCTCTCAATATGCGGATCACCACGCGACGTGTGTCACACGTTCGGGTCGCGCCACTGGTGTCATGTCACCTCACGCGTCTCAATTTGCGCCTAGCCTAGTTAATTTTTCATGCGACTTACGTCGAAAGTCGAGTGGTCGAATGGTTCGAGACTCGAGCGCATGATCGATTTCTGAGCCTCGAACCCCGCCAATTCTTGGAGCTATTCTCGAGAACTCGATTGCGCATATGTGTACAAATAAACATTTCTCGTATAATAACAAGGTCATTAATATTCCATACATTAAAATTTTCCTTTTTACATATCAACCCTTTAAAATTCCGCATAGACCTTTTATAGTTTTAAAATGTGTTTTCGTTTCCTAACAAATCATTACTGTTTATGCATTTCTTACGTGAATTTGTGATTTTTTTTGTTTCTCCGGAACATTTACTTACATGTTTCATCCTCCTCCTAGTTGTTACCCATAAATAAAATCTGACGCCTTTTTATAAATTTATGTTTTATCAGTTCAGGTTGGAATAAAAGGAACCTCACACCAAAACTTAGCTGGAGTACCGGTGCACTGGGCTAGACATGAGGCAGACCAGACCACCGAGCCAATTTCCGAACAGAGATGCCCATTTTTGCACTTACTTTATGGAATCTAGAATTGAGTACGGCGAATTTCATACATTTTTTTAAATTAACTGACAAGCACTTTGTGAATTGTTTTATATTGATGATATTTTTTTATATACACGATATGATTTGCAAAGTCCGCTCAAGTTCCTTCCGGTCCCAGTGCGGCCGCTGCTTCTAAAATCAAGTCCAGTCAGTTTCGGTGTGCGCTTCCCTTTGCAATGCAATATCTGCCAACTTTGAGTTATATAATTTGCTGTTAATTTAATAATACATTAAGGCGCCTCATTTAAAATACTTTTATACACAATTA
The DNA here is from genome assembly GCA_034190945.1 of Octodonta nipae. Classification (NCBI taxonomy): domain Eukaryota; kingdom Metazoa; phylum Arthropoda; class Insecta; order Coleoptera; family Chrysomelidae; genus Octodonta; species Octodonta nipae. Next base: position 33,803,869 of record CM067218.1, on the reverse strand, counting down.
TTTCTGATATTGCCATCAATCTTGAAAATATTGATTTGAATTTTCATTGTAGATGCCACTAAACGGGCGGAAGCCAAAAACCCTGTCGTCGAAATGGACGGCGACGAAATGACGAGAATCATTTGGGAAAAGATCAAGGAATCACTCATTTTTCCTTATGTTAAAGTTGAATGCCTTTATTACGATTTGGGTCTTCCGTACAGGTAACTGAGTACATATATACAATCGAAATAGTAGTTTCCAATTTAATTTACCATTCTTCATTGTGACAAGTTATCTGCAATTCGTTAATTTTCCAGAGATGCCACAGACGATCAAGTAACACTTGATGCAGCTAACGCCATTTTGAAACACAATGTTGGCATCAAGTGTGCCACAATTACTCCTGATGAGGCTCGCGTTAAAGGTATGTGACAAATATAAATCTGAATTCATTTTTTTTAATAGTTCTTATTTTTATAGAATTCAACTTGAAGAAAATGTGGCTATCACCAAACGGTACTATTAGAAACGTACTTGGCGGTACCGTGTTCAGGGAACCGATTGTATGCAAGAATATTCCAAAACTGGTACCAGGTTGGGAACAACCTATTATCATCGGTCGTCATGCTCACGGAGACCAATATAAAGCAAAGGATTTCATTGCTACCAAACCTGGAAAGGTATAAATATTATACATTTAAATTTATAATAGTGCTGGATGTACTTAATATTGCACATTGAAAAACAATTAACTATTCTTTATTTACTTTTAAAACAAAATTTCCGCTTAACCAAGAATAATTACCAAAGCAACAAAAAACACAAACTTCATTTAACTCAATATTTATATAGAATATTCAATTCTTTCGGGGATCGTCTCGAAGTAATCAACTTTGTTCTCGAATTTTGTGAAATTCTAGAATACCTAATTTTCCACGTTTTATCGGGCACCCTATACATAAGACATTGCCAATAGTATTTTGATTCTGTGTCCTGTCTTTCGATCTTGAAGCATCATTGAGGTGCGTTTTTGATTCTTATCGTCACAGTCTGACCATCCTTGACCTTAGTATGGAGCCAGGTGCACTATATAGACACAGTTTCTTTGCTGTAGTGTATCTACACCACCGGTATTTTCTTCTTTGGGAAGCTCTGCTGCACGAAGTCTTTCTGGAAAAGCCCTGTGGATAGATAACCAGCTGATTGATGGGTGCCTATCACTGCTCCACTCACTCTATGTTACAATACCGAATATTACATCTGCTGTAGACACTGATTGATTTACAAGTGTGACGTCTAGAGGTATTGCATGTGCAGCAGGTGACAGCTTTGATGATTCTCTATGTTCTGAAAAAACCTTAACTACATTACATTCTTCTCAGGAAAGGTCATTACGGTTATCGTCAAATATTCTAGGCCCAAAACCACCTCGTTCTTCTCGGAGATTTCCAAAGCTACTAAAGTTCTGCTTGTAGCAGTTAAAATTTCTGACTCCTTTCTTATCTCGATCCATATCTTTGTAAGACCGATTTTCATCTCACCAATTTATTTGTCAGTCTATGGCCTCGATTATCTCTGTCTCTTCTACATAGTGAATCTCTAGTTGTAAAGGATTATTCCGAAAGTTTTACTGAAGCCATTTGGGGTCTAGTAGGTAGGTATGTTCCAGATCATTATTGACAAATCTCAGACGATGTATCATCGTATCAAACGTGAACCCAATTTGTCTAATGAGATCCAAGCCCAGTACGAAGTCAACTTCAAAATATGCCACTAGAATGGATTTTATTCTGCGCTAATAGACCTAGTCTCACTTCCGTGTTGAAATCATCAGGTAGATTCGAATAAAAATGTGTATGGGAACGTAATGTGTTTTTGTCGCTGTCAATCCACATTTGTAACCAAATACGCACAAGGTCGATAATTCTAAATGACCACAATACAAAGCGATTGCCATATCTTATATCTAGAAATCCATATAATTACGGGGCTTGCAGATAGATTCGGATAGGGTCAAATATCTTTGTCTAGCACATTTTCTTTCTAGATAAACTGTATACAAACTCTTTTATTTTCTGTAGTTATGTATGGCCCTCTAGTGGATGACTTGTGTTCAGTATGTCTTTTCCCGCTTTGAACTGGGACTTGAGTTTATACTATTTGAATTTCACTTTATACTTTGTCTTCCATATGTTTGTTTTCGTTTTCATATTTTTGAATTTCATCTTCAGTTTAACATTTTACTATATCGTGAAATGAATTGCGACCTCTAAGAGTTTCAGGATGGAGGTTCTCGACTAGACACAATATATTGTCTTGCGCTCAATTGATTAAAAATTCTGGAAAAGATAGTATTAACATTTTACTGTTTTGAGTTCGCTTTCATAATTGTAATTTGCTACCGCAAATTTACAAAAAAACTGTTCTGTCGCATTGTTTTATTAACCGGATTAATTCCTGGAATTGTTCTCGTTAAGGTTTAATCATATTTAGTTGGTGTTCTTCCATGAGCTTCTGTTCGTCCTATTGGTTTCCCTTTAAAACTTGCCGCCATGAATACAGGGAGAAAGATTTCACCAAGATATACATTATTTGTTTGAAACTTTATACAAGGGTTTTTTTATCATACGTAAAAAATGGCACGTGTTAAAAATTCGTACATCTGTTCTTATCAAGCGGTACGTACAAATTAATACACAGGAAATTTTGGAGAGGGTACTTAACATTTTTCTCTTTCTTTTTAAATAATAATTTTAATCAGTATTGTAATCATTACATGACAATATGAATCTCTTTATTCTCTTTTAAGACAAATTTTCAATGAATTTAATGCAATATTTATCATTGGCTTCAAGAGGTTTAGAAATATCGATAAGTAATGACCTCCTTATTATCGTAATCTGTATCTGTAGTATATAGATATAAATTACATCGCTACTGCAAAATAATGATGAATCGCGATAATGTTACTTTTTACTTTCAAGAATAGTGAACCAACTGCGAGTTTTGCAATTCTGAAAATCAAATTTTTCATTTTAAGACATTTGTTTGACAAAATCCCAGCCATACTCGTACTTAAATATTCCTTGTCCACATTTATTGTCCAATTGTGTTTGGATTTTTACAGTATCAGTTTGGATCGACTATAGTTTATATCCTTTTTTTCTAGCAAATCAATATTCAGACCAAACCAACCGGCTGCTAGCATTAGAGTATAGCGAATCCACAATATTCCGCATTACACCTAAATCATGCAAAATCGTTTGGTATTGAAGTTATGTGCTCGAATTATTTTGCTATTTACAACACCCATTTGTTTTTGAAAGATTAACATTTGTATGTCATGGGAATGCTGTGGAACCTTTGGTGTGTCACAAATGTAAAAACACAGTTTTGCACGAACGAAGTCAACTACTATGGGTAGTATGAGTAGAAATCTTTTTAAATCGTATCTCTGTTAGTGTTTTGTTTAAGAGGTTTCCTTTCAATCAAAACTTACAACGGTTTTGGAAAAAAGATTTTTGCTTAGTTCCAAGGCTTAGTTCTATTTGTTCCCTGCACCCCAATATTTAATAATTATAGGTGTTTTAGAAAAAAAGTGAATTAAGGCTAAATCTTGGAATTTCTTGAGTAATTAAAAAATCACCAACACATATTAGGTAAATTTATTTACTGGTTGATACTGAGCAAGTTTGAAGCTTTATACTATTTGAAGATTGAATTCTGAAATGATTTTGGTGATTCTCTAGCATCTGTTAGTTTTCTCCCATTTTAAGCAAAATATCTGGGAACATATGATCAAACACTATCTTTATAGTCTTCAGGGTACATTTCTTTCTAATACATATTAATAATTTGTTAATTTCCACTGCGTCCTGGTAAGAGTCTGAAGGTTATATTCACTTTATTAGTTACCCCGAAGGTCATTTGATATTCAATCCATTTGTAGATTTTTTTTAATAAAAAATTTGTTACAGCTAGAACTAGTCTTCACAGGCAATGATGGTCAAGTCGAGAAAGTGGAAGTTTTCAGCTACAAATCTCCTGGAGTAGCGTTGGCAATGTACAACACAGACGAAAGCATAAGGGCATTTGCCCATTCATCATTCCAGATGGCGCTACAAAAGAGTTGGCCTCTGTATTTATCAACGAAAAATACAATTTTGAAGAAATACGATGGACGCTTTAAAGACATCTTCCAAGAAATTTATGACAAGTAAGTGTACAAAAACTTTTAACCAATAAGAATATGCATTATTAACACTGGGGAGACTAAAGACACTACAAATGTATATCAAATTAAAAGTTTCTAGTAATTTAAGTAACACGACTGACAAGTAAAAGAAACTTCAGTAATTTGAAAACAGTTTCACATGAATACTTTGTTTATGTACACCCGCCCATAATGAGGTCGTGCAAGGTCTTGCTGAAAGACCGTTTAAAAAAAACTAGCACTGATCCGGCACTATTATCATGTTGCTGATGCAATTTCACAACTATACTGTGACAATCTTCATTGATTGAATGGTCAAATTTTCCGAAAGTTCAAAGTAATATCTCGACGAAAAAATTTCCTCCCGTTTCATTTCCGAAGTCAAATTATAAGTTGCCATTTAAAATAGTGGACTTGACCTTGATCTTCAAAGTTGACGTCGGATAGCAGGGAAATTTCATACAAGTTTTGTCTTAACTTTATTTTTGAGCGACGCCTACTTTTCAAGATATCCAGCCAGTCACTCCTTGACATTTTATTATCCCAGGTCACATTTTTCAATGGTAAAGATACTTTAGGGAATTATAACTTGCCATCCGTTTCATTTCCAGTGTAAAAATTATGGGTGACCATTTAAAAAAATGGACTTTAATTTGAAATGAACTGTCATCTACAACTTTTGTCTTAATTTTTTCTGAGCGACGCGCGACGCCTACGTCTCAAATTATTTAACCGACCAAAATTTTAGATCATCCTGTATATAAAACCGTATTTTAGTAATTTAATTTAATAAAAAACTATAAGCAAGCATATTTCAACTTGATATTTTGGCAGAAGTAAAGATATCTTATTATTTAGCAAACTGAATAGCTAAATTAGATCTAGCGAATATCCACAAAAAGTAATGTATGGATTTATTAAAGACAGACCGCTAGGCATTGTAAGCTATATCAGTCTGATATAAAATCAATACGACTAATTTAAAATAACAATTAAACGACGTTCCAATATTTTGTTGAATCCAAGCCGGAATCCCATTGTTAGTAGGTACTAGCAATACATTTTGTCGCGACTTTATAATAAATCATTGTCTGCAGTTCAAATGGCCTTCAACATTTACTTAGTGTTAGTGTAATATGAGGAATCATAGCAAACAAATGTTGCAGAAATGGAAATTTCTTTGTCTGAGATTAATACAGATTTAATAATTAACTGATACTACATTGCAATTTCTACAATTTACGTTTTTTTAAAAAAAACTGTCCGACGCGTTTCGACTAATGTCTTTGTCAAAGAACTAGACTAACTGACAGTCGGACAGTTTTTTTGAAAACGTAAATTGTGAAAATAGCAATTGTAGTATCAGTTAATTATTATGAATTTTCAACAAGTATCGGCCTAATCAATTCAGTAATACAGATTTTCCCATCCATTCGCAAGTTTCAATATTGTCGACTTCAGAATGCCCAAATAGTATTACTGCAACGTCATTTACCACTTCATGTGTAAAGATACCTGCAATGTACACCAATCTCCAATTACAGAATCTATTTCGCATATACAGTTATCTAAAGCTAGTTCTAAAACAACACAAATAATGAAATGCAATTATTTATATGACCAACAATCTGCTCTGAATTGTCGTGAATACAAATAAATAAGCACCAGGGACTCAAGTATTTGATCAACGTTGTTGCTCTTCTGTACAAAATTCGTGTCATACAGAGAGCCCTTTCCGATTTAATGAATCAAAATATGAAATAGTGAATAACATTTTCAAAAATGTTCTTTAAAGAATACAAATAACAATAGATATATGGGCAGCAACAACGACAACATTTATTTTTTTAAGATTACTTCTCACTGTTTTAACAACAAACTTAATTGTTTCCTGATGGATAGTTGGGTCATATTTTGTCAATGTTTAAGCACTTTTTGGGAAATCACAACACAATACAGGAAAGTATAGGAACTGGGTTACGATATATGTTTTGTTCAATTATCACTCCTGTAAGATTAAATATATTTTTTTGTTTTCAGGGATTACAAGAGTCAATTCGACGCGAAAAAAATTTGGTATGAACACAGACTGATAGATGATCAAGTAGCGCAAGCATTGAAATCAACTGGTGGTTTTGTTTGGGCATGCAAAAATTATGATGGTGACGTACAATCCGATGTGGTAGCTCAAGGTTATGGCTCTCTGGGGATGATGAAATCAGTTCTGATGTGTCCAGATGGAAAAACCATTGAATCTGAAGCTGCCCATGGTACAGTAACAAGACATTACAGGTAAAGATAAACTAGGTTATCGTATTTTTTGCTGTAAGGCTTTACCGTTTATTGGCTGTTAATGTGGCCACCTCAAAAATCTCCAAAGTGCTCAAAAATGTTTTGGTGAGAACCATAACCTTTTTAATGGCGAAGGCAGTGGCTGATCTATAATTATCTTGAGAAGGAAAGATAAAATTTGTAATTATAAAACAAGTAACCTAGGGTTATTTTTTAGAACTAAACTGATTTGGTTTTATTAACTATTAGTTTCATGCCTACTGTTTAAAATTATAGAACTAACTTTTTCTGATTAATAGGGTTTTGATTTATTGGGTTGTGGGTTAATTGTCTACTATTTACTGTTATTTTTTTTACTTATACCAAGCTTCTTGGAGGAGCATGGCATTGGGATGAAATACAGGAAGTATGTTGAGTAACAGTAGTGCAAAATTACTTTTTTGTTCATATATCCCCAAAATAACGCCACTAATTATATTCAAAAACAAAACATTTCTGATAACCTTACAATTTTTATTAATAGTAGTTTCAAAGGTGGAAACAAAAACTAATTTTAGGTTAGCAGGCATTAAATATTTTAGTCCGCAACACATTACATATTTCAAAATATTTGAACAAAGAATGCTCCAACATTCTAACAAGTTTATAGATCTTAAGGCAGATAATTATTGATAAAACGAGGCCAAACAATGTAAACACAATGACACGTTGCACTTTACACATTGTATTCTAGAATGTATTACATTATATGCTGCAATATGCATATGTGTTACAATTTCACTTTTGGGGTAAAAGTTCAACAATGCTGATATATATATACTGCTGTTATTTGCATATTAATTCATGGGCAAACTTTAAAATAAGCCAGGGGCTTTGATCTAATATTTTGTAGAAAAATGTTTTGTACAAAATAAAGTATGAATGAGACCCTAGCAAAATACTTAAGATCCATTTAAATCATATATTTTAATACATAAACAGTTTTTTGAGATTTCGGGTTTTGGGCTGCAGCGCACCTGATGACTGGGCTAACCTAGAAATTATATACAGGGTGTAAGTTGAATAAGTGGGAAAGATTAGAAGATGTGCTTCCTCGAATCATTTTATGACGAAAAGTTCCTATGAACATATGTCCGCAAACACTTCCTTACCGATGTACAAGTTGTAGATTTTTTCAGTTTTTTTTCTTCTGACTAGTAAAGTTTTCGGGATATATATAGTTCAATTTTGAAGCATTAATGTCTCTATGAAGTCTTCACACTATGATCATAGAAACGCTTATGAAAATCTACAGGGTGGTACTTTTTCTGCCCCTACAACTTTTTTTTTCAGTACGCTCCTGGCGTCTATGCTTCAAACGTAATTGGAGATCACCTAACTGGCCGACATTTCCGTCCACCTACATTAAATGGAGATACATACACTCAGATACTACGCGAAGAGCTGCCAGTTCTACTTGATCCGATTCCTTTAGGTGTCAGAGCGGGAATGTGGTTTATGCACGAAGGCGCTCCTGTGTATTTTAGTATGAGAGAAAGTAAATATTTGAACGAAACATCTACAGATCGCTGGATAGGTCGAGGTGGACCTCAATTTTGGACAGCTCGTTCACTTGATTTAAATCCGATAAACTTTTCAACTTGGTGACATTTAAATAAAAACGTGGGTTTATAGTAGAACCCCTGTTCAAGACATAGGAGAGTTAAGAAATCGCATTATTGTTTCTTGCAGAGTTATTCACAATTTTTAATCAAATACGAAGGTCTATGTGTCGACGTCTATATTCCTGTGTAATAATAAATAATAATAGCATATTGCATCACAGAAGAATTGTTTGTTTTTATGGTACACATAATATTGATCATTTTTAACACAAAAACAGTGGTAAATACGAAAAAAAATGCAAGAAATAAAAAAGATTGCAAACTCATAATAGATTCATTTACAATTTTTGTCAATTGCCAGGGGCTTACTGAAAAAAAGTTTTAAGGGTAGAACGAATACGTGACCCCAGAAAAAGTACCACCCTGGAGATTTTAATGACCGTTTCTGTGATCTTATTACGAAGACTTCAAAGAGGCATGAATGCTCCAAAATAGAGCTAAATATCTAGAAAAGTTTAGTAGTCAGAAGAAAAAACTAAAAAAATCTGAAGATTTCAACATTGGTAACGAAGCGTTGACATAGCAACTTTTCGTCATAAAATGACTCGAGGAAGCACATCTTGAAATCTTTCGCACTTATTCATTTACACCTTTTATACAGGGTGAGTTTTTTTATGATCAGTATGGGGATCTCGGAAACTAGCGGAGATAGAGCAATGGTTAAATTGGGAAAGATTTGCAGTTTTACTGGCCCAATTTAATGACACTTTCGGATTTTTGTAAAAGTTATGGCTTACTAGATATTTTGAAAAAACGAAATTCTGTCGATTTACTCAAATCCCTCTAGCTCCTTTGTTTTTGATTTTATAAAAAAGTGTAAATATCAAAATTGAAGAGAATTGTATCCCGAATATGGTTTTCGAGATATGACACAAACTTATCTTTTTTGAATGGCTAACTACGTTAAAAGTGAAAATAAGAGAGAAAAGCATCCATAACTCCGTTATTTTTATGAATAACTATATCGTTGAAAAGCTCTAAAAATGTCCGATTTTTTGAGGTAATAGCCAACTGTTGTTTCCATTCAAAAAAAGATACGTTTGTGTCATATCTCTAAAACGAGAGCTGTCACGCAAACGAGGACAATCATATTCGGGATACAATTCCCTTCAATTTTGATATTTACACTTTTTTTATAAAATCAAAAACAAAGGAGCTAGAGGGATTTGACTAAATCGACATAAATTTCGTTTTTTCAAAATATCTAGTAACACATGACTTTTTACAAAAATCCGAATGTGTCATTAAATTGGGCCAGTAAAACTGCAAATCTTTCCCAATTTAACTACTAATTACTAATCATAAAAAAAAACTCACCCTGTATAGGAAGGCTACTAATTTAATTGTTTCATATTTTCGTCAGTGATAGATTTCTACAGTAATTAATAAAAGCGATTCTTATTTATATGTCGGTATTATTACCAATCCTATAACTTTACATTTAGACACCAAAGTTGCGCCGTCCGCTCCTGAGCACATTGTGATCGTTAATATAATCCTTCTTGTCATGATTTGCGGGTACTTACATTTAAAATAGCATATTTTAGTTTGTGAATAAAAGTTTTTCTGTGTAGACAACATCAAAAGGGTCTCTCCACCTCCACGAATCCGATAGCTTCAATTTTTGCCTGGACAGCTGGTTTGGAGCATCGTGGTAACCTCGACGGTACCCCAGATGTGGTATCGTTTGCCAAAAGGCTGGAAAAAGCCTGTATTGATACAGTTGAATCTGGAAAGTACACCAAAGATTTGGCTTTGTGCATACACGGACCAAATGTCAAGGATGGAATGTTTTTAAGCACGCAAGACTTCTTGGACGCTATTGCTGAACAGATGAAAAAATCTAGTTAAATCTATTAAAATATCAATTGTTAAATATCAATTAATTTGATATTCATTTTTCAATGAGAACATTTTTTTGCATTGATATTTAAAATTGCCAGCGATTGTTTTCCCTTGTTGGTATAGCTCAATTCATATCGCTGCATTTTAGGTTTTAAAGAACTGATTTAGTATTTAAAGACAAAATGCCGACGGTTAAGCAACTTAATTTTTGTATATGTAGAACATCCATACTTCTATTTCGTCAATTTAAATAGTTTTAATGCGTATCATGTAATATTATGCAATTCAATTTTAATTATTCAATTGATTTTTAGCAAAAATTTATTTCAGATTGTAAATAACGTGTGCACATTTAATATTCCCACTTTATATTTTGTGATGTACCTTTATAAAATATATTTTTTATACATGAAATTGTTTAATTTTTAACTACCTTACATTTAAACTGACGCTGTTGAGTTTCTATTGCAAATCTCAATCTAACGCGTTTCGATAGAATTTATGTATATTTGTTAAGAACTAAATTTACTGGATATTTCATGAATTCATATTTATTTTTTTAACATTGGTGTTAACACTTAATAGGTACTTAATTTTGAGAATAATTGAAGACTGGTACAAGAATGGGATAAGTACATAAATCTGCAAAAGTGAGTTCTATTTATTTATGTTTAAAAAGTTGCTTTATTTGTCTGGTGCAAGTTTGGGACACATACTGGTTATAGATACCGAATTACGAGAGCTAACCACATATCCTCTGGTATGGTCTGGTGCAATAACGGTATAAGATTTGTGTAACTTTCATTCTTGCACCAAATGCTTTATATTTCGGTTAACTCTTCCTCTTATGCCCCACTACTGCACCCGCCATTATGTTTACATCAGGTGACACGCATATACTTCTCACCTCACCTTAAGTCGTCGGACAGTGGAAATAAATAAAATAGTGTGGTTTGTGATATTGTGCAGTTTATGAATATTCATTTAGTGCGCCTGAAAATAATTTGAATGAAGAGCAGGATTTCGTTAACAACAAACGTGTACGAAAGAAAATACGAAAACCAGAGAACTGCAAAAGAAATGTGCAGAAAATAAAAAGAGTCAGGGGTGAATCTTATAAATCTGTGTCAACGGGAATACTGGTGCCAGAAGTAATACAAGGCGATGTTTGCAAATGCAACATAGAATGCATTGAAATTCTTTCGGAAGTCGAAAACGCAAGAGATAATATCAGCTTTTAATATTCTTTCAAGTCAAGAGAAACAAGACTCAAATTTGTCAAATTTGGTACAAGTTCGCTGATTAATTTTTGTTTTTGGTTCCCATTTAAAAGTTTGAATGTAACTTAGAGACCATCTCTACATTATGTAAGATATTTTAAAGTGGGTAGGTTGGGTTTCGGCTCTTGGGGCCAGGGCGAAAAACGTACTTCTATTCCAGATAAAATTATGAAATTCGGGCACTGCAATATGCACCACCTAAACTAACCTCACCCTTAATTTGGTTGACCTACTCGCCTCCAGAGGCAAGATTATTTTTTTTAAATGACACTCGATTTTCATAATTTTCCTTTTATTTTTAATTTGATTTTTGGGGGTAGTTACTCCCCGACCTCCCTCTGGAGTGGGGGTAGGTCAACCAAATTAAGGGTGGTGTTAGTTTAGGTGGTGCATATTGCACTGCCGGAATTACATAATTTTATCTTAAATAAAAAAAATTTTTTTAGCCTGGCCCCAACATCCGAAATCCTCTACTTTTTGTCGATAAATCGGAAAAATTAAAAATAACAGGTAATTTATGAAAATCGAGTGTCAGACGTAGTCAATTGCCTAGAATACGATAGGAACTGTTTAAAAAAATGATCTTGATTTTTGGCGGTAGTTATCTTGCGTTCAATGAATTGTAAAATCATAATTGTTTTGGTAGATTTTAGTTAATCTACCAATTCTTACGTGTGATTTACAGACGTTTTACACAGCACGATTCCCGATTTGTAGACTCTGTAAACTCGTTCCCTCTGAAATTTCTAGATGCTGATATTAATGTCACATTAAAATGCTAAAAGATTCACATTTAAAATTTATTTGTGAGTAGAGGATCTACAGTGTTCTAGCGGATATGTGATGGTTACTATTTAACAGCAAAAAAATATTGTTTTTATTTTTAATCCGTTTTTACCTACCTTCCAAAATTACTAGTTCCCCTGTGGCTGTATGTAGAAAGCTACTTACAGCCACAATGAAAATAGTAATTTTGGCAATTTCACTGTGGACTAAACAGGCCATAATTTAGACGAGTCATCTTAAAAATGCAGGAATAAACCCGAACCAAATAGCAACAAACTGAATGTGGGGAATATGTTGTATTATTATGTATGACTGGCGGTATAGTAATATGGAAAATGACAACTAAATAATTACAGAAAAAAAATGAATATCATTTTTAAACAAACTAAAAATCATTACAAACAGGTAATTTGCCTTCATCAAAATTCAAACACTGAAAATGTTATTCATGAATTTTTAGGAACAGTAGTAAAGGACTATGAATAATTCTTCAAAATTTAGAACGTTTTTTAGCATTAAATACAGTAGACCATTCAAAGTTAAAAACTAAATTGGAAAACTATGGTTTAGAGGACCATCTTTAAAACTTATGCAAAACTACCTAACAGATGTGATTCAGAAAGTGAAAATACTGAAACTACAATAAACATTGGGGTGCCGCTGAGCACAGTTCTAAGGCCAATCATTTTCCAAATATACACAAATAGCATCTCTAAAATAAAAAATGCTAATGGACACCTCATATGTTATGCAGATGATACTGTGTGCTAATGAGTACAGGAAAACCTGGGATATGGTAAAACAGAACACACATTAAAAACTGCAAATGTACAAGATTGATTAAAACCCCATAAATAAAATATCTCAAAGACATTAATACAGAGATCCTATAATCTGAGAGATATTCTAAGCAGAAATTTTTTAACCATACTGTACACTTTATTTGCAGAACCTATAATTAGATACTGCATAACCGCCTGTGGAAGAACCTATAAAACAAAAATAAATATATTAAAAACTGCTCAAGAGTTACTTGAGAAAATAATTTTTAAGAAATGTCGAAGCTTTTTGACAGATTTGCTACAAATAAGTAGAACTATCCAAAATATCTATGCAAACCAATGTCTACTCCGACTATTTAATGATCAAGACAAAACACAAATGACACACAAAACGTTAAAACCGAGCTGGAATATTATGCCGCAAGACTTTACAACATGCTACCGCAAATATTAAAGCTACAAGATTGTACCTACAATATAAAAAAGAATTAAAGAAATACCTAATAATTCATCCACAAATTCTTAACACTTACATGACCAGTCCCTTAAAAAGTTTCCCAAATGAAAAAAAATCAGTCTTCGCCATCATAGAAATTTAATATTTACTACAAGTGTAAACTAAATTATAACTCAATAAGGCTAACACATTCATATGACCCAGCGTTTGGATGGACACTATAACCCAGGATGGCTTAGGCGATCCTAACGTGGAGTCAAATGATGTAACAAGAGTTTTGAATATGTTTCTTTCTTGAGAGCAACGTACTCTTATTTACTTGTCTGTTAATTTCTTCTATTTCCTCACAACACTTAAATTTGTATGAATTGTTTATTAAAAACTATATTCCTATCCTAATCGTAACGTCTGTACCTATGTATTGTGACGGGAATTCATCCGATATTTCGTGGAATGTTGGTCTGGGGACCCCAGGTAGGCAGCTGACGTCATAGAAATTCATCGAATGATCGAGAAACCCTCTAGAGAATTCCGAGAAGTAATATGCAGAACTGACGGAAGGATTCATGCAGTATTTGGTCGCAGTTTAGTAAACAAACAACAGGTGTTCAAGATAAATTGTATATAGTTGTTTGAATATGTAAAATATATTGTAGTGAGTTGGGTTGTCTTTTTAAATAAATCCCAGAATCCGGTGAATAAATAAAAACATTACAGTAGGTATGTATCTTCTAGTTTGAATAAATTGTATTTGAATAATGTCAAATCTATCATATAACAGCATTTTAACATTAATAAAATTACAGTAAAATTATTTAAAAATGTTTTGTTAGTAATATTTAAGGCATCCTGTATCTATATAGGTACAAAATTGATTGTATTAATTCATTGATTTTTAAACTTTTGCACCTTTTTGAAACCTTCCGTCGCACCAGTACTAATTCACATTTCTACCTTTTTTCTGTGTAAAAAAGACTAAAATTGAGCGAATTAACTAATTTCGGTCGTAACAATTTACCGTTTTTGATTTTCTTACGGGAGCGCTTTTTTCTTTCGTGTATACGAAAGACCTTTTTTGTTTGTTCAATTGTGAAAAGGCAGTGCTCGTCCCCTTCTTTTTTGTGTGTAACTTTTAGGCAACAGCTGCTACCATCGAGACTTGTCTCAGAAGAAGAACCAAGAATTACCTCAGGGCTTCGACATAAGGTTAGTAATTTAGTAATTAACTGTTAATTGGTGACATTTATTACGAAGTAACTTTACACTGTTCAGATCGATTGATACGCCAAAGGTCCTTCGTTTATTATTAGTTTGAACCAGCATTGTAACTAAAACCCCAATATATAATCATACATTTCTTGTGTTAGATGATAATTACCTCGACTAACAAAAAAAATGAAAAGTTTAATAAAAGAGATAAAATTCTACTTAAAAACATTTATTTATACCTTTTTGAGCTATTTATTTAAACTAGCTGTCGCCCAGTGGTCGAAATTCGACCAATTGTGTCAATAAGGATCAGTAACCTGAAAATTTTATCGTGACATTCTATCCTAGGACTTTAGGGAGAACAGCAATTACACGGAACGGATTAGTGTGATAGTTTCCTCGAAAATCCTAGATGTCGGTCTTACATCTCGCTTCTAAAATGAGTAATGAAATTCAAGTTTTTTTCAGATATAATTCATAGGACTTTATTTATGTTCAAATTCGTAATTCTTACGACAATTCAACTGCTAATGGGCTACCCTGTATAGCTATAACTGCACTCAATTCTCTAACATTTATTAAAATCCTCATTACAAAAATTCTATCTCATTATATATTTCCACCACCCTGTATATGCAAGTGCTCATGAACCACGCATGAGTTCATGAAATTTTTAACTATCTTCTGTAACTATAATTCTACTTCGACCTATATATCAATCATCATATATATGGAACTCTTCGTGGGCTACTCTATAAATCATTTCCTTTTCTAACATTTTTTATCATCATCCTGTATATCTATAATTCCTCTCACCCTATATTTCATCTTCCCTATATATACAACTGATTATGTGTTACGAAATGTTGCATTTTCATTTCCGCCACCCTGTATATGCATCTCTACAATATTTTTTGCACCACCCTGTATAACTGTAAATCTACTGCACATCCTATTGCAAGAACCCTGTAAATTCAAACGCTAATAGGCTTCCCTATATAATTATTTTATTAGTTATAATTGCACTCTACTCTATAAAACACCCTATATATGCAACTGCTTATGTGCCATCAAACATATCTGGAATCGCCCTGTATAATTATAATATACAACGATTAGCTTGCATGCCACTTCCAGAAGTATATGCTCTAAGTATATAAAAGCATTGGTCCCTCTATATATAATTACTCAATGTTTTAAACATTCAGTTGTTTGGCGTTGACATTATGGTCATAAATAATGAATTTTTAGAATGAACTACATTCTGCACTGAAGCTCGTCAGTAGCTAGAAGAAAATCATGGTACCTAATCGTTTTGTCTTTGCGTATTTATATATAGATTTAATAAAAGATGCCAGACAGTCTTAGCTAATATTGTATCGAAAGTTACGTGTGAGAGTTTTACATAGGACTGAGACCTACAGTTTCAATTGAAGTCTAATTATTCGTTGTCTATTATGATTACTTCCTATTCAGTCTTTTTTCAAAAACTATCGTCACGCATTTATAATGAATAGAAATTTAAAAATTTTCGATTGGTAAAAATAAAACATATCCTAAAAGTAGTATCTTTATTTCGTGATAAAATAATTAAAAATAAAACACTGGAATAAAGACAATAACCTTTATTTCGATACAAGCTATTTCCAGATATGAAATATTGTTACTGCAAATACTTTCGCAACTAAAAATTAAACTAATTACCAACTGAATAAAAATAACCTAAAACTCAACAAGTTGGAAGTGTGTAAAACATGAACTAAAGTGCCGAAAAAATGCTTTCATTATTTTTCTAATATATGTATTTTCCATAAATAAACACTAGGAATCTAATAGTTACGATGAATTTATTGAAAAACAGGAAAAAAGAGACGGGGACGAAATTAAAGAGGAACTGTTAAAAACATATCTGAAATAACGCAGTTTTCGAATTTTATCCGAAAACTCATAATACGAATAATGAGAATATGACGAAAACGAGAGATTTTCCAAATGTGTTTTTTTCAGAAATGTTTACACTTCCTAACAACATTCGTGACGTAAAAAATACAACTTGGAATTCCTCTTCGATTTTTCCCGTGCTGGGCGCTAAAGATACAAACATAAACAAAAACATAATATGATTGAGCTTTTAAATAAAAAATCTTTAAATGGTGCCACATCTCGGCCTATATATATACAAAAATTCTTAAAAATAAATACACATGTGAATTTTTAAGGAAACGTGTTGTTTTTCTCATCCTTGTTTTTTTTTCTTTAAATAACTCCAGTTCTCTAGCTATATAAAAAATGAGTGCGTTCTTTACATTCTCAATAATAGTTTTTTCAAAAACAGACACTGACAGATTTTTCAGACGAAACCGAAATTCTTCGTTTTGATGGCGAACAATAGTTTTTGTCTAAGCACTGTTCGGCTGCTGTACAGAGGGATGTAGAGTCTTGAGATGCACGTATTGGCAGTGGGTAAGTGGGCGTCGTCGGCTGGGCGAATTGTGACGCTAGGCGGCGGTTGATAACCGTCTTCGCTGGCGGGCAAGGCAGGAGAGCCGGTCCAAAAATATACCTAGAAAACAATTAAATATTGCAATATGATTAATACCTTGATATCAGGTATACTATTTAAAAAATACTAGCTGTCGCCCAGTGGTCGAAATTCGACCAATTGTGTCAATATCTCTGGCAGGTTAAGTAATATGAAAATTTTATCGTGACATTCTATCCTAGGACTTTAGGGAGAACAGCAAGTACACAGAACGGATCCAGATTCGGAACCTCTGTGTGATAGTTTCCTTGAAAATCCTAGATGTCGGTCTTACATCTCGCTTCTACAAATAAGTAACGAAATTCAAGTTTTTTTCAGATATAATTCATAGAACTTTATTTGTGTTCAAATTCGTAATTCTTAATTTAATATGACAACAATTCAACGGCTAATGGGCTACCCTACATATTTATTTTTTCTAACCCCCCTGTATAGCTATAATTGCACTCAATTCTCTAACATTTATTAAAATCCTCATTATAATAATTCCATCTCATTATATATTTCCACGACCCTGTATATGCAACTGCTCATGGACCACGCATAATATTTTTTAACATTTTTGAACCACCGGGTAAACCATTCTGTATATGCCACCGCCTATGACCCACCATATTTACTCTTTTTGTTTATGAATTCTTTAATTATCTTCTGTAACTATAATTCTACTCTGACCTATATTTCAATTATTATATATATGGAACTCTTCGTGGTCTACTCTCGCCCTATATTTCATCTTAACTATATATACAACTGCTTATGGGTTACATTTCCATTTCCGCCACCCTGTATATGCATCTATGTATAACATTTTTTGCACCACCCTATATAATTGTAATTCTACTGCACCTTCTATTCCAAGAACCCTGTAAGTTCAACCGCTAATGGGCTTCAGTATATAATTATTTTATTAGTTATAATTGCACTCTACTCTATATTTTAAACACTCTATATATGCAACTGCTTATGTGCCACCCACGAAAAAAATTATTTTGAACATATCTAATATAACTGGAATCGCCCTGTATAATTATAATATACAACGATTACTTTACCCACTAAACAATAACAACGCTTGCATGCCACTTCCAGAAGTACATGCTCTAAGTATATAACAGCATTGGTCTGTCTATATATAATTACTCAATGTTTTGAGTCTGGCGGCGGCGGCACATTCAGTTGTTTGGCATTGACATTATTGACGTAAATAATGAATTTTTATTATATTTTATTTAATGAATTAACCAATATTATAAATTAACATTAGCATTCTGCACTGAAGGTCGTCAGTAGCTACTAAACAAAACAAAAATGAAGAAAATCGGTGGAGAAACAGAGGAGAAAATCGTTTTGTCTTTGCCTATTTATATATAGATGGTTAACTTTTTACATGTTTGCCGGTCAACTACAAATACCTTTTTCCACGGAAAACCACGTGAAAAAATATGTAAAGCATATTAAGCATGACAATGAAAGTGTAAACTAGGCTAAAAATGTCCTGTCTACGCTTAAAAAGGTATATTTCACATGTAAAAGTTCTAAAATTTCGGTTAGAAATAACTTGAGGTTGGCTGTGAACACAAAAACTTGTGTATCACAATATCTGCGAAAAGTCTTATAGGACTCTTCAGCTTAAGATGGCAGAATATCCAAAAAGACAGACTACAAAATTTCACTTGAATCGAACAACTACTAAACTACCCTCAAACGTTGAAAAATACTTGAAATTCAACATTAAAATTTTGAAAATATTATTTTTTTTAATAAAGCTACAAGGATAGATTTTTATTTAGACAAATACTTTGCACAGAATCAAAACATATATATGTGAACGAACAAACACTGAGTATTATTTTTTCCTAAGAGAAGATTTATGTTGGAAAACTATTTTTTAAGGGTTAAATAACCTCGAATAGTCCTAGCAACAACGTCGTCAAAACTTTAGACTCGAAAGAGGAAATCAAAGAACAAAATTTCAGTTAGCAACACAAAAAGCGGGTATAGTTTGGTTTGAATTCGAAAGGTGTTTGTAAAGCATTTGCGTATGTAGAACGTTGTGGGAATTGTTGTGATATTAGTTGTAAATTGTATGGCTAGCAATTATTCTGTACTAGTAGTGTACGAATAATCGTTGACGTGATTGTAATCGAAACAACGATAGTAAGTCGTTGCAACGATTGATTATTCAGTGAAAAAGTGTTGTAAACTGTTTCAAACGTTGTAAGACTTAAAGGTAGACAACTCTGTCATTAGTTTAGAGCAACACTTGTGATATTGTTAATAGAAGATTAAGTGAACAGTGATATTGTTGAACTTGATTTACGCATGGAAATACCCCCAAATACGTATGGGAGTGTATATACTCGGGGTCTCAACCCTTTTCATGGATAAGTAAAGGTCTTCGGCAACGATCTGCAAAACAAATTGTTTTTCAGTTTCATCTTTTGTGAGCATGTTATTGTATTTCTGAATTACTCTTTAGTGGTCCTCATCTTTATCTGCTTCTCGCATAACGTGGGCCATATTTTTTTAAAAAGTGATTTAAACATTGTCATAATATAGAATAAGACATTGTTTCGTAAGTTAAGTACCAGAGATAGTTTGAAAATGTTTTAACAGCGGCCTTACTAATAACAATAATAACAATTGTCGTAAGAATTGGAAATCTTTTTAAGGTGCTTTAATTGCTTCTGGTGAAACCAGGCTTGAAAATAAACTCACTTTTGAGAGAAGAACATATAAGAAACGAACACATAAGAAGGCATATTAAAGTAGAAAGAACATTGGTAGAAGACACAGAAAAGCAACAACTGATAGTGTATGGACACGTGAAACGAATAGGCGAAGAACGACTCCCTAAGATAGGAGTAAAAACCTTCCTTGAATTGAACGATTTTGTTTACTACCACGACTTCTACAACTTAAAACACTTACCAAATCTTGTCGTTCAATGTGCGTCATTTTCTCCACAATCGACCATAACCACCTCTTGAATTTCACCAGTCTCTCGCTACTCTCCCCGCTCTCGTTACTGAACGATGTATAGGAAATAAGCACTGCCACGTTGATATCACCCACACCGTTCAAAAGCAACCTCAAATCTTCGGCGGTCAAACCGTCCAGAGATCCTTCAGGCAGTACATCGAACACTCCGGTTTTTATGCTCTGAAAAAAGAACCACAGCATTAGAAAGGTTTTTTTTCGTATAGGCATTTTTTTTTCTTACCTCAATCGCCTTTTCCTGCACCTTAAGCATCCTATATTTGGCATATTTTCTAACGTAATCGTAAACGTTCACTGAAGTGACTTCGATGTCTTTTCCACCAGGCATAAGCTCAACAGTGCCTCCCCCTTCTTCCGGACAGAGATCAATACTACAAAATAGAATAACAATAAATAATATTCATTCAGATTAATCTTTTTACATTACTGCCAACAGGACCTCTAAGGCATATGAATGTGTTTATTGTAGTTTTTAGAATCCACATGTTACTGATCATTTCATAGCTCCATTGTAATCCAAATGGTCATAATCATTTATTGTTATAACGACTCAGCAAAATACTTTTATTTTTTAAATATGAGTAATGATTATTTGCCTCAGTTCAATATTTGGCAGTCGTGTAATTTAACTATTTTAATTACAAAATTGTGTACTTACGTAAAGTTTAAATCTAAAGCTGAAAAGAGACTATTACCATCTTTGGTCTCAGCGTCTACAACTAGCTGCCGCAGCGATTCGTATACGACGGGATCGAAGAATGCCATGTCGTGGAATTTTATCGGTCGACCTAAGATTGATTTTAATACGTGTCTAGTTAGGTATATTGGGCAAAGTTCGTTCTGAAGCAAGCACAGACCGAGTAACCTGTAAATAACACATTTGTCATGAGCGATGGAAAAGATTTAAAATCTTTTTTATACTGTTGTTTTCCCTACTAAATGAATTCCATAAAATGTTAACTATTTTTTTTTTGTTTTTGGAACTTTTTGGACGGTTTTGCCTGTTTTTGGTTTGGATCAGATCTAGTAATTAAAATTTCACTCCCTTCCTGTTGCAAGATTGATCTGATATTTGACGCACACTTTAGTTCCGATGACAATACAATTTAATTTATTTTGTATCATTGTAAATCCGAGATGGCCGCTACTACAAAATGGAGGATTACATATTCTTTGCCAACTACCTCAATATGGACATCAAATGAAAAGGCTAGGATGGAAGAACAAATTTCACTATGAAAAAAGAAGAAAATCAAATGTGCCCGTCCACAAAATGTCAATTTAGTTTATATTTTTTCACACCCGTTCAATATGGGTATGAAATGAAATAGTTTTGATACAAGCATGGATCTCCCAACCAAGTAAAGATTTTGTATCGTGTAGAGGACAGTGTACCGTTAGGGTGATTAAAAAAATTAAGCAAAAAAGATTTTTCAGTTAAATTTTTATTTAAAATTTAGACAATATTGATGTTAATAAAAACTAAAAAAAATCGGTAGGTCCTAGGTACAACTCACCACACCACTCGCCTTATCAGACAAAAAAGGAAATCGATGGACGTAATGTAACCTGAGTAAATATGTAGGTAAATAGCAATTATGATATAGCGGTTGACTTAATAGAAATTTCAGGCGCCCAACGATTTTATTTTTTTCTGATCAATACCCTAGAATAATGAGGAGTGTGGGGTGATGAGCGGTACCTGGGACCTACCAAATTATTTTTCACCTTTTAGTACATTATTAACATCAATATTGTTCTAATTTTAAATAAAACCGTTTAATTTAAACATATTTTTTACATTTTTGGGTTCATCTCTATAGCTTAATTTTTTTTGTGCTGGTTACATTTTAATCATAAAAGACATCTTGAGGAGTTCCTAGTACAATTTTTAATATTCCTGTCGAGTAAAATATGTCTAAACTAACGTATCTCACAAATATGCCCAAAATGTCGGTTGAATAAGTTATTGTTGTTGGAATCACAGTCAGCTAGTTCTTCACATTGGTGTACCTTGATGGCATGTACAGTTGATTGATCAGACTGCTTTTTTTAGCAATGTTTCTACTTCTATAGGTTGAAAATGTAATTTAATATGAGTATAGATTCTAGTGATCACTAACACTCTACATTTCTCCATGGCTACTCATATCAGCCTATTCTAGCATTTGACAAATCTGGGCTCTAGCGTATCCTAGTTTCATTCTAGAAATCGTAAGGTGTATTTTATTATGCTGCATAATAGCGACTTGTAAGGGGAAATGAATTTCTTCCTCGGGCTTTTGACTTTTATCTCCGGTCTGCTTAGTAATTGCTCACATATATGAAAAGAATTTTCGGAAGCACACTTTCCTCTACTGCGTTTTAAGCGTACTTCGTCAATACTGTAATGTCTAAATTTGTCCACTATAGGTCAATGTTGTACGGATATTAAAATACTTATTGTTGCAGGCTTGAATGTAGGTTATAAAGGTTTATTGAGACTACTTATCTATATATTTCTGATTTTAAATTACAAGACAAATATACTGAAGTATATTTTTTATAAAAATTTGAGCACACATTAAAAATAAAATAAAAAAGGTTTGTCTTTACGCACCTTCCGACATTCCTAAATGCGTTCAGCCTCTCGAATGTCGCTTTTCCTTGCCTTGGTGCGTAGAATCCTACTTTTCCTGGACAATAGAACAACGGCGCAACGTCCTCTTCGTCTTGCAACATTTCCTCTGTAACAGAATTATCAGCATTTGTCCTGCCGGAGCTCTTTCTCGAATGGCCACGATCGCTCACGGAAAATACATCTAATTCTAAAATGCAGACAACGAAAAACCCAAACGTCAAACAAGAAATTTATTGTTTACAACTAAATCAAGAAATAAAGGAAATAAAAATGTAAAACCTTATAGATTATAATCCCAAAATAAAAATATAAATGAACACTTTGCTTCTTAAGCAATTACTTTGAATGCCGCCCTGTAGAAGGAATTTTCTTTTTTTACATCATTGATTATTAGTTACCAAATTCTTCTGTTATGATAAATTACAAATGATTTTAGTCACCAAATTTACACGAAACGTTCTTTATATTTCTTTTTCAGGTATAATAAAAAATAGTAACAACTTGCATTCCAACAGAACTGTTTTCATATAGTACAAAAACGAATGTACAGTTGTACAGGGTGTCCTAAAGTCAACAAAAATCATTGAAGGGCTCCCAGAATAACTAAATAAGATAAAATTGACTGCTCACATTAGTTTTTCATGTGGTACAGCTAGAAAATTTGATATTCAAAGATTCTAATTTTTACATACAACTTTTCATGAGATATTATTTTATTGGATCAATTTGACATACAAAAATCCAGAGTTCCATCATACTGATTTACTATAGTTGAAAATACCGAATACTTTCAGAATGAGCTCCTCAAAACTATAGTATATTAGTCATGTTTTAGAATAGTTGGTTATGATGGCACTGTACATTTTATTATATTAAAGAGTCAAAATGCGTCAATAAAAGAATTTCTCAAGAATTAGAGAACACATATTTTTTCCTTATTAGATTTAATTGTAGAAGCGAGATGTAAGACCCACATCTAGGATTTTCAGGGAAACTAGCACACAGAACTTCCGAATCTGGAGCCGTCCCGTGTAACTACTATTCTCCCGTAACTCCTAGGACAGAATGTCACGATAAAATTTTCAGGTTACTTCACCTCGAAGAGAGTATTAGATTTATTGTCGATTGCCGTCAATTGCAGAGTTATTTGGAGTTATGTGAAAAAATTAGAATCTTAGAATGACAAGAATATAAAATTTTCTAATTCTGTTACATGAAAAACTCATATGAGCAGACGCTTATCTCGAAAAAAATCAGAATACAATCAAAAACTGTTTACGATAAGTTACTGTTGGACTTAAAAATGCTACTAAAATCAATTTGTTGCCTATAATTCCTGAAGTTCCTTTGTGGTCCTTCAGCTTTGTACATTTTTGATGAAAAATAGAAGGTAAACATAACATTTTGGATAAATGACAATATTTCATTACATATGTTGTTTTAGAAATCTGTTGTTTCGTTAAATGTTGGGTTACAATTAAAATTAAATATAAATTAAAAAAATATGAACAATATTGTAAATTACATTACCTAAAAATCGAAATGTGCAGTTTCAAAAATATTAAACAAGAAGATATGGAAATTAGAAAGAATGAGAAAGATTGATGTGCAGATTGATATTAGGAAGAGTAAACATAGTAATAAAACCAAGAAAATGAACGACGAAGTTCAAGAAAAATGCTAATTGATAACCCAAATAAAGAACTTGGAAGCAAAAGTTTAAGTTGAGTTATCCAAACAAATTACTCTTAAATTTTAATTTGAAAACACCATCATGTGATAAGCTAATATATTAAAGTGGCCATTTCCAATTTTCAATCTCATTGAGAGTACTTAAATTACTTTTTTTTTGAACAAAATTTATTTATTTTTCACCAGACAAAAGAAGCACTTCGCAAACTTCCGATAGGAAACTGTAAAAGTTTTTCGCATTCGACAGAGGGTTCAAAATTACTTAGATAGGTAGAGTGAGTTTAATTAAATGATTGTTCATTTATTGTCATTCTATAATGTGTGGTCTGGACAAAATTCCAATTCATCATTAAATTTATTTCTAAAAAATAAATATTTTAAGTTAAGGTAATTACTGAAAATCCAGTATCAAACAATGTTTGAACTAGTAATACAAAATAAGGTGGAGTGCTACTATATTGAAATTCATTTGATCTCGTAAATATTGGTCCCTACTTACAATAAAATGGAATGGTCTTGACCACATTAGTAAAAATTACAAAAATAGGGTAGCAAAATTGCAAAAAGCGCCACTTTTAATTCCTAATTAGCAAGTTGGAAGAGAACGTTATACATCTCATTTTAAATATTATCAAAAAGATGTCAGATTAAGTATGCAGTAGTGTACAGTAATATAGAATACAAAATGTAAACGAGTGTTGGCTTGTAGGAATATCATTGGTATTGACAACTGAACTACAAGAAAATCCAAACACTTTGTCAAAGTGTTGAATTTTCCGAATTATCAAGACAATTATGCTGACTGACACGTCAAGTAAATTGAAATTGCAAATAAAGGTGGAATTAATAATACAGCCAGTCGCAATACCACCCGCCTAAATAAATTAAATAAATTTATCTCAAAACTGCACATATTACTTCATATTGGCTTCAACAGTGTGAATAAAAAATAGGCCAAAGTGTATAACAAAGTAACATCCTTGTTTTCCTTCTATTTTGCGCAATAATTGAAGTGGATATTTGTAATTTTCTAAACATTATAATGATAATTGTAATTTTTTTTTGCTGATGTTATTTCTTTGAGAGAGTTTAAAAATAATTTGATAAAAATTGTTTCAAAAGTTACAAACTTATTATTTCTGCTTGTTTTATTTCTCAAGTAAACCAATAAACTATTAATTAAACATCATATTTTTAGTAATTTCAAGAATTAACATAAAATCAATAAATGATTCCAATTCAATTGTTGCGTAATGTATTATCTCTTGAGAGTCAGTTAGAAAGCAGTTGTAATGTAAAGTGAATGAATAAATGACATTCTACTGCAAAATTATCATATATTTTCAAGAGCACTACAAAAATTCACAACTGGGGCCAACATACTACCCATAACAACATCGATATCCTTAATTAGACTTACCCAATAACGCGTCGGAACTTAAATCATTCTGAGAATGTGAATGAGCCAATATCATCTCGACCGCTTCTTCGACTTTAATCCTAAGCGAATCCTCGGAGGCCAACAACAACAGCAGCTGAGCCGGTGACAGTTCCAATAACATACCAGTTATCCTGCCGGCAAAAGTCGGATGCAAATTATAGACCCTCGGGTATAAACGATCTCCTAATTGTTGTTGTTGACTTGACAGATGATCGTTCCTATTAATTCCACCGCTACCGTTCGACGGCTGACTGGAATTGGTACCGCCGGGAGGACCGTTTGAGGCAGCCGCCGAAATGTCGGGCATTGAGGGGGCGTCCGAACTGTGAATCGTATCTGACGGAATGAAAGGCCTGGAAAGTAAGATAAAATAGGTCAGGCATATTAAATATATAGTGCAATCCATGTCAAAGTTCTATTAAAAGTTTTACAGAACTATAAAAGAATACTTATATGTACCCATAATAGACGTATCCTCTAAAAATGCTGTCACAAGTGCAGCGTTGACATTTCTAACAGAAACTCAATATTGAAAATTCAGACATTGCTACTTTTATGATTTTTCTAACTAACCCTCAAATTTCCTTAATGTATATCTACCTGAATTATACATTGCACAATCTTACTAAGGAATAATTATGCTTAAATACCCTCGCATATTCCAACTATACCTGTTTCCAGTATCAAAATGAATTTTGTAAAGCTTTTGTTTCTTTAGATCTTGTTTTAATTTGACACTTTTAAGTTATAAGTTAATGTAACGTTGGATGGCATGTATAGCGTTAATTTATAGTCGGTTGCTGTACAAAATGATAGAGAATTTAGGCTTGGCAGTGTATTTGGGGCTTAGGATTGCTTTGTGATTTCCTTGGCGTGTTGATCAGACAGTTTATTCTGTTTACATGTGGTGCCGAACAGAGGAGAAGATATGATAGCGTGAAATTGTTGCCATGTGTTTCCGGTACACCTGGCAACGCTATCCTTGTGAAAATGATTTTCAAAGATAGATCACAGTCTATATTTACTTCAAGAAACGTTAAATAAGAGACTTTGTAAATGTTTTTACCTTGCTTCAACGCTCATCGTTCTTCTATGATGATCCCTGGACTTGTTGGATCCCCTTGAGGGTAGGTTCCTCCTCAAAACATCTCTGTCCCTCCGCAAACGCTGCAGAACACTGTACTGTGAATACTTGTTGTCGACTTGAGCCGATTCTAAATTTGGTAAGTTCTCGTTGTACAGCACCGCTTCGGCTATGGCAGTGTAAAAACTCCTAGCTACTCCAGTGCCCTCTCCTGGCTCGTCTTTAAAAGTGACTTTCACTTTGTTAACGGCTAGAGGAGGCGAGGTAGTGGTACGACGGTTGTAATTGTTATATTGTGTGTTAAGTTCTTTGAACGTTTGTAAGATCAGTTGGGTTCTGTCTCTTTCGATCTGAAATGAATAAAAATTAAAAGTTTCTGCACAATGCTTGATTTGAAACAGCATACCTTTGATAAAGTTAAATCCCTTTGCTGATTATTTCTCAATTTTTCCATGGCTCTCCTGAATTTGGCTTCTTTGACGGGGAACCCACCAAGTTCGGAAACTATTGAGCCGGGCTCGAGTCCGACATCCTCCATAAATACTCTGCCGAACAAGTCGAGCGACAAACGCCATCTGCCGAGCAGTAAGTCGTGAGATACTGACTGCCCGATTGTGGGTTTAGGAACGTCGTTATTGACCATCGTCGTTACTACGGTCACATTGGCTGAAATTTCTTGATTTTCTAATGTTTCTGGTTGTTGAATATCCATGGACATGATGACGTCATTATCGGTTGACATTTTTTGACTCTAATGACAAAAAACTATGGTTATCTAACAATAATAAAACAATGAAAATACATATTTCTAAGATACACTGTAGTATTTAAACTCGAAAGGAAAAGACATGTCTAGGAGTCCTTTCAGATGATAAAAATGATAATTGGAATAAGAAAATACAAAGAAGGAAAAAACAAAATATTGAACAATGGATTTTTTAAATTTGCAGTTTAGACGCCAGTGTCAATCAAAATCAAATCCTTTTGGTGACACACTTCATGTTCATGTTATGGTAAAGTGTGTCAGGAGTCAAAGCTGCATTGAATATGAGTACTTAATAATATTAAAAATATCCATACAGATTCAATAAAGTATGTACACAAAAAGTAACTAGAATTTAGTTGTTTTAACTACACATGAAAGGCAACTGACAACTTCGACAAAATTATCATGTATCCAAATGTATAAAAGCTCTTTTTCTATATTCCATTTCAAAAAGTTATGCAAAATATCTTATTGCAAATGTATATGGATATATGGAAAAACAATTTAGCAATTTTCAATGAAAAATGTATATTTTTTTATTATTATGCTCAAAATATAAATAGTGGCCCTTGTAGACTTGTAAATATTCTCTTCTACCACTTACAACAAGCATTGTTTATTTTTACTTAGTAACACTTCCATTAAAATATTGTATTAAAACAATTCTATATTCGCCTTAATCGTTTATGATTTGTTATTTATCGGATTTAATTAGCTTGTACTATATACAATGTTGAGCTAGTGTAAAGACAAATAGCTACTTAAACAAATTGCATATATACTATTATTTAGCTCTGTCATAGCGACCAGTGTGAAGACAGCTTCTCACTGGCGGATTGAAGAGCAATAAAATGACAACATATTTTTATTAGTGGGTAAAATTGTTTTTTGAACTTACATTTGAAGAACCAGCTCGAACTATTACGCTCTTGCTTGGACTTCTCGAGGAACTAGTTGAAGGCGTTGAAGCACCTGACGACGTACCCATCAAGGCGTTTCGACTTGTCAATTCTTGCTGGCCATCGGAAGTCAAGAATTGATGAAGCGTATTATTACTAGATGGTATCTGGGAAAAAAACAAAAATAATTTCAATTAACAATACAGAATAGTATGTTACATTTTGAAAATGTGTTCTTATAGGAAAACTTCAATCCTTCGCGATTTAACACTTACCTGTTCCTCTAAATTCACTTCTATAGGTTCGAATTTTCTAGGCGAAACGATGATTTGCGGTCTCGACATGACCGGATTTTCATTGGACATTGGCGACGTGAAAGCGTCATCTCTGAATCTCGACAGATCCTGTGGCCTTTCAGGCATGGCTTCGTCTGAAAGCCAGAACGCAACATATTACAAAAATTATAATGTTGATATTAACCAGTGGTAAATTCCTCGACACAACAAATACCAAAATGCGCGGTTACCATTTACCATCACTGTGCGAGTAGGTAATCGATAAACACTTTTTATCATATTCCAAGTTATTGGTGGCTAGTCACTAGCATTTATCAATGTAATATGTAATACTATTATTCAGAATTTTAGAATTTTTCATTTCCTCATGGCGCTTCCCTTATTCTTATTTTAAAATTGAATGATTATTGTAAGAGGGAAGGTTTATGGGAATGAATGAAATTAAAGCAGAGTCTTTAGAAAACTGAAAAAAATTTATATCTATATTAAAAATAGAAGGGTCAAGGGAAATTAAATACCATACAGGTAGAAAACAATATACTACACAAATTTATGATATACTTGACCGCTTGAAAGGCTTGTCCTATCTTTACAGCAAAGACCAGGGTCTGTACGCTCGTAATAAATGCTAATTGGAAGGTGACGACCTATTTTGTATGCAAATATCACCATTTTTGGGAAAAATTGAATGATACAAAAAAAAGATATTTATGGTTTACTGATAAAAATGCTACTCTAAAAACTTCAGTAATCAAAGTAACTCTGTCCTTAAGACACATAAAAGTAAAAATTCCTGATATTGTGAAGAACAAATAAGAGAAGTAGTATCAAAAAACCGAAACTTGAAACAATAATATTGGAAAGACATAAAGAAAATGAAAAATTCATGTTGCTTTATGTATCTAAATCTTTTAGACACAATATATTCAAAAAACACATGCCTAAAAAAATAAATAGCAGAATGCTGAGTCTTTTTATTCTTCTCGAGGGACGTCATTTCAGAGCACTAAAAAACATTCAAAGGGTAGTAACCGACCACAATTATATATTGTAACCTACTGTGCTACACACTCACAACCTTGTAGTAACTGAAAATGTTATATTAGTTTTAATATAAATAAATTACTTTCCAAAAGTTCCTACTTTTTAAGATAACTGTAAAACTAACCTCCCGAAAAAAGTGTAAACAGACCCAAGTAAAAGGCAGGCAGTCTGCAAACTTTGATTCAATAAACCAATTAAAACAAAATTATAACAGTAAGGAATCTTTGAATTGAGTTGCTTTTGCGTCATATTAGACATTCATTGCCACTGATTCTTATAAGCCATCCCTATCCGAGCTTACTTGTTGCTGGTTCGTAAAAGAACCAAGGTACAATACTAATTACACAGTTACAAGGTATTGTTTTACCAATTTTGTCGGTAGTTATATTTTGTTAGGTCTATGATGGTGCCTAAAATGGCCTCAATACTAAAAAAGCAAAAAAGTCTACTTCAAATGTTGAGTTTAGGACTTGTTAATAACAAAATGTTTTGAAAAAAATATATACTTCGATAAAACCAGCCTAAAACATTCGAGAGTCAATGAGTTAACTAAAGGTACAGGTTTTTAATTACAACTATAAAGGTGGGGGAACGAGTATCTTCGTTGTATGAATCCTGTTGGTAGATCCTATTACAATATAGGTACTGTTACTCTTCTGTTCGTCTTTATTTTCTCCATAAAACAAACGATCGTTAAGAAAACATTAATTCCTCTAATAATGTTGGAACTTTTGTACAGATCACAGTTGAATTCTTTTCTAATCATTTATAGCGTGATGCAGAAAGTTAATGGGAGATAATTTCAAAAGATTACAAAAATCGTGAGTAATGGTACAAAACCTTAAAAATCATTATATAATATTATGAATTATTAATCCTTAATTCGTAATTGAGAAGGACGCACACAACTTTTTCTGTCTCATATACTCACATCACTTTGAAAACTATTTAGTTGGAAAGAAACCGAGAAGGTCGTAGACAATACCTATGAGAATTGGAAATAGATGTAGACTCAAGTAGTAAAAACGCAAGTCGTGAGAGATGCATACCTCTGGTAGTGTTCTCGCTCAGTTCACAACTCCTTTTTTACCTTCAATTACATTTAAGGTTATTCAGGGTCATATAGATCACTTAATTCTTCTGTTTTTGAAACTTCTGTTGGTGGCTGCTGATATCACCATTTCGAATTTAGAATTTTTTTCATTGGTCCCATTAAGAATTTCAAAAACTCATTGCTTATTAGAATAGGTATTACAACCTAGAAAAATCTAATTTTGTTTTCTTAATATAGTGGAAAAACCCTAAGGTTATATATAAACTATTTGCTCCTATTACAATTACATTTAGAAGGTGAGAATCAACCAATTCAAAATTCTACTGATTGTCGAAATGATGAATTTAATCTGATTATTTCATAAGATCATCTGAATCTGTTAAATATTTGTCTGCTCCGTATCTGTCCTCAGCCGAAAACTTTAACCAGCCGCGGTCATCAGAGAGCGAATTTACTTTAGGAAGTAACGTGATGTACAAACAAGGAATAAAATTTATACATGTATCTATAACTTCCTTAATGAAGTAAAAAATCGATCAAAACCCATGCCAAACGTAATCAAATAACGAAAATTATGTCTCTTACCGCTGTTCTCTGATGCAAACAGTCTCTCAAAATGTTGAACGCTTACGCTGGTTTTGACGTCCGATCGATTCGTCACGAAACTAGATCCTTCCCCCAAGCCAGAATCGAAAGTCGTTGAAGATCCGGCTTGTTGGTCAGTTTGTTGTTGCGAATCCCTGTAGTTTAATCCACTGCTGACGCTATCTTCAGGTTCGTAACTTTGAGGATATATCAGCGGATTTGGACCCATAACGTTTAGCGAATTGGAAATGGGTTGATTTGCTTTTGCGGGATTGTTCATCGCGTAATCTGGCGTTCGAGTTGACAAGCTCAATTTAGTTGGTAGCGCTTCCAAAGGATTGCCAGAATTCGTGCCTTAGCGAAGATTGAAACAACAATTGTAACTTAAGAGTTTTTATTCGATTGCTTTATGACTTACCTGATGACGTTAACGTTACTGGTTGCTTGGGTATTCCGAAGAGATCTTCACGCCTGGCATTCGGTTGTAAAAGATGCGGTTGATTGGCCAGCGGTAGCGCTTCAGCCATTGGAGTATCGAATGGATCAGGAGGAGGACATCCTAAGCATAGGGTTGATTCAGACCTCTAAAAATTTATATTAGTCAGCCTATTGAATATTATCCAATTATCAGTTCTATTCTAATAATTTAATTTAAAGTCGTACGTTCTGCGAAAAGTAACTATCAATTAAAAATATTTCTGTACCTGAAAGAATGAATGTTTGCGGCCTTTACCATTACTATTTTGCAACGAAGTGCTCATAGACGACATATTATTTGCTAGATTCGACACTTCTTGATCGTCTAAAGATTCGGTTTCCATTGCAACAGCTATTTCTTCCTCGGCTTCTTCGTTTTCATTTTCGTCCTAAAAACAGAAACATTTACCGTCACAGAACAGCTAAATATGGAAAATGGGAAGCAAAATCCCATGTCATGTAAAGGCGTAGTCAGTAGGAACGAACTCATTTTGCACAATATAACTCACCGGATCATGCCAGTGCGACTGAATCGACAAGCCTTCTCTCCTGTATTCGTTATGATCCATATTGGTACCGTCACCAGATCGCATGAAGTAGATCAATGAATCGAAAACGTACGCTACGTGTTTCAAAGCAGAGACATCGAGAACCGGTAAAGAATCCAAATGCTCGCTATTATGGGCTCTCATTAATGACAAGCAGTAGGATAAGAATTCCCGACGTGCAGCGTGTGTATCGCCACCTAAAAATGTTAAATAAAATCGTTCATTTAACAGAGACATTGAAGAAATTAAATTTAATTATTCATTTGTAATACATTTTTAATTAGAATTATGGGAAAAATTTGTACAGAATGTGGAGCAGATTAACAATATTTTCATGAAGAAAAACACTTAAATTCTTCCACTTATAGTAAAAAGTTGTCTTTAAGATAATATAAATAGCGTCCAAAAAACTATAAATCAGTATTAGCAGTTTTGAATATTTTCCAAAGTATATGATCATACCTCAAAACATAATAAATTGATCAAATGTACAAACCATTTAAATCAAACTAGCAATATTTTATGCAGTCACAAAGATAACAAAAGTAAAATTTCCATCTCTTACAAAATTGGGTAATTTTTGCACTTTTTTATACAAAAAACAGTAAAACAGACCCCGCAGAGCTCCTCTGATTAACAAATTGGGAACTACGTTAATAACAAACACATATGTACGCGTACAGGGTATTTGTTACAATTGTCATTTCGGGAAAAATCTGTACATTTTGTTAGCATTGTCGCTTGCGGCTGATAGTAGAACTTTCACTTGCTCCAGAGACAATACATTTCTTCGTTCTATGCTGATTATCTTGCCTCTTTCACGAAGCAAATAAATATTATTTTAACCGCCTATGAAATATTTTTTAATTTAATATAGTGATATGTATGTTCATTTAAAGTCCATGATTCTGGGCTAATGCCGGGATTTGAAATATGACTAATCCGAAATAACTGTGTAAAAAGCTTAAAACCATTTGGTCAAGTAGGAAATAAGCTGATGATGGCTGAACATATCTTCATAAATTATAGCTAAGAACAATCTTGATCACGTCAGCTATGAAATACAAAAAAACAAATCAAAACCAAATCGGCCAACACTACAGATAAACACCTTAAATTATAACACCCCTCTTTTGCGTATAGGGCGTTACGTAGGTGCCTGCTTTACGTGTGGATGAATTTTTTTGTCCACAATATAAAAAAAATAGAATAATAAAAACATAACACATGTTAAGGAAAGGTAATAACAGTGAGGCTGCACAAGAATGCAACCAAATGGTCAGATTGGGCGTCAGAAGTTTTTGACGGCAAATGGAAATACAATTTCCCCAAAACGGTTGGTACTCTTTTAAAACTAAGGAAGTTGAAGTATTTCAGTCTTTAATGAAAATATTTCTCACTTTCACGATTGTACCAAGCTAACATACTAAAATAAGTTGGAACAGAAAATGAATACACATTATAGTAAAAACTGGTAACTTTCAAAGAAAAGTATGTTTAGACCATAATAGCTTTAATTTTTTTATTTTGGGAAATAATATCACAATTTACATTTATATTTAAAAAAACATTTCAAGGTCTATTTCTGACATCGTTGTCAATAGCATAATAATAAAATGGAAACTTGAATAGGCAGCTCTATTGATTTCTACTAATCATTTGAAAGAGAGGCTGATGTTTTTCTGATACTGTGAAACTTAAATTTACTTTTTCTTGAAACTATGTACTTCTAATTTCACAATAAATGATCATCATAATCCACTACTTGTTAAAAATGACCACTTAAATTGTCTATGACGAAATATTTTTTTAACTATGAATTTTATATAAGAACTATAGAGGTGAAAACGTAAAATCTTACTTTCTCTTTCAGCTCTCGATCTTCCTCCTTCCACATTGGTCATGAACCCGACAATTCTGTTCCCAGAAGCACTGTTCGAACTGCTTCCAACACCGTGGGATCGTTCTCTGGATCGAAGCGCACTGGATGAAGAACCGGCGACTGAAATACCAAATATGTTAATATTCGTTGCCGGTTAAGGTTCCGAGGAAACCGACGCGAGTAAAAATTTTCATTTAACAATACCAATATGTGAACCAAAGTAGATTAAAAAAAAAAACAATATTAACATATGACGTTAGTTAAAACCCGTTCGACTTTCCTCGAAAACAACTAAAACACAATTAATACGAATAATAAGAGTGCAAGCAAAAAAGCACAAATGTCAGATGTAAAAAATTATGTGAGAAGCACATGTCAAGTGTAATAAATTGAAGTATTGTCAAGAAAAAAAGCCATAACACCTAGAGAAGCCAAAGTTGTAGCAGGCATATTTTGGCGCACACCTCCTGCATTGGATCCAGAGTTGATTGGATGACTAGGGCTCGACAAATCCAAAGAGTTCGTCAGAGAAGCGCCAAATTTCAATTGAGCTTCTGTGGCATCCATAACGGTTAATAGCCAATCCCACGTCGGTTTGAGACGAAACTCCAGGAATATCTAGAAAAAGAAATGTAATTATAATGCAAATTTCCCAATACAATAAAACTGCATCAAATTTTTAAAATATATTGTTATTTTTGGCCTTTTTATACTAAACAGTAACAGTAAATGCAAAATTTCCAAATTTTTAACATAAATGAATCAAATTGCAACATTAACATTAACATACTTTACAATTTTTGGCACGGCAAAATTGATAAATAAACTGCCATCTAAGTTTATTGTCATGTTTATAATTACATACGAAACCGAAATTTTAAGCCTCAATGAATGTCACAGGAATTTTAAAAGAAAATAATGGCTAAAATTTATATGCATGATATAAAACCTATATGGTGCCATATTATCAATTAACAAAGTAATAACGAAGACTTCCGGAATTGTAAATTCATGTTTCTAGTAATGTACAATGTATTCATATAAAAACCGAATACAAAGTAAACGAGATTCCGTTCAACTATGAGAGCAGACTGGATTCTGCAACATTAAGGAAATTTATGGGTAGAATCAAAGTACATAAAATACCAGTAGTCTAAGCCTTTATAGAGTTCGAGAAAGTGTTGATAGCATATTACGGGAGGCAGTAATCGTCGCCACGATTAAACGATGTGTTGATAAGCCATACATAGAAAAGTTGGCCAATACTTAGAAGCAAGCAAATCAGAATTTATGAATGTGGCCCAGAATTTTGTACTAAGAGATAAATGGGCGCAATATCACGCAAACTATTCATGGCGGTAATAGAAATTTTCTTTCGGAAGTTAAACTTAAAGCAGAAATGACTTAATATAGACTGGAGTTACCACAACCACCTTAGATTAGTAAGTAAGGGAGGGTGTAGAATCCATTCAACTTTTAGGTTTTACAGAACCCCTTCAGTTGCGCGCGAGATGTGTGGACGGGCGGTATTATTTTGAGATCCGCTGCCTGTTTTATGATCAATTAATAACATCTCCACGAAATTTTAAGACCTACCAATAACATCATCACCACAAACTGACTAAAGATGATGAATGTCAGCATGAGTCAATTTTTTAGCAGTTAAAAACTAGATACCAGCACGCTGTTTTACTGACATTGACATAACACTAAAACACGTTTCCATACTTGTGCTACTCAAAATACTCTGGACGCGCCCTTCTGTAGCATTTTGTTTGCTTACTACAAACATCTGTACATTACTTTTCAGCTTAACCTCGTATATTCTCACGGCAATTAATACATGTAACAGGTTCGCTACTATCGAAGAAAAACAATAATCAAAAAATATTTAGCAAACATACCCAATTTATAGATGACATCCAGGCTAAAATCCGTGAAAGGGCAGTGGGCAGGACATTTTGAAGACTATAGAAAAATACGTGATACAGAAATCACTAAATGGTACCCTATCGTTGGTAAAAAATCAAGGAAATGCCCTAATATACATAATGGGACTATGTGATCAGGAAAATAGCAGGTATATCCTAGTCCGAAAATCTGACATCAGTAGAGCATTACAGTATTTAAAATAAATCCTCAAAAATTTCATGATTTAAATATTTAAACTTACCTGTACATTATAAATGTCATCTTGTGTGACCTCCATATTGGCAGAGACTGAAGATGATAGATTCTGATTAATATCTGGCATTATGTTCAAAAGATCGGCAATTTGCCTTATAACGATTCCTGCAAAATAAAAACAATTTCTAAATCTATAAAATCTGATAATATACCAATATTGTTGAAATAACTAAATATTTAATTAATTGAACTGTTCTTTTACATCATGTTTCCCATTGCTATTTAATATACATTGTGTTACTCCAAACCCTAGCTTAGACTTACTATCAACAAACAGTAAAAAACCAATAGAAAAATGTTTGTTCATACCAAAAGCTCTGGCCAAGCAGCTGGCGGTGGTGGCCATCGTGATCGGTTCAGAACTTGCTGCAACAGCTGCGTTTCCAGTTGTAGATCTTCTCAAAGAGCTCGGATCGATAAATACGAGATTCGATCCGTTAGGTAAACGCACGCCTTGAGACCGACCCGCTTCTCTGGATCTTATTGCCCATTGCATGTTTTGCGGTACAAGATTACTACGTTGACCGTGTCCGGTGGAGTTACTATAATGAAAATTTAAAAAATCAATTAGATATACAATAGTTCGGATAGTTTAATGGTAATGTAACGTCATTTTGTTTATCATTTATACATATTACATCTATCTCACCTTCGCCTTTCAAGCTGTTCATCCGTTAAGTTGTAATCCTCAGTATCTTGCTCGTCTGTTTCTCCAGCTTCACTTTCTTCTTCTTCTTGCTGGCTTGATTCCCCGCTTTCGTCTTCTGGGAACAAAAGCATGCCACCTAAAAAGTAAATTTCAAAATGAAAAGTTAAGATATACATGAATAACTTTTCTTCCAAATTTTAATGATTCTCCATAGTTTTTGAGCTGATTTCTTTAATTTTAGCAAGCTACATTTCTTTAAAAATAATTTAAAAATGGACAATTTTTATTTTTAAAATCTAATGTCGTCATTTAACCTTCCACAAAATTGTTTAGGAGCAAGACAAAAAATTCAATAATTGTAGTGGATGCTTGTTATACCATAACACTCGAAAATATCAAGAAAACAATCAGGATTTTTTTTCTTTCTCACACTGACCTTGCCACTAACAACATATGCACATACCTGTATCTGAGCCGGCTGTCGCTCCCGTCTGAACCGATCTTTGAGCCGATGCGGCGTCTTGATTACTATGATTATCGTCGCTATCAGATTCTGTTTCCGCCAAGAGATCCAATTCGGGATCGCTCTCTTCACCTTGCAGCCGATTTTCCTGTTGATCAGAAGGTGCTTCTTGAGGTTCACTTTCGGTCATCGATGCTTGGCGAACGGCAATCGGTAATTCACGATCAACGGTGGTATCGTCGTGCTCGGATGCATTGTCATCATCATTATCTATGGCCATACCTTGAAAGACAATTACCATAAACATCAGTCAACAGCCGAAGTATATTTGCACACTGCCAGCAATACTTACTTTCTTGGTCGTTGATCGTGTTCAGTAACTCCCGAGCTCGGACGGCTCTTCTAACGGCTTCTGCAAAATATGGGAAATTGTCTGAAGTAGACTGACCGCTGGATCTACTACCTTCGTTGTTTGAGGAGGGCGCAAGAGGATCGACTAGAAACAGTTCTTCAGATCCCTATAAAAGAAACGCAACTTGTAACACTAAAAAATTATTCGTCGATTAGGCGTTTTCAACTTTGGATATATGTAGTTTTTTAACAATAGCGCGGTGTTAAAAATGAAACACATAACAGGGATAAACAGTTCCAGTGACTAAATCGAGTAAACCATAACAGATGACTAGCAGCTGAGCCATGTAAGATTTGGAATTTGAATCCGCCATAAAAAAATTCAAATTACTACCACGGTTGGTCTTTCAAAGCCTCAATAATCCCTGGATGATTAGCGTAAGAATTATCCTTAACGTTCATCCACAAAAAATAGTCCGAAAAGATGAAATCACGCTCGCAGCAGCCGTATTCTGTAAGTCGATATAATTGTAACGTTACGATAGAACGCAAAATTATTTAATGTTTTGTGACTCGTTCGAATCGTTCTTTGCGTTATAATGATATATGGTTTGTTGGGTAAAGACCACCTTCAGTAATTCCAAGGGTTTGAAAATTTCTCCGCGTATCAGCGATCTCGACAATTGGCTTTATTAATACTCGATTGGTGGGGAATTACTCAAACCGTTGAAATCATTGGCAACTGGTCTCTAAGAACAAACTTAATACGTTGCGTTCCGTTTCGACAATAACGAATTACGGCTGTAGGCGGGCAATTGACATCAGCATTTCGACTGATTATTCGATTTTCAGAAACAGTGGATAAGTTGGCTGTGTAGCAAATGATCCCTTCTTGTTTAAACCAAATTTCATCAAGGGACTCCTTCAAATTCTAAACGTTAGATGGCCCACTTTTTATTAAATATTAATACTCCAGATAATGACATAATGTCACATCATAATCGAATGACCCATTTTCACTTTGTAATAATGCCTAAATTTACAAATATTCCCCTCATAGTTTTGATTATACAATCTCTTGGATATTGATTCTGTAATAATATTTCAATAGTGTTTTTATATTTCAGTACATGGAAAAAGTTTTTTTATATCATACAAACACTTTACGAGACCGTTCTTTAAGTTCAAGGAAGGTACAATTTGAAAATATCTGTTAGTGTTCATAATTACAGACAATCAAATTCACAATGAAAATGGAAAATTTATATAAACAAAGTTACCTATTTGTTGTCCTTATAGATAGATCAAATAACTCCACAAATTTATCGAAAATTGAATATATGTAAACTGCTTACATGAGTATATCTTCACTCACTAAAGTATTTAACAAATATGTAAAAAATATTAATAAATAACTATTAAAAAATGAATATCAAAGTCGTTTTTAACACAAAATTAAAACCGAGCGGATGTCATTTATTTACATTTATACCATATCATTAATACCAATCAATCATAAAACCAAATACCTAAGATCAGTTTATTTCTTTATGAAATAAAGTTTAAACAATAATACATACGATATTTTCATCCATATAAAAACGTATCCCATGAATTGTGTTCAAAGTGTACCTTGTGTTTGTGGTCAAGCATATACTGGTGGGGCTTCGAGACCTCTAGAAGTTAGGAAAAAAAGGACACCAGTACAATATACAACTTAGCCAAACACATTGTGCAGCGCTGTCAGTCATGGTGAAGAATGCGACAATACTTCATAAAAAAAAAACGTGGAATTTTAAATAATATAGCTCTATGATGATTAGTACTGTTTAAATCGGAGCTCCTCCAAAAAAGCTGGACTAAAATTGGAATCACCGGAGGAGTATAAATGCGGGGTATTCAGTGTAAAGTGACCGCAATGCTGTCACTGTCAAACCTATTTGATAAACACAACAACAACAACAAAACGAGTGCTAATCTGCAAACACAAAAATGATATGAGTACTTAACACCTCTATGCTTGGATTTGAAACGTCTCTATAAGTATACACAATGCAATTAATTGTATACAGGACTACCAGCAGAACATCTTTAAGGCAGATTTTCTGCAAATGACTACCAATAAACTTGCCAATTACTGGAAATCCTAATGAATATTCAAAATAATTAAAAATGTAACCATCAAAAAACTAATACCTAAGTAGTTGAAAATATATTTCCCTCTCATTAAGTGGACTACAAAGATGTAAGAAATTTTATAAATGTATATCTATTTCTTAGTGACGAACTGACACTACATATTAAAGGATAAATAACTAACTGAGTTATATCAAGAAATAAATACATTGTACTTACGTTTAAGATATCATTTGGTGATGTTGCAAATGAAAATGGCGCAGTCGGTCTAGCAACTCCCAATCTGACAGGGGCGATAAGAGAATCTGCAGTTTCACACAGCTCTTCCACCGATATCTTCGATAAAGCTTGAAATACCCTCCTGCATTTACTTAATGGTAAATGTTGACTGGTAAACAATCTGTTCTTCTTCACAGGTGTTGGTGCCGTTTCGATACTGAAGATCACGAATATCCTCACTACCGATCGGACGAATCTTCTTGTGACCATCGTGGCGTATTCAGCAAGCTTTGGATCGGGTTTCTTCATTTCTCTGATGATAGTGTCTAAGAGAATATCCAGAGCGATTTGGCATTTGGTGAAAAAGCAATGCGTGAATTTATCCAAAAGGTTCGTCCCAGTTTGACCAATCACGTACGGCTGATCGTGATAACGACGATGTTCGTTGGTTTCCTTGGTGCCGGACATTATCATGCTTTTGACGGCTTTCCAATCACCGAGGAGGCATTCGAGTGCACGGCGACTGAAGCGAGGTGGTTCCAGGTCGTGTTCGGGCATGTCTGACTCAACTAGAGATACAAACGTAGCAATATATATATATTTTTTTTTTTGGTGATAACAAAAAATGCTTACTGTCTGATGATGGAGTTTTGTTCCGTATCTTTGGTCGCGCGTTTTTGAACTGTCGTTGCTCTTGACTTTGCCTTCCAACTGTCTGAACTAGGAACAACAGAATACTTTCACCCCTGAAAAGAATTTAAAAAATGAAGTTTCAATTTTATTTGCACACGTTGCATACTTCAATGAAAGGAATATCAAAATAAGTATAAAACTTCTAAAAAAAACTAGTCCACAGTAGTAACATATTAAAAAAGCAGTAAATAAATATACATACAATGATAACAGTGTACGAATAACAGAGATAATTGAATTACGAATTTTTTTCATAATCTAAGGACAGAAACGCAAACGACACATTTAACGAATTAAAATATTTTGACCGAAATCTACAAACTGAAGATTAAAAAATATAAAATGTAAAAAGGGAGATCTCGCAGATTCAAAGAAAATAGCCACAAGAACCCCCAGGTTCTTTGATGATCCCACCATCCAGAAACAATTTATTGTGTTAGGTTCAAACTTTTGTAAAATCTAGAATTGCAAGCATCATACAAAAAATGTTTTAGGAACAAATATATATGCAGTCAAGTATTTATTGTTTGTCAATCTATATAATATAAAAAAAAACAATGTAAAACTCTGAAAGTCATCTAAGCCGTAATATAATAATTGACAAGACTAGATTACTATATGTTTTTCTACTGAATAATTAATTAAAAGATCAATCAATAACATTAGCTTAGAAATTAAAAAATGTTAAGATGATCTAAGAATATATGATAACCCAAAGATTGAAAAATCGAAGATATAATTTTAATTTCAGCAAAGGCTGAATGAATAAAACAAAAAAGCAAATAAACTCTAACAAAATAACTAGTGCGATGAAATAAAAAATGAATAGATATAGAGAGTGTTAAATAAAAACCCCAACCCCAATTAGATTTGAAAGAGTAAGAACTACAGCTTACTTGGTAACATTGCACCTAAGAAGAGTTTATTTTACCATGTTGTAAATTGCACGCACCTTTATAGATATGTAAATTAATTTAACTTGTTTTGTTCTTCCTTTTTCATCAAATATAATATGCTCTAACAAGTGTTAATTTTTAATTATGAGATATCAGATACCAGATCCAAATTTGACGAAAATGTTTTAGTCAATAACCTTCACAAGTATATTTGCAATTGGTTATGTAGCTAATTATTTTGCCTGTACCTTAGTTTTCTCACCCGAGATTCCCCTGCATCAGATAAGTTTTTGAAATTGTAAATGAAGAACACAGTATATTAAGTCAAATTCTTCATCCGAGATATTTTGAGAGAAAGTGATGTCTACAATGCAATCAACCAGTGTTTCTCTATCATATTGTAGATATCTTTCACTCAGAATACCCGTGAGGAATTATTTCTGTACTGACAACTAGAGTAATCCAGACCTTACTATAGTTTGTTTCCCATTTACAAATTTCAAATACTTGTATTTCAAAATACTGAGGAGATAAAATATCCTCCTCAACAATCTGTACGAAATTACTTATATATGTAGTTGTTTTTAATTTGTTAGATATATAATAAGTTACTAAATCGAATTATTTCCACTACAGACGGAGGTCCATTTAATTGATTTTAAAAATAGCTGCATCCACCGGTCTCAATTACTTTATTTACGTCATAATCACCGCAGTAAATTGTTGAATTGCACAAAATGACTAGAAATGATTGCTAATTGTATGTAATGATAACTATACCCATTAGCTGAATCTACAAGTTATATTACTTACCGTGAATTTGGTAATGTGACTAAATCCGTCTTCTCCACCAATCGTTTCAAGAGTTCATATCTAGCCACTTGATTTCCCATAATTAAAGCTTTGCATTTACATTTCTCCCAGCAATCGCAATACGCAGTTGGCGATGTTTTCTTCAATTTACAATCGTGTCCTTTGTGACACACTTTAGCGCATTCTGTACAACAGCAAAGTGTTCCTACTCAAATAAAAATGCATCAGTCACATTTTTAAAGTTCGGAAGACAAAAGAATTCGTTTAATACCTGTGAGTCCGCATGTTCTGCATTCGAATATGTCTTGATTGATGTGCTCTGCACCTGTCCACGTGAAGCTGCAGGTGTCGTTGCAACACAAAACATGAAGAGGTGAATGGTCTGGATTCGAACCTTTAGGGAATATCATTTCTTCTCGTTCTTGAGGGGTACCCAATTCGATGATCTTTTCGAACAAATCCGATGCCGCTATGTAACTTCTTGAAGAAACGGCCAACATGAAAGGTGTTTGACCCTGACCATCCCTAAAAAATCAATTCAAATACTGTAATGATGCCGTTATATACAAAACAACTATAGACAGTTGCTGCAAACTGAGAGCAACGGCACATTTTGAAGCAAAGCGTAGGTGATAATGTGAAATAGAGTTTCAAGTGGAAGAAACGCATTCTGTAGTGAGGCCGGCACACATTTCATGTGTTATGTGTTGAACAGAAATAAGGTTGAACAAGGTTGCAATTGAACTTAGTTGGGAAAAGCTACCATGACTATATTGGGGCAAAATTGAAAGATAAAAAAAAATGGTGGTGCACCGGTTTGACTGCATTTTTTTCCTGCAGGTGTTGACCTGTGTCTACTGGCTTCAATATGCAACATTCCGACAACATGGCTGTTAGGTCTTGGCGTGGATATGTCCTGTGCGGCGTGTGTACATCAAAAACTAAATATCAAAATTATACTAAATTATACTTACTTGGCACAAAGTAGTTCAATAAGATGTGGCTCCAAAGCAGATGAATAGTACAAAAGCGAGTGTAGAATTTCTAAAGCGTTAGTTCTCCTTTCTGCCGGATCTAAAATGGCGTTGTTGGACGCTGTAGTATTACCACCCTTATTTGCAGCGCTACTACCGAGAGACATGAGACTATCTTCGTCGCCTGAGGCAACATCGAAATTTTCCGGAGGCCATGTGTGCGTAGGGATGGGTTCTTCTTGTACGTATGACGGTTGTTCTGTAAGGTTTAGTCTTTAGTTTACTATTTACTTCACAAAAGTAAAAGCAAAACTTATCCTAATCGAAAGATAAAACCCTAAAAAGGAGCTAGTCTGATGTGTTTCACTTGAATTTGGTGGTGGAAGGGGGTATGAACTATAAAGTAAATAAACCAAATTTAACAGTGGACCTTACGCTTTTTATTGTTGATGGAAAGAAATCTAACCTTTAAATTAGCATGTTTTAAATCATCTAAAATCAGAGATTTTATATTTGAAATGATTTTAAATATGAGTAACTAAATAGTGGAGTTTAATTAAAGTTTTATTTTGTTTTGAATCGAGCTTCAATTCAAATGTGTCGTGTATATTTAGTAGATTTATCACACGAAATTCTAAAAGTCAGATGATAACTCAAAGATCTTTTGCTATTATATGCACTCCTAGGCGCTCCACAAATAAATGCTCTGAGAAGATAACATTACAGGATGTAGTAAAAATACATAGAATATCTTATATTAACGAA
The DNA here is from genome assembly GCA_034190945.1 of Octodonta nipae. NCBI lineage: Eukaryota > Metazoa > Arthropoda > Insecta > Coleoptera > Chrysomelidae > Octodonta > Octodonta nipae. The sequence continues at coordinate 33,759,280 of CM067218.1, read as the reverse complement.
ACCTGTGACACCGTTTGCTGACTGCGTGAACCTTAAACATTTAATTATACTCCAGTCAAAAAAGAATTATCTTAGTGCATAAATTTTAATAGCAAACTGCTGCATAACCAAAGTAATAGGTCATAATTCGTAAAAATTAATTATTTAAACATTAAAAACCCCGAAAAATATTGATTGTATTTTTTTTTTTTTGCTTATATTATGAAAAGTAATGAACGAATAGTAGTAATACTCTTATGGAAAAGACGTAGAATATAAATTCAAAATTATTGTTGTGTGCATCTGACAATAGAGGCAACTGTTGAACAGTGCCCCAAACTCGTTCCTCTCTTTAAGACAACCGAGTACGAATTCATGGTCATTACTCTTACTGGCACATTCTCCTTTGCATGAAACAAAGTCTTTCCCAGTGAGATACCTCTGCCTACATTCCCGTCGTGAAGTTCGGGATCAAACATCATTACTGGTCCAGCTCTAGCTTTCCCAACTAGGTAAGCATCTATAATAATTTCAGCTCTTTTCCAAACATGGACGTACTCTGCTAAGATGGCTCGAAGCATTGGCATCTTTCCCATGAAGCACCACTTCTTCATTATTCACTGGCAGAACTCCATATTTAAAGTTTAACTTGAATACCTTGGAGCTCATGACATCCATTCCGATGATGACTTCGTCTCCGACGTCCGCCACTAACGCCCGATGTTGGAAAATTGTATTTCCCAAGACCATTTCAACCTCTATTTTACAATGGACCTTAGCTGCTTCTCCTGTCGCTGTTCGCAGTTGCTATTTTGATAGTTCTATGTTTTATAATCGTCGGGTCAAAATAAAATAAATCGTTTTCGTCGCACCCGTATCCAGCAGCATTGTACATTGCTTCTTGTTAATAAGGTCACCTACAAATACACTGTTGATGCGGTGTCGCGTCGTAGCGAAGCTACATGTACGTTGTTGATAGTTGGGGCTTGTTGCGGTGTAAGGCGACCTCGCGGTGCAAAGAACCTCGCACCTTAATTTAAAATGATTTTTTTAATTTTCTTTAGTTTCGCCAACGAGGAAGTCGGTACTATGGACGGTATTTTCGCAGCCTCTAATTCCAGAGCTCGAGCCAAGGTCAATGTTGTCTGCCTTTCCATAACATTTTCCAGTGTGGCTGGATAGGCAAAGGGGCAATATCAGCTTCAAATTCTTGTAGTAATTCATTTCGGATTACCGATACTTTCGGATAGTTTCAGTTATGGATATTAGATTTTTTGGAATTGAATATATGAACCGACTAACCACCACACATAACCCGTTATTGTAAATGGTAACTCGTCATCGTCCACTTCGGTAAGAGATTGTCAATCGGTTATTTTTCGAGTTCGAAAAGCTTTATAAAGTGCATTTCTCATTGTGATACAAATCCGTCCTTATCCGAAACTATTCGTAACTTTTATGTCAGATTCGGTTACAGTTTCGGATAGATTCTTATTTCGGATATCTAAAAGTTTCGGTTACGGTTACGGCGTTTCATTATAGACACTTCTGCTTTAGCTCTTCGACCATTTTCTGCTTCAGCTCTTATACTCGAGGTTCATTTTGGACTATTTTCTCTTCCGAGCATTTATGAATTTTTCTGTACTATGTTTTTCAAATTTTCATCTAAGGATTTAGAATTTTCCAGTAATTGGGCGTCTAAAGATTCTTTTAAGGTTTAATCCTCCAGTAATTTGTCCTATAGAGTTTGTGAATTTTCTTGTAATTTATATAGCTTATATTCTTACTTAGAATTTTATACTACTTTATTTTCCAACGACTCTTTCAAATTGGCCCAAACTTACTGCTTTAAACATTGTTAGTCTTTTTATTTTCTACTTCCAAAGTTTCACAAATACCCCAAACACCTGACACCACTGTAATGTTTTTATTTACTCTTCGGGTTCTTGGATTTATTTAAAAACAAAGTCGAACTCCACTATAATTTATTTCCACTACTTTTATTTATATCCATACAACTATTTACAATTTATCTTGAAGTCGATGAATTTCCATTAGCGCCAACCGCCGGCCTCGGGTCGACAGACCAAACATTTCGGGTTCCACGAAATATCGAATGACTTTCCGTCACATTATACTCATGGAATAATTACTAATTTGTTACAAGTAAAAAATGGTGAATTACAATTAGCGATACTAAACGACATACCTGAGTTTGAAGGCGCATGCGGACCAGACGCTAAATCGTTACGTTGTACAGGTGATGATTCGGCTGCATGAACGCTTTGCACTGCTCTGCGCATCATATCACGCAGCGATACTGAACGCGAATTAACAGCATTGGCAATCATATTAATACAGTCCAAGCCGGATGCAGCAGCAGCGGCACCGCCTGATGCCGACCCAGTACTTTGAGTTGTATTTGTCGTCGTTGTGGTGGCGGCGTTACTACCTGAAGGTTGCTCTGAAATAGTTTAAGACATTTATTTTGACAAATAATGACAAAAACGGTCAAGTAGATAAATTACTAAGTTATTTTTTGATCAGACTTAAGAAAATAATATACAGAATATAGTTGAGCCGTATTTTAATCCATTAATGATTTGTTTTGTTCTTCTGGTATTTACTCCAAATCTTCATATATAACAAACATTTTAAATGTACAAAACTTAAAGCGATTATTTTTACAGCATGCAGAACTAGTAAAGTTACAATAAAAGTTGTCAAATAAAGCAATTATTAACAATTATATGTTTCAAAAATTTTGAATTGTATTAATATTCGATATTAATAATAATATTGTACTGTCGTTAAAGACCCTTCCATTAACAACGATAGATGCAGGTACGGTTGCCAAACATCTGAATCTATCCAGCATGTCACAGGAGGTTGTAAAGCGTTTGCTGCAACTGAATACAAAGAACGACACGATGCTGTGGCAAAAATACTTCACCAAGAACTAGCACTGAAACATGAATTATCACAGTCGGTAAGATTACCATACTATAAATATAATCCAGAATCTGTTTTAGAAAATAACAACTACAAGCTGTACTGGGAACGCACGATACTGACCGATCGGTCTGTTGCTCACAATAGACCAGATATAGTTTTGGTAGATAAAGTCTCTCGAAAAACAACTTTAATTGACATAGCAATTGGATTAATTCCCAACAACAATAATATAAATATGAAGCAGGCTGAGAAAATAACCAAATATAGAGATTTGGAATTTCAAATAAAGACTCAGTGGAACACGAACAACACACGAACTGTACCAATTGTAATGTCAACAACAGGACTGGTCCCAAAACAACTATTAAACAACTTAAAATACCTCGGTCTGGACGAACATCTTTACAAACAAATGCAAAAAGCCGTCTTGTTAGGGACAGCCCGGACGGTCAGGAAATTCATGTGAAACTGCCGCCACGTCTCCAACGACGGGCCTGAAAACCTATCAAGGGCTCCCACAGAGCTAAACCCTTTTGATATCTAGGATATCTGGGGTTTAGTGAATTTTCCCCTAAAGGCACTCATTGTGTGCCTTAGAGGGAGTGTGATTCCATACATTGTATGGTCAAGTCGGGGATATTGTATTGTTCTTTTTACATAGTCTGATTTTAGTTTAGTAATTAAACACTTCAAATCAAAAGTTTGTTTCGTGTTGTTTTTAAACTCTTGTATTTAAAAACAAGAAACTGTAACTACTGGCACGGCGTATGTTTACTTTTTTGGATTAATGCACGGTTTTTGAGTATAGTCGATTGATATTAAGTAATTCATACAGCAGTGCATGCTATTTTTTATTTGTGGGTATTTTGTGTAATATAAATTGAACACGATTATAAAATGAATTAGTGGACATAGTTTTAATGTAACCACAGCATGTCGTTTGTACGCGAAAAGAATTTTTTCCAAATCATCCGACTGACTCCGCGAATGTTTGTGTTGCACGACTTCGTAACACAGTATTTAAAGGACAAAGAGATGGTGGAGATCGATCAGTAAATTTTGGAAATCTTACAAAAGAGTATACCTAATACAAATGAAAATTTCACCGAATTTATTTTGACCTAACGACGCTACGTTACAAATAAATTGATTAAGTAATGCCGTGAAAAAAAATTCAACACAGATTTCAGTAAATGTTTGTTCTGTTGTAGTAAATAGTCTTACTTTACCAAACCGATCGACAGGAGGAAATTCTACCAGGTTTACCAAAAGATGTTCCTTCCTAAAAAAAACTTCCTAATACCTAATAGAAGGATAGGGCGGAATGAATCCATTTCTTGACCTGTATGTTCCCTGGATCTTAACGCGCTCCAATTTTTTTATATGGGGCTATACAAAACAGTTAGTTAATAACAATGGCAAAGTAAACACAGTGGAAAAACTACAATAGCGCACTGTAAATGCGTGTAGTGTGTTTTATTTTTGGCGTGGATAGTAACTAATTAACACAACAAATGGTAACAAATTTGAACCATTTTTGTAGAAGAGGGTGTACTTTACCAGTGAGTTCATACAATTTAAATTTTTTATTGCTATTTGAAGCGTATAATCTACTATTATGCATAACTCTCTTAATCTGCAACTTTTTTATAAACGAATCTTGGTAAATCAACGTTTCTTTGCGAGTTCAATAAATTGTTAAAATATAATATTCAACTTTGAAAACACCTTGTATATGCTAAAACAGATTATTGGTTTGTGAGATTTCAAGCACAAACTAGTCAAAACCAAACAGGCATAACTCATTCAATATTTCAATGTAATTTATAAACTTTTACCTATAGATATATTAACAGTATAGTATAAAGGATTAATTATTTTGTAAATTAGTTCTTCCTACCAGATTCCACCTATTAATTAATAATTATTGTTACTGTACCTGCATTGAATTAATTCATATTTTAAAAGGTATTATTTGTATTGAAACAGAAGCATTTAATTTACAAACTGTTTTGATTAGATTTGTTAAGATCAATACAGAAAGGCAAAAAATAAAGTACTACGATTAATTACTATTTTTCAGTACTACTATAAGATTTCTACAGTGTTATTTAGAATAAATAATAAATACATTATGAATAATTTTAAAATATGAGATCATGATGTTTCTGACATAAAAGAAAAAAATTTTTACAGTAAATACAAAAAACGCGTCTATTCTATGTTCTTTTTGCATATCAAGAAAATAATTGTTATCTTGCAATTTCCAAAATATTTGTATGTTTTCTTATTCATGGAATATATAAATTCAATCCATGTAGCGCGACCGCAAAAGCCGATGGATAAAGGTACAGTGTTGTGATGTTTCCTTTAAATATTTAATAAATTTTACTATAAATGATCGTTTATTATGAACGCTCGATATTTAAAATTTTCATTGCACAATTTGTTGGCACATTCGAATAATTTACAAATGTAAAGAACCAAAAAACAATCATTGCCAAATTTTAGGGATAGTTGTTATGATAGACATCCGGTTTTCCAACATTTATGCTTCAAATAAGTATTAAAGCATTGCGATATCTTCCTAAATTATGTAAAACAACAAATACCCGACAAATCATTCTCAGCGAAACGGTTCACATGAAATCTCACATATCTTAGGAGTCAAAGAATTGTTGGATTTGTTGTCTCGTTCGATAAACTACCGATCAATATTCTGTTTTACAACTCTCATTATTTTTTTTATATCGCTTACCATTATCGGAACTCTTGTTTGAATTTGGAGTACACATGCTGACGACTGCGTGAAAAATATTCCTATTGCCGTCACAGCGTTCTGACAAAAATGACGGCGTAACGTTTCCCAACGATTCTGAAATTAAAAAGAAATTCAAATATCCTGAAAATATTTACATCCACATTCTACAACAAATGAAAAACTTCAGAAAGACTAATCAATAAAGTCACTGATACTTTGCATCTCATCTAAGAGGCAATTTTCATCATTTAAAAGAAAATCTCACATAAAACTAAGTAAGCAAATATATTTTCTTACTCATTTCGCTGTCCAACTGTGCCAAAACCTGTTTGACACCTTCAACATCGCATCGCAATATCTTCGGTATAAGAAGCTGTTGCTCGAGAGCAAACATCACGATCGCCACTTGATTTTTGACGTTGTGACCGCTGGTGCCTGTCAGTGGTAACGTGCTGATAGCCAAACATTTAACGGGTGGTAAATCCAATGGTTGAGGATCCCGGATTGCTTCTTCACAATTTTTAGCTAGAGGGTAAATTGTATTGTTTCCGTCTCGAAGGATCAGGATGGATTCTAAACTCTATAAAAGAAACCACATCAACTTGAGTCGTTTGATAAATAACAGACATACCTCTCCGGCACAAGTGAGATTGATAGAAGACTGATGTAAACCCATAAACGCTGTTGTGTCACTAGGAAACTGATTGTCTTGCTCGACTCGACCGCTATTGATGTTGTAAATGACATAACTCAGTTTCGAACCGTTCCTGACTATAGCGTGAATTCCTTGACCGTCGACAGCAATTGATAAAATCTGACCAGCATTTTCCGATATCTGAATCCTCTTTGGTGTCCTTTGATAACAATCCGGTACTCTTGAATTCGATGAAGACTTAATTACCTGTAGAACAAGTAAATTGCAGTTGGCGCAGTTGAGTTAGGCTTCAAGGATTATGAAAACATTTATTTCTACTTTTTGAGCGAGATTGAATTCTTTTTGGTAAAATAAAAGTAGAAAACACAACAATCCGCCATAATAGGCTGAACATAAACGCGTATCACATCACGTGTATGTAAAGACCAAATTCGTTGAGGTTGAATTCTGGGTTAATCAAACATTTGTGTTTTCAACGATCCATCAGTAGTATAATTTTGTATTATCAAAACAAATCTAAGAAAAAGTTAGTTGAAAAACAAATAATTTAAATAACTTTGGTAGGGACAATTTGTGGAAAATGACCGAAAGACCTTTTCGTGGAAAAACGTTCTCGCGGGATTTATTGAGAGAAAGCAATCTATAGACCTGTTTTCTCTTAAACCTGCGAGAGTTTCTATGAGAAGACAACTAAGAACTCCGGGCAATTTCCAGAAATCGTTGTTAGAAAACCCAAATTAACAATCAAAATTGAGATTTGATCTGTTGATCCTGAAAGAGTTTCTTGCGTCGAACAAAAATGTATGTTCAACACAATTCCGAAAAATCGAAACTGCCTTGGAAGTACAATAATAATCGTAAAAATATATTTTTTCCAAAACCTGTAAAATATGCTCTTTAAATGTACTTAAGGTAGTTTTGCAGGTTATGTTACTGAAATGTTTCGTTAAAAACACTATGAAGTAATTAAGAAAAATTACGGATATTTCACATATTTTCTTAGGGAATAAACATTTACAAATACCCTAAATAAGAATTGAATTTATTACTAAATTTAGACTTCAAATGAAAGTATTGTAAACATGTTAAAGTGATCTTCACAAAAATTAATTGGAGAATTGCGACATTTATTATTTATTTCGCATTGTTTTCTTGAGAGGACAAAAACAAATTTCTTATTAAGTGTTTTTTGTGTAATTACGCTGAGGGACCACATACACCACTTACGTACGTATAAAATAACTAAATTATTGTCACCCAGATGTCATGATGCTGGCGAACAGTTTTGGCGTTAATTTTAAGCTTACAATGATCTTTTCTATACTAAATTTTATTTTCAGCAAATTTTTATTTTTGAAATAATGGGTAGTACAGAATTTAATAATAGTTATAAATAAATGCTAACCTGTAACTCGTCTTTTCTCATTAACCTGCAATCTTGAAGGATATCATCGACGTCTTTGGCATCTCTCTCTCGTCCATGTGCAGATGGAAATCGAACTGCAGCGTAATGCCGTCTACTTTCAATACACGGCCTGTGGGTACGCTGCGCACGTCTTCGACAAAGATAACGTCTCTCAGTGGCCACTTTTCTTCGTCCTTTTTCTGTTCGCTAGACGGATCCAATGGCGTCATTACTAGTCTCTTTTGGCGTTCTAAAATAAGATCAATATAAACGTAGTACATATATACAACAGTTTTTCTTCTTGCACTTACTATGACTGTTTGAAATACTGCCTGTATCACTGCAAGTACTTGAAGCCGGTGAGGGTGGTGGAGGCATATCTAATCTATCAGCATTCTCTTTGTTTGACGAACTTTTTGTTGTTAAATTAGCTGCAAATTAAGGTCACTCGATAGAAAACAAGTATTTAAATAATAAATTTCCAAGTAAAATATTTTTTTCAATTACAACAAATTATGTAGTTTCTTTCCTCTTCCGTCGCCTAAAATATTATGGACTGCGAGCTAACACAGTGAGTAAGTCACCGATACAAGTATCGATTTTTACACATGAATAGGCCACTGAACGAAATTTGAACATCTAGCGAAGGTATCTAATCGAAGGATTTAACCGAAATAGAACGTTCGCGGTCCTGATTCATATATCAAACTATGGCATATAAAAAGAGTGTCGAAATTCAACAATTAGTTGTGAGTTAATTGTTAAAAATAAAGTTCGTTAATTTTGTCGTTCTATCTTTATTAGAGGTTTAGTAGTAACATGGTTTTTTAAAAATGAAGTGATGTTAATCAGTTTCAAACTGCATATTAATCGAACCGAAGTACTTCACACACTAATCAGTAATTACGCCTTGTTCATCCCCTTCGTACACAACCTAAAAATGAATATAACAAATACACTAAAGAAAACTAGTAAATCTTTCGCGGGAAGTTCATCACCCGCAGGAATCGTGGGATTATTTGATTATGAATTATATTGTTGGTAAATTTTTGTCTTTTAAGTGTAATTCGTTAATTTACCCAAGGTACGCCACTGGTGTGATGGACAGAAGTGTGGAATTTTCATGGTACATACTCGAAGTGTGAAAAAAAAACATGGAAAAAGAGTATCATCTAGGCTATTATCTCTTCGAGGAATATCTCAAAACTATTCGCTAGATGCTCATCTAAAAGTCAATCTCTTAAAGAAATAACTGATAGTGCAAAATAACAACGACAACGGGTTGCTACCAGGGTGAAGATTGTAGAATTTAAGCGAGCAGAACCAAAGCAATCTAACTGACTGCAAGTTCAGTTCGCCACTTACCAAAATCTCATAAACTTCGGCAAAAGCCAATCACCCAATGTTTACAGAGGAACACGCCACTCAACAGAATTCCAATACCGAGCGTGAAGCATCGAATTGAAGCATATGACTGAAGTAGAAAGTTCACTGGACTGAACGAGTTTACTACACTAGAGGTATTACATATATAAATAGTATCAAAATTGTACAGCAGTTGTGAATTGAATAACGTTGTATTATTACTCGTACTAGTAGCTTTGTACCCAAGTACATTATCATATTTCTAAAATTTCAGATGTTAAACCTAAAGATTTTGTAATCATTCTTACCAAGTCCCGTATTGGAAGTTGCCCCGTCGCTTTTAATCTTATCGACTTTTTCTGTATGAACATTTAATACTTTGAAAGTACAACTGTCCGCCAATGCCCAGGCCGCTGATTGTAGCACACCCACTTTAGGGATACCGGCCGAAATCGTAAATCCTATCGCTCCAGCTTGGTACATCGGACAGCTTTTCATGCACACCTGGGAGCCAGCGACAATTTCGGACTGTGCAGTGGATGGTCGCTGTTTGCGACATTTCGTTCGGTATTTCTCCCACAAACGTTTACGTTGGGCAAAAGGAAGGACACCCCTGAAAGATCCACAAATAAGCAAAATTGTAGATATTGATAAAATTCATTCTAATACACTAAGAGATTTGAACATATATATCAAAAACGTTGACTGAAAATATAAAGGCGTGTATTGAAAAAGGGCTTTGGCCATTAATTTTAAAATTGATCAAAAGATGAAATTAGTATATATAATTTCCCTATTTGAGACTTTTGATTTTTAATTGTAAAAAATGTGATATAAGTATATCTTCTATTTTTTGGATCTAAGAGATTGAAAATATTTAATTGTCTGAAGTTATTTGAATGAAAGAAAACAAAATGTTCATATTATGGATGCGATAATTTAAAAGTAAGATTTCGAATTCCTCAGGGTACTCATATGGAACCGTTATTACCCCTAATTTACATCCATGACCTGCCAAATCATATCCCCTCTAATAATATTGAAACTTTTACTGGTGATGGTGGTAGCTGATACAGTGCTTACTTAAAATGAGACTACTTAATAAATAAATCTATATCGAGAACATCTGTTTGTTCGCAAGGAATCAACTTTATTAATAAGTATAAATTTGGTGCGTAAAATTGACCCACCACCAGTAAAGGCTGCCGCTCTCCAACCTGGCGACGGTGTACAAAGGGCAAGTGTAAAGTTGAGCTATCTTGTCCGTTTGGAATTCGGTATAAGCCTGTGCGGCATGTTCTAGTTTACTTGTTGCCGGAGCCAATAGTTCGTCTAGCCAAGTTGCAACTTTACCACTCTCCGTGGCGACGCTGCAACGTATTGAGCACGCTGATACATGAGTAACTTTTTCGCCAGATAAACCCAGGGGAATCGTTTTTGGGTGGTGAACATTTGGATTTTCAGGATGTCTAAAAAAATAATAATATAAATAGAAATACAATGTATAACAAAAAAATACACAAAATGTGTTCAGTTATATTTCAGAAAGACTAATCAAAGAATCATTGGTACAATAAGTACCTCAATAAAGGCAATTTTTCATCATACAATAGTTTTAACAAATTTATATTTTAAAAAAATCTATAAACTTACCTGTAAGGTTCTTGCTCATTCCATTTCCATTGGTATAACTGACCGTTGACTGACAGGGCTATGAGTTCACTATATAAAATTGCTATTTGTGTAAATTTTGGTGCTGGCTCTGGCCAAAATTCCAAATCATCTGATATCCATAACGGGCAAGCGCTATCTTTCTTTTTGTTTTCTAAAAAGTTATGGAAAAGTCATCACGCCGAATTTAAGTTAACATTTTTAAGTTACTCTTGGGACTTTCGGTCAATATGTTTTTTAAAGCTAAGTAACAATAAGACTATGCAACCAAGATGACATGGATTGAAACATATTGATGCAACCAACATAATATGACTTCAATCACTGAAATGTCAATATGAATTTGGGATAGTTAAAATGAAAACTATGAAAAAAGGCACAATTCTAATTTACTTTACTTATTTAATAAAATTACAATGTATTATTTGATTTTATTTTTTAGTTTTAGTTGAAGCATATGCGTTAGTGTTCAAGGTCCTGGTGGACATTTGTACCATATTTTGTTCACAACAGCAATATTGAGACTTCAATATAAAGCACAAGTATGTTGTTATTTCCTTCAAATTTTAAAAGGTATCATTTGTAATGAAAGAATCATTATAAGAAAAAAAAAAAGTAAAAAATGAGGAACTTATGTATAAGTTATAAATTCATTTATTTTTAGTCCTAACAAATGAACGAAGTTTTACTTCACCGTATGTAAAGGTTAGTCCCCACTTTTTTGAACCTGTGCAAACTTAGCACCTCATCCGATTAATTGCTAAAAATCGGTAGGTCTCCGTTAGGTCAGTTAGGTCACCTAAAGTTTTTTATATAATAAAATTGATTTTGCATCAAAAAATTCACATTTTAGCACCGAATTCATTAAAAAAAAAAGGTTTTCATCATCTGATTCTTCTACGAGACCGTATTGGTTCATAATTTTCATTTTAACTTTGTTCATTATAAACGTTTTTATAATAATTATAAACAAATTGCAATCTATGTATGCTCTTATCATGTCTAGTAGTCATTACGAAATAAGAATTTTCCCAAAGTTGTGACCTTTTTCGTATTGTTTAACAATTAAGAAATTCAGTGACTTATGTGACACTTGACTTCGCTAAGCAACCAAATATACAAACTACTACACGAGATTAGTAAAGACTCGGATTTCAAGTGGTTTTCAATAAATACATTTAAAATGAATAATACTAAAATGACAATGATAGGTCTAACAATGAATCAGAACACGATAGAAAAAGAAAATTCTTACTGAACGGGGGGTGAAAAATGTTAGTTAACTTTTAAATACAAATATTTAAACAAATGTGAAAGACATAGGTGACCTAACGAAAAAGTTAATACCACTTCGCAATTACTTAGAGGAAATGCAAGTTTACTGAGGACTTTTTTAAATTATAATTATCGTCTACAATTGCTTTTAAATGCAATAGTTACTTACCTGTATCTTTTTCATACGGGTTATCTCGCAACGCCGTCTCGAGCCATCGCCTAGGCCCGAAGTACTGCCTGTCCCGCCATCTTGAGAAGTTTTCCCTGTCTCGATCCGAAGAACCTCCTCCGCTTCCACTGGGTGGAGCGTCCCTGTCTTGCAGACGACTTCGACTGCCGCTACCGCTTCCGCTGCCACGACTGTTAAGGAAGCTTGTCGTTTGAACAAAGTCAAACATTGACGCAAAACAAGTTAGTTAAAAACGGAAATAAACAAAAGAAAAGAAATTGAAACGTGGTTTAATTCAAAAGTGTGGAGGTGAAGTAAAAGAAATGATGAACATGCAAAAGTTAATTCAGTCATCACAGTTTAATGGTTATCATAATTAAAACTGCTTACTTAAAAATTTGGTCTTTATACAGTGACACCATTAAAGTTACAAATATATGGGAAAAATTGTTATCAATAGACAGTAAAATTTGACTTCGTCATCAGTTCGTGATTAGAACTTAAACAAAAATGATGCTGACAATTCTTAGCGGGCTACTTTACGTAGCTGTCAAAATTGACATTTTTACCAAAACAATAATAGAAAATGACAAAATTTGAATAAAGGTAATTTTGACCAACCTTTTTTTAAACACCAATTCATCGCGCAGTCCCATTTATGGTTTTTACTCAGATGTATATTTTTCCTAAATAAATTTTTGAAATTGTAACAGGTTTAAGTTCGAATAATAATTTTTCGAGTAAATGTCGATATCTTATTTTTTTATTTTGCAGTAGATTCTGGGAAGTTAAAACATTTACAAATATTCACTTTCACTTTAAATGTCTTCATTTTTTCCACAATAAATTTGCTGTTTACAAAACAAAGTGACTATTAAAACAGCTGATCGCTTCTCTCCGTCGATTTAATCATAATCCCTGTGCGATCGTCGACCTTAAATAGACTCGAATGCCATGATTATTTTTGATTTGTCTGAGTATTTTCAGGACCCTTATCGAGGCCACTTTTTACATCTATCGAAATTTGGGTATAGCTTTGTGTTGTCCGGTTGCCTTTTTTATATTTCAGCCGGATTTATGTTTACTTGTTATTTGTATAGAAGCGATTTTATAACAATAAATACATTAAACATATCTACAAACAATTTTTATATTGCATTTTTACGTTTAGGCTTCCTTGTTCTTCTAGCGAATAATTTATCCATGAAATTCATAAATAGGCCCTGACAAACATAAAATCTTATACATAAATGTTTTAGATTGTAAAAACAAGTCATGTTACTCCTTTGAGAAAAAGTATATATGGGGAAAGTCCTCCAGACAGACTAGTAACGGAAATTTTTAATCAACGGCATCCAGAAAAAAATGTTTATAATGCAATTGTATCAAGAATAATGGCAAATTTCGAAAGCACTTACTGGTTCAGTGGGAAATCAGTTTAAAAAAATATATAGTCTCAATAAGTACGAGAATGTTCAACTCAGTGTTCGTTTAGGTTTTGTTGAACAGGGACGAACTAACATTTCTAATATTCATAAAACTCACTTAAAGCCTAGTTTTTTAAACAAGTTTAAGGAACGTGATTTTGATGTTCAGTTAGGATTTTTTTCAGGTTTCAACGAAAGGTAAAAGAAGATATCCAGTTTCCGTACACAATGTTATGGACAGACAGACGAAGCACCATTTTACTTCAAACGGAACCAAAGTTCTCAAAATTGTGGACGATGATCTCAAGAAAATCTCCATTTTGTAATAGAATGTCGTGATCAATATTCATTTAGACGAATGTGTGGTGTGGATTGTTTAATTATCAAATAGTTGGATCTTATTTCCTTAGGGAAAATTGAACGGCTGATAAGATACCGTACGTATCTGATTACTGAATTAAGTGAGGTTATGGAAAATTTGAGCTTAAACATTAGGCGAAATTTATGATATCAACTTGAAGGCGCCATTACATCAAACGATAGAAGTAAAGCAATGTCTCAATCAACTTTTGAGGGGTAAAGTTATAGGGCGCCATTTGGAAAATTATCAGTCCCCGGATCGCCCGATTTAACTTCTTTACATTTATTCTTTTAGTTACCTTACAAAAATAGTTTATAAGCAGAGACTAATTAGAAACATAGAACATTTAGAAGGCCCCATCCAGAAGTGTTGTGCTAATATTAATCCACAAATTGTCAAAATGCTACAAAGGATATCAGTAGAAGAACTATTATTTATATTGAGCGGGAAATAGATATACAAAAATGTAGCTTTATGAGTATTTAAACACTTCGTATAATATTTTTTAAAAAGCTCCTGTATTATGTAGTGAATTGGCATTATAAGACTTTGTTAATTATGACCATATTTACTAATAGTATTTATTGCATATAAACTGTAATTTTAAATTCTAGTCTTGAATTATGAGGACAACATTTTTCAGTTGTGTTAAACATGGCCAATTTCAGAATCTAATGAAATTTAAGTATGTTCGAAAGCGCTCTAGAGAGAACGACGCTATACTTTAACAAGGTCACGCTATACTTTAACATGCGAATTTAAAATCAGCACTAACCTGGTAAACTTAAAAAATACTAACACACATTCACAAAAATGAAATTTTTACTGTAGTTATGTATCCCGTTCCCATCAAGAGAACAACAAGATGAAGAAACAACACATCAGCAACACATGTCGACGATTCATATCATAGTTTAATAGTGAATTCAGATTATTTCGCATATCATGATGCTTTTGTTTATCCCATGAGAATCGACATAAACTTGCTAGTGTTAACTTTAAAAAAATTTAACTATTTTTCCTGTAGAAATAAATTTTTCGATTTTTGATTTCTGTAGATAATAATAAACTTAGTTGTGAGGTACTTTTCCGATAAAACTTACGGTTTTCCAAAAAAAATCCAAAAACCTCAAATTTTTACATTTGACCCCGAATAACTTTTGTATGGCACATGGGATTAATGATGACTTTTAAAACTTCCATTCTCATGGCGAACCCAAGCTTTCCACGAAATTTCAGCTTTCCGGGAGTGTATGTTATTTGACCACTATTTTTATGTCTAGATATATAAAATAAAAACCAAAGGTTAATTGCCTACAATGAAAATTGTTAGTACCATTGTGTGGACGTACAAAGACTGTTAAAGAAAAAACTCGAAGAATTGTAAAGTTAATAAATATACCGGAAAACTGAGATTAGTATTTTGTTCGATAGTGATCTATAAAATCAGGTCACAGATTTCTCTACACGTTGTGTTTTGAAAATCCCAGGAACTCATATGTCGATATAATCTTTCTTAAACCACATTTAATTACTTTCCTAGGATTTTAAAAAACTCTAACATCTTTGTTATAAAAAGACAACCATAATTTTAATGAGAAATTGTCTTATCTACAAAATAAGATGTTCTTAATTAGAAACATCTGGAGATTTTTGTAGATAAAATTATATATAGCTCCTGATTAGCGACCAATGTGAAGACATCTTCTCATTGGCGGATTTAGGAGCAGCCATTTCCAATAACAATGTATAGAATGACAATAATTAACATTACTAATACTTACACATTTACTAATTTCCAAAAAACATGGATTTATGTTGTAATATATAATGTATTTTTATTTATCTTAATTATAGAGACTAGAGGTCGCCCAATAGTCGATATGTTATTTGACCACTATTTTTATGTCTAGATATGTAAAATAGAAACCAAAGGTTAATTGCCTACAATGAAAATTGTTAGTATCATTGTGTGGACGTACAAAGACTGTTAAAGAAAAAACTCGAAGAATTATAAAGTTAATAAATATACCGGAAACCTGAGATTAGTATTTTGTTCGATTGTGATCTATAAAATCAGGTCACCGATTTATATAGAAGATAAAACATAGTGTTGTACTCGACTAGAATACCTACTGTATCTGGGCCGTCTAATTATAATTATATTATCAACATCTGCAATGTGTCATCATCCATTAAAAAATAATGCTCCTTTAATAAGTTTAGGTGTAGGGTAGTTGCGTCGGTAGTTGTTGGCTTCCAGTTTTCTATTCTTTTACCCACGCCCGTATTGCTAAACGTATCTTCGGCAGCTGCAAATAAAATGTTCGCAAAAATCCTTTAGACCACGGCAAAACAACCCAGAAAAACGTATTTTATCCGATAAGATATAATTGTTTTGCATCCAAATTTTAATACATATATCTAGAATAACGACACTTTTAATATAAACCAAAACGAAACACACATCTTAGTTAAAACTGCTAATAAGAAGTTTTCCTTGTCAGACCGACTACTGGTGGGTGGTACACTATAACTTTCTAGACGTCCATTACATTTTCTTTTTTATGACATAAACTCTAACAATAAAAACACTATAGCCACACAAGCATACAATTGTACATTCTCCATTTTGAGTGAATGGAAAATATTTGATGTAGTGTAATTTGTTTTGACATTCATATCAAATGTTTGACAAAATCTTTTATAAAAGTTATTTTTCAAACATATGTGATAATGTTAATACTCGCTTAAGAAATATAAAAAATAGGACTGCGCGATGAATTTTGAGTATAAATAAATACATTAAATCATATTTGGTCAATTTACGTATAATTTTTTATATTTCTGGCCAAAAATAGAGAAAATCAACTTAATTATATGTCTTAAATTTGCACATATAAGTAAAATGAAATTATTAAAATCAAATTTTCGAAATTCGGCCAAAAAATGGAATTTTCTTTAAATTTTTGAAAAAATATCAATTTTGACAGCTATGAACTGTAGCTTGCTGAGAGTTGTCGGCATCATTTTTGATTCAATTCCAATCACTAAACTAATGTAATATAAACTACAATTACAATTTGTACTATTATATAATCAAAAACGGTATATAAACTGTGGACGACTGAGTGTGAAAAATGAGAGAAAAAAAAAACGAGATCCAAATGAACAAAACAGCAAAAAATTTCTTACTTTCTGATACCAGAGTATCCAAACATGTCTTCAGAGAACATCGCGTCAGCATCGATGATAACAGAGTCCGTATGAAAACCACCATCGAGTAAAGAAATTAGATCTTCCGGTACGTACGAGTCAGCTGCGTCGTCACCTTCATCCCCTTCTTCGTCGTCGCGAGACAGTAAGTTGTTTACGGCAAGATTTACGTCTAAATTGGTTCTCTGTGAATATGGAATAAAATAGTTTTGTTCATACTAAGAAAAGAGCAAGATTCAGTGTTTTTAAAATTTGCATGGGTATTTCAGAAAGACTAATCGAATTTATCAGCGATACTATTGGTACCTCTTTATTAGCAATGTATCATCATATACACCGTATCCCTTTCTTTTTTATATAATGGGAATAATTTCTGCCTAGAGATTTTGAGTTGTAATTTTTTTACAAGGCTCACCAGTCTCTAGAACAAAATTGAACTTATTTTCTGACATAAAATTCAACAGAAATTCGCTTATAGCATCACGACAATTACAGTTTATACAGAATAATTGATTAATTTTAATAATAAATTAGTATAAGTTAAACTATTTAAAAAATATATAGCCGCAAAATGTGAATTTGTTTTGTTTTTTGCTTATATAATGAAAAGTAATGAAGGAATCGTAATGCCATCAATGCAAAAATTGTAGGGAATCAGAAATTCGTCTTAATGATCGTTTATATGTCAATACATCATCGAAAAAGTACGAAAAACTGGTAGAGTGTTTTTTGTTTCAAAAATTAATAACTTTCTGGTAAAACACTTTAATCGCCAACATCAATTTCCATTTTTTTTTCTATGGGGCCCAACTTTGTTTTCAAAACATACGTACGCCTTTATATATTTAAAATATGTTTTAAAAATGTAAAAAAAATCTTAATTAACAATTTTTTTCAAAAACGGAGCCTATACACACAAATCATAACCTACGCCAGGGAGCGTGACTCGTCTGATGTTTTTGCGCATGATCGTAATTTGTTATGAAAAGATAAGATAAAATGAAGGCTGTAAAAAAGCACAACTAAAAACAAAAAATCGATGTTTTGTTGAGTACAATGAAATAAATTCTACTGTTTGGCCTGTTTCTTCGACGTCCATAAATATCAAATTTAATTATTTTTTGCATTTATAAATGTTTTAGTAACTTTTGTATTTAGAATAAAGTTATGTTTTTCTCCGCAGTTTTGGGTCACACATTGTTGAATGAAACCATATAGGTATGTTTTTCTAATAAATACTTACGCTCAACCAAAAATAAAAAACCTAAGTCACATTACTTTTTGGGCTCTGCAGGCCCCATATTTCATTGTCCTATATGATGCAAAGTATTACGAGAACTAGACTGCAAATCACGGAGCCGAAAGTGATATTAGGTAGTGTGTAGTCCGTTTATGAGTCACAGGGCCTGGGGAACAAACTCATCAGTTGTCGGGTCACATAGCGATTAAAGTGTTAACACTGGAATATATGTATATGGTCTCACGATGCATACTGTTGAATAAGCAATTTTTAATGTATTGTAATTTACATAATTTAGTGAGAGTCTATTTTACATAGCCCACTGTATTAACAAGACTAGCACGATCATGATATACTAAACATGTTTAATGTTCATAATTTCACTTCAATTTGTCTATCTTGGATTTTCGTTATAATGCCGGGAAATCGGTTTAAAATAACAGTAAATATTGCATTAAAAGTACGAATATGCGACACCCAGCCAGCGGAGTACTGACAATAGCTGTCAAGGCACATGGGTGAATCTAGGAATTTGTTGAAGAAGGGGTACAAGATGATAATTATGGGTAATTTAATTGTTTTTTTTTCTCTTCATTTTATTAGGTTTTTATTTACTAACTATTATTTGTGTAGATGGATCTATTTTTCCATCAGGTTATTAGGTAAACTAGTGGTCGTAATTGGACCCTATTTCATGAAATTGTAAAAAGTATATTTTTATAAGAAACACAGTTGTGGAGAAATCGGAGAAGTACATGTGATAATCAAAATTGTTCACTCATATTGACAAATCTATTGAAAAAAAAAAAAGAAAATTAAAATGTAATCAAATATCAGTATTCGAAATATTTTTGACAAATGAATGACCACCCTAATTTTTGGCTGGAACCCCTCCTGGCAAAATATTCTATATATAATTTGAAGATTTTTCTTTGCAACCCAAAAGTTTTCGTGATTGCCGGTTTCAATCACGTTCGGGAATATTAAAGAAAAGAAATGACCAACAACCCTATGAGAACTTGAATATTTAATACATTCTCTATTGTCCGCTGTCTGACAATTTTTTACACAACACCTTCGGGAAGGTTGTGATAATAATATATTAATCAAATAATTAAATTCACATTAAAAACAGAATATTTAATATGGAAGTTACTGCAACGCGTCCGAAAAATCAATACTGATCTACTACATTGACTATTTTGCCACTAAACAATAACAACGCTTGCATGCCACTTCCAAAAGTACATGCTCTAAGAATATAACGATCGCCCTCTCCATATATAATTACTCAATGTTTTGACCGTCTGGCGGCGGCGGCACTGTCAGTTGTTTGGCGTTGACAGTATGAACGTAAATAATGAATTATTATATTTTATTTAATGAATTAACCAATATTGTAAATTAATATTAGCATTCTGCACTGAAGATCGTCAGTAGCTACTAAACAAAACAAAAATGAAGAAAATCGGTTGAGAGACAGGAGAAAATGGTACCTAATCGTTTTGTCTTTGCCTATTTATATATAGATGGTTACCTCTATGCTGTTCACTGTATTAATTAAATTACTTTATATACAGGCTCGATTCGCCACTGCCAAGGATCTGAGAAAAAGTCATTTAAGCCAATATTTCCCAAATACCCTTGTACACTGTAATAAAAATTCAAGAAATAGAAATTGAGCAGCATATTATGAGCCTTCAAATATTATATGTATATCCCTATCGAACGATCGTGGTTAATTCGATACGTTCTACAAATTATTTAAATTGCAATTCTGCAAGATGTACTAACGGACAATGTAGACCTTAATCTCATCTATTATTAGGGGGAAGCCTAAGATTCTAGCTACTATTACAACCAAGTTATGACTTTTTTTAAACAGTCACTTCATATCAGTTTTTCCGGTTTTTCTATATGAAAAATGCTGCGATTATGATCTATAACCCCACATTTTTGAGATTTTCTGATTACATCTTTTCAATTAACGGCATTATGAACGAATCATTACTTTTCATAATAGAAGGGAAAAAAAAACTAAATAAAATATTATTTTTGGAGTTTTTAATGCTTAAATGAGTTACTTCAACGAGTCTGCTCTTAAAATTTAAAATTATGTCAATTAAGGCTTATAAACCATTTTGATGAAGATAACAAAAAAATCCTACTATATTTGACTGCTATTGCGTGTATAGAGGAAAAATAGTTCTTTATTTGCATTGAAAAGTTGATATATATATTTAAAAATTATGCCTACAACTTACCTGTAATTCTCTAATGATTAAATTCCTACTTTTCCCCTGTAAAACAACTTGCGCCTGCGATATTAATTCTTCAGGAACGTATGGAGCAGGTACTGTCACCATGGCCCTTCCACTGTTCGAAGTACTTGTGCCAATTATTACTGGAGCCCCTCTGCTTCCTATCACAAAAACGAACAAACAAAGCATAAAAAAATAATTTT
Source organism: Octodonta nipae (assembly GCA_034190945.1). Lineage (NCBI taxonomy): Eukaryota > Metazoa > Arthropoda > Insecta > Coleoptera > Chrysomelidae > Octodonta > Octodonta nipae. The sequence continues at coordinate 33,738,337 of CM067218.1, read as the reverse complement.
TGTAAGATGCAAATGAAAGTCATAATCAGTGAAATTAGTTTAAAAAAATGTTGTCTTATAAAAAATAATGCAAGTGTCGGTCCGCTGTTAAAAAAATATTCGTTGTGCCGTACAAAAGTGTTAAAATAGGTTTCTTTATAGTTTTTAATGGATGGGTCTAATAAAGGTTTAAAAATATGAGTATGCCAATTTCGTAAGAATATATTGACAATTCCCAGCATCATAGGTTATTTCATACAAATTACACAGACCGACAATGTGTTTAAAAGTTACTGTGTAAATGTGTGTTCTGGAAAAGTAACACAAAAAATTTCACTGAAAGCTACTTTTCCTTCTTACTATGAAGCATAAGTGGTAAAAAAAACAACTTTGAGAAGCTATAAAGCATAACAATCGACTTTTGAATCAAGCAATCAGAACTTTCAAATGGAGTTCCAAAAATAGTCAAAAGTCACTTTGTTGCTATGAAGTGCAAGGGCTAGAAAATTCAACAGTGATGAATTGGAGACGCAAAATAAAGGACCCAGATAGTATATGTTAATAGAAACTATTATATAGACATAATAAAGTTTGCTGAAAAATATCTATCAAATTGAGAGGAAAACAAAGTTACCAACTAGAGTTTTCAAAAATGTGTGAATTGATTTTGCCTCCAAGAAAAGCCATTATTATCATTTTCATATAAAAAATGAATTAAATAAGCTGTCATTTTGACTAATTTTTCTTGATAAATGTTATTAATATTTTCTTACCACTATTGCTGCCTCCCCTTATGGCTGTGTTCGATCTCATTATCCTGGCTCTGGTGCGTATTTGTCTGGTGGTCGGTTTACTGCCACCGCTGCCTCCTGCTCCGCTGCCGGAACCAGCACTCCCAGAACTGCGAAATACCAATCTAGAAACAATCAATCAGAAGATTCTCTACACGTTGTGTTTCGAAAATCCCAGGAACTCATGTGACGATATAATCTTTCTTAAACCACATTTAATAACTTTCCTAGGATTTTAAAAACCTCCAACATCTTTGTTATAAAAACACATCCATAATTTTAATGAGAAATTGTCTTATCTACAAAATAAGATGTTCTTAATTAGAAACATCTTGAGATTTTTGTAGATAAAATTATATATAGCTCCTGATTAGCGACCAATGTGAAGACATCTTCTCATTGGCGGATTTAGGAGCAGACATTTCATATAACAATGTATAGAATGACATTAATTAACATTAATAATACTTACATTTACGAATTTTCAAAAAAATATTATATTATATTAATTAATATAATATAATATTAATTATAGAGACTAGAGGTCGGCCAATGGTTGATATACGACCGTAATTGATTAGAACGATACTGAGGTTCTTTTTGTCAGGATATATGGAACAGTGGTGTCCTCTAGTGAGGAAAATTTCAACTTAAGTAGTTAATATATTATTGAAAAGATTTAGCCATCGCCAAAATAGGATTTAGTAATTATTGAATTAATACTGTTTATAAAAATCTATAAATTTTAAAATGGAATTATAACAGTTTTCATCATTTGAACAAAACTTTAAGAAAAAATATTTTTAAAAATAATCTTATGTGCTGCTTAGATGACAAAAATTCAAAAAAAAAAGTGTAGCTAAGCTGTCATACATTTTTTATTTATAGTTTATATTTTTGAGCTTCTTGCATGTTTTTGTTAATTATGTTTCTGTTTAGAAAAAAACATATATGGTGATTATTTATAACAAATGGTTTACGGAATAAATAAATAACTTTTGAAAATGATAACTAAAAAATAGTAATATAAAAAAATAAAAAATATGTAATCAATTGTAAATTCTAAAATTTGTTTAAACAAACAGTCAGAATTACCTGAAATATATTATAAATGTGAAATGAAATGACATGAGTTAGTTACACTAAATACAAACTACAGTTTATCTGGGTTTTATGTGCTCTTATTAAGAACATAATAAACATTTAACAAAATTAAAGATCTTCAGAGCAATTTTATAGAAATGTTTCAAAAGTTTAAGCAAGCAATCTGAAGTTATTCTGACTGTTCATTAGGGTGTTCTTTTTTGTAACAGATAAGCAATTAAAAAAAACCCAGATTACTAATTGCCATTTAAAGAAAGTTCTCCTCACTGATGATGTGAGAGAAAGAAATCTGTGTACAAATAATGTGTGATAAGTATATCTGTTGAACTCCAAATTGGAGTCATTATCAATTAGTGAATGTATTAGTTATGTGTTATTTCTTGGAAGTTTGTTGAAAATCAGGGTTTTTTATTTCCATTACAAATTTCAAATACTTATTTTTTACAGAAAAGAAGTGAGGAGAGCAAACCTAAATGAACAGACAAAATAGGCATGAAAGTTCTCAAAATCATTTCAAAATTACTTACAATCTGAAGTTCACAGAACTACATGAGCTTTCATGTTTATTACCCTTATTTACACAATTTATTTTAAAATCCATAAACTATTGAAAATATGCAATGTTTAAATTTTTCTAACTTTTCCACAGTTGTTCAACTTTTACTTCACTGATTAAAAACTGCTGTCTCATTCAAAATGAGAGCATAAGACACACTTCAAAAATTTAGGTAAAAGAATTATAAAATAACTTTTTACACTTAATGTATTAACAATCGAAATTAGATTATGTGTTTGGGGGTGTTGGAAAATATAAATTCCGCTTGTACTAAATGAAATGTTTTGTGTAATACAAGCTGATAAAAAAAAGCTCAGTTATAGTGGTATTAGCCTTGAAAAATAATAATAAAAACAAAGTTCATGGACAGAAAAAGTTGTCAATATTACCTAATGTAATAAGTAATGGATGAGTTCCTTCCATAATTAAATAAATAGATACACTATATTAAAAGGCAGTAAAAACTAATTTACTGCTACTACTATTTAAACATATATTCTACATTCTAAACTTGTATACTAGTTAAATAAAATCTTATATATCAAATAAGACAATTACATATTTGATAATTAAATAATTCAATATTTGCATTGGAATTTGCTTTTATTTCAAATCCAGACATAATATTTTAGTTGGAAATCAAGATGAAAACTGTTAAAACATATTTTCATTGTATTTTAATAGACACTAGTTTGACAACCATGAGCAATATATATAAATCCAAGAGATTATAGAATGACTTGTACACTATGAAAGTTCACTCGGTTATTGCTGAACTGCAAATAATAGGGAAAATCACAATTTTTCAGACAAAAAGGGTAACTTTTTGAGATTATTCATTCCATTGAATGTAAGATAATCTATTGTTTTTAGTCTAAATGTCGCAATGCATTTCGCGGCAAAATAAAAAAGTCGATTCTTATAATTTAATCAGTTGGAAATTGATTTTTGAACTGAAATATGAAAAACACTGTGTTTTTTTAAGTTCCTTATAACAATAAATCTATTATGAAAGAAATTGATCCCTTTAATTTTAGTATAGTTTACACTGTATATTTAAATATTTTTTAGTGTTTTCTCAATAATTAAAAGCAGTATTTTTAACACAAGATGGTTTTCCAGTATACATTTATAAATTATTTATGTTTAACTACAACAAAAAATGTCTGCAGAGACTTTGGATAATTTTTTTAACATATTTGGTTTAGCGGCAGATGAATTATTAGAAGTACCACAGGGTCTTCTTCTGTTTTTGATCATTATTAATAGCTTACCCAAGAACCTGAGTACCCGCTCAGAATTATTGTTTGCTTATAAGTTTAAATTGTTTAAATCTATTATAATACAAATTCTGTTATTGCACTTGTGAATGACCTGAACTCAGCTCTGAACTGGTTTAGGGAAAACAAAATGTTTGTTAACATCCAAAAGTATTGGATACATGTGATAAATCTTTCAATTATGTTCTTCAGATAATAGGTGAAAGATCCAAGCTGTGATTTTTATTATAATATTGTAAATAGTCTAAAATTTCCTTATTGTGATTTGAATAAAAGCTTTAAATTTAGCATGTCCCAAATTACTCCAAGAATACTTTTATCTAATTTAGTCCTTCCCAACTCACTTACATGCTTAGTGCCTGCAATGATTTTCAAGTCATTTAATATTAAAATTGGTGCTCTTTGGCACATTTTGTTGCTGTAAGAAGATTGAAACCTGATGTGCTTTTTTTTTGTCTGTGATATTGTTGTAAAGCCCTCACATGTAATTACCTTCTTAGTGTTTGTAAATAAAAAATAATAATTAATTAAGTAGAAGTTGACCATGATGTTTTATTTTGTGCTACTTTGGTTTGTTCATAGCAAAAAATACAATGCAGATGTCTCCCTGGTCTAATTCCATGTGATCTGATTACAGAAGGAGGAATTTGAAGTTGAAGCTTCCAGACAATATTTCTTTCAGTATTTTTATGTTATTATATAAAATTTTGGGGCTGTTCATAAAATAAGTCATGCTAAATTTTGTCTTTTCGGACCCTTCCCCCCTGTATATGATACATTGCAACTAATACTAATATTACACAAATAATAGTTTAATGAATAAGCATCTATATAACAATCTTGCAGTATTTTCTTCTTTGTTTTTGACACTAGCATTTACTTTATCTTTATGCATCCAGTTTGCTTTCATCCCCAGTAGATCTCCAACTCAATAAAGAACAACCTTAGCTTTTTCTTCCATTTGGGGTATTAATTTATTACTTTTTTCTGGATAACATTCTATCAAGCATAAAATTAAGAAATTGAAAAAGTCAGTATTTGTTGACTACTAAGTGATAAATGAGACAAATATTTAAAAATAAATATAGAACTTTTAAAGTAGGTTGTTTTGTAAGATTCATAAGTGCACTTCTTTGTATAACTAGAAAAACTCACTATGCTAACTCATTTATTTGATATTTTTAACATTTTCATTGAAATTCAAGTTAACTAGGTTCTACTGTATACAAGAAATTATGTGTCTATAATAACTATTATATATACAACTTTATTTTATCATTGGCCATGTAAAGCGTTACTTTCATTTGCTATTGAATAGAGAGCACTTTGTAGTATATGAGAATTTGCAACAGATCCTCCAGAAATATGTAAGATATTTTAAGTTCTACTTGATAAGCATTTTCAAATATAAATATTATAGTTTTGTGAGAAGAGCAACTAATGAATCTTTCCTGAACATTAACAAATATTGTCTAGTCCAGAGGCGTATTTACGGACGTCAGTTGTTGTCGTTTGAACTATTCTATATTTCCCCCACAATCGAAATATTAAAGATATGCCGTGAAATACGGATTGGAACAGAACTATCGTCTTATAAAAGAATTGTATCAGGTGTCCCACAAGGATCCATTTTGGGTAGTTTAGTGTTCTTAATATATACTTCAGATATACCTGAACAAATAATCAATAGTGAAATTCAACAATATGCGGATGATACACAACTACTTCATTACTTTGATCCATCTAAATGCAAATTACCTGATTAATCAAGACCTGGAAAACATCGCCGCGTGTCTAAAGGGTATAACTAACATTAAATCCAACTAAGACTAGTGCTGTAATTTTTTGTAGCAAAACTAAAAGAGCTGCAGTTGAAAACCAAATAAGACTCAAGTTAAATGGTTTGGTAATAGACTTGTCCAATGAATCAAAAAATCTTGGTCTGATAATTGATAAGTCATTGAGATTCAAAAGTCACATGAAATCATTGTTGCAAGAATGTTACATAAAAATGCATATACATTACATTTATAGACATATTATGAACTTCAAAATGCGGAAAAAATTATGTGAGTCTTTGATACTTTCTCAAATAGGCTATTGTAATACTGTTTATTATCCATGTTTGGACGCCATTTTGCAAAGACAACTGCAGTTGGTGCAAAACACATGTTGCAGATATATTTGTTGTCAATGAAAATATGATCAGATGGTTAAAAATAAATAAACTGTGCCAATTAAATTTTCTTGTTCTTTTTTATTGCCTATTAAAGCATAAAACTCCAGCATATCTTTTCGAGAAAATTATTTTTATGAGAGGTACCCATGATCGAGAAATTCGTCACAATACACTCACATTGCCACACCATTCTTCTGCTATGTTTGAATGTTCATTTAAATATAATATTGTTAAAACCTACAATACATATTTCTTGTTTTTTTCAATGTCAACTGCCAGTGTCAGGCAATTTCGCCATGTTTCGAAAAACTTTTTACTTGTAAATAATTAAATTGTTTTTTCTTATATGTGTATATATATATTGGAACTTGTTCTTTTATAATCTGGAAAGGTAAAGAGTTAAAGAGTAGCTTGTAGCTAATCTTCGCGTTTCTGGATCAAATGTTGTAAACATTTGTATGAAATAAAGACATTATATATTAATCTCAAAAATGTATTGAAATAAGAAATTCTTAAGCCACCTTATAGATAGGAGTCTAAAAATATGAAGTTAATATTTTTGAAATTCCAAAGTCTAGATACATTTATTATTCACTGTACACTTAAATGTTTGAATCCAAGGTAAAATCCATTGAATATTTTTTTGACGAACTGTGGATACACACTACCTATGTGAATCATTACTTAAGAATGAAAAATTATTACTTAACCTAAATGTGTACAAATTAAATGAAGCACATGTACTCTACTTACTTTTTCTCATTTTTGCTCAAATCTAATCTATCAGAAAGGACATTATAGGAAATTCTACAAACTCGACCATCTTCCAAAAGTAGGGCTATGTATGTTGAGCTTAGACAAATTTTCTTAATTGTAGTTCTTAAGTTTGACAAAGCTGGGTGAACATTCAATCCTAATCTGTTAATTCTATCTGCTACCTCCTTCAATCTGAAATAAGAGCAATACTATTCTAGCAACTTAAACTAAGATTTATAATTATAATGCAATTCAATGTGGGTAACAATAGGAAGCAATTTTTATTATTTGATAAAACATATATGATCCTGAAAGAGCTATGAGACCTAAGAACGGGAAACACAATGGAATAATTAATTGCTTGAGACAGTTCAAGTGCTTCCATATTGCAATGATAAAATTATTTTGTTCAGAAATAAGCAGTGAAAAAAAATATCAAATAATAATGTACCAACGGATATTTCCGTAGGTAAATTTGAAAATAGTAAGTCGACCTTTCCTCATGGTTTTCTAACGATTAAGGAGTGGTATTCTCCATTAATCGTTTAGTCTCCATTTTCAACAAACACATCGTTGTACATGAAAATGGAGGAAAGTTCGACCCACCAAAAGGGAAGGCAACTTGCACAACATTTTTCTCATTCCTTTATACCTGTCATTAAATTGTTCCTCAGTGCCTGGTAAAGGGTGCACTACATATTGTAATGAAGTCATTGCTAATTAAAGTAATTATCACAACTAAAGTTTGAAATAGTTTCATGCAGCAAAAGAGTTTCTTCAACACATCTTACGCGCACATAAAACATTTCGCCATGTTTGATTGTACAATAACGCAACGTTAGATTCTCGGGTCAACAGTGGTCGCCACAATTGACAGAATAAGTCACTAAAAGTGACAAGGAGATGACATTCCCACGTTATTTGGAAATATTGAGATTTAAATTTGCACTTGTTTTTTTGGAAATGCTGCAAATAAAAATAATTATTTGAAATTATACAATAATGAAAAGGATATTTGTTGCCGAAATTGATATTATTCCATAATTATAGGGGATGTTGTTATTCAATGTTGGTATAGTGGTATATGTATGTGCTAATTCTAGAAATTATTACTCATTTTTGTGTGGTTAAAATATTTAATTATTATGTTTTTTCTATTAAAATCGATTTAGGTTGTGGCTTCTATCAAATATAATTGATTACAGTACTGAATAATTATTTAGGTCACGGACATAGTATAGTTTTTGTTGTGTGTTGTGTGGAATAAAACAAGAGTCATGGAGTCGCAAGAAAAATAATAAATATTAATTTATACCTTACACAAATATGTTTCTGGCTTTATCTAAACATAAAAATTCAAAATTTTAATATACCAGGGTAATTTTCGTGAAATTTCATTGACGTTTTACAGATTTCAAGACGTCATATGATTCTTCATAGGCGTGCACATATTTGTAATTCATTACGTCGTTATTACCATATAGGTACTTAATTTATATTAATATTAGGTTTTTTAAAATTACCAACCACGATTACTAATCCACATTTTGTATATAATTTAAAGACTGGGTTTGTAAGCCTGTTCAAAAAATTACTAAAAAAATAATATTTAGAAAGGGTTGCGGTTTTGGTTGCGGTATCTTGTTTTTATAACAATTGGTATTCAGGGGTCATTACTCATAAAACGAAAATTAACAAAAACATTTCTTCGCATATATATTATTACAAGACAAAAACAATTTTTGGAATTATTCCTAACTTTATCTGCTTATTTAATTTGGTCATCTCCGGATTCTCTGAAAGAAAAATTAATTAGCAAAAATACTAGCAAGGTTATTTTTGACATCATTGTGTCACTTGGTCCAAAATATCCGGTCCAATTGTTGAATTAAAAAATCTAATAAATTCAGGCCTCTTTCTGATTTTTAGAGGTAATTTAGAATATTAAAAACAATTCAATGTTATTACATAATGATTTACATAGCATTTGATAATTGGTGCACTGAAAATGGGTTTCTAGTTTCTATTAAATAGCAAAAAATGCTTTACCATTCGCTTGGTTAGATCGTTATTTTTTTTACACCCCATGTTCTAAATAATGAAATTCTAGAACCAGTTGACCATATAAAAGATCTCAGGATTATTTTTAACTCTAACTTATCAATTAAACATCATATTGATTACTTATATCTAAAAGTTAGTAAAAAGAAGTTATTTTATTAAAAGATTTTCAAATAATTTCGCAAATCCTCTGACTTTTAGACACGTTAGGTATTATCAATAGGTTGGAAGGTCTTAATCATCAAAATACGTAAGATATGCTGTCTATAGAATTGGACTAGCACTTCACTATAAACACCACAATAACACTCCCATAAATGAATCACTTCAAATACGAAATTTACAATCAACAAGAGTTAGCTAGGACTGACTTACTGTTTGCGTTTAAAATTTTAACTAATTGTACGGACTGTCCTGAATTAATTTGTTAATTCAGAACAAATTAATTTGTTATATTTTTCATAATTTTGAAATGCATTCCTGTTTTCCTTATCTCTGAAACTACTAGACCATTTTTTTACTTAAGTCTTATTAAGGATTAATTTATAACTTAAGTTCAGGCACTATTTCTGTCAAAGACAAAAAAAAAACAAGTTTGGACTTCTCATGTAGATCCTTACCTTTTTAAGTGACTTTCAAAAAGGCGGAGGTTATCAGTTCGTCGGTACGTTTTCTTTTAAATATGTTCAGTGATTATTCAAAAACGGCTGGGGCAATTTTGATGATTTAAAAGGCATTGTATTAAGGAACATTATAGAAAGGTACCATATAATTTTCCATAACGTAAGATTTACGGTTTCCCAGAAAATCAGAAAAATCAGTAATTAAGAGACTACACTTCAGTGAATTTCAATGAATCGACACTGTTTTCTGTAAAACGGCTCAACCAATTTGAATATATTAAATTGCATTCTACAAAGAGATGTTCCACTTGATTCCGTATAATTATATATAACGTAAAACATACCGATTTCCAGAAAATTGTAAAAATATTTGCAATAACACGGTAAACATCAATGTAAATGTCAAATTTTCATCATAAATATCTAGCTTAAATGTCAAGATATGCCATGAAAGTATATCGTACAGGGTGTTTGTAACGGTTTTCATTTTATAGGGCTTGCAGTCGAGTGGAATGGCAGAAAATATTCCATTAGTTTATCGAAGAGAAAAATTGTTAGGTAGACGATCTTTTCTGGAAGGTATACGATGATCTGCGTGAGCGTGCATCGAAATTCAAGCAGCTCGCAATGTGCGCAGTTGAAATATAGGGCGAAGTAAAATTACAATTAGACAGGTGGGTTCAAAAAATCTTACAAATAAATGTGATATTAGGTGATATATAAGCAGTTCCATATATAAGATGGTTGAAATATAAGGTGGAATAGATTTAAAGTTATACAGGGTGGTTAAAAAAATGTTGTATTAGGTGAGACATCAGTAGTTTCATATACAACTTGGTTGAGATAAGAGTGCAATAAAACTATAGTTATACAGAGTGAACCAAAAAACTTTACAAAATGGTTAAATAAGCATATGCAGTAGGGATATTCGAGTTATAGGGTGGAGGGTTCAAAAATGTTAGAAGCAGTTGCATGTTCAGGATGATTGAAATATAGGGTGGAGTGGAATTATAGTTATACAGGGTGGTAAAAAAATGTTATATAGTGTGGAACATAAGTTGTTGCTTATACTAGAGAAAGTAAAATTATAAGTATAAAACATGATTTAAAATATAGAAAAATAGTAACAGTCAATAGGGTGGAGAGGATTAACACTTATACAGGGCAGTTGCAACATTGTGTAGAGAGGAATTATAGTTGGACAGGGTGATTCAGGAAATGATAGCCAAATAATTTATATTGGGTGACCAATATACAGAAACATATACAGGGTAATTGCAATATACGGTAAATTAGAGTTACACTTATAGAAAGTGATCCAAATAATAAAGCAAATAAAAAAGTTAAATAATATTTTATCACCAATTTCACAAGTGATTAGATATCCTTTATGTGGATAAATACCCAGTGATTAGGTATATGAAGTAATAAAATATGGAACAGACATATGGAATGCAGAACTTTTCTCAAAACAGTGAGGGTACATAAGTAACACTTCTTAGTAAACAAAATTGTAAATATATTATTGAACATAAGTTAAGTTTTTCAACATACAGTGTTTTTCTTAATTAATTCCTGTTTAACATGCTCAGGTACACGAATCTTCTTTCTTTTCTTTTTGACTACTCCACTAGAATTTGCCTGAGGATTCTCACTTGCATTGTTTAAGAGTGGCTTATTCTTCTTTTTTTTACAGGACAAAGGATTAGGGCCTTTTATTTTCCTCTTCTTCTTTGGCATATCTTCTTCTGTGACTGCCAACCCATTTTTGTTTTTAAGTTCATCCAATGCTTTCTTTTCTGAGTACCAAATACCAGACTTTTTCTCTTTTGCAACTTTCTGAGATGCTTCTGAGGGTTCTTCCAATACAGGAGTTTTTACATGCAGGTATAGTAGTGGAACACCTGGAATATTTCTTATTTTATCCTGTAAACTTCTATCTTGTGTGGCAATAATGTAATGTTTATCATTTATATCTCCTATCATAGAAATAAAGCACTCTGAACCAGTAACAGGTTCTGATTTATGACTACATTTGTGTATAACATAATCTTTTAAGATTTTTATAGCTCCTGATAATTTGTGGCTTAATTTTTCCATTTCTATAATTACACATGGTGTTGTGATAAGTTTCACTTCGCCGTGTAAGTATCTGGGAATGTTGTCTCGAATGTTTATCTTATTCTAAAAGTTAACTCATGAATATACATAATTAGTTTTTAAGATATTTAAATTTACTTACATTTAATGCAGCATAACAAAATGTACCATCAACTAATATCTGGAAGGGTTTTCTGAATTCGAAATTGTTAGTATAGAAGTTTATATATCGGTGGACTTTTTTGTATCTCCTTATTTTCATTTTAGTTCTTATAAATAATTATTTATAAACAATCTTAACTGTATATGTGATCTTAACCTCAGATAAACTCACATGTTAATGACATACAACGGTAAAACATTACAGATAAATTTTGATGTTCCATACTTTTTTCCCAGTCTTAGAGCATGTACAACGATTGCCTGCAATGTACAAAATCTTGGCAAGGCTAGAAAGAGAGGGCAATAGAGACGGTAAGTGGCTATTTCACTTAGTGGGTGAAAGCAGCCAATGAACAACACGCTGAACGTATTTCATTGGAAGCAGTTTCCAACTGAGTGAAATAGGCTTTTGCCCTCACTATTGCTCTCTCTCTCTCTTTAATCTTACAACTACATTTCTACATGACAGGCTATATCTAGAAGGTAAATGATCTAAGGCAGCCCCCAACAGAGTGAAGTAGTCTCTTGATGTTGATTTCTCTCTCTTTAGTCTTACCACGACATTTGTGCACTGCCGGCTTGTACTTTCTGGAGGTAGCCTGCAATGCACAAATGTCGTGGCTAAAGAGAGGGGGGGGGAAGGGGTTATTTCACTCGGTTGGGACTGTTGGGAGCTGCTTCTAATGAAATACGATCAGCATGTTGTTCATTGGCTGCTTCCACACATTAAGTCAAATAGTCTCCAGAAGGTACATGCTCTAAGACTGCCGGCTATCTCCAGAATGTGCCAGCTCTAAGTGCTTAGTTAGCCATAGAGCTTGTACTTCAGGAGATAGCCTGCACAAATATCGTGTCAAGGCTAGAAAGCGAGAGCAATAGTGAGGGCAAGAGGCTATTTCATTCGATTGGAAACTGCAACTACCAATTGAGTGAAATAGTTCTTGCTCTCTATTGCCCTCTCTTTCTCTCTTTGGCACGATATTTGTACATTGCAGACTACTTCCAGAAGGTGTATGCTCTAAGTTGTGAGTATGTGCACCGTGTATAATTACCTTATTATGTAGTAGAGCTCATTGTTGATATGTTAGAAAGTATTCACTATTGTTCAGTAGGTGGCGCAACAAGTAGAATTGAGGGCATATTTTTAAACCGAATAGAATTACGAATGATTACAAACATACTGTGCATATCATTCTATAAATAATACCTGAGAATAATTATTTTCTAATATAAATGTATTAACATTTCATGTGAGGAAAGTTGTTGTGACACTTCGTTGACGTTTATGATTTGCTATATTTATTCTTCCGTATATAAAGAAAACGTGGAAAACGGTATGTTTCAAGTAATAGAAAAATATATTGAAGTAGAGTATTTCAGTTTCAGGCAAGCAGGGTGTATCAGTAAATTTTGAGTGACGCCCCATATTCTATATTTTTTCCAAAGTTGAGGCTCTGTGTTTCGCAGATGTAGGAGATAATGGGTCGAATTTTGTATATTTTAATAATCTTTTAATAAATTATTTTCAAAATATGAAAATAAATATATTTGTATTCCCCATAATGGGCCATTTGATTTGATATATTACATAATGCGTTTGAACAAAGTTTAATTTTTTATCTTTCGTTTAATTCTATAATTTCCCACCAAAAATAATAACAGGGTTTTGTTCTTATTTTTCCTGTAAAGTTCAAGTGAGGCCCTATACCTCCAATTTTTTCAAAATTGTGTGTCTTATGGTTTTGCAAATAAAAGGGGGAGTTGGTAAATTTTTTAATATTGTTGTTAATATCTCTTAAACAATTTATTTTAAAAGTATGAAAAAAAATTTTTGTATTTCTCACAATGAACGCTTTGATGTATTACATTATGCGTTTAAAACAATTTTAATTTAGTATTTTCCTTTTAATTGTGTAAGTTGCCCCCAGAAATTAATATGAGGGGTATTCTGCTTCTTATTTCTGCATAGTTTTGGAGATAAAGGTGACGAATGTTTAATTATTTGTATATTTTTGCTAATATCTTTTAAAGTAATTATTTTTAAAATATGAAAAAACTATATTTGTGTTTCATTTGATATACTACATGATGCGTTTCCGTCCAGAAGTTTCCGAGAAAATTGCTGTGATGTAAAAGACGAAAAAATTAGGAGTGATTTGTTTGTTTTCGTGTATTGGATATACGGAACCTTAAAAAAAGCTAGACAGAAAAATGGTTTTGAGATATTATTTATATTTAACTAATAACTCTTGTACAGTAGTTCCAGATCAGAATTGCTTCTCTTCGTTATGACCAGTTAGTAATACATGAAAATCCAGATATACTGAATAATGAACCCCCATATCCCGCTCTGAGTCTATGTTTACCATACAATAATTGTGACTGCCTCAAAGTAGCTACTTTTCGTTAAAAACATGCGCTGGAGTTTAATCCAAGTAATCCAAGCTGGTTGAGATATGTTGATGACACGTTTGTCATCTGGCCACATGGACAAGAGGCTCTCCAATTGTTATTTAACCACATTAATACCCAACTTTCAAATATTAAATTCACAATGGAAATTGAGTCCAATAGATCCCTGCCCTTCCTGGACGTGTTGTTTGCACGGTCGACAAATGGTCGCCTGGGCCACTCTGTATACAGAAAACCAACACACAGACAGATATCTTGACGCCCGGTCCCATCATCATCCATTTCAGAAACTGTCAGTCGTAAACTCCTGGGTGAATCGTGCTATATCAATTTTCGAACCCAAAAGTTTGAGAAGGGAATTAGCTAGGGTAGAGGATAGCCTACTAAACAACGGCTACAATAAACGAGAGATTCGCAATTCTATTTCTCGTCACCAAAATCCCCTTCCTAAGAAAGAATTGTTACCTAGTAAATCAGCAACATTTTGCCATACATCAGCAAGGTCACGGATAGGATTGGGAAGCTTCTCCATAAGCACGAGGTGAAAACAGTCTACAAACCACTATCCAAAATCTCACAAATGTTACCCTCTCTAAAGGATAAACAAAATCCTCTTTCATCCAAGGGTGTTTATTCCATTCCATGCTCGTGTGGGCACTATACATCGGTGAAACAGGTCGATCTACCCGTCCATGTGAGCGGTGTTTGAAAACGGGCCTGCTATCACACTCTGCTGTAGCTGAACATCATCACGAAACGGGCCACCAAATCCTCTTCGACAGCTCCTCTATTGTGGCCAAATCTCCGTATTAAATCGCCAAAAATCCCAAGAATTTCAACCGAGACAAAGGTTTTGAACTTTTGGCCATCTGGCCAAACCAACCCTGCATCTACATTTCAACAGAAATCTCATGAACAAAATAAATCACTTACATTTCCTACTAATAAAAATTGGAGGAACCTATTCAAAAATATTATCACAACCATAAAACAATCCGAAATAATCCCATTAAGTGCCTTCTACCCTTCTTTTACCTGAAATTTCGGGGGGCCAATTATTATTTCTTCGTTGGCTAGATCCAAAGTATTAGTTCATTTACAATTTGTGCGTCAGTGTAACAAGTTTAATAAAGTGAAGTTTCAAAGTGTGTTTGTGAGAAAAAGACGAAACGAATGGAGTCGCCGCAAGTAACATTTGTTTTGCTTTCTCATCCTTGAAAAAGCCCCTTATAATTGTGGGCGAAACGTCGGAAAACTTTGTTTATATGCTGGTTTGAGATATATAAATAAAATGACGCGATCTAGATCCGGAAAAAGCAGAATCAACCAAGTAAGAAATTTGTAAAAAATTATGAGCAAGTCTCATTTGCGCTGAATGAGATGGGCAGCTCAACAGATAATTTTTGGGGGGTTAACAACTCTTACAATTTTTTGGGAAGATGAATGACATGATTAGGTCCGCAAGTTATTTGTCTGTTCATGTAATTCTAGTATACAAGAAATATATTGGATAAAAAAATACTTGTATGAAAAAAGCTGTTACTTCATTAAAATTGAATGAAAAAGTACCTTCCCAACGATTTTATATTTTACCGGAAAATATTATTTGTTACTTAGTTATTGCAAAACTTGGTTCCAAAAAATCTATACGGAGTCTAGCTATTCCTATAAATGTAACTGGATACACATTGTCTGTCAAACTTTTCTTAATAAAAAAAAACATACCAGCATAGTTTCTAAAATAAGGTGGCAGCAGCGGATCCATTACTGCATGACAATAATCAACACATAGGATAGCCACTGGAAATTCTTTTACAATAATAGATCCGAATGCACCAACACATTGGTATTCTAATAGTTTGTGGGTCGACGGGTCGGAGACCCTGCAACACGTGATTTATACTTAGAATGAGTAAGTCTTCATTTTCATTATAGTAATTATTTCAAGTACAGAGATATTCAAGAAACAGCCCAATTGATTAGTAAATGGTTTTGTAAAATGAAGAATAAGTCATTTTTATAGATTAATTAAGATAAAAATGCCCCATGAGGAGATATTATCTTGTACGTGTGTTTTTCATTTCTCGAAAATACAGAGTGAAATAGATAAACTGTATTCCATTATGGAAGTAAAATGAATTATGAGATTAAATAACAAATATCTTAACTCATATTTCAGAAAGAGTCTAATCGATTTGGATATTTTAAACTGTGTTATATTAAGGTAGATGTATAAATGGTCCTATATATTTTTCAATAACGTAGAATATCCGTTTTTTTAGAAAATCCGAATGTTAAATACAATCAATTGTCCCAGGCTATTTTTCTTCGGAAACTCTTTTGGGAGTGAGGAGATATAAAAAATAAAGACAGAAATTATCGAGTGGCGTATAATTTTACAACGTTCATTCACAAGATATCTTAGGTTGAATCCAAGAAACCTGGTAAATTTTGACACTTTGTTCAGGTTTTGGTCAGGCTTTCTACGACTTAAAAATATTTCCTCTGGTAAATTTTCTACATGTTGATTAGTTGAACTCTTTTTGTAAACCCCAACTTGTTTTGTGATATCAAGATACAGCGGTTCAAAAAATCGCTAAAAACAATACAAAGTCAATTTGAATATTGCGAGGAACAGAGGTGACAAGCGCAAGCCGGGGTTGCTGTTTGATTATAGTTAGTATTAAACAATTTAAAATGAATAATATGATGAAAACGAGGGACCAAAAATATTGTAATGTTTTTATTTTCACACTCGGGTCCTGTTCAGTTCTTGGATTTATTTAAAAACACAGTCCAACTCACTCTAATTTATTTCCACGACTTTAACACAAATTATATTCACAGAAACTACTATTTACAATTTATCTTAACTATACGATACGACCGTCGAAAACTGAATGCCTCCTATAGCCAGCTGTTCATATTTATATATTTCTCCCCGAATTGTCTGGTAAGTCCACGAACTATCGGGAAACTCTTTCATGTTCTGGAAGCATTAAGGGAATTCCCAGTAACGGCAGCGGTCGGCTTGTTGAGAGACAAACATTTCGAATTCCCAGAATTATCGGAATAATGTCCCTTCCACGAATTGGTTGATGGCCGATTGCACCAGCTGTCGGATGAATTCTCCTAACAATATATAAAATAAAAGGGCTTATCCTAAACAACACAAATATACTTTTTTATAATTTAAGAGTAATTAATTTAAAAGATATTCACAAAAATATACAAAAGTTTACCCATTCCTCCCCGCACTTATTTCCGAAAGTATACCTGAGATAAATGGAAAATAAAAAATATAGACTTTTTTAAAACGCATAATGTAATATGTAAAATAAAAGGGCTCATTTTGAGGAATAAAAATATATTTTTTTCATATGTTTAAAACCTTTTTGGGAAGCAAATTATAGAACTATAGGGAGAATAAAAAATAAACTTTCGTCAAACGCATCATGAAAGAGCTCAGTATGAGGAATACAAATATATTTTTTAATATAATTTGTTAAAACATTATTAAAAAAATATACAAAACTCGACCCATTACGTCCTATATCTGCGAACTGCTGAGCCTAAACTTTGAAAAAAATTGAAAATATAGGGCCTCACTCAAAATTTACAAGGCAAGTAAAACATAACTTCTACGGAAAGGAATCGCCATAAAAATACAAATTTATATAATTAGTTTTTTTTAATAATTTGTTTAAAAGATTTAATAATTTATTATTGAAAATTTGATCCATTCTACTCTTGATCTTCTAAACTACTGAGGCTAAAATTCAAACAAAAGATTTTCTAGGGCTTCACTGAAAGTTTACTGATAAAATTAAGTGAAAATTATAATCTTAATTAAATAAAATAAATATTTTTATAAAAATGAAGAAAATATATATACTTTTTTTATAAATTTAAAACGTATAGTTTTAAAGATATTAAGGAAAATATAACAAAACCCACTCATTCCCTTATTTCCTCAAATTGGAATAATTGAAAAATATATACTTTGAGTTACCTACATTGTATCAAATCTCACAGGTGGTACGGCACCCTTGGTATGCGAGTCCAACGCGCTCATGACCAAATGATTTTTTCTAAAATGCTATTCCATTGAACTATTTGGAAACCTATTTCACATCCCAGCAATTTTCTCCTAAACTACTGGATGGAAAATGTTGGTATCAGTGTTTAGTGACCCGATTAGGAGTACATATCGCAAATGAAGAAATTTTTATTTAAGGGTACTTCTGGGGGGAAAAACTAAAAAATCGACCGTTCCCCCCACTATTATCTCCGAAACTATTAATTCTGGGGGCAAATTACAGAATTAAATGGAAAATATAAAATTAAAATTGTTTTTAACACCTCATGTAATATATCAAATGAAAGGGCTCATTATGGCGAAAACAAATTTACTTTTTTCATATTTTTGAAATAAATTATTTTAAAGATATTAACAAAAATATAAAAAAGTTTACCCATTCACCCTACCTTATCTCCAAAACTATAAGCCGTAAAATTAAAAAAAAAAATAGAGATGTAGAGCCTCATCTTAATTTTACTGAATAAATAAGAAGAAACCTCTAATACTAATTTTGGAGGACAAATTATATAAAATTAAAATTGTTTCTAACACATCATGTAATATATTAAATAAAAGGGCTCATTATGGCGAAAACAAATTTACTTTTTTTATATTTTTAAATAGATTATTTTAAAGATATTAATAAAAACATAAAAAAAATTTACCCATTCCCCCTACCTTATGTCCAAAACCATAAGCCGTAAAATTTTGAAAAAATATTCATATAGGACCTCACCTGAACTTCACTGGAAAAATAAGGAGAAACCCCTAATATTAATTTTAGGGGCCAAATTACAGCATTAAATGGAAAACATAAAATTAAAATATTTCTAACGCTTCTTGTAATACATCAAATCAAAGGGCTCATTATGACGAATACAAATTTTTTGTTTCATATTTTTAAAATGAATATTTTAAAATATATTAACAAAAATATAAAATAAAATTACCCATTCACCCCTTATTCCGCAAATTATAAGACCTAAAAATTTTTGTTTACAGGAAAAATACGAAGAAATCGCTAATATTAATTTTGGAGGCAAAATTATAGAATTAAATGGAAAATAAAAAAATATATATTTTTTTTAACGCATCATGCAATACATCAAATGAAAGGCCTCATTATACAAATACATATTTTTCATATTTTTTAAAATTAATTGTTTACAAGATATTAACCAAAAAATATAAAAAATTCTCATTTCCCGCTTTATTTCCGAAACGATAATTACCAAAAATTTGAAAATAACTTTCTCTCACTTGAAATTTATAAGAAAAATTACTAGAAAACCCCCATACTAATTTTAGGGACAAATTATTGAATGAAATGGAAAATAAAAATTCAACTTTCAAACGCATCATGTAATATATCAAATAAAAAGCTTATTATGTGAATTACAAATATATCATATGTTTAAACCATTTGTTTAAAAGATCTTAACAAAAATATTAAACATCGACATAATTCCCACTTTAGAAACTACTCTATCTAAAATTTTGAAAAATATATTTTACTTGTATTTTTAAATAATTTGACGAACAGATTTAACAATTTATTATTTAAAATTTGACCTATTTTGCCCTTTATCTTCCAATCTACTGACCCTCAAAATTCAGCCAGTAGATTATAAAAGGCTTTCCTGAAAGTTTATTAGTAAAATTAAACTCTAATGTTAATTTTTGGGGGCCAAATTAGAAAATTAAATACATATGTATTTTTATAAAAATCAAGCAAACCATGAAGCCGTCAAAATAAAAAATCTATGTGTAAATGAAAGAGTATATTTTTTATAAATTTAAAATGCTTCCTTTAAAAGATATTAGGATAAATATAAGAAAATGCACTCATTCCCTGCTTGTCTGAAACTGGAATATTAGAATCTTGAAGGTGGTACGGAACCCTTAGTATGCGAGTCCATCTCGCACTTTACCAATTATTTTAAAATTGTCTACCCTTCTCGGACTTTCAGTCCTTCACCCAAAACGCAGTTACGATTAGGACGAAAATTTAAAGCGTGAGGAATTTTTGTCGTTTTTCAAACCCTTGGTTATTTATTCTACAAAATATTCACATTATCAACATAAAATTCAGGTATCTTTTGTAGAAATTGCCATACAAATCTTTGATAGCCATCGCTTTTCCTGATTCTTGTGGTCTTTCATTGTTGAAACCGAATTAAGTGAAAATCGAAATGGGGCTTAGGCCTCGGTCATTACCCGGAATCTCTCATTCTCGATTCACGAGACGTGCTTATTTTCACATCAAGCAACGTTTTTGATGTTAAGACTCCACCTTTTAGTTGTTTAAAATAAAATCCATGTTCGCCTGCGTCGCATCGACTCCCCGAACGGACGGACGGGTGTTGATGAACGCAACGGAGTCCTTGGCTATAGGCGGGAGGCCCAGAAGAAACGAAAAGTGGGTTAAGCGTTTTGATTTTACTTTAGTGTTCTTACGTAAGAGGATATCCGATTCCACTCTGACACAGCAAGTTGTTGGTTATCTATTTGGGTTTCTTAAATGAAATTTAATGCGTTTGTTTAAGGTCTGGTAATGGTTTTGGCTCTCACACAGCAAGCGATTCAACTTATGTATGCTCAACTAAAGAAACATCTTTGCTCTATATACAGTTTTGATTCACCTCCAAAAGATTTCATTTTGATAAAGGATCAAATACGAAAGTCCTACATTTTTAGTGATTTGTGAAAACCCTGTGAAATAGTGAAAAATAGTCGTATCGAGATTTAAGAAAGCATTTTGAAGCTTTAGATCACCTAGTACCCGTTTCAAAGAGCATATTCTAGTGTTGCACATCATGCTTTAGAACGCAACCACTCCGTATATTCAACTTCTTTAAAATTAGTTAAACAAGTAAATAATTTTAAGGCACTGGACTTTTACGAAAGCATAATGATTTATAAAAATAATAAACTAATGAATTCAGATGTGATATTTTGTATTTGTAACAACGATCTCTGGATCTATTTTAGTTAAAGTAGGACTTGCTCATAGTTATATGTAGAGAAAAAAATATGACAAGAACAATTTTATTCCTACCATTGTCAACGAGTTCAAGCGTAGAACATAAATAATTTTTTTTTAAAAATATTTAGGATCTCGAGAAAACCACGTTGACAAGAAATTGAGTAGTAAATGGTACGCTTATTGGACCTTACTTTTGACAATTAAACTGACTGACACGGGCGAATTATTTAGAACTTCTTCAACCCCATCTATCAAGCTTATTAGAAGTTCATTTAAATGTATATCTTCATGAAGCTGGCCTGCAACATTCTAGACGACAATTTCACGGCATTTATGTAATTAATTTTCTAACACATGGTTAGGATTGAATGGATCCATTTCTTCGCCTGCTCGTTCTACAGCTTTAAATTTGTTTATTTATATAAATGATTTTTGGTAAATCTAATTCTCTTCCACAAGTTGTTAAATAACTGACTCAATTTTAAGAACCTTGTATATTTTGTAAAATTGTTGAGCTGTTGTGATGATGGACACGACTCTGTCGGGTCTGGGCTAGACGGTGTTAAATTGAATTGTGATTACTCCTGTGGAAGTGAAGAGGTTGTACACAGTGTTGATTTAACCCTGATGAGGAACCTAGGCAAGACACGACTGTAGGTCTATAGGAAATGCATTTTAGGGGATCCCATTTCTACATAAAACAAGGGAATCAAATAAAGATTAAATAATAAAATGTGAGAGTCTTCCAACTTTTTTAGATACCAATTCGTTTAAAAATCTAGAAAGTTTTCTTGTTCCATATATCATTTTGAGCCGCCATTATCGTCAATGAATTTAAACGGTAATGAAACCGAATAAATGAAGGCAGTTGAGACACTTCTCTTTATGATACAATATCAGTATCCAACAATTCTCCCACTTATTCAATGCTCTACGATGTGAAAAAGTCAGTCAGTGACAAGTGTAGTGCATTCATAATACATATTTTTGAAATACTATTTGTACTAAAACATGATGCGGTAATATAAAAAATATTATTATATATTGCCATTGGGGGTTGTTACATGCATCTTCTAACTTGAATTTTACTCGAAGAAACCCTAGGCAGTTGCCTACACTGCCTAGTGGGTAATTTGGCTCTGTATATTTGAGCCTAATTAAACCTTACATAGAAAAGCCTTACCGTATAATCAAAAAAATGATCCCTAATTAAAAATTTAAGAATTAGTGCAGGCGCCTGAAGAAGTTAAAAGAGCAAAGTGTGAGGACCGCATTCTGTTTACAGTTTTGAACTCAGATAAGCTTACAGATTATGATTGTGGATGTTGCTAGAAACAAACGCTTTGGAATCATTTCAATGGTTGTTTTAGTAACAATATCTAATTATTTATATATATTAGTTAAAGTTAAAAATAAAAACAGGAATTATTGATAAAAAATTATTTAATATGAAACTGCAAATTTTGACATAAGTCATAATAAAAATACAAATTATCAATATTTTGTATTTTGGCAACTAAATACATTTCACTTGTATTTTTTGCAAGTACATGCCTTTGTTTGACAATTTGCTGTACATTTACAGGGTTGAATCAACAATCTGGGCAATAGTTGCTTCGTCAATTGCAGTGGGTACAGTTTACCATCTTTTATTTCATAGCTTCATCGGGTGTAATCAATAGGCTGTACTAGTATTTGATCAATATTTATTCATAGATGTGTTTGTGCTGAAGCTCTTAACAAATGTAAATGAAGAGAATCTGATGTACAAATTACTTTTAATAAATTTAAGCCCAAGCCTATATTTTGAGATATTATTACTTACTTACATCAGCAGTTAATTTGTTCTTTGAGAAAAGATAGGTGCAATTGGTTTCTAATTCTGTTAAATGTTTGACACTAAGGTATGGGTTTCCTAAATGCATGAGAGTTTTTTGTACAAAAATCTAAGGATTCAGCTTTTTTTTCGAGCGCAATCTACTAGTCGAATCCAGTGAGTATATATATTTACTATTTACTCACTAGTCGAATCACAATCGTCGAACCATAAACCTAAACAGCCTAGACGAGCTAGCTTATTCCAGAAATAAGTTTCTAGAATGAAAACATCTGTATCGGTGCTAAGGATTATGATATGGGTAGATTGGATTGGATAGTCAGTAAAAAATAATTCCTAGTGCGTAACGGTTTATTTTTTCGTATTCTTGAAAAGTCGTGTTTGTTTTGTGAAATTTTGAATGGGTAGGCCGCTTTCAAAGTTGACGAACCGAGTTTTAGAAATACCTGGTACGGAGGTCTTGACGTACGGCATAATCCATTTTTTACAATCTTTCAAAAGTATGTCGCCTGGAGCTAGATCTCCGTTTGACCTAAGACTGTGTTGAAGAAACAAGACCTTAACGGAATTTTTTTTCTGCACGTCTTGATTACTTCAACGTAAGTCTCAGGATTGTCAACCACATCTAGCTTTAGACTTTTTTTCTCGATGGAACCAAACTCCCTATCGACTGGCATCATAGAGTGCCCTGGAACAGGATACCATATTTCAATGTTTTTAAAGACGTTACGTATACATGACTGGTCTAGGTAAGGAAAAAGAATTCGATTTTTGTTTTGACTAATTGCATTATCACAAAATATTATTAGCTTTAACTGTAGTGGATCATTGTGTTTTTCAATATAATAAGGCAAACATGTTATTACCTCATTCGGCTCCTTTTGTGCAAAATCCTCCGTGTAAGTATACATTGTTGCTTTATAAGTTTTTAGGTTGTGAATGCCAAAAACATGTAGCCATGACTGACTAACGTAATATTCGTCTTGTGCATTAGTTACAGGGAAAGGTAGATTGTTTTCATAATCAAAACACATTATTATTTCAGAAGATTCTGATGATTTTTGAGCATTGGTTAATGTAGTTTTAAACACGTCTGCTTTTCTAAGGTGAAGTTCCTTGTCTCTTTTAAGGGTTTTTATAGTTTCCTCATTATGTTCCAGTTCGGCCTGCCTTATACTAATTAGAAATTTTGTGCACGTGTTGCATGTATCCTTTCTTGCATATCCAAAGAAAATTTTAAATTCTTCATTAAATACTTTAGCAAAAATACCGTATGAAATTTAAATATCAGATTTACTGTTAAAATTTTCATGTAGTTTAGTAATAGACAGATAGTTCTAATAAGCCTGGTGGCGTGGCGGCCTCTGTTGTCTGATGGCTGGGCTGCGGTTTTAATTTTCTAATCTAGATTTAAAAATCCCGTGGATAGCTAAAATTGCCTTTTGACATAAAGAAACTTTTCCGTTTTCGGAACTACTAACTTCATATGAGAAGACAATCCGATTTCGAGTTCTTACGTTATTACGCAGACGCGAACGTGATTTTCTATATTTCTTTACACAACCTTATAAATAAATTGTTTGTTCTGCATGGGTTGACAAACTACAGTACCTTTCAAAAATATTTGCCTACTCTGAAGCCCTTAGTTTAGTGGCATACTTACACCTACAGTCCACAATTTCACGACGTTTATTCTTCTCTTTAAAAAAATTCCTTGTTTTAAATTCCTTTTCCATTTTTCTTGTTTTACAAGTCGGTTTATACCTTTTCAAACATAAGGTACATTTTCCATAACATCCTGAACAGGAACGACAAAATTATCAGCAATATTTTCTGGTTCTTAAGCAAGCTGCTGACCTTCATTTTCGCTGCTAAATCCTGAATTATCCATTGCAGATAAATTTTTGCGCATATTGTCTTCATGCGGATCATACTCGCTTCCCGAAGTTACATCTTCACTATCACTACTTGATGCTAAAACGAAAAGATTTTAGTTTTATTACTTGAAATTCGTTTTTTACACTAAAACTGTTTATTGACATTTTTTTAACATTTATGCTATTTTCAATACAATATAGTAGGTAAAGATTAGACTTGCTTTGAACAACATCACACATTTTTCAGGACGGTACTTTAGTAAAGTCTCAAAACAGTAAGAACTTAAAACTGTAGGACACTGCTTGCTTCACACAGAAAATGTAGGTTAGGAAATTGGCGCATGTCAACATCAAGAAATGGTTAAATCCATGACACTTAGCAACTTCTTGCATTGAAATATGGTTTTCACGCAGTAGGTTGCTTCTGGTCACAAATCTTACACTGCCAACGCATAGTACAGGTAAATTTGTACAGATAGCGTACATTAACTTAATTTCTTAAAAATATGGACTTAACCACTTTTTCACTGACCCCTTAGCTTTACAGAAACAATTACTCCAAGTACCCGTTTGTCGCAGAAGGATTTTACAGAAAATCTATAAAATCGGTTACAAACAATATAGTTATAAGTGTGTTATAAACAAGCGGCAGGACTGTTCTCAATTTACATACTCCAAAAATTTATATTGTTGATGGTATGGCATTTGTCTATCGAATCTATTCAAAAAATTTCAACACCTTTGGTAATTTGAAGATGCGAGATGTAAGACCGACTAGGATTCCTTGTAATTGCTGAACGGCTCCAGATTCGGAAGCTCTGTGTGCTAATTCTCTCGAAAATCCTAGATGTCGATCTTACATCTCGCGTCATCCAATTTAACGAAATGTATCAAATACATAAAGAACTGTTTGAGAGGACATTCAATTGTGGGAAGCGCAACTGATGAAGGTTCCCTGACCAGAAATAATGTTTATTATATATAATGTCTTGCGTACAAAGGATCATTCCTCTCCGAAGAGAGTACCTTTGGTGATTTTGCATTTTACAAGAGAATTCATAATATTTTCATACAGTCAAATGAAAAACGAATAGATATTGTATTTGAGGGATTTCATGATAACACAACAAAATATTTGGAGTCAACTTTACGAAGCAAATGCCTAATAATTTAAAATTTCATACTTCTAAATGTTCATACAAAAATTCCAAATAATTGTAAAAATTTCTTTTCAAGCACTGAAAATAAGTTCAGCTCGTTCAATTTCTGTGACTGCTGCTCCTAGATATGCGCAAATAAAAAGAGGATTTGATGATCTAACAAAATGTTCTTCATTTTTTGAAGTACTTAACTTCAAACCATTTAGAAGCCGATTCAAGGATGTTTTGTCAGATATTTCACGCACCAAAAATCCAATAGATCTCATTTGGCTGCTGTATCTTTTGCCGTTATTTGTCGTATCTTGTCATCATTACCTACACTTTTTAACTGGTTGTGATTCGACTAGCAGTATGCGCTCGAAAAAAAAATATTTTAAAAGATGCTTCGTTATATTTTGACAATAAGCTCTAAGGCATTTAGGAAATCCATACCTTAGTGTGGAACATTTAACAGAATTAGAAACATTTGCACCTATCTTTTCTAAAAAAAGAAATTAACTGCTCATGAACTTCAGTATGAAATAATTTCTCAAAATATGTGGGCTTCAGGTTAAATTTATTAAAAGTAATTTGCACCTCAGATGCTCTTAATTTACATTTGTTAAAAGCTTCAGCACAAACATTTGGATGGATAAATGTTCATTAAACACTACTACAGTCAATTGATTACACCTTATTAGGTTACGAAATGAAATATGGTAAACTGTACCCACTGCAATTAAAGAAGCAACCATTGCCAGAATTGTTGATCAGCCCTGATAATGTACATCAGATTGTGAAAATGTATTAATATTATGAATGCTAAAATAAAAAAGATTTATAATTTGTAGTTTTTTTTTGATGACAAAATTCGCTTTTTCATATTAAATATTTTTTCATCAGTAATGCCTGTACTCATTTTTAACTTAAGTTTTTCAGTTTAATGGCTATATAAATATATTCAAATACATAGATATTGTTACTAAAACAATTATTAAAATGGTTCCAAAGCGTTTGCTCAGTCCATTTACTTCAGATAAAAGGGGGAGGGGTATTAATTAGCCCAGGTCATTTATGAAACTGTGACAAAATTAATAGTAGGACAAAACCGACATCAGCGCGTTTTAATGATAAAACATGAGTAATTGATATAAAATTCAGCATTTTTTATCGATGTGTTTTTGTTTTATAACAAAAAAAAAAACGCGAAAAATTTGTAACAATTCAGTTTTTTACCTTTTACACAAAGTCCACCTATGAAATGGTGTTTGATACTATGGGCAATGTTGAAGAGAAATGAAAAACCAACAATACTATACGCTCAACTTCGTCAATTGGTTTCATAGATAATAGAACCTTTACCCGAAATTTAAAAAAAATTGCTAATTTATATTTTTTTACATTATACCTAAAACTTATTAACTAGAGGATTAGATTTGCTCATACTCAATTCATGTTCTAAAAATAAATACTGTAACCTCAGTAATTTTGGCAAATTTTCAGTCAATCCTATGGAAGACATATTTTTTTGAAATGCCATATTACCTCACCGGATGGAACCGAATTAACCATCGCTGGAAAGTAGAAGAGTTGATCTAGAGACTCCTCATTTCACTTTTCCAAAATTTAAAGTATCAATAAATGTAAGTACATATTGAAAATTTTTGGCCATTCCATATTAATTATTCCATTCCATTCGAAAAATTGCTAAGGGTGGTACTTGTGAGTTTCACAAGTAGGTATCCTTATAATAAATAATCTTATTGCAAATTTTAATATTTATATTTCTGCATAATAAGGATTTATGTATTAAATTTGGCAAAATTGAATATGTAAACTCCATTTAGACACAGACACAGAGGATACTAACGGAGCAATCATAATATGCAAAATGCGAAGACTGTTTACTTCTTTTTTTGAAATTTCGGGTAAAGTTTCCATTATCTAAGAAATCAATTAACGAAGTTGAGCGTATAGTTGCTCATTTTGTAGGTTTTTTATTTCTCTTGAACATTGCCCATAGTAGAAAATGCGGTTTTTTGGGTGGATTTTGTGTAAAGGTAAAAACCTAAATTGTTAGAGATTTTTTGAGGTTTTTTGTTAAAAACTAAAAACGCATTCCATATCAATTTTTCCATTCCATTCGAAAAATTGCTAAGGGGTGGTACTTGTGAGTTTCACAGGTAGGTATCCTTATAATAAATAATCTTAATGCAAATTTTAAAATTTATATTTCTGCATAATAAAGATTTATGTATTAAATTTGACAAAATGAAATACGTACACTCCATTTAGACACAGACTATACTAACGGAACAATCATAATATGCAAAATGCGAAAACTGTTTACTTCTTTTTTTGAAATTGCGGGTAAACTTTCCATTATCTAAGAAATCAATTAACGAAGTTGAACCTATAGTAGCTCATTCTGTAGGTTTTTCATTTCTCTTCAACATTGCCCATAGTAGCAAATGCGGTTTCTTGGGTGGATTTTGTGTAAAGGTAAAAAACTAAATTGATAGAGATTTTTTGAGGTTTTTTGTTAAAAACTAAAAAAGCATCGATAAAAAATGTTGAATTTTATGTCAGTTAGCCATGTTTTATTATTAGAACACGTTGATGTTGGTTTCGTTCTACTATTAATTTTGCCACCAAAAGGTCTTTTTCTCCGTAAATGACTTAAACTATATAAAAAACAAATGGCCCAAAAAACCTCCTGGCAACATCCACATTCATAATCTGTACGCTTATCTCAGTTCAAAACTGTAAACAGATTGCGGTCCTCATATTTTGCACACTCACCTCCTTCTGACTCCCAGTCTAAATGACGATTATTTCTTCGGTGTTGAGCTTAATATTCCATTTGTTTTCTGAAGGATACTTGTGGCATAATTTTCAATGTCTAAGTGTTTCGGAGTCTAGATCAGACCCCGTTGTCAATGGCTAAGAAACTACATATTAAAAAGGTACAATTTCAAGATGTAAATTTAAATATTAATTTAAATATTTGACAATGTTTATTATTTGATTTTTGACGTAACTAAGAGAATTTTATTTGTAATATACAGGGTAGCACAGAAATTTCTAAAGATCATATAATCATAAAGTTCCTTTCAAATTGTAAGAATTTGAAAGGGAGATCTTCTGAACTTTTTGTGGCGCTCCTAGGTTTTCCCTTATGACTTTAATGGGATCACTGAATCAACAAAGTTCTTTGGTCGCATTTTTGGCGAATGCACTATATTATAAGAAAGTCGCACCTAGGAGCGCCACATAAAGTTCTGAAGATCTCCCTTTCAAATTCTTCCAATTTGAAAGGAACTTTATGATTATATGATCTTTAGAAATTTCTGTGCTACCCTGTATATTACAAATAAAATTCTCTTAGTTACGTCAAAAATCAAATAATAAACATTGTCAAATATTTAAATTTACATCTTGAAATTGTACCTTTTTAATCCGTAGTTTCTTAGCCATTGACAACGGGGTCTGATCTAGACCCCGAAACGTTTGGAATATACAGCAATTTCCTTTAAAGTGTGGTGTTATTTCCCAATAAACACTTAGACATTAATATTCCATGATTAAATTCGAGGTTCTAAAACTGTAGCCCTGAACACTGCCACTGCTCAGATCATGTATCGTCCTGACTATTTTAGCCCTTCTAAAGTCTGCGTCCTGTGCCTGGGCACCACCTGGGACTGCTCTAGTTACGGGACTGACCAGAGGAAATACAGGTTTTGCTACCTTTATTAATTACAATGAAATTTGCAGATTTTTTCTTTTATTTTATTTACCCAAAGTGAATTGTATTGTGTTTTATATTGTATGATCTTGTGTTTCATAAAAATTGTATTAAGTTTGAATTAAGGATTTGTTTTCACCATAAATAAAGGAGTATTATTGTACAGCATAATTGAACCCACGGGATACGGAACAATAATATATTCCTGAGATACCTAACCTAGAAATTCATATGTATTCGGACATTCGACTTTAAAATGCCAACATGAGTTGAACATGTCCGAATCATAGTATTTATATGTACGTATATAATATGCACAATAACTATTTATAAACTGTCATATTTTCCAAGGAATTAGTTTCAAGTAAAAATGACATGACTCATGTAACACAAGCTTTTGGTAATGAAAGCATTTTTATTTAAATCTGCATGACTAACCTCACCCCAAGATTAAACAAACTATAACTTGCACACCCTTGTTAAGAAAATCTCATTACATTCCCTAAATCCCTGACATTTCCCAATAGTTATTCGTCACGTATCGAGTCATTGACAAAAACTATTAAGTTTCCTCTTTTCTCTCTATTGGGGGCCCTTGGTCTATGCAGTAAAAACGTTGACCCCACGCATATGTATCGATAAAAACGAAAACTACTACAATACCAAAAGAAAAACTAAACGGCAAAGCAAGATAAAGAAGTTCGATGGAGAACATTCTCACGTCACAGGTCCGTATTTTAAGGCATTTGCTAAAGGGACCAACTGGAATTCGTTAAGCTTAGGTAATGGCTAAGTTATTAAGGCGCCATAATCAGATTTCTAATAGTGTACAAGAAATTTTGTATGCAGTCACGGATTATAATATGTCTAGCATTGCGAATAAAATATGCTATTAGGTGTTACCAACTAGTAATCCGGACAATATATAGTGTTTATCACCAATCGATAATGTTGAAAGTAATAATTAACTGATATAAGTTATATATTTTTCATTTGTAGAAAATATTGCTACAGATCCCGTGGATTCAATTAGACACCTGGTATCCAATTACTACTTTATTGACAATGAAAACAAATCCTTAACCTTCAATTCAAATTTCTTGAAACACAGATCATACAATACAAAACACAAATTTATGAACTTATGACAAGACTAACTCTAACGCTCACACAACACCTATTTATATATAATTTATACATTCGAGAGTCCTCGAGATTACTCTGTGGCGCTAATATCGAATTATGTAGACCCTTCCCGAACTGGCAGTTACACTTTGTAGGTATATATAGGGTCCTCCCTCGGCCGACGTTGTAACTTTCCGTCATATTATCTTATTATCTTCCTAAGTGCGTATGGGTTTTTGATTTAAAATTATGACATTTAGTTTCAGTAAAAATTTTATTTTTTTGGTACTATTCATGAAGATTTCATCTACTGATAATTAATATAGAGTTTGATGGTAGACGCCAATTGTCAATAATTCCAACACTTTGAAAAATAAGCCGCGAATGTTGGCACAACCAACTGCTGAGATCACTGATTCGCGGTTAATTTTTCAAACCGTTGAAATTACTGGCAACCGACTTTTTCGAACAAACCTATTACATCGACTGTCACTCTCAACTTCAATGGACGATAATAATTGTTGTAGTTTTTACTCTTCATTCAGTTTAGCTTCTGGTCTAAGGAACTCATAGCTCTATAGAAATGTGAATCCGGGTTGCTTCCTAGAGCATTTACATTTACATATGAATAATTCGCTTCCTAATGCATTTTGCTGTTAACTTCAGTATTTTTTCTTGCAGACACAGTCAATTTATTGTAAAAATACTTTAAAATAAAGTGCCCCTTTAAATAAAGACATTTAATTATGAGATTAAAACAATACTAAATGAACATTTAAATGGAGAGTTAATAATTCTAATACAATTAACGATAATAATGTATTATCAACATTGAAAGAAGTTATCAATTTTCTGCTGTAGTTTCGCTTTGAGTTCGTTCAGTAAATGGTCATAAAGATCCTAAGCACGTGGCCAATCTTGTGGACCTCCTCGGCCAATTCACCTATTTGAAAATTTTGTATTTAGAAACTTTCTCACGTTGGCATGATAGTGGGTGCGTTCCCCATCCAACTACGACATCTTTTGTGTACTATCCAAATAGATATCTTCCAAGAGTTAAAAAATAAATAAATAAAAACATATCATTGTTGTGGAAAAAATTAGATCCTATTATTTTAATACCAGTAGTTCCAGACTAACCGTTTATTAACCATCTATGTTGTGCTCCATTATTCGTACAAGGTAGGGATTTTCAAGACTATAATAGTGATAATTATGCCTGTTAAATAACCTATTACACAGTTATATAATAATTTATATTTAAAAAAGAACCGACTTCAATTGACTTAACATAAAAACCGTTCAGAAATCGTGTATAATCAATAATTATTTTCTGACACATTTTTTTATCTGATTTAAGGTACAATTCTATTGATTATTTTAGCGTATTCTTATCTCTTCCTCTTTCTCTAATTTTTTTATATTATCCACATATTTTTTAAGTTTCCCATTTGTTTTATTATTTGGCCCGCTTTCTATAAGTGTAACTCTAATTTACCCTATTTTGCTACGACCCTGTACATGTTTCTGGGTATAGGTCACCCAATACGAATTATTTGTCTATCATTTTCTGAATCACCCTGTACAACTATATTACAACTCTACACGATGTTGCAACCGCCCTGTAAAACTAATAAGTATTAATCCTCCCCATCCTATTTACTGTTTCTATTTTTCTATTGTTAAAATCACCCTGTATACCTATAATTTTACTTCGCACAATGTGCTAAGTCAACTATTTATGTTAGCACTAGATAACATTTTTTAACCACCCTGTATAGCTATTATTCCACACCATCTTATATTTCAATCATCCTGTCTGTAACTGCTTCTAACATTTTTTGATCCCTCCGCCCTATACGAATATCCTTACTGCATATGCTTATTTAAGTTTTTTTATCCACTCTGTATAACTATAGTTTTACTTCACTCTTATTTCAACCACCTTGTATACGCAACTGCTTATGTACCACCCAATATGACATTTATTTGGAAGATTTTTTGGACCCACTGCAATTTTACTTCGCCCAATATTTCAACTGCGCACATTGCTTGCTGCTTGAATTTCGATGCAGGCACACACCTACCACCGTATACTATATAGAAATCATCACCTAAAAAAATTTCTTTTCGATACATTATATTTTCGATAATATTTTGTACCATTTCACTCGACTACAATGAAAACCGTTACAAACACCTTGTACGATATACTTTCAGGGCAAATCTTGACATTTAAGCTGGAACATCTCTTTGTAGAATACAATTTAAAATATTTAAATTGGTGGAGACGTTTTAGAAAAAACAGTGTAGATTTATTGAAATTCACTGAAATGTAGTCTCTTAATTACGGTTTTTTCCGATTTTCTGGAAAACCGTAAATCTGACGTTATAAAAAATTACATGGTACTTTTCTGTAATATTCCTTAATGCAATGCCATTTAAATCATCAAATTTGCCCAACCCGTTTTTGAATAATCACTGAGCATAAATAAAAAAAAGTGATGGCGAAGTGATAACCTCCTCCTTTTTGGAAGTCTGTTAAAAATCAAGTCGGCTAGCCTAATCTTCGTTGAAAAGCACTAACATTCGAATTATGACTCATTTGTCGTTGACTTATATCTCGATTTTCAGGCACGGTGCAAAAAATATTTAATTCAATCTCGTTGTTTCCAACCATGAAACTGTGCCTCACAACTTTCAAATAGGCTACCCCTCCATTTTCAACTACTTTTAAAATCCTATACAAATCTTTCAAACAAATGCTTGAAGGGTGTTTTTCTTTTCAGAATATTTTTACTCATGTAGCCGTGATGTAGCAAACAATTCTTTTCGCACTGTCCAATTGTCAAAAATATGTCAATACGTTCTTGCAATTTGTAAATTTTAATGTTTAATAAATAGTTCACTAAATTAAGAAATTGTAGCTATACAGCCAAAATTCAACTTATAAGTGACTAAAATTTGACATTAGTCCAAATACAACAAGGTCAATTTTAAAAGCATGTCTTACTCAACTCTGATATTAATAAATTGTTAATAAAATTTTACTTAATACTGCATAGTCAAATATAGGATGGGTTATTTAAAATAACAAAATAAGTTGCATTTACTTAAATAGTGGAAAATATTTTCTGACTACACTGAACAATAATTTCAAAAAGTCTTTAACAGTCTCAGTTGACAGTATATGTACTAAATATTGTCCAGCAATTCTTTATTCCAGTATTACATTAATTATTACAAAATTAATTATACTGAGGCGTTGAAATAAAGGTAAATATTTAAAAGAATGGGGATTGGTATAGTTATAGAGATATTTGTTGCAAGTTAGATTTATTTATAAATAAATATCTATAAATTGTAGTTTTTAACACGTTGAATATGTATGGCGAATCTTTTTTCCAAAAATTCCATGAGGTTCTATTGGAGTCCCCCACTCTGCACGCTGTAAAGACAGTAATGCAACCAGATTGCTGAGAAAATTGCAGATGTAGTTACAAAGTAACCTGACCAGAACGGCGAATTTAAGGATAGGTAAGGCTAGAAGCTGATGGTTACAACACTGTGTTTACTAATTCATACAGATATAACGAATAAAACACCTCCAAAGAACTAATAGAGTGTTCACACAAAGTAGCAATATCGTTAAAGTAGTCAAAGTAAAATATAAAGAATTTAATAATTATGGAGAATATCTCAAAACATCTGAAATTCAGAGATACTGCAAACTGCAACAACAAATAATTGAACTTAATACACTAAGCAATAAATATAACCAAAAGAAAACAATATTCAAAGAATTAGTAGACCAAGGATAAGCCTAAGATATCTACCGGCACATCCTAGCATCTAATGAACGAGCTTTCTTCTAGACTGACTTTTTGGGCACATGTTTTCATATGTACTTCTACTAGCATATTTCAGTAAATACTTAGTTATAATTTTTCATTTTCTCCACATTTTTTTTTTTCATTTTATATTATCTTTTTTAGTTGTGAGTTGTGAGAGTTTTCTGTGCCAGAGTCTTCGTTACTGGATGAGAATTAATGGGTTTCCTATTGCGCATGGAAATTTCTTAGAAGCAGAAAGTGATGCAGGTGTGAAAATAATTTCTCCTGAAATAATTCGAAAGGAGGTGAATTGTATCGCAAAAATACTAGTTTTCGCAGCTGTGGATTTACATTAGGGCCAGTCGGAGCTAGTGCCCAGGGCGGCAAATTTTGTAAGGCGGCAAATTTTCTAGGGCAGCAAAATTTGGAAAGTGAAAATAAATTCTAGTCTTACCAAGATTCCTCATTATAATTAATTAATTCTTTCGATTAATCATTTTTTATGTAATCGATAATTCAAAAATTCAATTAGTGTATTAATTGAAAATTATAATATTGACACTTTAAGTAAAACTTATCTAATAATCAAAGTTATTTAATTAATTTATTTCCTCGAAGATATGAATTAAAATCTGATTTTTAATTTTCTGCTATTAAAGAAATTAAATTAGTAGTTTTTTCGAAATATTGAAACTACTTTGGAGTTATATTTTCATTTTTCAAAACATAACTTCTAATCAATCAATGAATTTTTAAAAAATTTAGTAAACTATTGATGATAGAATTTTATTTTAATTTAAAATAATTTTTGAATTAAATAAATTTTCAATAGCGCATGCTGCCACCTCCTGTCTGTTTTACAATTCTTTTGATATTAGATTAGTTATTTTAATTTAAAGAAGAACCGAACATAATACAGGTACGATATTTGATAAATTGATTCCTTTCTTTTAATGAAAAGGGACTTTCCCACTTTCTGAAATTCTAGCAATTTATTTTTAAGGGGATGTTTCAACTTCAATGAGAATGCAATCATTTAGAAAATACAATTTATTGTATTTAGGAAAATTAATTCATTCAAATATGCACTGATATAGGGTTTAAAATTAGTAGGTACTTACTTAAGTTTTCATCTAAAATGATTAGAAATGAGTTTATTCATTTTAAGAAATGTCAATTATCCGATGGGGAATTGTTTATAGAATAACTCACTATTTTTCAGGATCCAAAAATAATGTATACTTGAGCATTGATAAATTAATTCCTTTCTTTAGAATAATAGAGACGTGATTTGTCGTTTTGGCGATTTCTGTTTTTTTTTTTTTGGAAATTTGGGGAAATTGAAAGGGAAAATGGGTCTGAAATATTTAAAAGACAGAAGAATTTCAGTTGCAAAATAAATAAAATGCCATAAATGATCAAAAATACCAAATGATAAAATGAAAACTGTTTAAAAAATATCAGAAATGACAAAAAATCTCCAAAACAATTAAGATGTCCAAATTATCAAATGACAAAAATATGTCAAAATCCTAAAATGTCGAAAACATATTTTAAATTATTTTATTGAGAGAGAGACATAGATAGACACTCTATGTTTCCAGTTGGTTTATATTCGAAATAAGTGGTTAAACAACCCAAACAAATATCTGAATATAGCTATAGAATATTATATGAAAAATAAATTTTTAACACCGATAATTGACGAAGATGTAAGTTTACAACTTTTTAGTGTGAGTGGGCCAAACTACTTAGAGCATGTACCTTCTAGAGATAACCTGCTATGCACAAAAGCGTGGCAAGGCTAGAAAGAGAGGGCAATAGAGATAGTAACATGCTATTTCACTTGGTGGGTGGATGCAGCCAATGAACAACATGCTGACTATGCTGAGCGTATTTCATTGGAAGCAGCTCCCAACCGAGTGAAATAGCTTCTTGCCCTCTCTATTAATCTCTCTTCCTCTCTTTACTCTTACCACGACGTGTGTTCACTGCAGGCTATCGGTACAAGCTCTAAGCCAAACTATGAGTAGATTTTTGAGTTAATGGTGTGTTCATGATCTAAACAGATAACATTATGCTGAAGTACTTGAAGTACTACTTTTTTACAATAAATATTTTGAAGGTATTTTCAATTTTTAAGGAGTAAATTTAAGATTTGCCTCTGATTGTAAGTGAATAAATAAAAGTAAAAATACTACTATTTATAAATACCCCTACCACCAACTTATAATGTATTTTTTAGTGGTTGTGTCTCTTCGCGGTTCATAATTTTTTATCGATTGCTGCAGGAAATACATTTAGGGCTTAAGCGGCCCTGCGATTGAGTTGCCTGTCGAATTTTCGACAGTTCAACGACCTCTTTCTTAAGATCGGGTGAATAACAACGTGCATTTCTACTTTGTTTGGTGTTGCCCTGCCACTTGCTGCTCGATGTCGTCCTATGCCTCCTCTCTTGGATTGGATAACAAACAACACAGGTCTACGTGATCCATCCAATAAATGCAAGGAAGATTAATGGCATTTTTCGGCAGTGAAGACGTCGATTGAATCACAAATGAAAGAAGTGAAGAGTGAAAATTACACGATGAGCAAGACGATGCTTTCGGGTATTAGTCACAGTCACAAAAGAATTCTGAATGATACTGTGGGGATAAAAATGTGCTTGAGATTATGTATGTACTTTAAAACAGTTTGTGAGAAAATTTCTTCCTATTAGATTGTTTTCATATCAGATTGAATTCAACGACTTGACTTTAAAAATGATGATCTGGCAATGAATGAAAAGTTGTCCAAACATAGTAAAAGCGGCAGAAGGAAAATAATTTTATCACGGATCAAAATTATGTACCAAGAGCTTTCCTTTGTTCTGAAACTCAAATAAAAGTGCATCATCAAGATTTCAGTCATAATTCTCGATACTCGGTAGTAGAAAAATGTTTACTGCCAATTATAAGATATTTCACTATCAAAACGTTAGTCATTAAATATAAGTACTCCTGATTTTTTGGAATTATTTACTAATCATTCACTAAAATGTTAATACTCTTCTCCCTTTAACTAGCTTTAGAAAAGAGGAGGATTCAATTATTTATGTGCTTACTCGAAAGCAGCTCATTTTACGATACAATTTGGCGGAGGAGATGTAATTATCGTTATTCGAATGGAAGGAATAAATTAATTGAAAATATGTTGAAATTTAATGAAAAAAATCTTATTTACCGACTTCAAAAAAGCTGGTGGTTCTCAATTCCGCTGTATATACTGGGTGCCTATTTAAGTTGAAAATATATATAAAACAATTTTTATATAATTATTATAAGACAAAAAAAATTTCCATAAAAAGATCTTCCACAAGAGAATGTCCTCTAGAAAAATTAGTTATGTATTTGATATACAGTGAGGACGCGTGGGTTGGATCAAATTCATTTAAAATTCAGGTGTTGTTTTTTTGGAAAAACGCTGGGACACGGGGTTTTTTTTTGGACTGCGGTTTTTGTGATAATAAACTCATTTATACATGGTGGGTCAGAAATAAATGACGACTGGAAACATTTGTTTTTTTATTTTATTTTCCTATACCGAAAATTAACAGTTATTAAAAAATCATTTATTTCAAAATTAAAAAAAAAAACATCAAAATATCAAATTAAATGTTCACATTGTTGACCATTAACTTCCTGACAATACCTAAGACAGTTTTCAATTTCTCGTAACACGTCTTTTAGCGTTTGTGGCAGGATTCGTTGTATTTTTTTTGCTTATTGAAATAGACTTTCGATTTCACGTAACCCCAAAGATAAAAATCTAACGGGCTTAGATCTGGAGACCAAGCTGGCCATTCGATATTGCCTCTCCTTCCGATCCATCTATCTGGGAAAATATTGTCAAGATAATCTCGCGCTGTTCGCGAATACTGCGGGGGCGCTCCATCCTGTTGAAACCATACCGAATCTGCCAGTATATTGGGGTTTTCACCGTTCGGGTAAAGTTCTTGCTTAAACAGGGTCATTTTGTAATAGGTCTAAATACTTTTCGGAGTTTAAGTTTTCCCTCAATAAAACAGGACCAACGCAATTGAAGTACCCACAATTCCGGCTCATATGTTAACTTTCTTGGGAAACTGTATATGACTTTCCATAATCTAATGTGGGTTTCCTCATGGCCAATATCGAAAATTTTGCCTGTTTACTGAGCCATTTAAACAAAATGTTGTCTCGTCGAAAGAAACTATCTTACTTAAAAAGTGAACTAAATAAACTTTGTCTGGGTGCCATTTATTTCTATGCAAGCATTTTAAAACAGAAGATTTACTTATTGACTGTTCTGCGGCTATTTGTCCAGTGGAATTGTGAGGATTTACTTGTAAATCGAACAAAACATTTAATTGTGTTTCTTCTGGAAGATGTTTGGTTTTGTAATTGTCTCTTACGTGGCCAAATTCTCCGGGTACTTCATATTAAACACTTCGCAAACTTCAGCTTGTATTTGAGTTCTGTCTCCATATACTACCATCGTCAAAATTTCTATTCGCTGCTTTTCAGTTAAACGCGCCATACTTTGAAACTTTCCAACTGCTCTTGACAACTACTTATTTGAAGTAAAATTATAGTACAGTTTCTATAGAAATAAACAGGTGTTAAAAACTCCAACAATAAAAAAAGGGTTTCCATTCATGCGACTAAAATACCGCCAACATCATAAAAACCAGACTTAAATAAATAGGTTCAAACCAACAAACACCTTATTTTTACCGTTGTTTTCTTAACTTTAATAATTGTTAATTAGCGATAAAGGAATTGTACATGAAAAATACTTAGAATTAAATGCAGAATTCAAAAATAAAATAAAAAACAAATGTTTCCATTTGAAAAAATGAAGTTGATGATTGCAATTTAATTCTGGCCCACCCTGTATAAATGAGTTTATCATCACAAAAAACACAGTCCCAAAAAAAAGCGACGTGTCCCAGCGTTTTTCCAAAGAACCAACACCTGAATTAATTTTAAATGAATTTGTTCCAACCCACGCGTCCTCACTGTGTACTGTGTGCCTATTTAAGTTGAAAATATATATAAAACACTTTTTAGATGATTATTATAAGACATTGCATCGTATTGAGAGGATTAATTCAATTGAAAATACATAGATTTGAATTTAATCAAAATAAATGTTACTTAACCAACTTCACAAAATTTCTCAATTCGTTTGTATATATAGGGTGCCATTCTTTTGTAAGCAAAACAATAATATTGTTTCTGGTCGGGAAACTTTATCAGTTGCGCTTCGTTAAATATGTAGATGCTAGATGTAAGGATGGACATCTAGGATTTTCTATGACATGACATGATAAGTTTTCTGAGTGATCTGATTTATGAGACTTAGAAGATGAAAAAATTATCGAGAATGCAACACAAGTGGAAGAATTTGCATGGTTTTCCAGAAAATAGCCAACAGAACTTTCAAAAACTTAAGAACATGCTGAAAATTTACAGGTACGTAGAA
The DNA here is from genome assembly GCA_034190945.1 of Octodonta nipae. Lineage (NCBI taxonomy): Eukaryota > Metazoa > Arthropoda > Insecta > Coleoptera > Chrysomelidae > Octodonta > Octodonta nipae. Next base: position 33,698,206 of record CM067218.1, on the reverse strand, counting down.
AAACGAAGAGTGTACTTTATATATAGCGGTGAATGAGGTCATAAAGAAAACTCACTGCAACGTGACCTCGTGAGCAAGAGAAAAATGTAGATATATAAGATAATCTCAAATAGTTTCGAAAAATTAGACAAAATAGGTCTAGCCCTATAATCGATAAAATATGTGATTTCTTAGTTTTTGGTCACTACGTGTATCTACTTTATGTGAGCACCTGTATACAGGTATTTTTTAAATAAAAAGTAAAATATACTCGTATTTTGCTTTTTTCAAGTTACTGATTTTGTGTTATTTCCGAAGAATATTTAAAAATAATTCCTGATTTTCTTTAAGTCAGAGTCTCTGTTTATTGAAAGTTATCAGTTATTTTGAAATAATTTCTTAGTCTGTAGAAATCTTGTGCCATTTGGTGATTTGATGTTTTGCATATTATTCTCCTACTTATGTCACTTTTGGTGTATTTGAAATGTGGTTAAGTTTTGGATTTTTTGGTATTACATTGTTTCTCAAATTGTTTAGTCGAAGCTGTTGCGGATTTTCGTCGTTATTATTATTATATTATATTTATTTATTTAAAACAAATAAATAAAATACCTTTGTCGGAATCGTTTTTCATTTAGGAAGATAAGTTGTGGTTTGTCAATTTGACTGTATACGTTTTTTGAATAATATTTTTGTATTCGTTAGTTTCTTTCTATAGGTATATGACCGTTACCCTTTTTTCCCTAGCTGTCTGACAATTTTTGACAGACACTATTAATATACCTAGTATGCCATGGAATATAAATGTTTAACATAAAAACACGTAAGTCTTGCATTCAAATGACGTAAGAGCCCAAGAAACCAAACAAAACAACCAAGAAGTCAATGAACTGTGTAAGCACGCATTAGCAGGAACTCGTACAGGAGTGTTCCACCCCAAAATCATCGAATTTCTCTCTATCTCTATCACGCACACGCACCCCGAAGAGCCTACACGCATTACTTCACCCTACCCTTCACAATAAATTATTTCTAAACTCATCCTGCAACAAATATTTCTATTCCTGCTAAGCAACGTCAAAGCGGTAAGCTCGTTCCCTTTTCGCCCTAATATAGCAACCCCCTACAACAATTTCTTGCGTTGGGCCCTATTTTCGTTCTGTCTCTCTTTCCCTGAATCGATCATCCTGCTGATGCCGAAACTCTGAAAATGACCCCCGAAATTTCGTACGAAGAGGTCATTGACACTTCGCACGTGGCCCACTCACTTTGAGTAGTAGTATAAAACGCAAATGATGAAGTAGGCTTTTCTACCATAATAAGTTGAAAGGTCCTAATTTCAGAAAATGTCGTGTTTTTCTGTTCGCAATCAGCCACAATATAGTTTTGTAAGAAATTTCTTGAAATTCTTGTAAATTTCACATGGTAATTTTTTGCTTATTTGTAAAAAACATTTTAACGCCTTTTGTATATGTTAACAAACAAATTTATGATGATAAACTGTATATTTGAAAATTATTTGTTTCGCTAACACAGTATCTCTCTATCTATATGGGTGTCAAAATATAAATACAATTTAAATTTAAAAAATTGTCAATTGTCAATTCAATTTGAAACCTCCTATTTTTATAATTTTATTCTATTAGGCAATTGCAATAAAAAAAATCTATATGATTTATTATTTGGTGATGATTTGAGTAATACCAACTTACACTTTATTTAAAAAATATTGTGACAATGTTTCGCGTCCGATGGAGCTAAATCACTCGGACTAAAACAATTTCACAATTTTTTTTAAATAAAGTGTAAGTTTGTAATAAGTGTATTACGAAAATCATCATGAATTTCAACTTCCACCAAGTATCAGCCAACTCAATCCAATGTTTATTATTTGGTTTGGAGTGGTTTTATTGTACAAAACATCGCCTTTTGTAGTTTCTGTATATTTGATAATTATTAACACAGGGGTCTCAAAATTTAAATACAATTTAAATTTTAAAAATTGTCAATTGTCAATTCAATTTGAAACCTCCCATTTTTATAATTTTATTGTATTAGGCAATTGCAATAAAAAAAAATCTATATGATTCCAACTTATATAGACAAACGAATTGAGAAACTCCATTTTTTAAAATAGATTAAAAAACTCATTTTCTTTTAATTTTATTGTATTTTATATATCATCTCAAAATTTGAATGATGATTTAATTCATTTAATGGTCGCTGGCCGAGGTGCCACCGAAAATTTTATCACAAAATAAACTAAAAAACGCCTCAATGCCACACTGAACTAAAAAAGATAGTAAAATACTAAATTGATTCAGCCGATGGAAAATCATAATATGATAATTAACTGAAAGTAATTTCAACTGAAATTTCCCCTTATGTTTTTTAGGTAAAACTGTTCTCGATAAAGATATTGGAAATATCAAAACAGTTTTGTATAAAAACTTCAATTAAAATTACTTTGAGTTAATTGTCATGATATTTAACCATTAAGATTTTGTTCAAGAGTGATAGCAAGTCTACTAATTCAATCAAAACTAAATCACAGCTGGTTGTAGCAACGAAGAAGATACTAGCCATCCTGAATGAGCTACTAAAGCAGATGTCAGAGCTCGTACACAAAGGAAAATGAAAGAGCAGGATCTTTTTGAAAGAATTGTTCTCGATATAGCTGGACCATTCCTTTAACTGAGAGGGATAACAACTACATTCTCCTTGACATCGATTGTTTCCGTAAATGGTTAAAAATTGATCAGCATTTTGACACCAACGTGTTTTGTAATATCTACGAATTATTGAATTCCAACCACAGAATTGCAACCAAATTCAGACGACACTGTGTTTCGTCTAGCATACCGATCATCGATATATAATAGTATGAGACTAACACCCACCAGCGTATTATTTGAGTTAAGGTATATGGCTGTAGGGACTTATTACAAAAATCAGTGATTATGCAGATCAAGTGCTAATTCAGGATTGTCGTTTGGGCATTAATATCGTGTGGGGGAGGCTTGACCTCGCTGGGGAGGGGTTGACACCGATGAAGATAGTTTTTAGTCACTGCCCCTTGAATCCGCCAGTGATGCAGATTACTTTCGGCAAGCATGTTGTCAATCAATGAAGTCACAGGAACACACATATTAGCTTTTAGTGTCAAAATGAACGCGCGGTACCACTGGAGGAACAATTACGCTGCATTCTAACAAAGAGATAAGGTCTAACTAGACAACTCCCAAAGAAATAAATGTAAATCTCCTAAACTTAATACTTTATCAATATTTTATCACGAAATGAATATCAACATCTAGGAATTTCAAGGCGCGAATTCTTTCGTGAGATTTATATCCTAGAAGTCACAGGGAACCGGCGTTACACATAGTACGATTTCCAATTTGGGGTCTCTTTAAGCTAATGTTTCCTGAAACTCCTAGATGTCGATATTTATTTCGCGAAAAAATATTTTATTTATTTATAAATACTAAATAATTATTCAAACATCATAATCAGATGAGGGAAGAGCAGCTAACGGAAGTTCTCGACTTATACTGTCATGGGTTGAATGGATTTTAAAATCTCGGAAAGAAATTACGTTAGTATTATAGGATCAGTGATGTAGTATTAGATTAGAGTTTCCCATCTGGGTCGATGGCTTCATATGCAGATGAAGGTTCAGGCCGATCAAAAACAGAGAAATGACAGTCTTACCAAATACGCCGCTGCCTGCTTATCACGTGACTGATCGACAGAGAATAAAGGGCAATATTCAAATTAGAAAATCTGCCTACAAATGGTATGCTGCGAAGAATCGTCAGTTTTCTAGGTCTTATTGCATATATCAATAGAGTCAGATATTGAGCAGAAGCTGTTAATTTAACCCAAACATATAGAATTTAATCTAATCAGACTTGGACTTTATAGAGCAAGTGCTATTGGTCTAAATCTGTGGAAGCAATACGGTCTATTGACCTATATTGTGAGATAGTTTTGAAACATTATGGAAACCTGATTAGAATCACGAGGTCTGAGAACTTGTGGTTGCAATAAGAAGACGCTATGTCTCATAGAACCAATGATACAATATATTCATATTTAGTATTTTGTGTACTTATTTCGTCGCCGTAGTCTTTTACGTGGTACCGTTTGACCACACTGCTCGTTTGATTTGACCGCACTAGATTTCTTTTCCTTATTTTCTTGGGGGTTATCTCCAAATTCAGGCTTACATTCATCGGCCAGAAATGTTAAATGCGCATAATCTACTCCAAGCTACAGTTGATGCAACATCCAAAGAGTTCGTGACAGTGATCATAAAATCAATAAAGTCAGTGGTTTCTCATACTGCTAAGAAGGGCCATATAACACTTATTATTTTCAGGTAATATTTAACAATTTACCTAGAGTCTAAAGAAAATGTTGATATTACTAATTAAAATATATAACAAGTACGTCTCCAGAAATGGTAGGTTTTGGAATTTAGGGGAGGCCATTATAGGGTTGCAGCAACCAGATATTTATAAGCTCCATATATTCAAAATTCAATACAAAACCTACCTTGACCTGCTCACAATTGCTACGAGACTGGTTTTCATCGGGAACATTTATGGGTGTGGTTGTGACATATTAAATCACCAAAATTTAACATTTAGTTATAAAACCTGTAAGTAAACATACCTAAAAACTAACAAACAGTTTGAGGTTGCGATATTATGTCACTCCGGTCATATCATAAAGATATATGTTCTTTAAAATGAAGTGGTCATTACTTTACAAAAAAATTTGTATTCAATATTTTCACTTGTGCTGAATTCAAAAATTCTCTTACTAATCGACAGGCTAGGGTATAGTAAAAATATACAAAAATTAAACAGTAGAGTTAAATAAAAAAATTAAAAAATGGAAATATAAAAAATATGAAATATTCTCGAAGTGATTGAAACTAAGAATTTAAATGTATTTACAAAAAGAAAACAATAGTGAAATTTACAAAAAGTTTATTCTATTAACAAAAGACATGTCTATAAAAAAGTATAACCTGTTAACAGAGATCCCTTACCTTGTACAATGTTGTTCAGAAAATTTTTGCTACCAGATATGCATCAAAAACGGTTATTTATACTCTACAAAATAAACTGTAGTCGTGGAAACTCAAAGCTAAATATCACTAACCTGTTCTGACATCAACTGAATTCCATCCACTAATAGCTGCATAGTCAAAGAAACCCATGTGGTTAACTGTTGAATACCCTTTTGAGGAACTCTAAACTCATTAAAAATGATTCCAAAATTCATAAGGTAACAGGCAAAAATAACTCCAACAATAAAAGGCTTTACCATAATTATTACAGACTAAGCATAATACAACAGTTCCATTATAACAAAATATTTCCATAAATTACACAGGCCTTGCCTTTTCGTTTCCATAGCGTTTTCACTATAACAAGCCCTGACGTGACAAAATATTTCCATAAAAGATATCTCTATCGTAAGATAACAATCCCAGTAAGACAATATTTTTCCAAATAACAAGCTCAGGTCCACCGTAAGATCACAGACTCAATTCCTCCTCTTCGAAAAAAGGGTTATTCTCTAATCCAAGAATTTCTTGACCATCAACATTTCTTCTCTGTTTACTATGATGCCAAGGAATATGTAACTCAACAAAAATCTTTTACGTGCGTCTAAGTACTGCACTGCTTCTTTCTAGCAAAACACCATTATTACAATCTTGTGACCCAACCCTGGTATCCTAAATTTGGAAAACTCAAAAATCAACATAAAACCTACCTTGATTTGCTCACATGTGCTAGGGGGCTGCTGTTCATCGGGGAACATAAGGTCGTGGGTAAGATAGTAAAACACAAAAATTTTATTTATAATTGAAGGCGCCATTTGGTTGAAAACCTATAAGTAAACATACCTTAAAAAACAAACTGTATGACATAATTACACCGGCTATAGTGATAGTATTATGTTCTTTATGAACAAACTGCTAGTAATCTGATTCTGTTAAAAAAATTACGTATTCATTACTTTCATTGATGCTTCCAAAAAATTCTTTCACAATCGATAGGTTAGGTATATAAAAAAATATGCAAAATGTAAATACAGAGTTTAATAAAAATCAAAAAATGTATATATATAGTACAAAAAATCGAGATAAGAAGTTTGTTTCAAAAAAAAACTAAACCTGCAGTTTACATTAGAGAATATTAAAAATCCGGCTTAAAAATGACCGTGAAAATTTCAATGTTTACAAAAAAAATTTTACCTGAAATCTACAAAAAAATTACTCAACAATAATCACCTAATCAAAATGATTTGATTAAAAAGGATAATGGTATAATCTGTCTACAAATTAAAACCTTACCTTATTAAACGTTTCTGAAATTTAATGTCATTTATGATATTGACATGAATATCTGTACTGTGTTCTTGATTCTGGAAACTCAAAGCCAAATATTTCCAACTAATTCATCAACGACTGGACATCAGTTGAATTCCATCTAAACGGTTAAATCGGTTCCATACCAAATAATAACTTCAAAATCCCATCTCGAAAATAGCAGTCCCAAAACGTAGAAAATTCTAACTTTAAAAATCCTAGTTAGAACAAGGCTCCAAACGTAGAACAATTTACCGTAAAACGAAACACCATAAAACAGCCACTGTAATCCACCGTCAGTCAAATCCAAGGTAACTCAAAATTCACCGTAACTTCCTTAGGGAAAATCCTCCCTCCGAGTAAACTTCCTTATGGAAAAACCTTCTTACGAGTAAACTTCCTTAGGGAAAATCCTTCTTACGACCCTGAAATAGAATTTGCACCTGACGAATTCATGTCGCTAAAATTGCTCTGCTTACCTTCACAACGAAGGGCTACTCATATCCAAAGCAATCTCAACCATCAACGTCTCTTTATAACGGTATTCTTCACCAAATAATATCATCAATCAGCCATCATTTCCTGACGCGGAAAAATGGAACAACTAACTTAAGGGAACGCCATTTTGGTAGCCTACAGAAATCGCTCAACAGCGAGGCACGGCTTCACTCTCTTGGAGACGAAAGGGAACTGTCTTCAGTGTCTTCTCGAGTTTGTGTTCTTCGAAATCTCCCTACTCAAATGAACCAAACAGTGTAAATCTTAACAGCATAGGAGCGGCTTCAGATAAATTACGCATCAGAGGATATGAATTAATCTAACAGATTTTTAAGAAGAAAAGTATTTTATATATGGCATCAAACTTAATTGACATTGTACCGTATTAACAAAAAAAATATTGTCCTGGATATCGCCAGCTTAGCGAAAAGTCGAACAAACAACGGACAAGGTACTCAACGAGGCACTAGAACACCAAGTGGTTCAGTGAGCCTACAAAAAGACAACTCTAGCCACAGCAACTCCACCGTACTATATGTACATAATCTCCCTCAACCAAATCATAAGATTACTCAAAAAGGCTTCATTTTTTACACGTTACAATCTATTCGACTATTCGCGTCTAAACGTTAGCTATTCACAGTTAAATCAAGAAGAAAGGACGAGTTTTCCGTTTTGTTCGAAATTCAAAATTTTCGCCTTCCAAGAGGAAGTCCATCAGTGGACGATAGCATAAATTGATTGACAATTTAACTTTCCGTGTGCCCGTGAAAGTTTTACCACAGTGCATTTAACCGACAAACGAATTACCAAAAATAACATATCATAACCTACAGTAAAAAATGTGTAAATTCCATTTGTAAACAACGCTGTTTAAATCAAATAATTACTCAAGATAAAAGTTTAAGGTAAGAGATATTGGTTAATCTAACAAGGCATTTTTGGAATAACTAAACCGTTGTTGTTAGAAATTTCGAAGCACGAATGATAACGGAAATTAAAGTATTAAGGTATTGGTAGTGCCCTGGGCATCATCAGCATGTAGGAATTCACCCAGATAATCAACAAGGTGCTCTCGGAATACTACACTCAGATTAGCTCAGTGAACCTACAAAAAAAACAACTCCAGCCCTTGATATGCGTTATTGATTATTATTAAATAAACAAATTTCAGGAATTTACATTTTTGCTTACATAAAACGGTTAAATTAAGTATTGAATTCCTGCAGTAAGACATTTTTGTTTGGCACACTTACCTCATTACGTTAATATACTGTGTTTCAATTTATTTGGAAAGTGACAGTCTTAAGGGCGAAACTCGTCCTTATATCTGGAGTGCCTTGGAAACAAACAATCGAGATGCGTATGATTATAATTTCGTTGATCCACAAGCCGAAACGGCACCAACAAACCCAACGAAAGTGTCTATAGAGAAAACGCGGCTTTATATTAAACTGAAATAAGGTTGATATGCGTAAGGTTTAGTTTGTTACATTCTTGATAAAACAGCTTGCTTTGATTCCACATGTAGTGGCTGGTTGGGCACGCATTTTCGGCGTTACCCTAGTTTTCGATATTTTCGGGTTCAAAAGCCTCTAAGCGCGCTTCGGTAAAAGCATTGCACTCGTCGAGTTGTGTTGTCTCTCTTCTCTGGTTTGATGGATCGTATTCTGGGAGTTACGAAATATAAAAGAAATCGTATAAATTATTTCGAAATTACTGGAGTTGATTTACAGGCACAATCGAATAGTTTGTGTTAACGAAAATATCTAACGTTAGAATATTTAAAACCAAACTAAAACTTGCCACATTTATTTAACAACACTTCTGGTAAATCACTTAATTAAAATTGGAATTAAATTTATTAAAAAGCTGAGGTTTTTTGTTTTTTTTGTCCTTATCGATTATTCAGCCCACTACTGGCGTAGGGAAGCATAAGTAGGCGGCATTTCGCCTTAGAGCATCTACTTCCTAGAGATAGCCTGCAGTGCATAAATATCGTGCCAAGGCTAGAAAGAGTGGGTAAGTGGCTATTTCACTCGACTGGGAACTGCATCCAATGAGCCCATTGGCTGCACCTACCAATCGATTCATGGATCGAGAAATATATTTTTTAAAGACGCGAACCCTATTGTAATTTTTGGTCCGAAATTTAAGAAGACCACATAACATGTGAGGTAATTTATAAATGGTCCCAAAATAGACGTTCTAATTTCAGTCTTCTTCTTTTTCTGATATCAATTGATAACGAATTAAAAAAAATAATATTTAATTTAAATCAAACAACTAATTTTGTAAAAATTCATTATTTTACCGCTAATTTTAAGTGATTGTTGCTAAAAAATTGTTTATTCCATAGTCTATTTTACAATCTCAAACCCATTGAAAGTTTGATGGATGTAAATGTATGTAACTGTCCGTTTCTGAAATCGCCAATAATCATTCTATAAGTTTCTTGCAATTTCAACATGTTTTGTTAAAACGGAGCTAAGATAGATTAGGTTATTTTCTTTTTAATTCAGCTCAATTGAAGAGCCGAAGCTAAAAAATGGTACACAAAAAGGAGTGTAAGACCCTGGACCCTACTCAGATTTTACAGTGGAATAACTTAAATCAATCCAAAGCCAGTAGGCTACAGACAGAAAATTCCACATTGGGTCCTTCGAATAAAGCTATTCTATTTCCATTATGACACGATTAAATAGTGGCCAATTATATACAAAAAACAAGGTGTGACTATTAAAAAATTAGTACAAGATTAGTTAGGAACGTAAGTTTAGATGTATCGTCTAAAACAAAGGAAACCACGGTTCAAGACTCACTAATCGCTACAGTCTACATCTTTAAATGAATTGGAATACATTTTTTATGAGACTAAGTAAATGTGGAAACAGCTTGTCAATTTTTGTAATAACCAAAAACTGGACGAATACCAACCAACTTAACAAACTGACTTTAGAAGAAATAATTAGGAGAACGAAATATTATTGACAAGCATTTATTGAGTCTTAAAAGTTTTCGAGATGATATATCTACATGAAAACACCAAGCCTATTAGTATGTTTACTTTATAGGATATTTTGATAAACTTACATTAGCATTGGCCTCCTAATAAATGAAAGAAAGTTAAATAACCTCATATGTGCTGATCATCTCTTTTATCGGAAAGACCCCCTAACAATTGGTCACTACCAAGTACTTTAACAAAATCAAAAGTAGAATAAGACAGTTATCTGTATTATTAGATAATTATTGCGACAGAAAATATACAGAAGCGAACATGTAACCACGCTAAATAAATATTGTTTCATGATTTAGCTTTACTTTAATTAAAGAAAATTGATTGTGAAGATTTACTAAATAAATTCGCTGCCAAAAAGTGTAAAAGAAGGTTAGCAGAAAACATAGAAAAGCAACAATTGACATGGATATGTGAGTCTATTGGAACTACTCTCAAATATAATGTTATAATAGGGTTCTCAGGGAAAAGGAAATGGGAACAGACCATCTACACCATGGAGACAGTGGGTTACCAAAGCAATGTGAGAAAGAAAAGTAGTGAATAAGTAGCAAAACGAATCCAAATGTACGTTCATCACTGCTCTACGCCAGTGTTTTGGAGAAGTTCCCAACGTCATTTACCCCATTTTTTTCAACTCCGGTTCAGAAAAAATCATTTAGATAACCAAACTAGTAAGACGCATCCACTAATGACGTGCGCTCCTAATGAGGGGGAGGGGGGGTTGAAGCCCTACAAATTCTCACCAAATCTCCTTTACCGGAAGGGCGTCTATAGAATACTCATGTCAACTTTTGAACTATTATGCAGCTAGTATTTTAAACCGATTCAAGAGAGAGGAGGATATTGATGGTACTGAGGTATCTCACCCTTTAGCACTTTAACTGTTTATCGACGCAGACCTTTTCTTTTAAATAACCCCAAAGAAAGAAATCCAACATTGTCAAATCCCATGATCTTGGCGGCCAACTGATATCACCACTCCATGAGACAACACCGTCCTTGAATTTTTCCCGCAAAAGAACCATTGTTTCGTTAACCGTGTAGCTTCGAATTTGGGCGATAACTAACTCCATTCACGACTCTTTGCGGATGCATCGGTTTTTCCACAAGCACTCTTGGATTCTCAGTTGCTCAAATCTGGCAATTATGTTTGTTGACGAATCCACTGAGATGAAACTATCTCTCATCGTTAAACATGATTTTCTTTATAGAGTCCACATTCACTTCAGGCTTTAGTTTTTGAGATAAGAGAATCTTCTAAGAGTGTAAACTCAAAATTCGCATCAGCGAGGTCTGCGAGATGTGCAATAGTTCAGCACGACTGCGAATCGAGGTTCATGGCTCTTCTGCCACGTTTCACGAACAACAGTTTTCCACAGTACGAACTCTACGAACATGTTCAGGTGATTTCACATCTCCTACAGACCCGGTTTGCTGAAATATAAGGGCAACTTCCCGATTGTACACACATTTGATCGATTATGCTTCCCAAAAAAAAACACTGCACTATATGTATTTTGATTGGAGACCCATTTTCATAAACCGGCAACCACCTTAACGCGCTGCTCCAAGGTGTATCTATCCATCATTGCATTTGCCAACGACTGAATATTAGAAACATCACAAGAAATGTAAAACCGAAGTTGATTGTTAAGTGTGGTTCACAATTAACATCGGCCCTTAGGGCTAGTTCACACGTTAATTATTAACTTATGTATTATGTAAGGAAAATGCAGGAAAATATCAAATAAATTTGAATAACTAAAACTAGTAAAGGAAACCCAAGTGAGATATAGATAGGAGGTCTACTATATTTTTTCAAATCTCACTAAGAGGGAGGGAGGGGTCTAATTATACAAAAAAACAATTCACTTAATTGAAGGACGACCCCTAAAGTCATTGAAATGCTATAAAAGCTAATGAAACGTAACTGTAAACCACTTATATAAAATATCTAGTAATAAAATATATACAGGAGTTCATTAAACTAGATTTACTATTTAAATTATATTTAACATTTTTATTTATAAATCACCAAATTTTGATCTCAATGCCTGGTCCTACTGATAATTTTTACAAGTTGGCAACAGCGCACGCACAAAACGTGAGTAACAGCAATAAAAAAATCGGGTCGGTCCTGCTTGAAAGCGGCGAAGTTGAGCGTTTCGGGATTCCCGAGAATGCCGAAAATCCAGGGTGCCATCGTCGAGTTGCGTATACGCATTCCACCGCTGTCTTGATGTTGTTCGTGTGCTTTGCGCTTCACGCAGTTCGTCGCAGCGTTATTTCTGGATGCGATCGATCCTTCGATGCAGGAGAGGACTCGGTCTATTTAGTCCAATTAATCTTTTAAGTTCCCTGTTGGCATTTATTGCTACTAAAATTTCGAAACTAAAACACGGTGAAAATAATACTATCGGAACAAGTTAAATTAATGATTGTAGATTTAAGAAGCATCATCAAGTTAGTTTGGGGCGATTAAAATAAGTTCAATAATTTTCATTAAAAATCAGAAAAACTGTTAATAGTACAATTTTTTTGGTATTGCTGCCTAAATTCTAAATATTACATAAAAATTATTGATACTCACAAAAAATGTTGCCCATAACACCAAAAAACATTTTCGTGTTAAAAATGGATAGTTTATTTTGTTAGTCAAGAGTTGTACCTAGAACAACTCTATTTTAAAATAACAACGAGATTATTTATTGTCATATTGAACAATGCATTGAAATGACATTACAAATAAATAAATAGAGTTTCATTACAACTCTTGACGAACAAAATATTGTTCTCTGGCTGGGCGGTTTACGTTAGGGCGTCACACGAGAGCGAGATTTTTCTCGTCTCTCCCGTTCTCGTCCCGGAAAAGCGAGACGAGACGAGACGTTTTGGAAAATATTATGGGGGATACCGAGACCACATACACTGCAACTCGAGAGTCTCGTTTTTGGTCTCGTTAAATTTTTTTTGAAGTTTATATTATATATTCGAAAAAGTAGAAAAGGTCTACATAGAAAATAATATATTTTACAATTTATAAAATGTGGTAAATTTAAAAAGACTCAATAACCAAGTATAATTTTTCACATTTTTACTTTAACTTGTTAACGCTTCTTATATCTCTTATTTTAAATATTTATCCTTGCAGATTTTTGTATTTTAAGTTTGAATGATTTTTTTTTAAAGATCAATGAGTTACCTTACTCTGGGTTGAGTATATGTATCTATATTAAACTAGAGAGTAATAAACATATATACCCTTAAAAGGGTTTCTTTGTCTCGAAATTTTCTACCTGGAAAATCATTTTACTTGCAGCAGACATACAGTAAACTTTTTTATATATACTACTGATACCACTATAAATTCAATACTTAACGGACAACTTTTATTGCCTCTAAATACCTACGTTTTGTGTCTATTTGTAAATCTGGAGAGTTTTTTTTGTTTTTTCCTGTATTACTTGTACTAAAATGTGAACAATTACTGTATACATCTGTGGAAGTATATATGTATAATAATAGAACTGATCAAATACGCAAGTATTTGGTAACAAACTTAGATGCAAAAAAATGTTTCAATTATTCTGAAGAGATAAAATTTAGGTTAAACTGAGTGACCAAAAATTGACAAAAACCGTACATGATTGAAAGATCATGTGATGCAAGCGTAATTATATTTAAATTCTTGGTAATCGAGCAATTTAGCAGATAAAATTTAGAGATTGTAAAATAAAAACTTTTATGTTTTTGTTAAAATATTTCTGTATAATAGCGTAATAAATATGGCTTCAAAAAATATTTATTATTAATTATTATTTCTTTTATATAATATCCAGATTTACTCTCGTCTCATGTGAAGCCCTAGTCTACATGAGTGTGAAACCTTTTTATGCAAATTCACAATTTAAACAGCACAAACAAGACAAACCGTTATCATCCAAAGCTTATATGATGAGATATCTTTAAAAGAACAAGTTTCTCGTTTAACATTTTTCGAATGGGGATGATTAAAATCAGTATAAAATAGAGCATAGGGAAAATGTATCCCACAACAAGCGAAAAAGGATGCTTTATTAAAAACGTAAACTTTTTCTGAGTTACAGCTATTTAAAAATAATTTGGTCAAGTGCGAGTTGGACTCGCATATTAAGGGTTCCGTACCACCTTCAAGAGTCTAATATTCCAGTTTCAGACAAGCAGGGAATGAGTGCATTTTCTTATATTTACCCTAATATCTTTTAAAGGAAGCGTTTTAAATTTATAAAAATAAACACTTTCATTTTCTACACAGACTATTTATGTTATCTGCTTCAGGATTCGCTTGATTTTCATAAGAATACATATGTATTTAATTTTCTAATTTGGCCCCCAAAAAATTAACATTAGAGTTTTATTTTACTAATAAACTTTCAGGGAAGTCTTTTATAATCTACTGTCTGAATTTTGAGGCTCTGTAGATTGGAAGATATAGGGCAAAATAGGTCAAGTTTTAAATTATAAATTATTAAATCTATTATTCAAATTATTTAAAAATACAAATAAAATATATATTTCAAAATTTAAATATTGTAGTTTCTAAAGTGGGAATTAAGTCGATGTTTAAATATTTTTGTTAATATCTTTTAAACAAATGATTTAAAAATATGATATATTTGTAATTCACATAATGAGCCTTCTATCTGATATGATGCGTTTAAAATTGTATTTTTATTTTCCACTTAATTGTATAGTTTGTCCCTAAAATTACTATGGGGGTTTTCTAATAATTTTTCTTATAAATTTCAAGTGAGCACCAGTACCCCAAATTATTTTCAAAATTTTAGGTAGTATGGTTTCGGAAATAAAGCAAGAAATGAGAATTTTTATATCTTAATGTATCTTGTAAACAATTAATTTTAAAAATTTGAAAAATATGTATTTGTATCCCTCATAATAAACCCTTTCATTTGATGTATTGCATGATACGTTAAAAATATTTTTTTATTTTCCGTTTAATTCTATAAATTGGCCCCCAATATTAATATTAGGGATTTCTTCATATTTTTCCTGTAAACAAAAAAATTATGTCTTATTGTTTGGGGAATAAAGGTGGGAATAGGTATTTTTTTAAATATATATATTTTTAATATATTTTAAAATATTTATTTAAAAGAAATAATAATAATATACTTGTATTCGTCATAATAAGCCCTTTGATTTGATATATTACTTGATCCGTTAGAAACGATTATTTTTTTTATTTTCCATTTAATTCTATAATTTGCTCCCCAAAATGAATATTAGGGGTTTCTCCCTATTTTCCAGTAAAGTTCAGGTCAGGCGAAATACCAATATTATTTTTCAAAATTTTACAGCTTATGGGTTTGGAGATAAGGGGGGGGATGGGTAAATTCTGATATATTTTCGTTAATATCTTTTTAATTATATTTTTTAATATAAAAAAATATATTTGTGTTCGTCAGAATGGGACCTTTCATTTGATAGATTACATATGTTTGAAAAAAAAAATTTAAATTTTTATTTAATTCTATAATTTGCCCCTCAAAATTAATATTAATGGTTTCTCCTTATTTTTCCTGTAAAGTTAGCGTAACGATCTATATTTCCTATTTTTTTCAAAATTTTAGGCTCAGTAGTTTCGGTGATCGGGGGGGGAACGGTCGATTTTTTTTAGTTTTCCCCCCAAAAGTACCCCTAAAATCAAAATTTCTTCATTTACGACATGTACTCCTGATCGGGTCACCAAACTATATATTGATGCGAAATTTCAACCTCTTCCGTCCAGTAGTTTAGGAGAAAATTGCTGTGATGTGACAGGGGCAGAAATCCGTATATTGTATATACAGAACCCTAATAAAGGCATAGTTTTTTAAATAAATTATTCAACTGTATAATTGACATTGCTTGATAATAACAGTTATACAGTATGTTTTCTAAAAGATAGTTGTGGCATCTCTAGTTTGCCTTTTTCAAATTTATTGAGAATAATTCTACAAATTGCTTGAAAGTCTGTATATGATTATATGTTCAATATTTTGCAAACACTTAATAATACCTACATAATAAAATTTGTTGAGTTAACAATACTTTATATTTATTTATATAAAATAGGTATTGTTTTTGTTTATATATTACATTTTCTATGTTGCCGTTATGTAAGTATGATCTTGGTACACATATCTAACGGCAATGTTGCACAAAAAAATTTCGTTTTTTGACTTAGGGTTTCTACCTTCTGGAGATAGCCTGCAGTGCACAAATGTCGTGGTAAGACTAAAGAGAAAGAGGGCAATAGAGAGGGCAAGAAGCTATTTCACTCGGTTGCTGCTTCCACCCACCAAGTGAAATAGCCTGTTACTGTCTCTATTGCCCTCTCTTTCTGGCCTTGCCACGAATTTGTGCATTGCAGGCTATCTTCAGAAGGTACATGCTCTAAGCTTTTTCATGTTTGGAACGTGCGTATATAGACTCTAAGAGTCTATATTCGTTGGACAAATAGAGGATTAACAAAAAATGTTCGTAAAGGATATCAATTGTTGGTTAGTTATATCTTTAAAAAATATATGTCTTAGATTGGTAGTTAAAAATTAATTTTCTTGAGGCAACCCGTAAGAAACTTCCTTTGAAAGAGAAAATACTAGGATTTTTGTTATTACTATTATTCAAAACAGATGACTTAAACAGATTTTTGGGAAAATCATTTTTTTAATATCTCTTACAGTATTTGGCTTTGAAAAAAAAACATTTAAACAGTTTTGTAGGAAATTAAATTCTCTACAAAAAGATCTCAATCAATTTGTTTCTAAAGTTCATATTTATCAAAATATTGTCAATAATAAACTCAATTCTGTATAATCAACATTTTGAGACCTATAATAGTAATATTCTCTGAAATATAACCAGTTTATTGAGAAAATCTATATGAATAAGAACCTTAAAAAGTTGAATGAGAGTTTTTTTGTAGAGAATTTAATTTCCATGATTTTTTCCCAAAGCCAAATACTGCAAGAGATATTTAAGAAAAACTACGATTTTAATCGAAAATCAACTTAAGTCGTCTTGAGGCATGTATTGTTTTGAATAAAAAAAATTAAATGTTTTCTCACCTAAAGGAAGCTGTTTAGGAGGCGCCTCAAGAAATTTATTATTTGTATCTTTGTTACTGTAATTTTTCGCTTTCTAAAAATAGCTTTTTGGTTCATTTTTTTAATAAACAGTCTTAGAAAACACTGTATATGACGAGTTAAAATTAAAAATGAAATTTACGGTACTAGAATACAGAGGTATTACCCTAACAATAATTTATTAGACTTGTAGGTTTCTATTAAGGGCTAAGCTAAGTCTGCTTCATTAAATCTTTGAGAGCAAATCAGTCGAATCGTCAAACTGAAATCTCTCTAGATTCGCACCTGTAATGTTTACAGTTCTAAAACAGTCCGCTCCAACCCAAACGTATCGATTTTACCCAATTTTCAATTCGAAAGGGAAACGCCACCGTTGCGTTGCAAAAGGGTACGATGGGGATGGGGCGCGTTCTTTATCGCAGAATGGGGAGAAAGTCCTAGTCGATTGAAGAGTAAAAAATTTAATTTGGACATAAAAGGGGTTCCGAACCGAGTATCGGAAACTAGGTCAATCGATATAGCGTTTAGCGTTGCTCTGCTAATGCGTAGTAATAGGATTGAAAACCACAACGAGAGATTTTCGCCTTCACTATTGTTGGAGAATTATTTTTGTGTTAAAATAACTGACCGTAGATTGCGCACATTAAAATACATAGGAACAATATTTTAAATAATTTGCAGGATTTTCATTAAAATAATTAGATATAAAATGTAGAGAATGATGCTCATTGACAAGAATTTGCGTACAGAATGCTGAAACACCTAAATAACAGGAAGAGATATAGCCTAAATATAATACTAAAAGTAAGTGGATTAAAAATCCGAGAACTATGGTACGACGAAACAAAACAAGATGTATTTGTGCAAATGGATACCACTGGTATAGACCAATAGGTATACATTTATTGCAGCACTTCACTTGGCGTTAGCGTATTTTTGTTTCGTATTGCTTATTCGTCCAAATATTTTATGTATTCGCAAATATTCCAAACGTGGCATCCACACATATCGCAAAACACTCAAACATGCCAAATATGTTTGAAAACCAGTGAACACTACACACACGGATGCGTTGACAGCAACAGCAGCTTATTTTTACCATGCTTCTTGTTATCATTACATGATATATCTACATAACTACGAAGTTATTAAAACACCATGGCGAAGATTCCCTCTTTTTCCTCAATGTACACGGTTGTTCCATATTGTTTTTAATATCTATCCATGCATCTTCCATGCATTTGGTAGGCACAACTCCAAAAACTTCATAACATTTTGGTTCGATCAGTCCATTTTGCCACAAACACCACTTGTCATGAAAAACAGCACTAGTTGATCACGATCGAAGCGCGGCGTGCAAATGTGTGAACCAAGTGTGGACAGTTACAGCAAATATTTGGGTTATTTGACTCCTTTGATATGCAGTGAAAACCGACAAGAAGACGGTAAGGCGTATTTGCTCTTACCGATATTCGACTTATTTGTTCAAATAAAGCAAAAATAGGGAATAGCCTCTCCACACATCGCCGTTCTTGGACAAATATAGCAAATATACGAATACGCTACACCAAGTGAAGTGCCGCCTTTTTCACAGAAATGCCAAATTCATTGAGAAAAGCAAAGAACTTATGAAATATGGTGGCATTCTCCTACACTTACGATTGTGCTGGATAACTATTGATGTAGCATTTAGCTCCATTTCTGTATATATAGTTATGTAATTAAGCGGACTGTAATTTTAAAGTGAGGTATTGATTCAAGTTATATATATTTGGGAGAAGTTAAAACCTTATATTGATAGAATATTTCCAGCGTATAAGTATATAAATCTGTAAAGGTACTATTGACAATTTTATGAATACAAATTAGGGCTGACTTACCGGAAAGGTAAAAGGGTGTTTATAGTACTATGTGTAGTTCCAGGTGGTTCCATCCATAAAATGTACACATAACGTCACGGTCCGGAATTGTTGTAGTAAAATCGAACTTTTCGGTTCGACATACGAAGCGAAAGTCTCGTTGATAAATTCAATGACGAAAGAAGTGTTTTTTCCAACATATACGTATAGTACAGGAAAAGAAGCAAAATAAAAGCAATTTAAGGATATCAAATTCCAGTTAATAAACAAATAATACATTCAATCTAATGCACTTGAGTATTCAATTTATATAACCCGCAAAAAATGAATAAATATTCGTTAAATAAACACTGAAGACGGAACAATTGATATACCAGATAAATGGCAAATAAATGCTGCTTATAAACTCTATAGTAAAATTGTTAACTAGATGATTTAAACAATCTCAGACGTTATACTATTAGAAGAACAGGCGGGCTTCCTTAAAGGAAGGTCCTGTAAAGCGTAAATAATTCAATCTAGTGTCACACCTAGCCTTCAGAGACTACAAAAAAATCTTTGATCGAATCCACCAAGATAAACTTGCTTGTGTAAATAATGAAGAAATGATTTAGAAAAAAAATGTCAGGAACAATTCACGAAATCTTTGGCCGAAGAGAGGGGCAAGTCAATTTTTGGAAAGGTTTAATGACTCACAGCAGATTTTACAGGTCCTCCCTCGGTACGCTTATGGGCGCTGGTAAAGACATTACTAAAGAAATAAAGACAAATCAAGGTGCTAGACAAGGATGTACTCTATTTTCACACTATTTAATATATAAGCAGATGACCTTGTGAGAGAATGGAAGAAAACTACACCTTCTAAAATAAAATGTTATTTGCTGATGACCAAGTTATAATGCAAAACACCGAATACGGATTGCAACTGGTAATACATAAGTTAAATTTGCTATCTGTGGATTATAATCTGAAAATATCTATAGAGAAAACAAAGGCTATGGTATTTATAAGAAAAAATCCTATTACGACAAAAATTGTTATTGATGAACACACTGTATAGCATGTCTCACATTTCAGATATTTAGGATGTGACACATAGGAAAAAGAGAAAGATATTTCAAACAAATTAAATAATTTTCAAAGAATGTGTGGAACCATCAGAAGAACGCTCAAGGCAAGAACTTTAAAAGAAATACAGGTAAAATTTGAGAAAGTATGCGCCAAGAAAACAAGACAACAGGCAAGTGGACACATCAGAAATGAAATTTTTAAGACCGTCAAAGGGTTGTACCCTGATTTAACAAGAAACTACATGAGTAGATGGAACATTTAATGCTTAATTATAATCCCGCAGGACGTAGAAGTGTCGGCAGACCGATGGTGAAGATGGTGAAGTTGGCACAGGTAAATTGCCTAATCCTGGAAAATTTCTATAACGTTTGCTGGTGTTATTTTTTTCTGTACTTGGTTTCATAAGTAGATTGGGGGTATCGCATCAAACCCAGTGTCTTGATTTTCTGTGGCATATTTTTATATCCTTTTATGGGCAAACCGCCATACTCTACAGAGGCCTACCATAACAGTGTTGGTTGTACTGCTAAATATAGGCCAGGAATTGATAGCCTATTATGCAGCATTGCTGGTAAAAAAGTAGATAAATTGCCTGATTTTAATTTTCCAAACGAATTTTGAAAATAGAAATTACAAACTACGATTCGTATATCTCAGAATTTCGTATAAATTTGTTAAAATATGTTTGAATGGCACCAAAAGAACGGTTTCGACTGCAAATCCTTGTTTTTCGCATTATGTTCGGAGACATTATCAACATATTTCAGTAAACTTATGCAAACTCTGATGTATAGGAATTGTAGTTCGTAATTTTTAGGATTCCGTATATCCAATATAATAAAGTTAAAATTTGATATTAGTTTATAGCTTGGTGACTCGATCAGGAGTACATATCGTAAATGAAGAAATTTAGATTTTAGGGGTACTTCTCTGGGGAAAATTTATAAAAATCGATTTTTATAAATTTTCGTCGTATCTTATTAACACACTGAATTCGCTAATAATATGGGGGTTGAAATCCTTCTGTGCTATTACTCCTGCTGGCCTGGTCCCAGAGAATGTTGTGAAGTTCGGTCCAGGCTTAATTGGCTAACCCAAAAATTTCGTTATCTGCCCCCTTTGAGTAACCATATCAGGTCCCCTAATCCTGGTGTCGAAAGTTCGTTTTGATTCACGTATATGGCGACTTCCGCATTGATAAGGTATACTGTAGATGCATTATTGAGGTCCTCGAAGAGAGTCGGCTTCGGTTTTGTTAACACGCTTCTCAAAAGTTTCAACAGTCTTGCAAATCATCTTGATTCCATATTGCCCGGTTCACTTGAGTTTTTTTAAAGACCTCTGATCTGGTATAAAATCAGAGTGACTTTAATGGAGCCTTCTTACTGCCTTGTAGGTTTGTCAACTTCCTCAAGTGTATTATCGATTTGTTTTCTGAAGAATATTTGTGCCATATTTTTCAATGTTTAAGCACTTTCTGGAAAATGTCACGAAATCTCTGTATATTTCGGAGTCTAGGTCAGACTCAATGGCAATGAAACAAGGAAAAAGATACAATTCTAAAATGTAAAATTGAAATGTTTGACAATATTGTTAATTTCTTTGCCAACGAAGTTTGACCTTGACTCCGAAACGTTTGGAAAGATACAGACATTTCGTGAATTGTGGTGTTGTTTCCCAGAAAGTGCTGAAACACTGTATTGTCGATGTTAGTTTGGGAAAATACATTTGTCAATATGTCCTCTCTAAGTTCACTTTTTTATTATTGAAGTCCTACGGTGTACGGCAAGTGTTTCGGGTTTGTTGAGCAGAGTTTTCATTGCTGAGAGATGACCGGAGATGTAGTAGAAATATGACCGTTTATGTGTATAGCTTCTTGTAAATTATTGCCGGCTTTCCGATCCTAGCCCGGTGGCAGACAATGAAAGTGTGGTCTACATAGTGGAGGCAGAGTGTGTAGTAGCTCTCTAGTATGCTTAAACCATTCCATATAAATTTTGTGGGTGATAATGAAAAGCCTATGAATGATTCCATCTTCTTGTGATGTAGAAATGTTTTTGTCTTATTTTGTTAGGAGATTTGTCTAATGGTACGTTAACGAAGAGATTTCCACGTCCAAATTCACTAGGGTTAAGTTCCATAACTTTTATGATTTATACAAAATGCCAAATATTCCAAAAGAATTAATTGTATTTTTTTAATAATATGAGCTCCTATTTACCTGTTATTTATAGATCAAATTATATATTAATAGGAATCTTGAGGTGTACAGTTGAAAAATTAAAGAAAATTTACATAGATTTCTTTGGGGTCAATTATGCTCTATATTTATTTCAGTTAACTTTTATAAAAGTGATTGCGACATATGATTTTATATAATTCGTATTGAAATCAATTACTTTCTAGTTACTAAACATTTTATCTACCATCCAAATAACTAACAAATTACTTATTGGTTGGCTTCAAATTAATTAATTAATTAAACAACTACGTATTAAATTTTAAAACTTAGGGGTAAAAATAATTTGAAAGTTAAAAACAAAACGGAATGACTATAGACGATTTGACTTTGATAAAAAGTGACTATTAATTGGTACTTTGGGCGAACCACCTGTTGGTTTAAAGAGAGAAAAAAATCAGTCGTGCATTGCACTTGAATTTTAAACGCAGCTTTCTAAAACATTTACGGCCTTTTTCCACGTAAGACAATTGAACTTTAAAGGACATGCACTGCAATGACCTACTTGATGGTATTCAGTCGGCAAAGCAATAACTTTGTAGACGGGACAATATACAAGTACAGCCGAAAGATGATTATATTGTTTTTGTTAAGGTTGTTAAAGACTTTAGAGAAAATATAACTTTTTTTTCATTATGTTGACAATAAATAGAAAATATGATAAAAAGTTCATGTAAATGCTTTGTTTTCAAAATTCGGAGTGTTAAACAATACAACACACAGGTCAACAGAGAGTTTGACTGATAAGAGAGTATGAAATTTCGACAGATTTATAGATTAGTTAGACAACAACATATATATGACCTGAAAAAGTTTGCTTTTGTATCCAAGAGAGCAGTTAACCAATATTCCGGAAATTCTAGTTTAAAATTTTCTTTATAAATAAATTAAAACAAATATATTTGTTTATAAATATTTTACAAAATTACAAAATAGTAGAAAAAGGTTTAAAAGTGAGGTCTATTTATTGCTTTTTCTTTCAGTTTATAAGTATTTTCTCTCCCTAAACCCCAAATATAGTCGCCCATTATGTTTTCGTTGTTTTGGTCCTGATGACGATGCTCGAAGTCCATGATGTCTTGTTCATCCGAATAAGTCCCTTTTGTTTGAAATTTATTTAAATGAGCATGGAGCGTATGTACTTTTAGAGACAATATGCCTCCCATAATTTTAAAATCTTCTAACATTTTCAATTATTTTCCGTTAATTTTCAACATCCTTATTCCCTAACAATCCAAAAACTTTAAAAGTATTCAATTTTTTTGTTGAACTTAGAAGCAAGTTTGGAAATTCTTCACTGGCAAAAAGTTTTTTAATTTGTGGACCAAGAGAAATTTCAGCTTTAACCTTTGCTTCTGGCAACTTCAGCTTCCGATCTACCACGTTAAAATCTTCAATGAACTGCCACTTACGCTCCTTATATTTCAATGTCCTAATTTTACACTTTCATAGTTTTCTGTCAGATGTACATTCTGTTATGTAATAACAGAAATTCCCAATTTCTGGTGATTACAATCTGTTTTCTATCCTTGCCCTGCTTTGAAGCGTCCCGCACGCGCTTAAGAAGTCCGTTCTCCAGGATGAGGGAGTTAGACTGAGCCCAATATGACTTTATGGTGGGTGAGAATCGGAAAATCTATTGCCAGGAAGGTTTGCGGTCTTCTTCCTTCCACCGGATAACTTCTTTTAGCTCTGGATTTAAATTCCGGTCTTTTTCCTTTCCTTAGATAGCCAATGACTATCGACATCGGTAGTTTTACATGGAAAAAACTCCATTTTATGCAGCTCGCTGACAATATTTACAATCTTCAGGTTTCGACAAGGATGTCGGTACTTCGCTTCTCCACTTGCTACGACCCGGCATATGTCCTACCTTTCCCCACTTCCAACATCTCAGTTGCCTTTTTTCGGAAAGGACTTCTACTATCTTCGTTACATAGGTTTTATCATTTCCGCCATCTTCTGATTCTCTTTTCTGCCCTGACCTCTATAGGTATGTTTTCTAACGATAATTGTGGCATCTCTCGTTTTTAGTTTTGTCTTAGTTCTTTGGGAATAACAGCACATAAACTTAAAAGTCTGTATATTTCCAAAAAGTCCAAACGTTTCAAGGTCTAAATCAGACCCTGTTTTCAATTGTATTAGCACAAATGAACAAAAAAATAAAAAATTAAAATGATTTCTAATGACAAATTTCGTAAATCACAATTTGACGTTAATGTTTGACAATCAAACTAATCAAACTGATGAATTTACTGTAAATTTGATATATACAGAAATAACAAAGCTTCTTTCAAATTGGAAGAATTTGAAAGAGTTATCTTTAGAATATTATCTGACTTTCCTAAGTGCGACTTTGTTATAAAATAGTGCATTCGCCAAACATGAGGTCAGAGAAATTCCTATGTTCCAGAGATCTCATTAAAGTCATAAGGGAAAACCTTGATTATTGGTAACCAGGAACTGCTGAATTCTATAGCAGTACGAGCTATACAATCGCTTTCATTTAATAAAATTAAAGCAGACTCTTTCAGCTTTGGTTTTCAGTTTTGTTATTCTTTGTGTAATATGGTTGAATTTTGAAATTGAATGTTATGACCAAGGTTCCAGGCATGTTCACAAATTTTTGACTTTTCGAATTGTCGTTTCTTTATATTTTTCGCAGCCTCCAATTCTAGATGTCGAGTCAGTGCATCTATTAATTGGGTCGGTCGAGCTAAAGTCTGGCTTCGTGGGCCTAAGTCCATCCAAAAATGTTTCACTGCTAGCCTTTCTATGGCATTTTCCAGTGTAGCTGGATAGGCAAGTCGAACCAGAAGGGCAATATCAGCTTCAAACTCTTCTAGGGGATTCATACCTCAGTTCTAAATGTTTGACCAGTTATTCGTAGTCTTCTTGCTACGAAGTATTCAACGATTTGCGATAATTAGCCTATGACTATTTTCCATCAAATTGTGGAGGTTTTATTTTGTGTCTTGTTGTCGAATCTACTACTTCCAGATTGTTTCTGCTTTCGGTCTTTGGTGGAGTTTCTCTCCTTTGTATTGTTGAGTACCTGTTCTTTTATTTTGCTGATCTCACCCTCCATTATCTCTTTTAGCTCTTCTGTCCGCATTTCATTTTTGACGCGGTGTAAAACGGCAGAGGTTGAGACCAGTTGATCTGTGTAGCAAAACAAAGAAGACGGGGTTCAAGATCTGAAACAGATATCCACAACCACGTTTGCCAGTAACGTAAGGGAAATGAACCTAGTAAACACTACTGTAAACAACATAGTTTGTATACATACATAAAAAGAAACCTAAGCACTTGTCAGTCGGTATTGAAGATCAAGAGGAGAAAAGGGGCTTCATCACTAAGACTCAAAGATTGCCAAACAATAAGAAAATGCTGTATAAATTGTGTTGTGACACATCCACGAGCTAAGAGCTAAGAGAAACAGTCCCGGAAGTGCAAAACATCAGAATATTCAGGACCTGCATACGGCAACGGAGCACCTGAAAAACCTACGGCTGTTCAAAAAAGCTATAAAAATGACGTAAATGTGTTAATACTTCTTATGCTTATCTATTGTGAGAAATTCATTGAAGACGATGATTTTATTGAGAGGAGATGAATATAAATAAAAATCGTTTGCAAAACATAAGTTTTCCATTTTTCTGAAGATCTCCAGCGATTTTTTGAAGACCTAAGGGACCTGGAGCAAATTTGACATCGGATTCTGATTCAGAACATCAAAATAAGGCAGACAACATATGTCGCATGCTAAGATCTGGTCACTTCTTAAAATTCGCCATTTTTCTGAAGGTCTTTAAGGGTTATGGAGCAAAACTGACTATGCATTCAAGTTCATGAGGCAAAAATACATCGAAAACCTTATGTCACATGTAAAGGTCACATAACTTTTTTTTGTTGGTTGGTGTTATTAATTTTGATAAAGCTACTTCACTCTTGAGCAAAATTCATATTTTTTGACAAACCTCGTATTAGTATTAAAATGTTGATATATGATGGTTGATGGTCGTATTTTAGGTTTCAGATCATGAATCAAATTTTATGTAGTATAATTTTTTTCGTAAAATTAATAATAAAAACTCTCCCACTTGTAATAAACGGAAGCGGACACACTATACGTACGTATATACATTTCCCGAATAGGTTAGATATCCTTAATTTTTTATTATTCAAATAATTACATGCTCTCAGATAATATAGTAAAATGAAGAATTTACGTTAATATTTTATATTCACAATGAGCGTTAAGGTTCTTCATTTGTTTTAGAGATTTAGATTTGAGCTATATTCTAATTCCATATGACAATATAATTTCCAATATATGCAGAAATATCCAATCAGTTCTCTAAATTTCATTACTCTACCCGATTTTATCAAAACAGATCCTTATCTATGATGACATTTCTACCATAAACCAAAAGTTTTCTGCCTGAGATCTGGCAACGGAGCCATCTACGCATCCCTTCGTCCTAGGGGAACCAATCCAAGTTCAATAACCTCACGCATAGCGCCACGCTCTTCATAGAGATTTCCAGCTCAACTCAGTTAGGCTAGAACACTTCGAGCACTTTCGTGGCTGCCGCCTAACCCTCTTCTTGACGCCTTACATTGCCCTATCTTCAGCAAAGATGGAAGGAAATGAAAAATCGTTCCCCGTCCTTTTCCCGTCCCCGTCCCGGCCTACCACATTTTCGGCGACCTTTTGACCCCCACTCTGTCAGTTCAACAGCGGTCCTGGTTTGCCAGAAATCGAAAGTGCCATGCCAGGACTGTGCTAGGCCTGCCAGGATTACGGTGATGAGGAAAGCGTTAAATACAATTGGATACACTCAGAAAAAATATATATTACCTTTCTCTATTTATAACGGGAAAGGATTTTTTTAAACTAAAGAAAACAATAACTTAATATGCAGCATATGTAAATAATGATTAATGAAAATGTGTATGAAAATGCTCTGACGTCGTTAATAAAGCACTGTCATGTTATTGGTAGTTCTATTTGTAAAAACGCTATTATCTGAAAACCTGTCTGTAAGTTTTTTCGTCATTTTCATAACAATTACATATGAAATAAAGTTACCACAATTCTAACTCGACTGATAGATGAGAATTAAAAATATTCGTATTTGCTTCTTGGCCGGCAAAGTGCGTCTACAAGAGCGGAGACAGGAAATTCCGCAAAAAACATCTAGTGGATCCAAAGAAGATTCTGTGACTCTCATTATGCATAAAATGTATCCCTATGTAGTAGTTAATAAAGGCATTACCTAAAAATGAAAAATGTATCAAATATCTTTGTGAAATTTTTCCACAGTTGACTGTAGTAAAATTTGAAGAAGGCGTGTTAAACCAGAAAATTTGTGTAACATATGATATGACCATCATTAAACTTTAAATAAAGGCTTAGACAGCAAAAAAGAAGATAAAGGGAATATATAATCCACTGGATATGAACACCTGTATGTCGAATCAAGTGTTAGAGTAAAAATAATAATCTGTAGGTGACGTAGGTGTGGTATAATAGCAGCAATAAAAAAACATAAAAATCATCTAATAACGTTTAAAGAGTTTATAAAAGTTTGATTTGGATATCCTGTGAAACTATAATGTAAAAATTGGTCAGCACGAACAATACTCACTTGGAATGCCATTGGAAAGTTAAGCACAACATTAAAAATTAAAAATATACATATGTTGGACGTATCACTTGAAATCATAAATGAAACATAACAAAAATAATAGATATCCCTGTAGCAATACTGGAATAATCAAACACACAGTCCATGTCGCAAAACATTAGGATGAGAAATGTACCAGAGCAATTTTAAAATCGAAGTTCTAGTTCTGGAGAAGGGTATGTCCCCTAAGCAATAAGCGGGCGTTACAAACAGATCTATCGGAATGATTTAGAAGCAAATAATTAATAATAAGGGAAGAATATGTTCAGAAATGGATCAAAGAAAACGGCAAATGAGAGTTTATGTCATCAGGTAAGGATATTGTACGAATCAAGCACTTTCTTTGTAATTGTGACAGTTATAGCTTCGACATTATAACCCTAAGTGAATGAAATAAGGTCTTAACGATATTAATATATAAATAATTTGGTCAGGTGCGAGTTGGACTCGCATACTAAGGGTTCCGTAGCTCCTTCAAGATTCTAATATTCCAGTTTCAAACAAGCAGGGAATGAGTGCATTTTCTTATATTTACCCTAATATATTTTAAAGGAAGCGTTTTAAACTTATAAAAAATATATATCTGCTTCAGGATTCGCTTGATTTTTATCAGATTACATATGTATTTTATTTTATAATTTGGCACCTAAAATTAACATTAGAGTTTTATTTTACTAATAAATTTTCAGGAAAGCCTTTTATAATCTATTATCTGAATTTTAGGCTCTGTAGATTGGAAGATAAAGGGGAAAATAGGTCGGCTGAATTAATTTAGTATTTAAGTATCTTTTTTTTAGTTCAGTGTGGTATTAAGGCGTTTTTTTTTTGTTTATTTCGTGATAAAATTTTTGGTGACGCCTCCGCCGCCAGTGAATGAAATGATCATCATTCAAATTTTGAGATGAAATAGAAAATACGATTACATAAGTTGGACAAGTGCGAGTTGGACTCGCACACTAAGGGTTCCGTACTACCTTCAAGATTCTAAATTCCAGTTCCAGACAGGCAGGGAATGAGTGCATTTTCTTATAATTACCTTAATATCTTTGAAAGAAGCTTTTTAAATTTATAAAAAATATACACTTACATTTTCCACACATAGACTTTTTATGTTATATGCTTCATGAATCGGTTGATTTTTATAAAAATACATATGTATTTAATTTTATATTTTGGCCCCCAAAAAGAGTTTTATTTTACTAATAAACTTTCAGGGAAGCCTTTTATAATCTACTGTCTGAATTTTGAGGGTCTGTAGAATGGACGATAAAGAGAAAAATAGGTCAAGTTTTAAATAATAAATTATTAAATCTGTTAGACAAATTATTTAAAACTGCAAATAAAATGTATTTTTCAAAATTATAGATAATGTATTTGATATATTACATGATGCGTTTGAAAATTGAATTTTTATTTTCCATTTAATTCTATAATTTGTACCCAAAATTAATTATGGGGTTTTGTACTAATTTTTCATATAAATTAAAAAAAAAGTGAACCCCAGGACCCCTTATCATTTTCAATATTTTAGGTAGTATGGTTTCGGAAATAAAGCGAGAAATGAGATTTTTTTATATCGTTTTGTTAATATCTTGTAAACAATTAATTTTAAAAATATGAAAAATATACATTTGTTTCTTCATAATGAGCCCTGTCATTTGAAGTATTGCATGATGCGTTAAAAAATATTTTTTTATTTTCTGTTTAATCCTATAATTGGCCCCCAAAATTAATATTAGGGATTTCTTCGCATTTTTCCTGTAAATAAAAAAATTAAGGTCGTATAGTTTATGGAATAAAGGGGTGAATAGGTAATTTTTTTAAATATTTTTGTTAGTATATTTTAAAATATTCATTTAAAAATACGAAAAAAATATATTTGTATTTGTCATAATGAGCCCTTTGATTTGGTATATTACATGATGCGTTAGAAATAATTTTAATTTTATGTTTTCCATTTAATGCTGTAATTTACCCCCTAAAACTAATATTAAGGGTTTCTCCTTATTTTTCCAGTAAACTTCAGGTCAGGTCCTATATCCCTATTTTTTTTCAAAATTTTCAAAATTTAACGGCTTATAGTTTCGGAGATAAGGTAGGGGGAATGGGTAAAAATGTTTATATTTTTGTTAATAATTTTAAAATAATTTATTTCAAAAATTTTCGTTCATTTGATATATTACATGATGTGTTAGAAAAAAATTAAATTTTTTATTTTTCATTTAATTCTGTAATTTGCCCCTCCCCAAAATTAATAATTAGAGGCTACTCCCTATATTCCCGGTAAAATTCAGGTGAGGCCCTACATCCCTATTTTTTTCAAAATTTTACTTCTTATAGTTTCGGTGATAAAGGTGGGGGGAACAGTAGATTTTTTTTAGTTTTCCCCCCAGTAGTACCCCTAAAATAAAAATTTCTTCATTTACGATATGTCCTCCTCATTGGGTCACCAAACTATACACTGATACCAAATTTCAACCTTTTCCGTCCAGTAGTTTAGGAGAAAATTGCTGTGATGTGAGAGAGGGAGAAATCCGGAGTGATATTATAAAGGGAACCCTAAAAAGGTGACCCTAAAGAAATCCAGTATTATAGAACAATTAGCGTCCTCTTCCATCTGTAAAAACTTTTTACAGAAATTCTCACATACAGGAATAACAGAAATAAATTGAACTTATACCTTGCAATAGAACAAGGGAGATTTCGTTTAGGTTTCGGTACGAACAATTACCTTTCAAAGTCAAAAAAAAACTTAATAGAGAAAAGCACAGAGTATAATCGACAACTCGTTCTTGTTTTTGTCGATTTTCAGAACGTCCTCGATACGATATAATTCAAGGGGATAATGAAGGCTCTCATCCAATCTCGTGTCAATTACTGATACATCGGCTGAATTTTTAACATCTATGAAAAAAAATTATCGGCAAAGCTGCAACTAAATGAAAAAAAACGTAATTTGCCATTGGAGTAGGCCTTTAAAAAATTTAACGGGGTTAAGTCAGGGATAAACATAGATGAAAAAATGATTAGCAACCTAAGATTCGCCAACGATATTGTCCTCTTTGCTAATGATCTACAAAATGCCTAAGTAATGCTTAATGAACTTGCACAAGCAAGTTGGACTAGAGAAAAATAAAAGCCAAACAAACTTTATGATAAACACAAGAGATACAAAGTTTAGGCTGGGAAGCATACGGAAAATAATATGTGCTCCCAGTGGTAATGTAAAAACAGTATAAATAAGCTGCCAATATCAAAGAGGAAAATGGAAAGATCAGTGTTAGGAATTAATCTTGCGGACCGAAATTCGGAGAAGAACGGGGATAGAAGACTTCATAGAGATATTAATTACGCTAAAATGGAGATTTGCAGGCCATGAGACACGACTATTATAGAGCGGAAACCCGGTGAAGATAAGATAAGCTAGAGCCTTAGAGCATGTTTCTCCTAGAGTTAGCCTGCAATGCACAAACATCGTGGCCCGGCCAAAAAGAGAGCGCAATAGAGACAGTAACAGGATATTTAACTTGGTGGGTGGAAGCAGCTAATGAACAACATGCTGAATTTATTTCATTGGAAGCAGCTCTGAAGCGAGTGAAATATCCTCTTGTCCTCTCTATTGCACTCTCTCTTTTTAGTCGTACCACGATATTTGTGCATTGCAGGCTATCTCCATATGTACAAGCTCTAAGGCTAGGGGAGATCACTGATGGGTGGACGATATAAGGAGCATAGAATACAACTGAATACAGCTTGCGTAACACAGAAGTAGTTGGAAGCGTATGGAGGAGGCTTATGTCCAACACTGGACGAGAGAAGCTGGATTATGATGATGAAGCTGACTATATATTCCACTCCCCACTAAGCCTTTGGCTATTAATTCGAGTAAATGCGCTTTAAATTTAGAATAATTTGTTAAAAACACTAAAAATGATTAAAGGCGAATGAAAGATTTATTAAAATGATAAATTACTCTAGCTTTAATTTAGAAGCGAAGACAACAATTTCATTTTTACCTCAGATTTATTTGTTATACCGTTAAAAACTATATTTCATAGCTATTCAATAATTTAGTTAATTGAATGAAAGCCAAAACAGCAATTTTTCATGCTTTGAATATAAATATCAAACCCTTACATCTATCCCTTATCCAGATTAACATAGAAATTTTCAATTTAACCCAAATGAGTTCCAAACACGCTTTTATCAACCCTATGAAATACAAGCATCACTTAAAAGCCGTATCCTCATCATCGTATGCCCCATATATTCAGTTTTCGCAGAATAAGCTGCCCTACATACACATACCCTCAAACCAAAATCAACCTGTCGGTTTCGTCCCCCCGTTTCAAACAAAAGCTTCCCTTTCTCTTTCCCCACGTCGTTTTCCCACTTTTATTGATCCGTTGCTGAAAAAAACGTCTACTATCTCTCTCTGGTCCAGCATTTTGGGAGAAAAGCTTGAAACCGTCATTTCCTACAGTGGATAGTAAAAGTACACCGAGAGAAAATTTTACAAAATTGGTTATTCAGTATGTCAAACAGTTTAGTACTAGAAAAGGTTTTGATGGCATTAGAAGGCAAGTAATTAGGGCGAAGAACTGACACTATGAATTATTAATTCGGTTAATAACTAACTTAAAGAACTCGAGAATTGTCTCCTCAAATATATCTTCATCTTTTTTGAGTGAGCCTCAATGAATCAGTATCGCCTTGAACTGAAGTTCGTCTGGGCAAGCTATAAGTATGTAAAAAGACAAAACATCCTTGTGAAACTTAAGGTAAGCTAAAGTCCCTAATGTATTGTCAGTGTATCATCAAAATTGGGTAGAAATCTAATATATGTAGTTCCTGACCATGTTTTTTAGGGTTCCGTAAATACAATATACAGATACCCTTATAATATCACTCAGGATTTCTGCCTCTGTCACATCACAGCAATTTTCTCCTAAACTACTGGACGGAAGAGGTTGAAATTTGGTATCAATGTATAGTTTGGTGACCCGATCAGGAGTACATATCGTAAGAAAAAAAATTTGATTTTAGGGGTACTTATGGGGGGAAAAACTAAAAAAATCGACCGTTCCCCCCCTGATCTCCGAAACTACTGAGCCTAAAATTTTGAAAAAAATAAGAAATATAGAACGTTGCCCGAACTTTACAGGAAAAATAAGGAGAAATGATAATTATTAATTTTGGGGGGCAAATTATAGAATTAAATAAAAATTTAAAAATAAAAAAAATTTCAAACGCATCATGTAATATATCAAATGAAAGGTCTCATTCTGAGGAATAGAAATATATTTTTTTCATAGTTTAAAAAAATTATTTAAAAAGGTATTTAGTATTTACGAAAATAAAGTACTGACAAGTTTAACAATAAATTATAAATAAAAAATGGTTAGGTCATTAGCCCATATTTTTAAAATAAATTAATAAAAGATATTAACAAAAATCCCACCCCCCCCTGAAACCATTTTTTGACCCCTGGAAAAATAAGGAGAAACCCCTAATATGTATTTTCGGGGGCAAATTATAAAATTAAATGGAAAATATAAAATTAAAATTGTTTCTAACCCATCATGTTATATATCAAATGAAAGGACTCATTATGACGAAAACAAATATATTTTTTTTCATATTTTTAAAATAAATAAATTAAAATATATTAACAAAAATATTAAAAAATTTACCCATTTCCCCCTCCCTTATCTCCGAAAATATAAGCTGAAAACTTTTGCAAAAAATTGAAGTATAGCCCCTCACCTGAACTTTACTGGAAAAATAAGGAGAAACCCCTAATATTCATTTGGGGGGGCAAATTATAGAATTAAATGGAAAATAAAAAATTATAATTGTTTCTAACGGGTCATGTAATATATCAAATCACAGGGCTCATTATGACGAATACAAACATATATTTTTATTTTTTTAAATGAATATTTTAAAATATATTAAAAAAATATTTTAAAAAAATTACCCATTCCCCGTTATTCCCCAAACTATAAGACCTAAATTTTTTTGTTTATTTGAAAAATATGAAAAAATCCCTAATTCTATTATTTGGCCCCCAAAATTTAGAATTAAACGGAAAATAAATTATTAGAAAACCCACATAGTAATTTTAGGGACAAATTATACAATTACATGGAAGATAAAGATTCAATTTTCAAAAGCATCATGTAATATATCAGATAAAAGGCTCATTATCTGAATTACAAATATATCATATTTTTAAATCATTTGTTGAAAAGATATTAACAAAAATGTCAAACATCGACTTAATTCCCACTTTAGAAACTACACTATTTAAATTTTGAAAAATATATTTTATTTGTATTTTTAAATAATTTGAATAACAGATTTAATAATTTATAATTTAAAACTTGACCTATTTTGCACTTTATCTTCCAATCCACAGAGCCTCAAAACTCAGACAGTAGATTATAAAAGATTTCTCTGAAAGTTTATTAGTAAAATAAAACTAATTAAATTAGAAAATTAAATACATATGTATTCTGATAAAAGTCAAGCGAATCCTGAAGCAGATAAAATAAAAAGTCCATGTGGGGAAAATGAAAGTGTATATTTTTTATAAATTTAAAACGCTTCCTTTAAAAGATATAAAGGTAAATATAAGAAAATGCACTCATTCCCTGCTTGTCTGAAACTGGAATATTAGAATCTTGAAGGTGGTACGGAACCCTAAGTCTGCGAGTCCAACTCGCACTTGACCAAATTATTCTTTTTTGGTTATCACTATTTCCTCAAGAGTCAAAGACGAAAGTACTCTATATTGTGTGAAATTTCGAGATACCCGGACACCGATACAACCTTTGTGCCTTTGGGAGTTTGAACGAATTTTGTTCTCACTACTAGAAACATCAAAATTAATGATATAGCCACTAGCTCTTAGGCTTCTTGGCCTAACAGATAAGACCCGAAAAGGTCGAAAGCTTCCATAATGCACCCTATAACATCTTT
The DNA here is from genome assembly GCA_034190945.1 of Octodonta nipae. Classification (NCBI taxonomy): domain Eukaryota; kingdom Metazoa; phylum Arthropoda; class Insecta; order Coleoptera; family Chrysomelidae; genus Octodonta; species Octodonta nipae. The sequence goes on along the minus strand of CM067218.1, from coordinate 33,663,343 downwards.
AAGGTGAAACCCGAATCCCAGTTTACGACTTAAGATTCCCCAACCCAACCAAGTTATAGGGTGCATTATGAAAGCTTTCGACCTTTATATTCAAAAATCTTATTTAAATTAAGAGCCTTACTCTTTAGATGTGTGGCTGTTCACCTTCTTAATAGGAAATAGGAATTTCGTATATTAGATAATTGATAACTAATTTGGAACTGATTGTTGTAGAATAATCAAGGACCTGATTATTCTGTCTGTTCATTAAGGTTTTTTCTCCTCAGAAATTTACTGATAGGATTTTTTTCAACCAGTTTTCCTCTGTGGAGACGTTTCAGCTCCAAATCTGGAGTCGTTGTCAGTCACTATAAGTATTATAAACGCCTGGATATTTACTGAAATATACATTTTTTATGTTTGTCAAATAAATTTGACACTGTATGTTTATTAAGCTATTTGATCACTTGATACTGAGGCTTACACTAGTACACTAGTCTAGCAATAATTGTTTTCATGTTTTTACAGTCACCATCCTACTAGCTTCCTTAAATTTCCTCTTTTTTAAGCTTTCTTCTTTCATCATGATTTTGGTATTGTCCTATTCTACTCTATGACTACATGACCAGCGATAACACAGAAAACTGGAAGTTCAGTACAGCTAATGAAGGCTTTTGCTTCCGAAATAATTCAACCTTCATCGATTTCCGTGAAAATTTGGGAAAAGTTAGTGTATGCCTCAAATATCAAAAGTGACATGATGTCAAGTTGCGCTTTTACCCTGGGGGTGGATGCCCTTCTCGGGGGATGAAATTTTTGGGAGTCGATAGAGAATCTAATTCTAAACAAAAAATGTTCTATCAACTTTTTTCGAAAACTCCATACTTTTTAGCACTGTAAAAAGTCTATTACATTTAAATTAGATACAATGCAAAAAATATTGACTACTATGCTTTTTTACGAAAAAATGAACAGTAAAATTAACCTGACGACCACCAACGTGATTTTTAAATTTTTCTAAAAAAAAAATCTTTTTAAAAAATAACTTTAAAAGGGTGCTAGATACATAAAATTTAGTACAGAACAAAAATATAGCTATTTTTCAATAAAAGTTATAGTTTTTTAGAGTTTTTATACGATGAAAAATAAAGTAGTTATAGGCGATTGAAATTGATACGGACGTGTTAGTAACAGCTGTTCTGACCCCTTGAACACTTGAGCTAAATCTAAGGGCGCCAAACCTCCCAGAAGTACTTAGTATTGTAGCCCATCAAAACCATTATCATTAAAATTGTTTTTGCATGAAAATTGACGGAGATATCGTCAATAAAAAACAATTCATTTTTTCAGAGAAATTTTGGAGTAAGCAATTTGTACCTATAATATCGTGTACGCATAGGTACACACTCCCACGCATACAAGCGTTCGCAGACACACTCATTTAAAGATATTTTGCAATGCTACATCTCGAACATGCGGTAGAAACAGTTGCCAGAATTGCCCTCCACACAGTCCTCCATTTGACCAAGAAGAAGAAATTGAGCGTGATAAGAGCTCTGATGGAGAATATAATTAAAAAACAAGATTGTAATTTTTATACATCAATACTTGATAAAAAAATAAAAAAACTCTGAAATGTTATATATTGCAATGCTTATTTTAAGTATATATTGGTTAATGTTTTCCTATTTTAATGTACTAATAAATTGAATTAATATAAGCCACGGATGCATTATTAAGGCGTTTTAAAATCTTTATAAAATGATTTCTCACCAATTTATAAATAAAGGGTAATTTTGGGAGTTGAAAAAAATTAGAAATTAAATAAATAAAATATTTTATGAGCATTGATAACGATTCTGAAAAATTGAAGCTAATAAAGCTGCTCATAATTTTTTAAATTGTTTCTAAAGTTAGTGGTGGGTACTGTAGGGGTTGAAATTAAACAATAAATAAATAATTCAATTAATTGACTTTTAAATATTCAGTAAAATCCATTTTAATTTATCTTTTATTGGAAACCCAAAATTGAAACAGTTAAACCTGCTAAAAAATATTTTTTTCTTTAATTTTACAAGAAGGGGTAGTTTTTAAAGGTTGAAAATTTACAATTGATGAATAAATTATATATAATAATGTCATGTCAAAAACGCCGGTTAATGCCTACGATGTAATGGCTAACCTACCACCTTATTACAGCCCATGTGGTAAACGTTGACACACCAGGGTGTACGGCAGCTTCAGTGGAGACGGGAGTGGGTTAACAAACAAGGGCCAAGCCAACTGTAAGTTAATTTTCCAATATAAACATGTTCTGGGTGCCAGGTAGATTCTCTGCCTCTTTACCCCAGCTAACCGCCTAAGATAACCTACCAATCCTCCGCGGCTACAAGAAATCTATAGATAAGGGCTCCATGGCTAATAAAACCTCAGTATATTGTCAGTTACGTCACAACAAACCTACTTCAATAAAACTCTTCATAAAACAGTAAATAATTTCATGAACATTTAAATTATTTCAATACAATCCTGCAACAATATCAAACACAAGTCGACCTGTAGCCAACTTCATGTACCTACATACACGTATCTATAGTTCAACCAAGAATCAACATTACATACCTGATATACTAAGTTCAAATTATTACCCAAATCAACAAATGTAATAATCAATTAATGATCAAAGAACCTAGATAAAATAAACATATTATCAAAAGCATTAATCAAAATAATCAAATGTTGTTGTGATCCGTAAACATGCACAATATATCTAAAATCAGAAATGAGTTACTTAAACGAGCAATATTCAAAATAATATCAAAGTCAATAATGACATCTAAACTGTAAATAATTCAAAATTATATCAAACTCAATAACTGTACTGTTATTCTGAAATCTGAAGCCAAAAATTCAGTTACTGACAAAAGTTAAACTTCAAGAAAAAACAATAATGATTTCATAAATCTAGAAACAAATATTATCTTTAAAACAACCAAAATAATTCAATTAAAAAGTCGACGTTTCGAGCTCTCACGACGCTTTCACAAAATACCAAATATTACCAATATCTAATGAATCAATAATCATGAAATGATATTCAAAATTTATCACTACAGGAAATGCATAAAAATCAATTTTATAATAGCAAATTAACAATCAAAAGTTTGACTAAATAATCAGGTTCTTTATTAAATTCAATAAGTTCAAAATGTTCTTCAATTAAATCAATTATCTTTAATGTGAAAAGCAAATTATGAGCAAAACAAATACACTGAAACAAATTACAAAGGTACCTTGTTCAAATGCGATGACACAACACTCAGCTGTCCTCTGTAGAATCGCAGCAGACATACGCCGTCGTTGCTATACGGCAACCAGCGAAGATTTCCTGTTCCCAATAAACCAAAATGGAACTCGATTACCAGACTTGCCAAAACTTCGGCAAACTAAGTGAAGTTGATAGCCCCATACACTGAAGAAAACAAGGTCTTGGATGGGCTAAAGGTCTTACATACGATGTTCGGATGGTGGTTGACCAGTTAGTCGTCCAGGAAGGCCAACGGGAGTACACGCAAATATTCAGCAATCAAATCCTCACAAACGAGAACGTGTTTCCACTAATTTCCAAAAATATCACCAAACTGCCAATGGAAACATCAATTAAACGTTGCTGAAACTGCAGATCCACGAGAGAGTGAGTGATAAACTTGTCTTAAATCCTCACACGAGTATGGTTTCCGTTAAAATCCAAAAATATCACAAAACCAATAACGGAACCAACGATAAAAGTGTATCCAACCAAATCCCAAACACGGATGGCACAAAATTGCCATTATAAACTCAGATAACACTTCTAGACATCTATCACACTTCACCATAACCTCTCTTCCCAAGTACTACACGCTTCTTCACACTAGGACGGTCAACAGGCAACAACCTTTCACGAGGACGGTCAACGGCCGACTCCCCTTCCGACAACTGACATCTCACAAATCCTACCAACCTATCCAATTCTACTAACATCGTCTTAAATTCCCTACATACAACGCTCTTCTTCTACGACATTCCACAACATCAATGCTCGAAATGTCCCGTGCTCGACTCTACTTTTCTACATCTTCTTCCCATAAATGCCATTAACCTATTTAGAACGTGTGAATCCACCCTTAGCAATTCGCCTTGAACGTCAAGAAAATCTAACCAACAATCATAACCTAGAATAAGTCAACATCAGAACAAATCCATACCAAATACAAAGCGAGAATATTTCCAATACGAAAAACCCAATAAGCCTATCGCAATAACAAAAATGTTACAGAATAATAAAAAAGGTACGTCTTTACGTTTGAAGATAATTTTATCCTATCCGTTGGTGTTAATATTCGAAGTCAATACTCGTGTTTTAGTTACGAGAAAACAGTTATTGTAGATAAATGACACATCCAATGTCCAGTTTAGGCTATTTCAAATACGTTTTGCATAATTCGAACCTCAGATATTTCGTCGTTTACTTGTTCTTTTACGGGTTTATGGAATACACTGCTAGTTACACTCTGCGGCAAAAATGTAATGTTACAATGAGCACTAAACAATTCTTTGTTTCGTTAATGTGCGACTTCACATTACAGAGAGACAAAAAAAAGTCATTTTTCTGATTTACGACTTTACGGGGTAGTTTTTAAGGGTTGAAAACTTTATGGAAATCATAAACCATGCTTCAAATTGTTAAAGAATATTTATTCTAAATAACTAGATATGTTTCCATTGATAGAATTCTTAAATTGACATTTTTTTCAATTTTTCACAAAAGAGACTGATTTCACCCCTGAAACGGGAAAAGCGCAATTCCGCACAATGTCACTTTTGAAGATAAGGGTAAAACAAGTATGCTGCTAAATTTTTAGAAAAATCGATGAGGGTTGAAAGAATTGGGAAGTAATAGCTTATTTTTACCTTCATTGACTGCATTAATCTTTTTTTTTTATTTTTAGCTGTGAAAAAAAAGGGCGGCATTAAGGTACAGCATCCCAACATTCTGCGTCTCCAACTTGCCATAGACCTCCATGCTACTTGTGGCTTACAATATTGGTCGGGATTTATAAGAAAAAAGCAACTGAATTCCATTCTTTCAAATGTCTTTCTTAAGGTACCGGTCTTGAGCAGCTGCAGTACTTCTTCAACGACCAGAGCTACGAACATGAACATAGTTGTCAAGTAGATAACGCAGTTTCAAATGCATGGTTTATTCTTTTTGCTATTTGTGTATTTGAAAATCCTACTTCTCATATGCCAATTATATACTCTCGCTCAAAGGTACTTAACTGATGAAACTAGAGTCTTCTAACCGGGTCCCTGATCACTTCTGAATAAAAAAATACTGTTTCATTTAAAAGTATTGTCATAAATTAAATATCAATAATGGAAAAATAAAATATTGAAATGGTGGCAGATAGCTACAAGCTATAAGGCCGTAGCTATAGCCAGAAATTTGGGATTTAAGATTCAATTTCAATGCTTTATTTTTTTTCCATTTAAATATGTATTTTTATTAAATACATATCTTATATACTGGAAATACATCTTCAAAAATATTGCTAGAATAATCGGCCTTCCTCCCCTTTGATAAATTTATCTGGCTAGGGTCTTGGGTAGCTACTTAGCTAGTAACTTCCTCAACTTCATGGATGCGCCCCAGACCAAGAGAACCTAAACTTTTTGTCTATCTTTTGAAATCATACTGCGATAAGCACGATAATCCCCTTGCAAAACTTTACATTCTAGGGCAAACTGCAAACTGGTTCTCCAGGTTAGAAGTTAGAGCAACGAGCTATCACTGGAAAAAAGGCCCATGCTAAAAAGTTAAATAATTGGGAATCAAAGTAAAGGAAAATTGTGGATATTGCCCGGGACACTAGTCGACTTCTTATAGAAAAACTCTCTCGCCGAATTAACTGAGAAAAATATGGTCTATGGATTTGTCAATTAGTTTACTTGAGTACTATGTGTGAATTTATATTTCAATATACGTGTTCCTTATCAGGATTCGTAGTCAAACAATGTTTTTCTGAACCAATTTGTAGATTAAATTTTCGGTTTATCCCAAAAAAATAACCGTGTTGAAGATAAATACAATGTGATAACGATTTTTAACACAAACGATATAATTAAAAAAACAAAACCGGAAAACGCTACTTAAAGTTCAAAAAATTGTGTAAATACTGTGTACATTGTGTCTGTGGAAAAAAATACAGCCGTGAAACATGAACACCTCTCCTCATAAGGAAAAAGCACATCAATACAACATCTCCAGAAGACACAGACAAATCGAGATTTGTAAACTATACGAACTGATACTGGTATACACAAAATGGACTGGGACAAGACCAAGATATTACTTAAAGAGGAACGCACAAAGAAAAGAAAAATTAAAGAAAACGTTTGTATGCTGTTAAACAAAAGAAAGTGGGCCACTCTCTAGACAGATGGATGTATTGTAACGCGAATTCCTCCGATAATTCGTGGAATCGGCAGTCATCCGATATTTCGAGGAATCCGAAATATTGTACGGCTGGCGCATCGACGTCGGCGGCTTGCTTTGATGGATTCCTTGAAGAATCCAGTCTGGTCTCGGCGGCTCTTTGACGTTCTGGAGAATTCCAAGAAGAAATATATAAATACGGAGAGCTGAGGAAGCATTCATTCAGTATTCGACTGTCGTATAGTTATATAGAGATAAATTGTAAATAGTTCTGTGAATATAAATTGTGTTAGAGTAGTTGAAATAAATTATAGTTGGACTGTGTTTTTAAATAAACCCAAGAACTGAACTGAAGTCAAGAACGAAACAATCAAAATTGTCAAAAAATTGACAGTTTCGAAAAGACAAGCGAATTTAACATAATGTGCAAATTGTTTCAGAAAAACATTGTTCGATGCCGATTCCTTATAAGGAATCGAAACGTCACGATTCAAATAACAGAACAGATAACACACACACACACATTACACGGGAAAATTTTGATTTTTCTCTCCTCACAATGATTTTAAAAAACCAATAGGTTGTATAATTAAAAACCAAAGTAGAGCAGGGGAAATTATGGAAATTGTCCGGAACACTAGTCAGAATTAATTGAGAGAAGGTATATTGTAACATATTCAAGATGACGAAGAAGCCCAGAGGTAGAAGATAGGTGAGTATAAAATGAAGTACATAATATTTTATTTTTCAGGGGACAACAAGGGGACCCTGGAGAAAACCAACCGTACCAAGCAAAGAGAAGACGAGAAGAACACACACCCACCAAAAATCGAAAACAACGTGCACGCCCACAGAAGGGTAAAATACGCTTTATATCATAGGAAAGAATGAACGAACAACACATAAGACAGTTGCTGCACTACCAATAAGGTAAATCAACGGAGACAAACCAAAGCCAAGCTATCCTAACCAGAAGACAGCGATTATGCAGGAGGAAAACTGCCTTAGTCAGAGCACCTGAGTTAACTCTCAGGGGGTGGATGGCAAGGGAGCTGGAAGTATCCTCACTAATTTTCTGAAGGGCAAATCCAGATCCTGGGCTCGCGCAAAGGGTGTGTGTGTAAGATAGTGTGACGTTTCGATTACTTGACAGGAATCTTTGCCGAACAATGTTTTTTCTGAAGTAATTTGTAAAATATTAATTGTTTTTTTTTTAATTGTCAGTGGATTGACTACTTGACTTAAGTTTCCTGGTTGATGTTAATTTGACAGAATATGTTGATATTACACAGCGATCTCTATAGAGGGTATACCAATTTAAGAACATACAAACTCTTTCTCTGATTTTTCTTTTGTTAATGTTTTGTTCATTTGTCATGTCCCAGTCTATTTTGAGAATGACATTATAAGATATTTCATGGTTTGCCATTCTCGATTTATCTTTATGTCTTCTTACGACGTTGTATTGGTGTTCTTTTTTCCTTATTTAGAGGGGTCTTCACTAGATATAACTTTCCGCAGACACGAGGCACACTCTACACGCATTTTTTGGGTAATCTGAAATAATTTCCAACAGGTTTAATTTTTCCGGATAGCCCGGAAACATATTGTATAACGTTTAAGCACTTTTTTGGGAAATAACACTACAATTCACTATTTGGTCTCAAATAGCTGCGAAGCTCGTTCCAATATGATATGAATCCTCCCACCTATGTACTGTTGAGGATCCTTTGGGAATAATCCTCATCTCCCGACATCTGCACATGAATGTCAAGCTATTTTTGGTTCTGGTGTTATTTCCCAAAAAAGTGCTTAAATATTAACAAGATATTGTATAACGTTTAAAATTTGTAATCAGTTTGTGCGTTGTTATTTAAGTTAGACTTATTATGAGTAGTTTCTTAGTTTCTTTGTTTTCCTAGATTTGATAAGTTGTTTTGTTCAATGCTTTTGTTGGGTTATATAAGGATTTAATGACTTTTTTACTCCCAAAGAGTAAGGGAATTAACACCACATGTCACGAAATTGCTGTATATTTCCAAACTTTTCGGGGTCTAGGACGGACCCCGTTGTCAATGGCGAAGAAACTACGAAAAAAGGCACAAATCTCGAATTTTGTTGGTGTTATTTCCCAAAAAAATGCTTAAACATTGAAAAAATATGCCACAAATATCCTTCAGAAAACAACTACCAAAGAGTATTTTAAAAAATCCATGAAACTATTATCGTGGCAACAGATCCTGTCAAATGAACTTCAAAAAAGAAACTTCAAATTCAATTAATCAATCAATTGACAATTTCAAAAAAGTCAAGCGAGCTAGTAGTTCAACAAATTCCTTCCTTAAGTTTGAAAGAAACTGAATTTTCTAAGTAGGTTTCCCAATGTAATTAATAACAATGATTAATAATAAATAAAGAAGACTGAATCATTAAATCTTATTGAAATTTCATGAGAATTTAAAAAGATTTTACGGTAATGGATCCAAAAAGACTGGTTTTACATAAATATTTTTTGTTTTATTTATATCTACTAAGTAGAAAAACTTTGTCCGCCTTTTTTGGTTTTAAAATCTGGCAACTGGAAACACTTCTAACGAGAGAGTTTTCCTTTAAGAAGACAGTTAGTGTTGCTGACAATTGGATTTTAAATTATTTTCCTTATCCGTTTTCCAGAAATTGTTGTGGGACGAGAAAACCCACACGAACAATCAAAATAGATATTTCCCTCCTCAATCATTCAGAAATTACTTAAAATTAACCTTGACAGAAATTTCTGCATTACTTTAAGAACTCTTATATTCTTAAAAGATGTACAAAAAAAATGCAGGGTCACCTCGCATGTCATCACTTTGGTAATAATCACCAGAGAATTATTTGCAAACGTTTAATTTTATATAATTTAATTCTGAACGATATGTCGTTCTCCATAAATACATCGACCCATTTACACCGAAAAAAATATATATCGACACGTTGTTCCAGAAAAATATTTGAATTTGTACGTTTTTTGCTCGAATTATTGTTGGGGATTGGTGCCAAATGAGCCTATTAGTTGATATTTATTTTGCTTTTGTTTCAAAACCCACAAGAAAACCACTTTGGAGTTTTTTTATAACATGTTCGCTCATTTTTCTGTAGAATATTCGTTGTGATATTTTTGTCAACAAAATCAAGTGATCCAGTTGACTTTTTTTAAACAAAACCTCGACATAGAATGTTCAATTTATTGTTGGGGACATGAATTTGGAGAAATGCGGTTTTATATTTTGACACAACAAATTTCGGCTTTGTCTTACAGTAAAATATTTAGACAAATTGTACAAAATGATTTTAATTTTAACAGAACCTCAATTTTTTTATCTTTTGATACTTCTATCAGGTCAACATATACGAACTAACAATAAGAAGGAAATTATATATTTCCAAAAATAGCAGCTGCGTACGACAGCCATACTTCATACACCAGTCAATAGAGATTTTTAAGTGCCATAAAATTGAACAGAATTATCACTACTGCTTTTGATGACAAGAATATTTACAAAGAAACATGGGTATCACCTAATGGGTTGTCAAAGAATCAGATTGATCATGCCCTTATAGAAAGAAAGCATGCAAAGTATATAATTAATGCAAGAAGCTAAAGAGAAGCTGATAGCGACAGTGACCACATTTTAGTTATAATGGAAATGAAATAGGTATGACCAGATAGCATAAGAGAAAAAAGAGGGGGAGCACGGAGGAGATATAACATAGCAAAACTGAAGAATTTATCAGTATCGAGGCAGTTTGAGCAAGAAATTACATGGAGTCTGAAACCAAACCTTTCCTAAAAAACTAATAGGGCAGGAATGGGTACAGATCGAGAAAATTATGGAGACGGCCGCAGATAAAATTCTGGGAAATCCCACAAAGAAGCAAAAAAATTTGTGGTTTGACGAGGAGTGCAAAATAATATTGGAAAGAAGGAAAAATAAAACCCATTTCGAAGAAAAAATATAAGCAGTAGCGAAAGTATTTACTAATAATGAAACCAGGAATTTTTATCTAGAATTAAAGAAAAGTAAAAGTAATGCCGGACGAGAGCCCCTTTATTTAAGAACTGAAGAAGGAACATTAGTAGGGGACACCGAAGGAAAACTGAAAAGATTTTCACGATACTTCTCACAGCTGTTAAGTGTGATTGATCCAGATAATAGTTGGGGTGAGCATGATACAGGAGTAGAAAATATAAATAAAAATTCCTTAATAAAGGAACCCACAAAGAAATAGGCAGAGGAATGTATTAGGCATCTAAAGGACAACAAGAATGCCAGTGAAAATAACTTAATAGCAGAAATGCTATAGTATGGTATGCAGAGACGTTATTATGTAGGATATGGAAACTAATAGAAAGAATATGGAAAGAAGAAAGGATGCCGAATAAATGGAATAAAGCGCTGATATACCCTGATATTCTGACGTACATGGTCTTAGCAAAGTTCATAATAATAATAAAAAATCAGGTAGACAAATACCAAGAAGAGCACGTAGGGGAATACCAGAGTGGGTTCAGGGCATGAAGATCAACCACTGACCAGATATTTATTATGCAACAGATCCAACAAAATGCTTATGAACAAAATTTAAGTTTACATCTGATATTCATAGAATACAAACAAACATATGACACTAGTAAACGGAATAAACTATATCAGGCATTAGAACAGTTAGGAGTCCCAAAGAAGCTTAGAAAGCTAATAGTGATGACGACAAAGTTGTTATCAATGGGACTATTTCTGAGGAATTTTCAATACAGAATGGGTTGCGACAAGGAGACCCACTGTCTACAGTTTTGTTCAACCTAGTACAAGAAGTCATTCTTAGAGCAAGTGGAATTAACTCTAATGGGTTGATATATGGCTCCAGGCACCAATGCCTAGTTTGTGCTGATGGCGAGATCCAAGGATGAAGTTGTAAGGACGTTCAAACTGTTGGAACCAAAAGCCAGAGAATACGGCCTTGCAGTAAATGAAAAGAAATCTAAATATATGGTCATGAAGGACAGTTCCACAAGTAATCTAGTTATTAAGGCCGATGGGGTATAACAATAACATGTAATGGAAATGAAGAGAAAGAAATATAAAAACGACTAGCTAGAGGAATCAAGGCTGCAGGTACCTTTTCAAAGCTACAAATATGTCACGAAAAACAAAACTAAGGGTATATCAAACAATAATAAGACCCATAGTCACCTATGCATGCGAGACTTGGACAATGTCGAAGAAAACGGAAAGTAAACTAGAAATTTGGGAACGTAAAATATTAAGAAAGATCTTTGGAGGAACTAAGTCCAGGACAAATATAGGAGAAGAACAAATAAGGAAATTGAGGAGGTATACAAAAAACCAAGAATTGTTCTGGAGATGAGAATACAAAGACCTAGATAGTTAGGAACCATTGCAAAAATGCCCAACAAAGGATGGGTAAAAAGAATACTATTTGGAAGTGAGGAAGTAAAAAGAAGAAGACCTAGGAAAAAATGCTTAGGGCCTGGGTTCCTAACCTGGGGGTAATTACCCCCAAGTGGGTAAAACATGTATTACCAATGATCTGTTTGTTGTCTCGAACGCCAAATTTCAAAATGACAAATCTAAACACAGCCTGTCTTATAAAATAATAATAAAATGACTATTGTAAAATCGCTCTTAAGTTATTTATTTTTAGTTAAGATATATTTATTGAGTTAAACCTAGCTTATAAATGTAATTTAGAGTAAAAATTTCTCAATTTTTAATAAAGTCTATGTATTTGTATTAACACATATTGTTTGAGTTCATTGTTGGGTGGACGGGTAAAATCAGTGACCCTAGTTAGGTCAAAAGGATAACAGATCTAAAAAGATTAAGAACCACTGGCCTAGGGGAAGTGGTAAAGGATCTGGAGGAAGTGGGAGTTAGGGGCTGCAAGAAAAAATTCATAACTTTGTTATAATAACAGCTGGAACCTTAATTTGCCTGCTAATGATAGCATATAACGTTGAGATTAAAAACGCTGAAGAATGATATTGTTTGTTAAGTGGATCTTGCAGAATTGCAATTTAAATAATTTGTAGAAAGATTTTGCAGAGCTTATCGTATTAACCACGAAAGTTCGATAGCGATATACAAAATATCTTTTGAAACCTTTTGAAATGCACTTCATCTTGGATTTTATGAACTTTCAAAATATCTTTAGTATATCCCGGTCGGACTAGTCTCGTTAATACTGTGGGATGTCCAAAATATCTCCCCAAATTATTTAATTTCCATTTCTACGAAAATTACTTATTCAATATTTAATAGTATCCATCCTGAGCCAATATAAACTTATCATCATAAACTATCGCTTTAACGATGATTAATATTTCAGTTTTAGTTGCAAGAAAGTTATAAATTATTGAAAAAAAAAACTTTTTGTCCAGTTTTGCTGAGTATACTGCTCGTTTAGAAGGATTTCTAATTCTCTACAGCTTTTCTTCTGTAGACGGCTTTACAATTCATTCACTACTTTTCATTATATAACCAAAAAACAAAAGAAATTCATATTTTTGCGGGTTTTTATTATCTAAATAGTTTACTTCTAGAAGTTTATCAATAATTATCTATAATCTGTTACTGACGAGATTGAGATTGTATAAGCGAATTGCTGTTGAATTTTAGTCCGAAAATGATCAAATTTTGCGCTATAAACTAGTGTATCACGCGGATTAGATCACTATAAGCGATTATTTTTGCAGCAATGAGTTCTAGACAATGTGTACCATAGGTGTCTTTATATGAGCCATGCATAAAAATTATGGGAAACTATTTGTAAACAAATAATTGTTGAACAGTCGATTCTTTCTCTGTTTTTGTTCTATAACTTTTACCCTATAGGTTGCAAAAAAAATTAAAGTTTTGAAAGTTAGTTCATACAGAAGATTATTTAGTTTGTATCAAGACTTTTATTCGTTATGGGAGTTTATCATACTCCCTGACAGCCTGAATCATCGGTGCACTAGGGCAGCAACAATACATTTGTCGCTTAAAGAAAAAGTAAAAATGGAAATTACTGCCAAATCCGAAATAACGAAACATAGTTACTTACCAAAAGCGCCTCTCTTCCCTAATCTTAAGTCATATAAAAATGAAAAAAATTCCCGAATTAACTGAATGCTGACATAGGCTGTGACTGTAAAATGAAATGTGATGACTAATGACATTGGCTTACAACTGTAAAATTACTAGACATAACATTAATGCAATTATTAGCTTTATGTCATACAAAAATATGATTAGAAATGCATTAATTGTCCAAAAATTGTGAAGAAGCATAATTGCACAACCGTCTTGGAAAAGAGTCAGCACAGAATTAAATAAAGCCGAGTTAGCAAAACGAAATGAAAGATAACATTCTAAATTCAAGGCAAGAAGTCAGATAAACTAGTAAATTTGTGAAATTTGAGGCTAACAGATTTTTGTTAAATAATATGTAACTGTAAACAGGTAAAATAGATTAAATTACGGCTTAAACAAACTTCGTAATTTCGTAACTATAGTATTTAACATTATGAGCGAAACCAGATAAGATCTTCCAGAGGAACACGAGGGCGATCGTATACTTCAGAGAGGCAGATTTCAAACCAAAGTACCCAAATAGTGGGGAGGTTCTCCGTGGTTTTGGAAACCTAGTATTTCCAGACTCCTCGAGTTTAGATTTAGTTTTAAACTCAGTTTCAAGCTCCCTCCTACTTGTGCCCTGCCCGGTTTTACATATTTAGAGAGACCGCAAATGATGAGGGACATTTTGCAAATATCTATATAAATAGGCAAGGACAAACGAATTTTCTTTATTTTTGTATTGTTTAGCAGCTACTGACGATCTTCAGTGCAGAATGCTAAAATTTATTTATAATATTGGTTCATTCATTAAACAAAATAAAATAGAAAATTCATTATTTAACCAAATAATAGTAGCAATGCCGCCAGATTGCTTGGACAGAAAATGGTAAAGGTGGATTGACTAGAATGTCATAGCCAAACTAAACGTAAAACTTAATATAATCTCCTCCCAAGATTATTGTTTTTTAAACATGGTTTGTCTCCCAAGTTTACATTTTTATGGATCCACTTCAAATCTCTTTTTATTCTCGTACACTTCGCCAGATTTAAAAATCATTATAAGCTAATTGTTAGAAACTGCAACAGAAAATATAAACAAGACGCTAAAATTAGAATTCTCATTATTCTCATATTGTTATAATACATAAAATGCCATTTGGCAACGCTGATCAATTTATTTTTTAATTTTTGCCTTATATTTTGAAGCTTATTTAATTTTTTTTAGGTGGAAAAGTAGATAACTTGTTTCGAATTTATCTTTTCATCGGTATATTATGTATACTTTGTTTATGTCTCATGGCGTACTGTTTAAGCTATTTCACAAGTATATTTATTAAAAATTGACAATGATTATAATATTATTTATAGAAAATCAATCTTTTTTACAAAAATCACGAAGTTATACCTACACAGATCGTAAGATTCTAGAGTCACTGAAATAAATTGCTATGTATTGGAAGTTGACAACAAAATTAGGTGTATCTAACAGTATGTGTAAAATTCTTCGTATTTTGAGTAAGGAAATGTGGTACCAAGGACCTGTATATACAATAAGTTACTTTTTATACAAGTTTTAGTCTTTACAATGTAAAAACAGATATCGAAATCATGGGTGACTAGGTATTTATAGTAAATCTTAAGATATATTGTAGTTTATTAATATCTACTTATTGTATTGAATTTCAATTGTCCTTATGCAATTAATTTTAATTTAATATTACTTCATTTTATCATTCATATTAACTTTTGAGTTAGTTTCTTGCTTTTTCCCATTTTTATTTACCTACGACTTGAAACTTGTAACTGTGAAATATCCGAATAAAGATTGTAATTTCAGTCACTTATACTCGTATATACACCTTTAAGACTATTGGAATGTTTCAGTCTCAAATCTAAAATTGTTTAATATGTTGTTAGCATTTTAAATGAATTTGAAATTTTTTATAACGGAAAAAATATTAAAACATATAACTGCATAAGTAAATATGTTTATTCACGGCAGATCATTTTAATTATTTTTAGGCTCCTAATCTACCAATCAGTTACTGTTTTCTGACAATGAGAGTATCTTATAGTAAAATTATTTTACATAACATTATCCCGTTCCTGCAAAGTATTGCCTTTTAATAGAATGAGACGAACTTTTACTTGAAATAAACATATCATTTGGCATTTTAAAGAGGTCTTTTAAAAATATAAAGAAATTCAGTGCTCCGACCTATTTGTTAGGTACACTTATTCTATCGTAAAATATTTTTTATTCCACATATTTTGTTAATTTAAGGTTTAAAAATCATAATATTCAATTCGCTCTACCATGAAAACAGTCTGTGGTCAAACCACTAAGTATCTACTTTTGATTGGTTCTCAAATAACCACACGCCCCCACCGAGAGCCTCAAATTTTTAAATTAAATCTTAACTCCAAGAGCCTAGAAGAAGGTCTTTTCTATAGGTTTGAGTTTAATGTAATAGTCCAAGAAATATGGGTTGAAAATTATATTTTGATAAATTGAGTACAGGATCGCCCCCCCCCCCCAAGAATGAACTCCACCCCACCCGAAAGCACGTGTCTGGATCCGCCCCTGCATGGCAGTGACTGTGTAACGCTCGTTCAGATCTTCATGACCATCTTCTACTGTCCAATGTCAGGACTTGCCTATACATAGTTCCATAGTAAAATACTCAGTGTTGTGGATCAGTAATGATTATTCGGACAAGTCCGAATAAATTATTTTTTGTAAGTTTTTGTTGTGATTATCATTATTTCATTAATATTTTATTATAGCAAATTATCAATCAGCGGACAAAAGAAAATATATTAAATATTGGAGTTTTCGTTGGGTTGTTTGTCATCTTTATGAAATCTATAGAAACTGTAAATCACGGAAATTTTTAGGTTACAAAGAAAAATTCGGCAATAATTACATGGAACATGTTGCATAGACACTATTAAATTTGTAAAGTATAGGACATAGATATGTTAAAATAAATCTATACCAACAATAATATATGAAAATAAAATAAACAATAATTTGATCAATTATTTTAATCAATATAAATGAAGTAATTGGGACAGATAAGACCTCACCAACTTTTCTAAAATCGCTTCTACTTTATTTCTTACAGAGATGTATGCCGTGCCAAAATAACCTCAATATTATTCAAATCTAAAAATTTAATAAACTATTGCGAACTAACTCGTGTATAATCAACTTTTTTAGAGATTTGCAGTATGTCATCTTTTTTAAATAACGCCGGTCTATTGAGAGCCATTTCTTCATATAGGTTTTCCTCATTAGGTAAGGTTGAATCCATGCTATTTCGGGTGTGGTATTCGGTTTCAATTCTGGAATAATTTTTGGTCCAGAAATGTACACTAAAAAATCGCTTTGGGACAAATCTGGAGATGTGGGAGGTAATCTACGGAATATGAGTTCGTTCGATCAAGTTCTCCTGCGTTGCACAGGTACTTTTAAAGCGATAGAAACCAATAAGGACTTCTTAAAACAATGTTCTAGATTTTTAGTTTAACGGTGCCAAATTAAGATATACTTTTTAACATCCTGCATGATAAAGTCATTAAAAAAATGGATGGCCTGAACTTTAGACTAAAAAAAGTACTCCTGTTTATTCGCAATAAAACTATCCCAATTAATGGAAACAGCAAACCACTTATGGCATTCATTAAGTAGTCATATCTGAGACAATGTTAACAGCGAATTCCTAGAACTGAATTAATTGAACATTAGAAACCCCAAAAAGTGTGGGGCTTTATGTTTTGTTTTTTTGCTTATATTGTGAAATGTGAGGAAGCGAATGCCACAAATGGAAAAGTTGTACAGAATTAGAAAATCTGGACAATGAGTAGTTATAAATCTTGATCAGAGAATTGTTCAAAAAAAAAACTGTTGGAAACCTGGTAAAAAGTTTTTTAATGTCATAATTTTGTTGTAATAAAAGTTGTTTATATTTATTGGACTCGATGTACTAACCACATTTTCAATTGTCATTACAGTGCCGCAAAGTGTATTAATAATTCTTGTGAATATTGAAAAAAGTAATTTAATTAATAACAGCGAACAGTATATAGATAACCATTAATCTAATAAACTTATGGAAAATATGCCAAAAGACATATAATAAGTAGACAAATAAAAACCTAATAAGCTGCGAAAAAAACGTAACACACAATTCATCAAAATTTTCATCTTAAGCACAATTTTAGATCTGCTCCTGTCTCTTGATGATAGCCCATGTCATTGCTATGTTGCTTGTCTCAAATTCGTAGTGTTAATGCATATTGACTACAATTTCAATGTAATTTCCCGATATTAAATTAGATGAAAAGAACTTTCAGACTAGCATTAGTATTTGTCTTCTAAACGTTGTTTGTGGCATATTCTTGATTATTTTTATGTTTTTTAGGCAATAATACCACAATCAAAATAAAACGACGTATATTGATGGAATACCAAACGTTTCAAAGTCTATTCTGACTTTGTTGTCAATGGCTGTATATTTATTGATTTAAGTTGCAAAATGAAAATTTGATTTATGACATCGGACCAGTTTGGTTGCAAAATTACGAATTTCACCCAAAAATTACCCCATCTTAATTTAACATCATAAACTATCATGTTGACGTTGATTAATATTCCAGTTTTAATTACCAGAAAGTTATGAATTTTTGAATGAAGTATACTTTTTACCAGTTTTAACTTTTCTTGGTGATGCTCAAATCAGGACTTGTAAGCGCTCATTAAGAACAATTTCTGATTCTTTACAAGTTTTCCATTGACTTTATTACGATAACTTTGTCACTTTTCATAATAAAGGGTGTTCCAATTTGAGGTTAATGTTTAAATTTTTAATAAAATACACAAATTATTTGAGAATGATCAAATATTTTATTTCAATTGTTTTGGTTTAGTAATCGAAAACAACATCTTGTAAGTGACCACCTGCTGTTGTAGGACAAGCTTCTAATCTTTTGCCAAAATTTTCGATAACTTTCTGGCATAACTGCGGTTCAATTACATTGAAAACAGTCAATAATGTTCTTCTTTAGGTCATCAATTGTTTGTGGGTCGTTGGCATAGACCTTTTCTTTCAAATAGCTCCATAGGAAAAAATCTAGAGTTGTTAGATCGCAAGATCTAGGGGCCAATTAATGTTTCCTCTTCGAGCAATTATTCGATTACAAAATTTCTGTTTCAAAAGATTGATTGTTTCTGCTGCTGAATGACATGTTGCACCGTCCTGTTGGAACCACATATTCTGCACATCAATATGCTCCAATTCATCCCACAAAAAGTTAGTAATCATCGTTCGATATCCATCACCATTCACAGTAACAGCATTTCCATTGTCATCTTCAAAAAAGTATGGATCAACCACTCCACCAGCCTAAAAACCACACCAAACAGTTACTTTTTGTGGATACATCGGTCTTTCCATTATTTCTCGTGGAGTTGCTTCACCCCAGATTCGACAATTTTGCTTGTTAACAAATCCACCCAATTCATTGCTGAAGATGATTTTGTTGAAAAAATTCACATTTTCAAGTTTATGTTGTATGGCTTAATTAACGAATTGACGGCGTAAACCAAAGTCTGTTGACTTTTTTTCTTGCGTTATCTGAATCTTATAAGCCTTTAAATGAGTGCACAACTTTCACCAAATTTAAAATAATTTTTAATAATAAACACGCGTTGCTCAATCGTATATCTCGCCATTTTTAATAACCGGAATATTCCTACTTGTCATCTGTCAAATAACATATTGTATTCTAGTACAAAAATATAAATGCGGCAAATTTAAAAATTAACCTCAAATTGGAACACCCATAAACAAAAATACAAAAAAAACTCGTCAAGTATTCTTTACAGCATAAAATTAATAATATAAATAACCTCCAGCACAAAAAACCTGTAAAAATAAAAAATACTCATATTCCGGATTTGTTACTTTTGGAATTTCTTACCGCAGACTAGTATTCATATTTGTTTACCAGCTCCACTTGAGCAGGACCAGTATTTAGGTGTCATCTCTACCATGGGCCCACTCATACACTCAATATATATATATATATATATATATATGTTATATGCAAAATATATCAGCACTTAATTCACACAGTCGAGAAGTCAACGGAAATTAAAGCGTACGTGACTTCTCAGGGATATCAAATTACATCTTGAATTATATGCAAACAACTTCCCGGAAACCTACATGTGTCCGTTTAACCAGTAAAAACGCTGACTTGCATCAGCACTTTTGTTAATGTTATAAAAGCAACTGGAAACGTTCTCGTGTTGTCATTCAAATTATATCATTTATAGCATTAAGTTATTCAAGTACTTTAACTATTTTAATTGTTCACTTTTAATATTGTATGTTTCTAAATAAATAATTTTTTTAAAAAGTGAATTGAATCAAAGTGAATATAAAATTGGCGCAGTCAGTAGGATTGTCCAACACAGTTAGAACACGTGAATACTAACTAACTGTGGAGATTTCTAAATCATTGTGGACAAAACCTACTTGAAAAGGACAACAACTACCAAGTACTAGCAAGGGAACACGCAACCAGGCTAACCAGTGCTAAGTCACGCGGAGAACAGTCCGATGCGAGGAATAATAACGTAAGAATCACATAAAGTAACTATTTTTTTTTTTTTTTTTGAATGACCACCAGTTCTTTCATTTATATAATATTTTATTCCTCATAACCTTACATTCCTAAATAATATTGAAACTATATATTTTACATAATCATATTATTTTATTACTTTGACTTACATATTTCGAAGTATTTGAAACATCATTTCAAGTTTATTATTATTTTACCATTTATACATTCCCATTTTGTTTTTGCAACTCCTATATTAAACATTACTCAATACTGAATCGATAAACCGTATATTTTCTACCATTTCAATTTAAAACCTTTATTCAACATTTAATTTCGATTTATTGTGCGAATCTAAACGATTTTAAAAAATGGCAACGACTAGACAGGCAGCTACACCAACTGTAGAGCCCTATAAGCTATCGGAAATATTTGCCATAATTCCTGAGTATGATGGTAATCCGATATTTTTAAATACTTTCATATGCTCCTGTAATACTGCTTACAGCATGGCAACGGATAATCAGCAAGTATTGCTAATTCTCCACATCAAAAATAAGTTACGCGGTAGAGCGGCTGAATTAATTAATTCGCGAAACCCTAGTCAATTAGCTGAAATCCAAACCCTCCTAGAAAATCATTTTGGAGATCCTAGAGATCTCTCGGCTCTCATACAGGACTTGCAACGAATGCGGCAAACTCCTAATGAATCCCCCCTCACTTTCTCTGCTAGACTCCAGACGCATCAAGCGAAAATGCTAGCAGCTATAAACAAGCAAAATTTAACTATCAAAGAAAAACAAGCACAGATTGACTTAATAGAGTCAATGGCTCTTAATAGCCTTCTTACGGGTTTAGAGCCCAAAATTGGTCAACTCGTTCGCGCTAGCGACCCATGCAGTATTCTCACTGGCATTTCCAGAATTAAACGAGAACTACAACTATCACATTTAGAAACCCAGAAATTTCAGGTAATAGAAGTTTCCAACAACCCCCTCGTAAACCAAATAACGGTCCACCTCCAAAACAATGCTCTTTTTGTAAACGCATGGGCCATTTAAGCAACGAATGCTTATCGAGAATGAGACAATTTCAACACAACCCGAATTCTAATCAGAACTATTCGAATTACCGCCCTCATTTTTCCAATCAACCTGCTAATCAATCTACAAATGTTAATCCCAGTCAACAATTTTCACAGCAACAATTTCGTCCATCTACCAGTAGACAACCCCAAATGTCTGGCAATTACAGACCGAACCCGAGTTTCTTTAAACATCAGCAACCAAAGACTCATCACTTGAACAATTTACATTCGGTCCATATCACAACGACTATAACTATTCTCAAAACGAAAACCAATACTACCCTTTAACCAATCAGTACGGAAACATACAAGAATATTACCCTAACGATTTCGAACAAAATTGTGAACCAGAATATTTCGACACTGAACAATCTGAACAATTTTATTCAGACGAACCTGATTCTTCTCAAGTAAATTTTCATTTGACCCCCACTCAGTCAGAACCCCCAGACCAAGAAATTTCAGAAATTCAAACCCAAATTCAGACAATGAATCTGGACGATTTCAGCCCGAATGTCAACTTCCCAGAACAGAACTTTCTGTAAGACCCCTTCTCTCCGTCAACTCGAAGAATCTTTATTATATTACTGATTCTTCAAACACCTATAAACTTCTTATCGATACGGGTGCAGGACTTTCAATTTTTAAACCTGAAACCTGCCAACGCTTCAAACAACGATTTCCCGAAAACGTAGTCATCCAAGGAATCACCGATCAGAAAATCTTAATCAACGAATCCACCCTTATACCTTTCAATGTCGCCGACCACACAAGGTATATATTTGCAACATCGACATTGAATTCGACGGATTACTGGGTTCAGATTTCCTTGAACACTATAACTGCGTTATAAACTTTAACAGCAAACAACTTGTCACTAATTTTTAAAACTTTACCTCTCTACAAAGTTACGGATGATACTGTCATGCGTACTCAGAACCTTCAACTTTCAATAACTGCATCCCGGTTAATACAATCTGTTTAGAACCCCGAACAGAACAAATATGTAAATTAAAATGTAACCTCACTAATACTGATGCTTTCCTATCATCTGCCGAAATAGAAAAAGTTTATCTTCCCCGTGCCCTTGTTAAAATTAATGAAAAAGGCGAATTCCTTACTTCAGTTTTAAATGCAAATGCTATCCCCAAGACTGTTAATTTCGACAATTTGGAACTCGAACCGATTAATAATTTTTCCGTAAACATTCTTTCTGAAAATTACTCTCAAAACTTGACCCAGCCTGATAGACAAACTACAATTATGGAACAACTTCGGTTAGAACATCTGAACGAGGAGGAAGCCGAACTTATTTCTCAACTTTGCTTCGAATATTCCGACATATTCTATTTAGAAGGTGACCAACTGACCTTTACAAACGAAATCAAACATTCGATAGACACTAATAACGCAAAACCCTCTTTCACAAAGTCATATCGGTACCCCCAAATACACAAACAAGAGGTAAAAAGTCAGATATCAAAGATGCTTGACCAAGGCATTATACGTCCGTCTAATTCGCCATGGTCATCCCCGGTTTGGGTAGTTCCCAAAAAACTAGACGCATCTGGTACCCAAAAATGGCGCGTTGTCGTCGATTATCGTAAATTAAATGAACTTACTGTTGACGACAAATATCCCTACCGAACATTTCGGATTTACTTGACCAACTTGGCAAATGCCAATACTTCACCACCCTCGACTTAGCTTCCGGGTTTCACCAAATCGAAATCGATACTAAAGATATCCAAAAAACAGCATTCACAGTTGATAATGGCCATTTCGAATTTGTTAGAATGCCCTTCGGTCTTAAAAACGCTCCATCCACCTTCCAAAGGGTAATGGATAATATTCTTTTAGGTGTTCAAAACGAGAGATGTTTAGTCTATATGGACGACATTATCGTTTATTCTCCGACTATACATGAGCACATAACCCGACTTTCTGAAGTTTTCAAACGATTGCGAAAAGCCAATCTAAAAATCCAACCCGACAAATGCGAGTTTCTTCGCAAAGAGGTCGCGTATCTTGGCCACCTTATAACTCCCGAAGGCGTAAGCCTAACCCCTCAAAGGTAGATTGTATCTTAAATTTTCCCCAACCCAAAAACCCAAAAGATATCAAGTCCTTCTTAGGGTAGCTGGTTATTACAGGCGATTCATCCCCAATTTCGCCAAGATTTCAAAACCTTTGACAAGATTACTTCAAAAAGACACACCTTTCCAGTTTGATTCAGAATGTGTCAAATCTTTTGACGAATTAAAAAGAGCCCTTACTTCTACTCCCATACTCATATACCCTAATTTTGAAGAGCCATTTATTCTTACAACCGACGCCAGTTCATTTGCTATCGGCGCAGTGCTCTCTCAAGGCCCCGTAGGTAAAGATTTACCCGTAGCCTATGCCTCCAGAACTCTCTGCAATGCTGAAACTAAGTATTCAACCATAGAACGAGAACTCCTTGCAATAGTGTGGGCGGTTAAACACTTTCGTCCGATAATTTTTGGCCGTAAGTTTTACTGCTGACCGATCACCGCCCGTTAACTTGGCTGTTTCTATAAAGAATCCTGGAAGTAGACTTGCAAGATGGCGCCTTAAGCTCGAGGAGTACGACTATCAAATAATTTACAAACCCGGCAAAGTAAATAAAAACGCCGACGCGCTCTCTCGCATTAAAGTTAACAACTTTAATGAATACATATCATTTCAAGCAAACAATCATCTAACACCATTTCCAGTACTCCAACAAACGAAACTGACGATGACTCACAAGAACCCCAAACGAGAAGTCCTATTAATCTCCAACAAATCTCCGAAGAATTTAAAACTTTTGTCGAGCGATATCAAACCGTCTCTCTCATAGATTACGACAAAATTCAATTTTCTAATTGCCAACTCCTAGACCGAGGAAACAAAAAACATCCTAGTATTTCCCCAAGGCTCTCTCATGAAAAATTTCACCATGACATCATCGAAGACATTTTGAGGAAAATGCTGATTTCCGTACCCCTAGAGTAAATGTCTTTGCAAGCAAAAGTGTCAGAAAAAGACGCTATTACATCGTCCCTCTTCCTTCTGACCCAGAAATAGTCAACGAGATTCTTTTCGCATCTCTGTATAATAGTAGAGATGTGTTTACTGAAAATGAAGTATTCTGTGTTGAGAATAACATTGAACTGCCCATTTTGGAAATGCTTTCGTTTATCTTTTCCGAAATCGACATCAAATGGAAAGTTTGCCAAAATATCGTCCAAACGGTTGAGAAAGACCAAATACCCATCATTCTTGACCAATTCCATAAGGGCAAAAATAATATACACCGAGGTATCAATGAAACTATCCGCAGAATAAAAGAAAAATACAATTGGCAAGGACTGACTAAGGACGTTGACAATTTTATCAAAAACTGTCAATCTTGCCAGAGAGCAAAAGTTTACCGGAAAAATCTCGACAGCCCACTTGTCATTACTGAAAACCCCACGGACACCCTTTGAACGCGTCAACATCGATATTCTAGAAGTCCCGACAAAAAACTACGCATTAACTATCCGGGACGAACTAACAAAATTCTCTCAGGCCTACCCCATAACCGACAAATCCGCAAAAACCGTTGTTAGTACCTTACTACTCTATTTCCAACACTTCGGTACTCCATTACCGATACATTGTGATTATGGCAGGGAATTCGACAACACACTAATGAGAGATTTGTGTAAACTATTTGACATCAAAAAACTATCTTATTCTAGTGTGGGACATCCCCAGTCAAATGGTTCATTAGAACGATTCCACTCGACCTTATTAGAGATGATTAGAATCCATAAACTAGAAAATCCTGACGAACACCCTTTTAACATCCTCCCTTATGCAATCATTGCATATAACAATTCTGTAAACAAAACTCATGGATTCACCCCTTACGAACTTGTTTATGGACATACTTCGAGTAGGACTCCAGAAACTCTCTACAACCAACAAGCCCTGATAACTAAGTACATCAGAGATCTCAATAATCGTATCTCTCACTATTATAAAATTGCTCGCGAAAGAACGGAATTCCAAAAACATAAAGCGAAAGTCAGATTTGATGAACACGTTTCTGAAAATCTCCCTAACTATCAAATAGGCGATAAAGTCTATATTAAAGAATCCCAGATCAAGGACAAACTCCAAAACTCCGCAACAGTACTAAACCCTAAAACTAACCAAAAATCAAAAGTAAATTTCGACCGAATGAAACCGTTCTCAGAAAGTTAATTTCTGTTTCAGGTTTTGCCTGCTGTTCGGGTCAGCAGTACCCCAATTTCAAATACAACCAATAAACAATACTTTAGGTATCTACTTCCATAACGAAGCAGAAATAACTGTATCCAATGATAAATGGACACTTTTAGTACACAGAAACATTTCTACACTAGAACAAGTATTTACAACAAATAACAGAATATTACAAACTCTTGCAAAAACTGTTAACTTCAATTCTTTTGCTATGAACTACTTTCACGCAGACGTACAAACCCACATTAATCTTCTCAATCAAATTTCTAACTCAATCAAACAGAAATTTACTGACATTCACATGGACACTAAAAGACACAAACGAGGTATACTTGATGGGGCAGGTACCCTTTTTAAGGCAATCACCGGCAATTTAGACGCCGCCGACGGAAAAATACTTTACCGAAAGCATAAACCGCTTAAATCAAGGCCAACTTCAAATTGAGAACTTACAAAAAAAACCAAATAAGTGTCACCACATCCGTAATTAAAAACTTCAACGAAACTATCCAAAATCTTAGAATTGACGAGAAACTTTTTAACGATAACATGATAAAGCTGGAAAACACTATCGGAAAAATTAATGATAAGGTCGCCTACGTCGAATCAAAACTCGCACTACTTGAAATATGTGAAAAACTTATGGAGAATTATCTCTACTTAGAAGATAATTTGAATGATGTTTTAAATTCTATCACATTCGCGCGTCTGAAAATAATTCACTCTTCAATTTTAACACCAGAACATCTTATTACCTCATTACAGGAAGTATCGCAAAATTTAGTCAAAAGTAACCTTCCATTGGCTGTAAAGTACTCGAGCATCGCACAATATCTGGAAATTATTGAACTAGAGGCATTTCAAACATATACCGATCTTATATTTGTGTTAAGAATCCCTTTAGTCGAACAACATCCTTACACAGTCTTTCATTTATATCCTATCCCTATATACGATGAAAGAACAGGTTTACATCATATGCTATCCTTCACTCAAAAATATCTTGCAAAGAATGATGATTCTTTAATGTTTATTCCGATCAAAGACTTAAGTGCGTGTAAACCGTTATCCACTCGTAAGAAACTGTGCTCTGAACTTTACGCATATCCTATTGACACAAACGCGTTATGTGAAGCTCAACTTCTAAAGAATGTCCAGAAGATACCCGACAACTGTAAAAGCTCACTAATATTCACTCAAGGATACAACGTTCAAAAACTAGAACCCAATACATGGCTCATAATTACTTCTGAACCCATAAGTGTTACAGTGAATTGCGCTCAAACAAACCCAAAAACTCTTACAATCTCCTCAACTCCATATTGACTCTTCAATCAGAGTGTAGTGCGTTTATAGGAATTACAAAAGTTCAAGCCGAATCTGGTAAACAAACCGATGTTCTAGAAACCTTCCAACCAGTAACAGTGCCGTTCAACTGTTGCGACGCAGTGCCAGAAAAAATTATAATTCCTGAACTTCAGCCCCTGAAGCTGAACACGCTTAACGTAGAAGAATTAGACGTAGCAAATCACAAATTGGAACAATATTCCAGAGACCTCGATGGTCTCATAAACCAGCCGTTTGTAACCAAAAATATCTCTTGGTTTACCTATACAACCATAGCTGCTCTCATGATCATAGCAGCACTCATCACCTTCCAAGCTGTCAAAAAGAGGATGGTAAAACCTCCAAAGGACTGCAATCCTGACCAGACTTCAGTGCCTCAGCCAAGACTCAAATTCTTCCCCAAGCTTAGGCCTGTTTTGAAAACAGAACAAAGGTTAGAGACGCAAGTTTAGGTATACCCTTTATGTTCTCTAAAAAACACCATTTTTGATATTAATTTATATCATTAACTTTTTATTTTCCTACACATTATTTTTATTCACACTTCCTTTACTTTATATTTTATTTTGATATGTTTAGGTTAAGCATTTAATTATTACTCGTATTATTTTATTGCTCATTTATTTTAACATATTTTGATTTTATTTTACAAATATCAATTTGATTTTTACCTATTACTTTATTTTATTCATATTTTATACACTTATTACTTATTATTCATACCATTCAAACATCATTTTATACTATTTTATGTTTCTGTTCCTAAAAGTTGATGTTATAGCATCAACTTTTGATATGTAAGGGGAGTTGTTATATGCAAAATATATCAGCACTTAATTCACACAGTCGAGAAGTCAACGGAAATTAAAGCGTACGTGACTTCTCAGGGATATCAAATTACATCTTGAATTATATGCAAACAACTTCCCGGAAACCTACATGAGTCGTTTAACCAGTAAAAACGCTGACTTGCATCAGCACTTTTGTTAATGTTATAAAAGCAACTGGAAACGTTCTCGTGTTGTCATTCAAATTATATCATTTATAGCATTAAGTTATTCAAGTACTTTAACTATTTTAATTGTTCACTTTTAATATTGTATGTTTCTAAATAAATAATTTTTTTAAAAAGTGAATTGAATCAAAGTGAATATAAAATATATATTCCTAGAATCCGCTCGTAGTTCCATCTACCAGACTCAATTGTGAATCCAAATCATCCTGACTTCCAAGTGTAGGATGTGAAAAATGACGATTCATCAATATTCTTTAAAGAAAAGAATCAATCTATCAATTCTTATCTCTGCAAATTACAAGCGTACAATCAAATAAATATGTTTCACCTCTATATTTAATTAATTAATTAACTAGTAAATAATAAAATTCGTCTAAATACTTATACTGCGATTACTTAAAAATCGTCATCGGTGCCTTTGTAGTCAGATTCTAGTATAGTGCACTGGTATTCCGAATCTGCTATATTTAGGCACTACATAGTAGACAAAGTCATATTCCATACCCATTTCCGCACCTGCTACGTATAAAATTCTGTACTAATCCATACTCGTTTTTATACTTAATTTACTGTTGGATTTCCTTACTTGTTACCGTATCTGTTACATTCAGACTTCTATACTAGTGTATTTTGGACTTGTTAGGTATGTTTGTAATTTCATACCTGTGACTCATATTTGCATACCTGCACCACTGAAGCCTAGTAGTTAGGTGTCACCTCTACTACGGACCTACACAAACACATACAAAAAATTTCATCAAAATCGTCCCAGCCCTTTGGTTATTCAAAAATATATATAGTTCTAGAATTCGATCGTAGCGGCATCTACCGGGTATAATTGTGGATATAAGCCATCCAGAGATCTCTTAAAAAAAAATTCATCAAAATTAGAATTAATGTTTTTGCTATAACCTATCTGGTCCGACTGTGAATCTAAATATCCAGAGACCCACACAAAAAATTTCATCTGAATCGGTCCACTAGTTTAAAACAGTTCAAATATTTTATTGGTAAGATCCTTTTGTCAGGAAGGATATGAGCTGATATTCTCCAAACACCTGAACAATTCGATTATATCAACTTTCAAAAACACACAAATAACCGCATCAAAATGCTCCATTCGTTTAAGAGCTACAATGCTACAGATACACACATTAAACTTATAACACCCATCTTTTTGCTCCGGGGGTTAATATATAATAAAATGTTTCTAAAAAGATAGTACAATGTATTATGTAAACGTTACTAGTTATTATGGTACGATGTAAATAAAAAATCCTGCATTTTACAATTTGCCATATTTTATTTTGCTTACACATTGATACTCTAATTCGATATTAATTTACTGATTTTTTTGCGATCTGAGATATTGTCTTACATCTTGCAATGCTTTAGAAGCCAGTAAGTTATATCACGAGACATTTCATAATTGTGCTCCACCAATCCAAAAGACATTTCAACAAGTTGAACGACGTTGAGTTTTTTCATAATTTTTAGAAAGTTTGTAAAATAATACATCGAAAACAATAGCGCACAACGTTCTTCAAGAACAGCTGTCGAATCTATATTATTTGCAAAAAATATATGAACTGATTCCTGAAGATTTTCCTGGTAGAAATTGGCTATTTGATCAGCAAAGTAATAATGTAATCCTCGTTACCACTATTCTTTTCACGGATGAATCCATGTTTACCAAAAAGGGTATCGCCAATTTACACAACACATGAATGTGTTGATGAAAATCCTCATGTCACATTTATAACGAATCATCAACATCGGTTTCAATGAATAAATATATGGGTAGAAATCATTGGCAATTTTTTGACTGAACCATTTATATTTCCGAAACGACTGAATCTGCAACTTTATTTGGAGTTCTTGCAGTAAGCTTTTCCTGATTTAACCAAGTACTGACCACTTGAAATTCATCGAAACGTACAGAAAAACGCATCACTTCCTTTCAGTCTTGGTGTTCCTGAGGTGTTCTGGAGCATCTAAATAACGTCAATCCTAACACCTGTGGCTTTTTCCCTATGAAAACAACTAAAAAACTTGGGATATTTCACCCTGGTCAGCACAAGCCTTGAAATCTTTAGAAGATTTGAAATATATAGACTTTTCAGGACGTTATTCAGAAAAAAATTAATAAATACAAACTATTTATTATGGCAGTCTAGGATTCTGATAGGAAAAAAAACACTGTTATATGCTAACGGCGTTAACCAAGTTCTAAGGGTGTATTACAACGTAAATAATTTTAATTTTTGAAAAATAAGAGATATCTTCAAATTTTTATTGTATACTACTCAGCTAAAAAGGTAAAAACAGAACAAAAATCAACGACAAGGAGTCGGAGTAATAATAAATCAAATTTACGGCCTAGTTGACCTTATAAGAAGAGAAATGTTAGTATAACGTATAAGTTTACAACTAAAATTGAATGTACTTAGGGAAAAAAATAGAGTAATAAATATAATGAGTTACGGAATGATACTGTAAGTAGAGATCACACTCGCGACTTTGTCTGAATGGAAGTAAATGGAGAAGTATTGAATAGTTTGGAAGAAAATTGATCATTTCTGTCAAAAGAACGAATTAATTAATGATAGAGAGTAATGCCAGAAGTCTATGGGCGTACTGAGCCGCCGCCTGCCCCCTACTGGACATGAAAAACCTGCCAGGAGCCATTGAAGCTTCCCATAAAATTGCTGACTTCCCCCCCCCCCCCGGCCTAAAAAATTTCTGATTTGTCCCTCTTTATAGGAGTTTATAATTGACGTATTGCCAGTTAACCCCAAATTTGTTTAAAGGATAAAAACCATCCCCGACAAAATATTGAATTTTAATTTTATATTTTTTCTGAGTTCTTTGGGAATAACTATATTTAAAACCTACTATAAAGTTACCTACGATTTACAAGCTATTTCCTTATTGTTTAATGCAGATGAAATAACTGCAAAATTTGGGAATTGTTTGTACCCCTTGGAAAGATTTGAAGGTAGTCGTGCAATATACCGTTGAAAAGCTCGTACATCGTAGATCATGCTGGTATTTTTCAAAATTTATAAATGTTCATGTACATTATACCAGTAAAATGCTCGTAAAACGTGAATAATTTTAGCATGTTTTAATTTTAAAATTAAAATTTCAATATTTTTTGGGGGTGGTTTTCACCCCTTTGGACAAATTTAAGGGCTAATCTGCAATACGTCAAATAAAAGCTCGTAAATAGTTCCTAATTCTAGAGGTTTCAAAAATATATTTTGATTGTTTGATTGTGAAAGAAAGTAGAGGAAACAATATACTTAAGCAATCAATTTACGGAAGACATGTAAAGAAGGCGAAATATGACCAGCAATGATCAAATTACTAGTATGCTTATAGATTATAAAAAACGTAGAAAGTTCAAAAAAACAAAGATTGGGAAAAAAACGTTTTCAACATTTATCGCAGCCTTTAAAAGAGAAAATTGGAGAATATTAGAGAAAATGAAAGTACCAAATATATTTATACTTAAAAATCCATATAATATAGTTAGAAGTAAGGCAGACGTTGTAGCCCATAGATAAGCAGGATTTAATACGATAGGAGTAAATGATAAAACAATGGCCTAATCCAGAAAGTAAAAGACAGAATAATAACGAATTGGATATACATATACACGCATTATATCACTCAAAATGAATAATTTACTATATGATGGTAGTAAGTATATCATTAATATTTATCGAGGTTAAAAAGTAAAATGCCGAGATTGGTAAATGTATGGGTCTCCGAAATAAAATGGTATTAAATGTGAATAAAACATAACGAAGAAAACAATACAAAAGGTGAAATTATAGAACGACTGACAATGTTTGAATATAGGGCTCATTCTAAAAGGTAACAGGCAAATAAATATAGAGATATTAAATAGAGCGAATAAGTCAGGGGTATGTATATTATGTCTTTAATAAAAGAACATATTGTAATATAGTGTTAATTTTGTGATTCATATTTAAGTAACATTACTAACAATAGCATATGCATTTGAAAATTGGAAAAGGAAAATAATAAATGCTATAAAGATGAAGCACTTAAAAAGGATAGCAAGAATAGTAAAATGAGACAAAGTAAAAAACTACAATATCCTGTTATATACTCCGTGGGTTCAATTGGAATTTGAAAACTAATATTTACTCTCACTTTCTAGAAACTTTTATTTACATGAAATATTCACAACAGCTGATTCGAATCTCTAGATAATAATCCAAAATACACTCTTCGCAATAACTAACTACTGCGATGATGGGCTGCTCCTTTTAAAATCAGCATCGAAAACTCTGGTAAATTATCAATTCTTCAGCCAAGCCATTTCGAGATTAATTTTTTTGTCTTTCCAGTGATCGATGTCGTATTGAAATGAAAACAGGACCGGCTTAGGTAAATTTCGCAACAATATCCAATAAGGGAAATAAACATCTAAACTGGTATGGAGACCTTATTATAATTAATCCAAACAGAATATTACTACTAAAGATAGACATTTGAAATCCAATAAAGAAACAAATAATTTGGAGTAAATAAAAGAAATGGTTAATAAGAAAAGGGAAATTGCAGAAAAATTAAAAACTATAGCAAGAAATTAAAATACCAGGAAAAATCGATTAATGAATCCGAATCCGAGGCTTAAAAAATACAAGTATTAAGTGAAAATAAAATACATAATTCCAATTAAGTGCTTGAATTAATGTTTAATACTTCCTTGCGCATTAGGATAGTGCAAATTAGGTGAGTTGACCCAGGAGTTAAACAATGGGGACTATGGAATTGTTAAACATGAAGTTGGCGTCAATTCTATCCAATGACATTTTATTCCTTAATTTTAATTTAAAAAATCAATAAAATTGATATTTAAAACCAGAAACGATATCGCGTAACATTCTTACCTAAAGAGGTCGAATTTGGGTCCTTCGATTTAAACGGGACCACTTTCACAATACAGCAGACTCATTAACAAAAATATTCATTAAAATCGGTTCAGAATTAGGAATTAGTTTAACATACATACAAAGATAACATAATTGTTAAACTCCTTTTTTTAGAAGCTGGGGGATAACAGAAAATTACACTTTTCTCCAAACGACATGAAATGAAGATGACTGAGATATAACTAGCCCTCCCAAGCACAAAATTTTAAAAATAAATATATAAAGTATTGTCTCATTTCCATGATTAAAGCATTTAAATTTCAAATGAAATCGTTGAAAACGCTGGGCCAAAGATTATTCTATTGTGTAGGTAGGTATGTGAACATAAAACGAGACAGTAATGTCGAAACTTCAGCACGTATGTATACCAGACGAATATTAAGCAATAACCATCGTGAGAGAAAACAAGATCCGCAACTTGAAAAAAAAATCGTTTGCAATATTTAAACGTTGCACACGCTGATACAATGTTGTACCCATCCCATATCCTCCAAACTTCGTCGAAAACAAGCGCCAAACCGAGGCACACTTAAATTACGTTGAGATTGGTCAAGGTGGCCCTGACAATCGTAACCGTTCGTGTCGAATCGACTCTCTCCGATCACGGAATGCAAACTTTCGCTTTCTCGTCGCAATAGGGAGAAATTTCGCAAAATTATCATTCGATTAATGAATATTAAGGTCGAAATTTATGCCACGAGCAACCTTTCGACAGAATTTTGATGATAATTCCCAAGGATTTAGAGCAATTCAAGATGTTGGTGTGTATTGATCATCGGCGGTGTAGGTGAGGTGGAGGGAGCGAGGTGTTTGTCGTTTGTCCGTTGGCCTCGATTGTGATAGGAAGAGAGAGAGAATCGAGTTGGCGCGAGGAGGCGTAGCACCACGGCGTTTCGGTATCAGCACGTGGATGAAGGTTAACGGTCATAGTGGTGGCCGAGACACAAGTCAGTGAGGTAGATCAGATCAACTATTCAACAATGTTTTTATCCATGTGGCATG
Organism: Octodonta nipae; assembly: GCA_034190945.1. Classification (NCBI taxonomy): domain Eukaryota; kingdom Metazoa; phylum Arthropoda; class Insecta; order Coleoptera; family Chrysomelidae; genus Octodonta; species Octodonta nipae. The sequence goes on along the minus strand of CM067218.1, from coordinate 33,629,436 downwards.
ATAGGGTTCGAGACGCAAAAACATTAATAAACTGGTTATTATTAAGCCACTCAATAATAAACAGATTTTTTTCATGTTGTCACATTTTCAGAATCTTAACGTCTGTATCTTACAATTTATAAACTGTTGAAATGTTGCCTACCACAGGCGACTTATTGTGACTAAGATCCGATGAAAGAAAATTAAAATATTTCTTAAATAGAAATACATAGAATTACGTCTAGATTAATTAAGGGGGTAAGTAGTTTAGCAAATTTTGTATTTGATCCTAAGAGAAGGGGTTGTAAGGATAGGTAATCACCCTAAACATAACAATGTGAAAATTCCATCTTGATCAAAATCATATAAATCGGCCTGTCAAACTGGATGGAAGGAAATGTCCAAAACCTAAGAACTAAAAAAACTAACAAGAGGACTAAAAGAATTCATTTATTTACGAATGATAGTCCACTGATTTAACTAAACCGAAACAGTGTTCATGGTGTAACTGTGACTATAAACTTAGAACTGATTTTTGTGTGAGAATGGTCTAATAAAAATTCTCCAAGTGTTAATGTTGGTAAAAATAAAAGAATGGTTATTGGAAAATCAAAGGAGGTACAGCTGAGGCAATAGGTTAAAATTGGCGATTTACCACTGGAATGGGTTAACCGATACAAATATATAATGTTATTATAGGTGAAATCTGGATATCAAATTTCTTAATGTCTAAGTGTTTATTGGGAAATAACACCACATTTTAAAGGAAATTGCTGTATATTCCATATACACTTATACATTGAAAAATATGCCACAAGTATCCTTCAGAAAACAATCAAATTTCTTGTTGGACATATAAATAATAGTATTTAATAATTTATATTTAACAAACGAACCGACTTCAGCTGACTTAAAATAAAAACCCTTTAGAAACCGTGTGCAATCAATCATTATTTTCAGACATTCTCTCTCTCTCTCTCTCTCTCACACACACACACACACTATCTCTCTTTCTCCGTCTCTAATTTTTATTCTTTTTCTATATTTTTTAGATATTTTGAACTTTTTTTTATTTGTTTTATTAAATGCACCACTTTCTATAAGTATAACTCTAATTCACTTTATATTGCATCCACACTGTATATGCTTCTGTGTATTGGTCACCCCTATATAACTGATTTGTCTATCATTTTCTGAACCACCCTGTAGAACTATAATTTAACTCCACACAATACTGCAACGGTCCTAATGTCTTTAAAGCCACCTTGTATAAGTATAAATCCTCTCCACACTATTGAGTCTTTCTATGTTTCTATTGTTTAAATTATTCCTGTATACCTATGATTTTACTTCGCCCCATATGTCTAGTATTCAATTTATGCAACTGCTCATGTTCTACCCTATATAACGAAATTCACATTTTTGAACCACATTTTCTGATTATAATTTTACTCTACCATTTATTTCAACCTCTCGGTATATGCAACTGCTTCTAATTTTAATTCTAATTAATATAATTCAAAGATCCTAACTGCTTATGCTTATATAACAAATTTTTGATATACCCTGAAAAACAATAATTTTAACCATACTTCAAACACCTTGTGTAAGCAACCACTTATGTTTCACACTATATAACTTTTTTAACCGCCCTATATAACTGTAATTCTACTCTACCTTATATTTCAATCATCCTGTATATTGAACAGCTTCTAACATTTTTTGAAGACTTCTCGATAAATGAAATTAAACTACTTATTTGGCACCCAATACAATATTTTTTTAACCACTCTGTGTAACTAATTCAATATTTCAACCATCCCTCTATGCAACTGCTTATGTACCACCTAATATCACATGCACGCACGGACACACCTACAACCGTTTAACATATAGAAGAATTCGCCGACATATCTAACAAATTTTCGTTTCAATAAACTAATGGAATATTCTCTGCCATTTCACGCGTCTATAAGCCCCTTAACTTAACTTCCTCTCTAATCGAAACTGATTTCTTCAAATCAATCAAAATGAAAACCATTACAAACACTCTGTACGATATACTTTCATGGCATATCTAAACTAGATAGTTATGATGAAAATTTGACATTTACGATGATGTTTACAATTTTTTGATATATATTTTTCCCATTTTCAGAAAAAATGGCCTGTTTTACGTTATAGAAAAATATACGGAATCAAGCTGGAACATATCTTTCCAGAATACAATTTATTATATTCAAATTGCTTGAGCAGTTTTAGAGAGAGAAATCAGTGAAGATTCATTGAAATTCACTGAAATGTAGACTTTTTTTCAGATTTTCTGGAAAATCGTAAATCTCATGTTGTAGACAATTATATGGGATCTTTCTGTAACGTTCCTTAATATAATTAAATAAATCATCAAAATTGCCCAATAAGTTTTTGAATAATCGCTGGGGTCATACATAAAAAAAGTTAAAAAAAGTGTATCTGTTCTATAAGATCAGCAGAGTTCTCTTAAGATCACTAAAGGAACTATTATTAAAACTGCTTCTGTTACCCCAACTTTCGATACTGCTTAATGGTTCTAAATATGCCAAATAAACAAGTTAAGGTATACTTCAACAAGGAATGAGAGCAGTACTAAACAAGGGAAAAATTGAATTTAATGACAAGAAGTTGAAAGAACTGACTTACTTCTCACTGGAAAAAATTAAGATAGGTGTACTTACTGTCATTTACGGACTAGAAAATAGACTATTGACACAGTATATAGGAAAAATAAAGATGGTCAACAGTATTCCGCAAGGAAAACCATTTCCATATTGAAAAAATAGTGCCAGTAAATGGCTCCAGTCAGTGTTCCACAGATTAACATTGTATAATAGCATGCCACAAGATATAAAAGAAGTTCAATCTAGAGGAAGATTCAAGGAAAAAATGGGAACTTGACTGGAGAATTATTACAAATTAAATGTAAATATATAGCTAAATTAACCGTAGGCTATTTGTAAATAAATAGAGGATAGATACACCAGCAGTCGACTTGAGCAGCAACAGTATAAGTTTTTTTTAAATGTTAACTTGGAATATTTTGAGCTTTCTTAGTATATGCACTGTGGTAGATCTTCTTATGCAAATCCAGCACAAAAAATTCACGTAATATTTGACCCAAATTGTACTCACACCTGTATGCCAACATTTGTAGAATATTCTCTTTTGTTTGTTCCCTGTATCTTTATTTACAAATGTATATTACTTGTTAAACATATGTTTGGGAGAAACTACAGTATCCATCAATATTCGAATGGATATAGTGATGTAAACAGATTAGTGAAACAGTTCCTCAATTCATGAGAAATGTGAACTTAGTTGCCACAAAATTGTATAGATAATAATTATCCAATAAAATCAAAAGACTTATTGATAACAAATTTAAATTTAATCTAAATAATTATATGCTCAAAAATGCTACTATTTTGTTTCAAAGTATCCTATTGAATCATTTATGTTTTAGCTTTGTTAGTTTATATTTTAAAAGTTTACTGTAATTTATGCTTTAGCGTATTTTTAGTTTCGTGTAAATCCATTGTAATACTTGAAATGCAAAATAAATTGTTCCGTCTACAATTCTGTGTTCTCTTTTGGATTATTTTGCAACTCTTGATCTAGCTTTATTAATACCTTCATGGTTCTTGCGGATATCTTAGGATCCCTTCGCAAATAGGGCCATTGTATCTTTTCAGCTTTAATAATTTGTTGGACAGTATTATGTCGTAATGTAAATAGACATAAGCTCAACTTTAATTTTAGATGCATTTATTAATTAATTGTATTTCTTTCATTTGTAGATAAAATAATATAATTTTCTTGTTTGTAATATTTAACGGAAAAGGCTATATAATAGGTAAATGGTAAATACGCTTGTAAAGATAAGAAGAAATAATCCGAATAATCCGATTGTAAGTTTCTCTTTGCCCCTATTAAACTATTCGTTTAAAGGTTTATAGAACCCAAACAATAGTGTATATTTTTAAATACATTTAAACTATAATGAAACTAAACTGAAAGTGTTGATATGTGAAAATAAGGAAGGGCTGACACTTAAAGTTATTGGGTATGAACAAGAACCTTTTTTTATTAGTAGGGTCAGAGAGAGGGATACATTATTTTGACCATCTGGGTGTTCATGGAAATGAGAAATTAGTCTTCCTCTGAAACCAACACCTACAAGAGTAATTAGCCAATAGGAAAAGATCTTGAAGTAAAGATGGGTTGGCCCAGGGAAACGAAGCTTACCGGAGGATTTTTCTTCTTTGAAAAAATATATTTTCAAACTCAGTTGCACCTCAGTCGTTTAAGAAGATCGAAACAAACGAGTCGTCTTAAGAGAGTCGTGAAAAATAAAGTAAAAAATCGTTCGCGACACTCGAAGCATTAATAAAGTTTTTAAATGTTCATTGTAATCTTTTTTTTGTACTCTACTGATTTTCTCCTAAGATTTTATTAAACATTGTAGTATTAAGTTCAATCTCGTGTTATTTTAAAAATACATACAACATCCAAAAACCGTTTTATAAAAAAACTTCACATATAGTTAAATCACATTAAGTTGGGGTTTAACATTCATAACGGACAGTATAAAACAACGCCAATAAAGTTAACAAGCCATTCCACCAACTTTTTCTTCATGATGCTTTATAATGTGATCTGATCTTATAAGAAAAACATGTGGTTATCCGAACCATGGGGCGGTCCGGTAAATACCATATTTGGCAGAAGTTGGCCTAAGTGGAGCTCCATTTTTAATGTCTGTTAATACAGTTTAAAGACTTTAGTGGTCTCACAAATTTTATGATTCGAAGTTACAGGAGTGGCCGTTACCTAGATTTTGAAACTGTTTCATTGTTATGAGCTAAAAAAGCATCTAAAATGGTTATCACTATTGGAAAAAATTCGAATGTAGTCTGAAACCAATAGGCCGCTGCAATTTGCTCTTCATATTTGAACATCATTCATGAAGGTGGTTCATTTCTGGCAATGTGATACAACATCAAATATTATTTCATTTCCGCATTCAGTGAAATTAATACATAATCCAAGTGAGAAAAATAAATGAAAAAATACCTTTAACAGGTCCAGCAACCGTCCACATGGAATGCGGCACTGATTATTATACAAAAAAAATAATAGTCGGATATATGAGTTATGGAAAATAAAAATGTTTTTATTATTGTTGTCGAAACAATTCAGGGTATCTGATGATAAGCTAAGGCATTCGAGAAACTGAAACGATTTTGCAAATAGCATATTAAAATATATCTGAATACCATGATTTGGTAAGTTTTATCATTTGAATATAAAAGACAATTCATTAATATAATTATAGAGATTCAAAACATGTTCTAATTGTTCTGGTCAGCCAAATTGCGTAATATTTCTGGAGTCAGTATATGCAATGTTAATAACAAAACAAGTAAAATATGTTTTCTTTTCATCTTCTAGAGAAGGTTACATTTAATAAATTGTACATTATTTTGAAGGTCAAAAACTGTCACGTACGCTTTAGATTGCAGCAAATATATCTTCAGTCTTGTGTTCAAGACCATATTGACTTAATCAGTTCACATAAAGTGTAACTAAATAACAGGCAAAAAAAACAATACAAATCATTGCATTTTTATTATCAAATCTCACAAAACAAAGAGTTTGAATTGCTAAACATTTGCACACACATTATCTGATTTAAGTTTGATTTATTTATATGTATGTTGTTCTGAAAAATATTAATTAACTTTTTTCTATTTTTTGTTCTTTTACAGATATGCTGGTGGTATTCTAGCAAAACCCGGTCCAACTTAAAGAATCGTTGGATTTTGGAAATGGAGAAGTGCTCAATACAAAAGTGTTGGCCACCAACAGGATTCAATGAAGGTGACACAATATTACAGAAGAATGCAAAAAAATCAGATGATAATGTACAACTAGTATACACCTAAAATATGAAAGGAAATGTAGTAGAATATATACAATGTTGAACAGCCAAATGGAACAAATTCGACCACGAATAAAGGAGGGCTTGTAAGGAAAAACGCTTGGACACGTCGATTTGTATTTTTAAATGAGCATTTTTTCAACAAAATAATATATAGTCATGTGACAGTGGCCAATACCAACTTTCTTATTTTAAATGCAAGCCCCTGTATGTATATTTTTTGATCCACTCAATTCCTGTTTGCCTGAAACTAGAAAATTTGAATTGAATGTATATTATGATATGCCCACATTATAAATCACAATGGTGAGATGGTAGGGGCCCGTCGTATGAAAGTCCAACTCAAACTTGACATTTAAAATTTGCGAAATTATAGATCTGGGTAATATTCAGGATAAAAGTATGTTACAGTATGTCGTATGTATATTACAGTATGTCCTTGATGATAACAACTTTGCTGTTGAAATGTGCATTGAGTGTAAAAGAAAGGTTTGGTTTATGGTACAAAACTTTGTGTATATAGGTCTGTGACACACGAAAGGTTCCGCAGTTTTTCCTATTACAACATGTCATCGAATTAGTTAAAATGTATGAAATGTAATTGAACTATACTTTTTGAAACAAAAAATATAACACTGTACACACTTATTCTAAATTCAGACGTCACGACACAAAAAAACAACAAACAGATACCCTTATTTTGGCATTTCATTATTGTTCTTATCTGAAAGTTAATCTGTTGTTTGTTCCACAAGTTATTTGCTCAAATATTCTATTTTTCGACATTTTTGCGTATCTTTTTTCCGTGACCCACATTTTTATTTTACCGATAAAAACATCATTTTAAGAATTATACCTACATTAGAGATAAGCGCCAGTATTTTATTGACAATAAATGATTACACCATTCTACCATTTGATTCAGTAATTTAATGGTTACAAAAATATTCTATAGATATAAATATGAATATATAGGGCTACAACAATTTTCTTCTTCTTCTCCTTTGTTTCAGAGAATAGGTATATTACCTGTTAACTGTATTCATCTTTCCCTACCTTCTTTATTCACGTATAATTCAATATTTTAACTGAAAGGTGTTCTTCCCATAGAGGTAATTAATACCTAAGGATAGACTGCATGAGGTATGGGTGCGTGTAGAAATGGAATCGCTGTTTCAATGATTTTTCCATTTATTCTTGTTCTTGTCACGTAAGTTTTGGCATCATTACCTAATTGTTGGTCTTGTAAAATTTTAATTTGAATAACTTGTTTTATTCTTCAGGCTCTTGTTTACATCTTAGCTGAATGATAATTGTGATAAACATAAAAACATCTAATTTTGGTATTTGTGAATCTTTGTGGAACTAACACTACACAGAAAAGTACTCCGCTCTTATTGCCAAATTGAAATTTTTGAAAAATAGAAAGGTTCCCAATGCAATTAATAAAAAGTGTAGAATTTTTAAAACTAGTCTGGAAAAACTCAATCAGTATTATAATACGTGCAGACCTAGCTCTAATTCCAATAAAACTGAAGTAGTCACATCCTGTCCAAAAAACCGCCGCGTGAATACTGAATTCAACATCAACTTTTGTGGCAAAAAATTAAAAATATAATCTTTATTGTGTTTGTTACACGGTGAGCTGGTGACAGATTTTGGTTAACCAGTTTCTCGCTTCTGCCTCGAAGGATGTTGAAAAGTGTATTATTGTTGAACAAAATGAGGTGACATTTGCGAGAGAACCGAGTGGATAATACAGAAAACACCTGTTTTAAATTTTCCGAAAAAAGATGTTTTGGACCAATTTCCTCGGTTCTGCCATTTGATTACTTGGATGCTATGAGACCAAAGGGTTGAGATAAGGATGTGATCCTGTAAGGAATCGTAATAATATGCCACTATTTACTCACTTCTGCCAAGCTGAAGAATAAAAGTTGATATCAACTATCTACAAAAAAATTGGCATAAGGTTTGAGAATGGTTATGTAAGATTACGGAACGGAAAATATGAGAACGTGAAGGATTCCTGTTCCTAATCTTTCTTGGCCATTTGCAAACCTTATACACCAGTCAGTAGAGATTTTTAGGTGCACCGCTGGCTGGCTGTCGCATATTCGTACATTTAATGCAATGTTTTGCGGGTTTTTATTATTTAAATCGTTTACTTCCACGAGTTTGCTCTTAATTTTTTTGTGTATTATGACAATGTCTCAATATCAACTTTCATATTCTTACGTTTCCATACAGGATCGGGTCCTTATCTCAACTCTTTGGTCACATGCACGACTTATGCCTATCGTATTTTGATTCTTAGTTGCATCATAGAATTCATGTAGTCAATATGGGCAGACAAACATTATTTTTCTCGGAAAATGGAAAACGAGTATTCATTCACATGTTAGCGACGCGATTCTCTCGCATATTTTTTTCAATGTATTCAACAACACAATAACAGACTTTTCAATCCTCTTCGAGGCAGAAGCAAAAAAATTGTGGAATAAAATCTGACACCAGCTGACGGTCTATACATCAATATACATCAAACATTGACATACAAAAACACTTATTTAGTGATGCAACAAAATAAATAGTATGATAACCAAGCCCGTAGTCAGCCGGGTAGGGGAGGGGGGGGGGGGGGAGAGGTGTTCAAGCATCAATGTAAATGTAAAATTTTCATCATAAATATCTAGTTTAAATATCATGATATGCCATGAAAGTATATCGACCAAGGTGTTTGTAATGGTTTTCATTTTGATTCATTTGAAGTCAGTTTTTTAGAAAATATTCAGTTAGTTTATCGAAACAAAAATTTGTTATGTCGGGGATCTTATCTATATGGTATACGGTTGTAGGTGTGTGCGTGCGTGCCTGTGATATTAGGTGGTACATAAGCAGTTGCATAACATAAGATGGTTCAAATATAAGGTGCAATTGAATTAGTTGTACAGGGTGGTTCAAAAAATATTGTATTGATTGGCACATAATTAGTTGCGTTTACAAGGTGGTTGAAATAAGAGTGGATTTAAAGATATCAGGACCGCAGCAATATTGTGTGGAGTTGAATTATTGTTGTACAGGGTGGTTCAGAAAATGATACACAAATAAGTTATATAGGGGTGACCAATACACAGAACCATATACAGTGTGGATGCAATATAGAGTGAATTAGAGTGTTACACTTCTAGAAAGTGGTCCAAATAATAAGATATGTCTGAAAATACTGATTGATTGTATACGTTTCTAAACGGTTTTTATGTTAAGTCAGTTCTTTTTTTAAATATAAATTATTACTATAGATAACAATTTGTTCTTTGGGCGCCTTTTATGAGAGCTACGTACGAATATGTTGCTTTCCTAAAATTGATGAGCTGGAAACTTTGATCTTATCTGCAACTCTGGGAACTAACCATAGTAACAAAGGCAATTTATATCACCACCCAGCCTAAACTAAAATAGTAGCAAACACACTTATCTCACGATCAGTACTTCTAACAGACACGCAAACATAATAGAAAGAACTAACTCTCATGAAAATCACCCTAAGAAAGAATAGCTATAGCTCACACACCATATGCAAATTAATATTAAGGAAATAACCAGAAAAAAAAGAGAAAAACGATGCCGAGGATACGTAGCTCATGACAGTTTACCAAATATTAGATGTACAACTGACAGAATAGATGAATTCTACGTAAACACAACATCTGGACGACATACGAACAACAGAGAGCAACAGGAAAGTTTCTAGGGAACCCAGAGAACAGAATGCCATTAGATAAGTATGGAGTTTACACCATATCATGTGGGAACTAAAGTAAATCCCTAAATCATATGTCGGTCAAACAAACTAACGAATATCTGCTCGCAGGGGTGAACATAAAGTAGACGTAAGGAAGAAACAAACCATTTGTACATTATTCAGACATGAACAAGAAACAGAGAATTTAGTAGTTTCAAAAAACTTAGAGAAGCTATTTAGATTGAAAAAGAGAGGAAACTTTAAAATTGTCGCCTTTTTGGAAATCAGTAATACTATATCAAAACAATAACGCAACAACCTTTAATAATAAATAAATACCTTACTTACAGCATAAGTAAATAAATACCTTAATTAATCAAAGATTAAATTAAAAAATTAAATTAATGAGGGCTTAGGAGTCAGGTATAAATTGAGATCCAGAACAAGAAAGTCTTCATTCACTAAGGGATATACACCAAAAAGAGCCGACAACCACACATTTACATCCTCGAAACAATACACACAAACATATTTGTTTCAGTCCAGTTCTTTTTGAACAAGCAAAGCTTGCTTGCACCCATCTGAGGAAATTTTCATCTTTCAGTTCACCAAATAACTCTTCAATGAATAAAATTTTTGAAATTTCTTAGACAATAAAATATTTTACTACAAATAATTTTAGCCCTTTTTAGAAATGGAATGACTCTTACATTTTAGTGATAACAAATAGTACAACTCATGTAAAGTTTTTCACACATACTAACAGATAAGAACTGGTAGACATATTTCTCTAGACCTAAATTTTATTGTAAATAGTGAGCTTTTGAATAATTTTTAACTGTTAACTAGTTATATGCAGATAATTTTACGTAACGTTCAAAGCATTGTTAAGCAAATGAGAATTAAACATTTAAAATGCAAATTAAAATTGTGTGTAGTAAATAAATGAAACACCAAAGGAAGTCATTGTTACTTTATAGGCTATTTTTTTACAAAGATGGAATTACTTTTTCAGATTATTAGTTCAGACGAGAGGTTGGAAAGGTTTAGCACAGGTAATTCAACTGGAGCATATCAAGCTCCAGTTCAATCAGTTGTAATAAAATTTCGTATCAGTACGTTTCCAAATTGGAAAAAAAAATTTGTAGCAAGAAAATAGTGAAAATTTGCTAAAACAGTTAAAAACATCACTTGTAAAATTCTTCAACGGAAGTAGAAGAAAATATTTGATGCAATTGAAAATTGACATATAAACATTTTGAATTATTATAGATATAACAGTATAACTTCATCAGTAGCGAAACAAGTTTTTCTAAACGTTTGATACTTTTCTTACATAATTTGTTTATTGCCTCAAAATAATCTTCATTTGCTGCTTTAACTCATCGCAGCCAAATCTCCGTCAATGGGGCATTTTTTTTATGAATAACTATATCGAGTATTATACCGTGGAAAAGCTCTAAAAATGTCCGATTTTTTGAGGTCATAGCCAACTGTGGTTTCCATTCAAAAAAAGATAAGTTTGTGTCATATCTCGAAAACAAGAGCTGTCACGCAAACGAAGACATGGCAATTATATTCAGGATACAATTCCCTTCAATTATGATATTTACACTTTTTTTATACAGTCAAAAACAAAGGAGCTAGAGGGATTCGACTAAATCGACAGAATTTCGTTTTTTCAAAATATCTAGTAAGCCATGACTTTTTACAAAAATCCGAAAGTGTCATTAAATTGGGCCAGTAAAACTGCAAATCTTTCCCGATTTAACCATTGCTCTATCTCCTCTAGTTTCCGAGATCCCCATACTTATCATCAAAAAAAAACGCACCCTATATAGCGATATTTTTAAACTTTAATAACAGACCTTCAAAAGAAATAAAAATTAAAAATTCATTTCAGAATAAATTTAAGTCAAATACTTGGTAATGATTAAGTAACAAATAGAGGTTATATACTCACTGACAAAGAAATCGCAACACCCAGAAGGAAATATTTAAATTTAATATTGTTTTGGTGAAACAAAGATGCTATGGTAAGTAGTAAATGGTAAAAATTTGAATAAAAAATACCAAGGAGTTAAAATTTCTTTTCAGTTTGTTAATAATGCGGTTATCTATACACTCCCTATCACGTCTTGGCATTGATTCAATAATGTGACCTAGTGCTTCATAAAGAATACTATCCCAAGCAACCTGATTTCATGTCTTAGAACCTCGAAAGTCCTTGGGGGCTGGGGTAAATTTTCGAGACTTCTACCCATCATATCCCAAACATGTTCTATGGGCGAAAGATCGGGGATCTGAATGGCCTTGACAACAGATTTTCATGGGGCTTTTCAAAACAGTTGAAACTAACTCGAGCAACATGAGGTCCAGCATTATCTTGTTGAAATAATGGATCCGTGAGTCGATTAGGGTAAGGGGTACATACTGCTCCAATAACTAGTGAATATAACGCTGCTCTGTCATGTTGCCTCGAACTACCTCCATGTGCAATAGCACCCCATACCATAACGTCTACTGTTCGGAGTTCATATCACTCAACATCAAATTGAGGTTGATGTCTTTCTCCTCAACGTCGCCTAACCCTACTTTGGCCGTCATGTCCACCCAAGCAGAATCGAGATTCTACACAGAAGACGATCTGATGCCATTTCACATTCCAAAGTTGTCATTCTCTGCACTACTGTAGTCGTTGTCGTCGATCTCCAGTGGCCAGAGGTATCACAAGATGTGGTCGATGATGCTGCAGTCCAAAATATCTTATACGGCGGTAAATCGTTCGGACACTTACAAGATGATCTTGTTACCCTAACCATTCATCAGCCAATTTTCGAGTTGTCAAAAATCGGTTTCTAAAGGCCATAAGCTTTAGACGTCGATCTTGAACTTCATTTTTTTCATCATAAGAGTCGTTAGATATTTGTTCGTGCGGTTAGCGATTTCTCGAAATGAAAAAGCCCCACCCGTAAACAAATAATTAGACCTCTTTCAAATTCATTTAGCTGGCGAAACTTTCGGTGTACACGTACTCTAGGCAGTTTCACATTACTAAACATCGATATTGGATCCCATCAAACAGTTGTTTATTTTTTGGTAAACAAAGAAAATGCGGAAACGACTACAATATTAGTTGATAAAAAAAGTTTACATGAAAAAACATTCACCAAACTAATATTAAATTTAAACATTTCCTTATGGGTGTTGCAGAAACAGGAAACATACGTATATTTAGTTATTTTGTCATTTAATAAACAATGTCCTACAACAGCTAATCCCTAAAATGTGTGCCTTGAATAATAGTATAAGAACTCATTATTCTTGGGATTTCGATTATTTGAAGTAAAATTCACAAAAGTACAATGTTATGTGGGTTATGTCGATACTTAAAATGATATTTTCTATATTATTTAATAATTTGAAATAATTCAAGTATATCAGGTAAATAACACTTTACTAAATGGAGAAGGCATATTGTTTGTACCTACTGCAAGTGCTGCCTCTCAGGAGAAATTTGCAACACTACTCTCATGAAAAAAGCTCTTTGGAAGAGATTTATTTCATTTACACATTTTTATTTCTATAAATATTTATGTTGAGAGAAATATCAGCATAATTATTCATAGATTGGCATTCTATATATTTCAAGATCACCACACAACCGCGTCTAAATTGGTGAATTTTTAGACGTTTCGGCTACTGCTTTGGAGCCATTCTCAAGAAACAAAAGCGCAGAAAAATCAATATGAAATCTTTACAGGTTCAGAATCAAACCCAGGTATCAATCTGCCTACTGTCCACTAGAATGCTCATATAAGAGTGTTACAGTTCGGGGCTCAATCGTCTCAATCTGTCTATTTCCCAATGGTAGGAAGACAGTATTGTTTATTCTTGAGCTCTAGAATATCATGTTTTGAAATTCTATAAAAGTCTAAGGTATCTAAGAAATAAGTAGAGATCATAATGCATGAAGTTGCTTGCTCGGCAATGGGTTGAATTGTTAATCGTTGGTAATAGTTTCATATTCTGCAGACTACGAGACTACTAATCCTACATTATCCGTTATCCCGCTGGAAAAATCTAAAATTCTACAATGCTATGGACTACACAAAATTCACAAGGTGGTCATTCGCCTTAAGCTCATTGTCAGTTCGGTACAATCTTTTATCGAAGAATAAGCCAAGTAGTTGGTCAAACTCTTGAGTCCGAACAACCATCCTTATCATCAGAAACTCTTCTTCACTTCAACTTGTCAAACGTTTAATTGTAATTTTTCAATTTAAGTATATACTGTCCATTGATAACGGGAACTGAACTATGCCTACATAGTGTTCGTTTATGCGTGATGATTATTATAAAGAATCCGCAAATATTGAAATATAACATACCACAAATTTTCTTGAGGAAACATATAAGAATTTGCCTTTTATATAAATTGGATTTACAATTTTTGTTTATGTTGTAGTAATTTTTTTGTAAAAGTCACGTGCGGTGGCAATTTGTTTTCAACATAATATGTAATTAAATCCAGACACGTGCAGGATATCTACTTGTCAATTATAGATTGCAATGTAAATAATTCTAGTTTGCAAAAACATTTGTTTGTTGCAAAAATAACTCACCATGTTATCACTTAATTACCAATTTATTGTGTTTACGATTCTTCCAGAATATACTGAACGATTTGTAGCAGCACTAACATCGCTCATCTCTCAATGATACTAATTGTTTAAGTCTATAATGTGTTTTACAATAATGACTACATTTTAAAAAAATATCGAATTAACTGAGATCCAAAGTGTGATTGAATGTTTCAAAGCATTGTTTTCTATTTCAACAACTTTAATTCGCATTATTTATTGCAACAACATCACGAGAATATCACAAACTCGATGTAAAATTGTCAAGAATATTACTGCCAGATTCCAGAAATCTTAAATGTCCGCTAGTACTTTATCACAGTTATATTGCCAGTAATATTGTAGCAGTGTTGCTATGATATTCCTGCGATATTCCTGCTATATTCAATATTACAGCAATATTGAAGAAATATTACTTATTTATATATCAGCATGTAATATTTCAGCAATATCAAGAAATATTACTTATTTATATATCACCATGTAATATTTCTGTAATATCATCAGTTTACCGCCAGTACTGCAATATATATGCAATATATTGTGCTATGTGGGAAGACAGACGTGGATACAGCTGCAAGCTATAACAAAAGCGTAGTCATAATTAAAATAAACCACATTTCCAACACCTAAAAAATGAAAACTTATTTGAATTATTAGGGAGAGGACATAACTAGTAAAACAAAAGAAATTACTTACATTCCAATTTATTTTACAGGATAATTCAGTAGTATGGAAGGCAGAAGAACTCACCAGGAATGCAATTTTTTTAAATACGTTTTTCCCAAAATTTTCATGATTTTTCCTAACTACTAAACAGTGACCTCGACCATTTATCTAAAAGTATTTTCAAGGTCTAGTCGATTTTTTTACATGGGACCAATATATTTGACCCCGGGATTCGACATATTGGATGATTTGACCATGACGATGGCCCTGAAGGTGACGTCAATGCTGATCGATTTTTTTAAATAGGGCCCATATTTTCGAGCCCGGGAATCGAAAGCGCGTAAAATGTTACATTCTGATACGACTTTGACCATGTGCCCGAAGGTCATTTCAAAGTCAAGGTTACTTTTTTAATAAGGCCTGTTAGTTTTATTCCAGAAATGGAAAGATCAGATAAATGCCCGTTTAGATATCACCTTGACTATGACTTAATCGTGACTTTTATGAGGTCATCTCAGAGACAAATATAAAGAAAACATATTAAAATAAAAACTATTACTCCTACAACAAATTAACGGCACAAGTTGAGAAAATTTCCCAGGCTATTTGATACTGACAGTATTTAACCTTGACATTCAAGGTCATTTTACCGCCACATTGAATTCGCCATCTTCACATTTGAAAATCGGATATCAGAATCGTAATCGGCGACCACAAAAACCTCCCGATACAAATTTTCTCTTCAACTTAGTTCAAACCAGTAAATGGTTAGATATAATCGCCAAATCGAAATGTCTTGACATTACCTTTAAATTTTTCGCAGTAGCTTCTAGGAATTAGGGATTGTTGAATAATGTCATCAAATCCCTATTATGTACTCTTCTTGATGGTGTCCACATATCAGAATCATCCATCAAAAACGGCAAAAGCGACATTTTGGAACACTAAAAAACTTACAACTCACAATAGCCACAATAATATTGAGGTTAGAATTCGACTTTATACCTCACACTTGCTTTTTCAAATCAAACTGCAAAAACGCGCCAGTGAAACCTATTTATAGTGGATTGGTCGTCTCTAGATGTTTCGGGCAAATTCTCGGGTCGTTGAAGCAATTCTATTGGTCAATCTACGGATTTTTAATGTAATCGACAGAGTTCGCAAGTCGTCAAAATCAAGATACCGATGCCTAGGTAAATTACCTTTAAAGACATGAGCATAGTCAAGATCATTTGCAATCGTAAGACTTCCAAACGTTCGAATCCCTGGGTCAACAATATGGATTTTAAATAATCGACTTGATGTTGAAATGCTTTCACTATTAAATAGCTATTAAGTGGCCAGGGGAAAATCCTGAAACTTTTGACCGAAACGTTTTTCTAAAATTTGAATTTCTTTCAAGCCATCCTGCCGTTTCTATTTTTTTTAATCGTCCTGCATATTGATTTCCAAGAATTGATTAATTTTAAAAGACTGTGCTCTTCAGGGTTGTTTGTCGCGGTCAATTGACATTTCTTCTACTTCATCTGCAACTCCGGCAAACGTCTTCACCGGCGGCGACGTGGGTGTAGGTGGTACCTCGTATGGGACATTATGAAAATTTGGGGCCTCTCACTGGTGAGATTTTATAAGATGTTGTGCGACTTCTTAGCGTGAGACTGAATTTTAAAATAATTAATTTTTTTATAGGTATGTTCATATATCTTTATTAATTATAATGTTATTGGTTTTAATAATGTCAGTTTTGTAAATTAAAAACATGATATGCCTTTATATAAGATTTGGTGATATTTACTCTTCCCCTCACTCCATTTTCGAGCGCTGAAACACTGGTATTTAACAGTGTCTGTTGAAACATGGCGTATCCTGATTGACCAGTGACAAAAGAGGAGGCGGGAACAGTGAGCCCCACAGATGGCTTTGGCTTCGCACGTTGGATGGTAAGAACCAAATTCTCTTTCTACTGAAATTATTTTGTGCGTCAAAAAAATCTGTTTAACTACTGTATATATGATTTGTTGAAATTAGAGCATGTTTTATAAAGATAGGTAATTACTCTTATTATCAAAAACACGAGTGTTGACACTCCACTGGTTGGAACCGACATATAGAGCACCGCAAGACCGGGGTATCCTATAAACTACAGATGTTGATAGATCACTGGGAATTTTAGGAGATGTAGTGAAGTTTTAACAGGTGTTTTCTGAGCCGTGTCTCAATTTGATTGTTTAATATATGACAACTAAGCTATAAAGTTTCAAATGATTATTGGCCATGCGTCTGATTGGATTTTTGTCTTGATATTAAGGAATTATTGATCTCATGTGCCGAGCAAACATTCACCTAGAATGCACGATCTGAAGACAGTAACTCTTCTTTTAGATGTCGTAGTTTAAAGCTTCTGATCGCTTGATTGACGATAGTCTTGATTACAGTCCTCTTTTAACTATGTTGGTGATTGGAATGTTGGTAAAGATAACGGCCGGTGTGAGTGGGTTTCTCGTATACATTGTGACTAAGGGTTATTCTTACAAACTAAAACATCCAGAATAGTCAGTTACCAATCTCTTGGATGACTACTGTTTAAAAGCTGTGTAAATTCCATCAGTAAATTGTCCCTGTTGTTCCAAACCATAAGCACACATAACTGAGGCTACATGACTGAAGGATTTGATTCGAAAAATTCCATGTAAAAAGTAACTATGATCAAGCTACCCCTTAACTTACTCATAAAATTCATGATTCCACTGGAAAAGTAATTCGTACTTAAAAGATGTTAAAATAGTAGTTTGAAAAAAAATATTTTAGGTGCTGCATTTTCCTTTATTTTATTTTATTATTAATTTACTAAAATCAGACAAAAAAATGTTCCAACTAAAATTTCAAAAGTAACAAAGCTATTTACTGGGTGAATGCGCCGCGGTTACTTGAATTCTATGACAATGGTCAACTAGTTTATTTGGTATTTGAGATAAATTGTTTATTTTGTCTGTTCATTGGGTTTTCTCTCCTCAGTCAGTGTCAAATTTTTTGACAAACAACAAATTCAAGATCAAAGCGAAAATTTTTTAGAAAAAAACCTCGAAAGCAACACTAAACGATTGACAACGATTCCAGACTCGGACTTGAAACGTCTCCATACACAGATAAGTATTACACAATATACAATACATTACTTGTATACAGGAATACTGGTTGATCATTTTGTAGACATCTCTTTCTCCCAAAATAACTGTGAGGAAGAATCTCTGTACAGACAGCCAGTAATCCGGGCAATTTTACGAAATTGCCTTACTACACTTCTACTACTACTCCTCAACAATCTTTTCGAAATTACTTATAAATTGTTTAGTCAAGTGCCAATCATATCTTAGACATGTTCGATTGGTGACAAGTCTGGAGAGCAAGATGGTCAATGGAAGCAAATCACAATATTTTTTTGAGAGAATTTTGCAGTAGCCCTTGCTGTATGAGAACATGTGTTGAGTTAACCCAGCAGAAGCTATTGTGGACACATAAAATGAATGGGGTATGAAAGTTAGTCAAATAGAGAACCGGAATACAGCTGTAATATAAATGAAAATTTCGCAGTTAAAGGGTTTTAATCAATACGTGAGAGACAGAGCCAATGGGCTAAACGAATTGTTAGCAAGGAAGGTTTTGAGTGTGAAATGCGGGATCCG
The DNA here is from genome assembly GCA_034190945.1 of Octodonta nipae. Lineage (NCBI taxonomy): Eukaryota > Metazoa > Arthropoda > Insecta > Coleoptera > Chrysomelidae > Octodonta > Octodonta nipae. The sequence continues at coordinate 33,610,740 of CM067218.1, read as the reverse complement.
ATAGTAGCTGTAGAATCGCCGGTATAACAATGGAACATGTTTCAGGATATTTTATATATAAGGAACATATGCCTTTCCGCTCAAATTCTAGATTACTTTCTCGTATCGTCTCATTCTCGTCTCGGAAAAGTTATCCAAGAGTTTGGATAGATATAATCTAAGTGTTGTCTTACTAATAACGAGTTATTGGCAGGTGCTCCATCATGTTGGAACGACTCAATTGCTAAACGAGTTCTCAAATTCAAATTATGCAACATGCCTTGAAAAGTGTATTGCAAGAAATGCAAGTAGCGCTCCCCAGTAAGTGAATTGTCATAGATAAAAGGCCCCAGAATAGTAGACCCTATGATACCACACCAAACATTAAAACCAAATTTTATCTGGTGTCGCCTTTGTTCTTTGTGTCTATTGAACATACCGTAGTTAGTAAATCTAGTTTCATCTGATCATCACAGCTTTAATGGAAACTGTGGATTGTCAAGGCACATCTCTCTAAACCATGTACAAAACAAAATACGTCGACGTTCGTCACCAGCATGCAAAGTTTGAGAAACTGACAGTTTGTACGGGTGGAACTTGTGCGCTTTCAGTACCGTAACTACAGTTCGTTGAGATGTGCCAGCTTCTGCCACAATCTCACGAGTTGATATAGATGGATTTTGATTTACCATTGCCAAAATATTTATTTGTGCTGCTTCGTTAATTTGATTACGTTTCTTTGGTGGTTTAGTAAAAGATCCATATCTGCGTAAACTATCGTAAAACCTCTTAAATGTACATAGAGCAGGTTGACGACGATTAAAATATCTATGAAAGTATTCCTTAGCTGCACGAATTTGAATTTTTATGGCATATGATATAACATTCCACCATATTCAGTTTTTCTTCGTTAGAATATTCGATTTTATCACAAAAACTTGTCAATATCGACTGTCAGTTCAGCACTACTAGTGGAATTACTCTCAAATGAGGAAACGTCAAAGTAAAAACAATCTTTTTCATGGCTACCTACGTTAAAAGTGAAAATAAGAGAGAAAAGCATCCATAACTCCGTTATTTTTATGAATAACTATATCGAGTATTATGTCGTTGAGAAGCTCTAAAAATATCCGATTCAAAAAAAGATAAGTTTGTGTCATATCTCGAAAATGAGAGCTGTCAAGCAAACGAGGACATGTCAATCATATTTGGGATACAATTCCTTCAATTTTGATATGTACACTTTTTTTATAAAATCAAAAACAAAAGAGCTAGAGGGGTTTGACTAAATCGACAGAATTTCGATTTTTCAAAATATCCAGTAAGCCATGACTTTTTACAAAAATCCGAAAGTGTCATTAAATTGAGCCAGTAAAACTGCAAATTTTTCCCAATTTAACCATTGCTCTATCTCCGCTAGTTTCCGAGATCCCCATACTGATCATCAAAAAAAACTCACCCTGTATGTGTCTATATTAAACTAGAGTGTAATAGACGTCCAATAATTAAGGGACAACTTTTATTGCCTGTAAATATGGATATCTTGAAACTTTTGTCTCTATTTGTGCATGTGGAGAATTTTTTATTTTTTCTTGTATTTCTTGTAGTAAAGATGTGAACAATTATTGTATACATTATTGCATACATCCGTACCTGTTGAAAGATTATTTTCTACAGAAGGTATGATCACGACAAAACACCTACATCATTGAAAGATGATGTGGTACAAGCGTTATTATGTTTAAATTCTTGGTCATCCAGCAATTTAAAAGATAAAATTAAGAATTTATTAAATAAAACATTTATAAACTATTAAACGTAATAAATATTGCTTCAAAAAATTATTTTTTATTAATTATTATTTAGTTTATATAATATTTATTACCATTATATAAAATTAAGCGAGATGAGAAGAGACAACTGGTAACGAGACGAGACCGAGACTTGAACGAGATTTAATTTTTTAGGAATTGACGAGACCGCGACGAGATCTTTGATACTCTCATCTCGTGTGTAGCCCTAAAACTGCTAAACAGGATGCCAAAGTTTAAGTGGGCTATATACAAATATTTTATACAAAGGTTTAAAGCAAACATTATAAGTTATACGGATGCCATAGAGACTTCTTGTTGTAAAACTATCAACCAAGTATTTTCAGTGGAACTTATTGTTTACACTCTGTCTTGTCAAATGATGATCTCCCCGGTTTGAAGACTATTATGAATTCCATCTTCAGACCACCTGGATTAACACTGGATGTGAGATCGCTGACATTGGCTTCTTACGTACGAAGAATGAGCCCCTTTATAATTCATTGAAATAAGGAGAACCTTTTTTATAAAGAGGAACATAAAAAATTGATTAATATACTAGACGAAACTAGTTGTAGATGAACAAATTTAATTAAAATTCATCGAGAACAATTTGAGGAAATGCTACCGATAATCAAAAATGTTAATGAAACGGTTAACAATAGAATAACAGACATCAAAAATAATGAAATTCAAAAACTAAAATTCATCTATTATTGTTGATATGCAAATGCATGAACAGGGATTAATTCAAGGTGAAATTGGGAAATTGAAAAAGTTAGAAAAAATATTAAGATGGAAATTTCAAGGTGCAGTCGTTAAAAAAAGTGATAAGAAACCACTCTTTGGAAATTCTTATTGATCCATCAATAAAAGACAGAGTTGTGCCGTTGTAATAGTCAATGGATGGAATAATAATGAACAACCCACAACACTAGTGATTTCTCTGTACTCTACACTATTCCAAAGCACCCTAGAAGACATTTTAACAAAGTATTGTGAGTCCTGAAAACCAAAATTTTAGCCTTTCTTCCCAGCTTTGGGGACAAAGGACGAGATCACTTTAATTAGACAAAGGGTTTTAAGTAAAAATCCTTCATTTAAAAGAGACATTAAAAACTGAAAAGGTGGCACAGATTGCAACATTTTTTATAGCTGTTGGTTCTTAATCTCAAAAGTCGTTAAAAATTAAAATTTTCCCCTTTTACTTTAAATCTTGTTATAAAAAATTAAAAATTCCACAAAAAATAATTTAAATTCATTTTCCTTGCTTATTAACTGGCGGATCCAGGGGGTGGGCTAAGGGGATGAAGCCCACCACCAAATCATCTGAGTGGTATGCTTTTTTAGTGTTTATTGTGTTAGAATCAACCTTCAGTGATGTCAAGCCCCCCCACAAACGAGATCAAGCCCCCCCCATGACAATCCTGGATCTCATTCCCTGCCAGTGCTCTAAGTTTTTTTTAAGTTTTTAAAATTTAAAAATTTTAAGCTCTATTAACAGTCATTGCCGTTGTATTATTTATAGAGTTCGTATATTCAATATGGGAAACCCTATGGTATCTCAGCCAGTTTTCTCCAAAACTACTGGACAGAAAAGGTTGAAATTTGGTATCAGTAACTCTACACTGATACCAAATTTCAATGGTGTCATGATCAGGACCATATGTAAATGACGCAATTCTGAATTTGGGGGTTCTCCTGCTTGAAAATTTTACTAAAATCGACAATCCGAAACTATTGAATTTAAAATTTTGAAAAATAGGGAATATAGGACGGAGCTCAAAGTTTACAGGAAACAAAGGAGAAACCCCTAACATTAAGTCGAATTTATCTCTCTATCTACGAAATTGTAAGACCTACAATTAAAAAAAATAGAAATATAGGGCCTTACCTGAACTTTACACAAAAAATACGGAGTCACACTAACATGGGGTGGGGGGGCGCAAATTATAGAATTAAATGCAAAATATTGTTTTAAATGTTTTCAAAGACATTATGTAATAAACAATTGAAAGGGCTCATGATGGCTAACTAAGTAAAAAAACATTTATTTTAGATAGTACCTAGTGTACCTATTAAATTCACATTTCAATTTACATTAACAGACTCTCTAGATACTGAATTGATTCGGCCGATACTTGTTGGAAATTCGTTATAATAATTAACTGATACGTTTTTTAAAAAACTGTCCGAAGCATTTCGACTAACGTCTTTGTCAAGGAACTAGACTAACCGGATGTTTTTTGAAGAAGTTGTATTTATATTCGAGGAGTGATATAATTACCAGGTACTTAATTTTGAAAAGGGTTATTTTACTTTATTATAGGTGAAAGGATTAACTAAAGAGGGAGAATTATTTATTTCTGTCTGGTCGTTTAACAAATTACCGGTATTTTTAAGTTTATTAATCTCCAATGATTCTAAAAGGTTTAATTTATTGCCTTTATTTTCTGAATGTAATAATTTAAAATTTTCGTCGAAAAGATGATTTTCTGTTACTAAATGTTCGGCATAATTGGAATCTGTTTTTTGATTAATAAAAGGATTACGTTGCTCATAGATACGTTTTTTACAAGGTCTGTCGCTTTGACCGATATAGGCTTTAGGGCATGACTATTGTTTGTTTTGAATGCAACGTTAATATTCTGTTTTGTTAAAAAGGATGCTATTTTTAAACTTGGTTTGCCAAAATAGGTTATACTATTATATGAATCATTATTGGTTTTGCTGTCTGGATAAACTTCTCTTAATGCCTTTTTGTGTTTTTGATTTCTAAGGATATTTTCAATTAATTCGGCTTCAAATCTGTTATTTACTGCTATATGTTTGATTATGTTTAATTCTTTCTGGAAATTATCTGGTGATTGTTTCATGGAGAGTAATATATTAACCATACTATTGTAACCCGAAATTTTTTGTTGATATGGATGTATAGAAGTGCGGTGAATCGTGATATCGGTTTGAGATCACTTGTGAAATATTGAAAAGTCGTGTTTGACTTTCTAGATGAAAAACTTTCCGACTTCCCCCCCTAAAACCCAAAACATACTGTAATGTTTTTATTTTCACACTCGGGTTCAGTTCAGTCCTTGGATTTAGTTAAAAACACAGTCCCTCACTCTAATTTATTTCCACTACTTTTACACAACTATTTACAATTTATATCTACTTAAGTATTCAATACGACCGACGAAAACAGAATGCCTCCTATCGCCTGCTCTTCTTATTTATATATTTATCTCGGAATTGTCTGGTACGTCCACGAACTCTTGGGAAACTCCATAATGTTCTGGAAGCTTTAAGGGAATTCCCAGTAACGGCAGCGGTCCGCCTGTTAAGAGGCAAACATTTCGGATTCCCAGAATTTATCGGAATAATAACCCTTCCACGAATTGGTTGATGGCCGATTGCCCCCTCCTTAAGACCCATTTCGTCCCGGAATGTCCCAGAATCCTTCCTGGTGTGACGATATTTGCAGGACTCTCCATTTCGACAACGGGAAGTTTGGTGGAAGTAGCAGACAACGGTCTTCGAACCTAGGCTGCGAATATTGAGACAGCATACCAGGATGTTGATGCCACTGAATCGAAAGATTGTTTCCATCATACTTTTCACCACCCTCCAATTCAGTCCATCCAACCCGCAGGCTATCTTTGGAACCGCCAATTTCATCAGATTCTTCTCCATCATAACATTCCTCAATTCTACCAGTCTTCCAAAATCGCTATATGTTGGCTTGTCTTGCGAGTATGCTTTCGTTACCAAATAAAAGATGTCTCTGGTATCCACTGGTTGTTTATCTTCGAGATGAAGGACCTTCCCTACCGCTGGATCTTGCTCCCGTAGCTTCTGGAACTGGCCGTACTTTTTGGCAAACTCCTTGGCTATTCCTCTGGACATCCGGAGATCTCGAGCTACACAATGAGCCAGGGCATATTCTATGGGCACCTCAAACAGGTCTCGGGGTTCCTCTGTGGTCACACTTTCTGCCCATTAGAGTACAGTGCCAGAAACTGTTCGAAGGTCATTTCGTCATCGGGTAGTTGGATGCTGCGGACTTGGGCTTGGTCATCTTCGCCGTCATGACTTCCGGCATAAAGGGCTAATCTGTTGAAATGTACGACCTTTGGTTTTCCCCGAGGTAGCTTCTTTATTCTGTAGACAACATCGTTGATTTTCTTCACAATTTGGTACGGCCCCTCCCAAGATCTCTGTAGCTTGGGCAAATATCCACGACGACGTTGCGGGTTATACAACCAAACGAGATCATCAACTTGGAATTCTCCGCTCTCGGCTTTGATGTCGTAGGCTTCCTTCATTCGGGCACTGGCATTCTCGATGTTTAACCGGACTCGTTCATGGATGTCGTTCATTTTTTGACGTTACTGGCTGACACAGTCTTCACCTGCGATCTCTTCTCCAGGGAGACATCCAAACTTCAAATCGCATGGTAGTCTTAATTCTCGTCCCATGATAATACTGGTCGGGGTCTGACTCGTGGACTCGTGCACAGACGAGCGATATGCCATTACAAACAAGTGCAGATACTGGTCCCAGTCTCTTTGGTGGTCAGAGACTACCTTTGACAAATGGCGGTTAATGGTTCTATTCATCCGTTCTACCATTCCATCAGATTGTAATGCCGTCGTCCATGTTTTATTGATCTTCAAGGGTTTGCAGACGTCTTGGAAAAGAGTAGACTCGAAGTTTCTACCTTGGTCTGAGTGCAACTCCAAGGAAACACCAAAACGACTGATCTATTCCTTGACAAGGACATCAGCAACGGTCAAGGCTTCTTTATTCGGCAAGGCATACGCTTCGGCCCATTTACTAAAATAGTCCATCACCACCACAATGTGCTTGTTCCCAGAGTCGGATTCAGGAAATGGACCGGCAACATCAATGGCTATTCTTTCGAATGGACTGCCCACGTTATATTGCTTCATGGTAGCTTTTGGACGCTTCTGAGGCACTTTACTTGCTGCACAAATAGTACATTTCCGGCACCAGTCCTTGACATAAACTTGGCATTTTACCCAATAGAAGCGTTCTCTCAACTTCCCCAGGGTTTTCGTTACTCCCAGATGTCCTCCAGTTGTACCATCATGTAGTTCTTGTAAAACCTCTGGTCTCCTATTTCTGGGAACTACAATCTGTTTTCTGTCGTTTCCCTCCTCTGGAGCCTCCAGGACGCGCTTCAGAAGTCCATTATCCATGATGAGGGAGTTCCACTGAGCCCAGTACGACTTTATGGTTGGTGAGTATCGGGAAATCTCCTGCCACGTAAGTTTGCGGGCTTCTTTCTTCCACCGGATAACCTCTTTCAAATCTGGATCTAATCTCTGGTCTTTTCGGATCTCCTCAAATTGCCAGTGGTCATCTACGGCGGTAGTTCTACAAAGAGCAGCTCTTTTGCCTTCGGTTCGCTCACCATGTTTACAATTATCAGGGCTTGGTCTCTTGGATAAGACATCAGCGTTCTTACAGCTCGTTCCAACCCGATGTTCTGACGACGAAGTCGGTACTCCGTTGCTCTCCTTGCAACGACTCTGAATATGGCCTACCTTACGACATTTCCGACACCTCATTAGTCTTTGTTTTGTAAGGACTTCCTCTACTATCTTCCTTACAGAGACTTCAACACTTCCGTCATCCTCTGATTCTCTTTCTCTGCCCTGACCTCTACAGGTATTTTTCGCAGGCTCAAATTCCAGAGTTCGAGTCAGTGCATCCACTAATTGAGTCGGTCGAGCTAGTATCAATCCTTGTCTGGCTTCTTGGTCTCGGAGTCCATCCAAAAACGCTTGGACTGCTAACCTTTCCATCACATTTTCCGGTGTGGCTGGATAGGCAAGGCGAACGAGACGCTCAATATCATCTCAAAATTCTTGCAAGGATTCATTTGCTTTCTGGTGGCGATGTTTCAATAGGGTGTGGTAGACGTGCTCCAAATGTGTCTGGCCATACCTCAATTATAAGTGTTTCACCAGCTGTTCGTAGTCTTCTTGTGCCGAGGAACTCAACGTTTGCAAAATATCTGTAGCATCCCCTCTTAAAGCGAGGGTTAATGCTATTGCTTTCTCTCTGCCGACCATCCGTTGAGCTTTGCTGCAGCCTCGAATTGGCGCCGATAATTAGTCCATGACGATTTTCCATCAAATTGGGGGAGTTTCATTTTGTGTTTTGTCCCCTCGAGGCCAATTTTCGAATCCACTACTTCTGAATTGTTTCTGCTTACGGTTTTTGATTGAGTTTCTCCCCTTTGTATAGTGACTACCTGTTCTTTTATTTTGCTGATCTCACCCTCTATTATATGCTTTAGCTCTTCTATCCGCGTTTCATTTTTGTCTGACTCTTCAAACATTGTCTGCTTTAGCTCTTCTATCCGCGTTTCACTTTTGGCTGACTCTTCGACCATTGTTTGCCTTAGCTCTTCCATCCGAGCCTCATTCTCGAATATTTTCTCTTCCAGCATTTCTGAATTTTTCTGTACTATGTTTTTCAAATTTTCCTCTAAGGATTTAGAATTTTCAAGTAATTTGTCTTCCAGGGTTTTAGAATTTTGTACTAATTTGTCTTCCAACGCCTCTTTCAAGTTTTTAGAATTTTCTAGCAATTTGCCTTCTAGAGTTTCCATTTTTTTAATAACATACTCATGTCCCCATTACCAGAAACTTCAAACAAATAAGTGTCGGGATCGTTACCTTCATTTATTAGGGCATCTCGTAGCCGTTGAATTAATTAACTTTTCTTTCCACTATTTTCTAAATCCCTTTCTTCAAGTTCTTTTTTTAAGTCCGTCACTTTCAATTGGTTCAAATTCACTGTTTTAAACATTGTCCGTCTATTTATTTTTCACTTCTAAAGTTCCACAAATACACCGCACACTTGTCACCACTGTAATGTTTTTATTTTCACACTCGAGTTCAGTTCAGTTCTTGGATTTATTTAAAAACACAGTCCTTCACTCTAATTTATTTCTACTACTTTTACACAACTATTTACAATTTATATCTACTTAAGTATTCAATACGTCCGACGAAAACACAATGCCTCCTATCGCCTGTTCTTCTTATTTATATATTTATCTCGGAATTGTCTGGTACGTCCACGAACCCTTGGGAAACTCCATAATGTTCTGGAAGCTTTAAGGGAATTGCCAGTAACGGCAGCGGTCCGCCTGTTAAGAGGCAAACATTTCGGATTCCCAGAATTTATCGGAATAATAACCCTTCCACGAATTGGTTGATGGCCGATTGCACCAGCTGTCGGATGAATTCTCGTAACAATACCATTACATTTCATATATAAAAAAAATCAAGCAGTTACTAAAGATGGTTCCCATTAGAAACCACGAAAACAAAGCTCTTTTCCTTAATATGCTTAATATGAAAAAAACACGGAGGCTTTATTTACCATATGTTTTTTAACAGCAAAAAATATAAAATATTAGTGTTCTAAAAATAGGTACATTAATTAAATATTACTAATTAAATCAATTGACACTTTTGATATAAGCACGCTATACATCAGCTGGAAAAAATTCATAGTCACTGTGTTATTTTGTTTATCTAACATTTCTCCAATTCCGCAAACATTTATTTACATTTTCATTAAAAACTGAAACTTCTAGAACAGTAACAAACAACTATGAGTTATCTGTGCCACTGCGCGTGTGTTGTTATCAGTTCAAACAAGAATAATAATAGGTTCAGGAGGATACCTGTACTTCCACGTGGATCCACATTTATATAATTAGAATTATAATCGTAAAGGAGGACGAAAAAAACACTTTAATGATGGAGGAAATTTCCTAGGTCGAAAACAACTGCACTAGTCGTGTTGCGCGTGTCACATTTTTACCTAAGCTGGACGACCTTACCGAATCCGATAAACTTATGGCAGATCTAGAAAGTGATAGTCCGGGCACCAAAAATGTCTGCGGGAATTTAGAGAGCAGAACGTGCTCCGCCGAGGAGACAGATAGTCCTACTGGTAAAGATTCGAATAATATCAGCTAGATGGCAATTCTAACTTGTGTTATTCAATGATGAAACGTTGTGCACACTTTAATATTAAACAAAAACAAAATTATAATCAAGTAAGTTTGACATGGGTTCATAGTACCCCCTAAAAATATCACATAATTATGAAAACTATTGTGCTTCTACAAAACTGGCGTTTAAATTTACACATTCTCAAATAAAAAAAAAAAACAAATGCTAGATGATTCTGGAGGGTGCAAATGCTGACCAGACGAGTAAAAAATAAAACAGTAGGAGAGCTGGATAGCAATTTCACTAACGTGTAAGTTATAAAATTTTGATTTGGTGGGGGAAACTGTGAAGATATTTTTCGATTTTTGAAGCGGAAGCTTCTCAACGAAGGCTCGCACTTAGATATAAGAAACTACATCAGTAAAATTCATAAAGTAGACTTTGTTCCGAGATTTCCTTCCGACATTTCTTTGACCTTGAAATATCCATAACACTTAGTTCTCTCTCAAAGAATCAGGGCCCAGGATATATATTAAGTCTCTTCGTTAAAAAATCTATAAATATAGTAAATAAACAAACATAACATCCAATTAAAATAAAAGCACAAAATTTGCTTTTCATTCTAATAAACATTCTAATTCTGTGTTTACGATACTGTAAACTAGAAACTTGGAGTACGTGAGCAGTTACAACACTAAAATCGGATTTAAGATCATATATACTTCTAGAGGTAGCGTGCAATGCAAATAAATAACGAACCTTAGAGCATATTCTTCATATGGCTTTAAGAGCATAAACGAATTCTCGTATTAGGTATTGTCAAAAAATGCTATGAATTTGACATAGAGCTTGTACTTCTGGAGGTACCTTGCAATGGACAAATGTCGTGCCAATGCTAAGAAAGAGAGGATAATAGAGGGGCAAGAGGATAATACACTCGATTGGAAGCTACATCCAATGAGCTATGTTCAGTTGTAGTTGTCTGCACCTCCCAGCGAAATAGCCTCTAGCTCTCGCTCTATTACCGTTTCTTTTTACTTTTGGCGCGATATTTGTGCATTGCAAGCTACTTCCAGAAGTATATGCTCTAAGAAATTTGAAACCAAACGAAAAGTTTTTTTTGAGATTTGTCTCTGTCGTGTGTTAAATTTTTGCAATCATGTTTGAGTACCTTATGAATTTACACACTTATTACTATAATTATAATAAATATTTTAAATGAAAAAAATAATTTTCACTTAGGTAAATGAGATATGGTTTTTAAAAAGTTATCATCTCAGGAAAAATGTTTTTACATATACCTAGATAACATGGTGAAATTCCAGAACCACGCTTGGTCCCCCAAGTACTTCTCATTATTAAAATTTGCTCTAAAACATATACCTGTTTTAATATGTATTATAGCAGCTATTTTGAAAAATAGTCTGGAGATAATATTTGATATTTAAAACCTATCTACTTAATTTACTTAACTTACGTATAATTTAAAACGAATACAAATAACAAAAAAAGAAGCGGGAGTCATTTGATACTGAAAGATGGAAGCGAAAGCTTCGTCCGAAATATACGTCCCGTTTCTCGTTCCCCTGTCACTGTTTCTCTTGCTTTGTGTGATTTCAGCATAATCAAAATAATTGGCGTAATTTTATTACTACTCTAGTATTAATCCTAAAGTGAACTTTAATTCTTAATTTAATATAATTGCAAAGAGATATATGACGTGTAAGTTAATTTTTATTTAAAATATAAAAAAATGAGCTATATTTCAAACATACTTCATCTATTTAATATTTTGGCTATATTATAATGAATTATAACAGATTAATTTATGGAATCATCTTTTAGGGACATAATTTTTAAATATCGTAGCATCTCCAGACTATTTGGCAAAAGATTTGTTGAAATATAATTTACTCCAATACATAATAAAAGAAAAGTGGCCGTCAAAATGCATTAAATTTGGGTGGCGCTGATGTAACAAGAGGGTCATTTTAATCAAAACGCTAAAAGTTTTTAGAACATCTCATGGATATTTAGGAAAAAATATATTTTACATTCCTTTGTTGAAACAAAAGATAAAACCGGGCGCTTAACATTAATTAATTAATAATGCTATTTTATATTTAGCAATTCACATCATAACCTCTTTTTACACCAGCGCCATTCTAATCACATCTGGAATTTGTTGTTTAATGCTTTCAACTGGACACTTTTTCAGATTAATCCCCATATAAGTTGGTCATCCTTGTCTCTACTATCTATAAACTTGACCTTTTATGCGAAGTTCAAGTTTATCATCCTTGTTTTGTCGCTACCATCTATTTACTCGCCCCTTTCGTGCTGTTCTGACGGATTTCAAGTCTCTTTTTAAAATATTGCAAACAGAGAAAATTGTGTGCAGATATTGTATATTAATCGGATGTTATATATGTTATTTTACTACAAGTCATTAATTTTCTATATATTACGAAGAGATTACATTACTTGGTTGTGTTTAAAGATCAAGGTAGTATGGTGTCAGTCGGAAATGTGCTGTCAGTTGGAACGAAGTGTCGATACATATGCAATTTAAGTTTTTGCATTTCAATACTATCTATTCATCTAATTTCATATGTGTAAGTGTGTAAATGTGTAAGAACATTTTGGTTCAATAAGTTTTAACGCTTCAGCACTGTTATACAACCGGCCGCGCACGAAGCATGTCTGCCACACTCAAATTTCGACACTAGCACAGATAAAGTCATATACTGTTTTTTCCTTTAAGTGATATATTCTATCAGTGAACTCGAACCGCGAATATATTTTTGAAAATGCCAAACAAGTCTGCAAATTAATGAGCTTCTACCTGACTTTTAATGTTTTCCAGAACATTCTGGTCGGGTGCAAGTGCTCACCAAATAAGTCTAAAATTGTCATAATAGTGGTAGCTGAAATCACGTGTCAGTTATAAACCTAAAACTTCATGCACTCTTTGTTAAATATTAATTAAGAAAGAAAGTAATTTATCTCGAAAGCATGGCGCAAGTGCAATATTTGTCCGATGCTTTACAATAAGTCATAAATTATGAAAATTAATGTGCTTATATAAAGCTGGACTACACAATATTTAAATTTAAAAATAATGCCAAATAATTCTGAGGGTGAGAGATAATTTGTAGGTTTTTTGCACAATACTTATTCTTTTTCAAAATTTTAAAAGTAAAGCCAAGGAAAGTTATCTGAAGTAGTGGGGCAACGGTAAAAGAAGGGAATAGTAATAAAACATAATAAAAAAAATGTTATATTTTATGAAATATAAAAAAATCAAATTTGCCGGTTGCCTCTCTCCTGAAATCAAATCCGGTGGGCGCCGATTTTCATGTTTTTAGTTTTGAAATAATTTGTAGAAATATTTTTTCGTAGCTACAGGTTTTAAAAAATTCTAAAAGATATTGTTGAAAAATTTTGAAATTTTTTATATTTTTTTAGTACACCTAACTTCAACATCGATATCTATGCAACAAATAGTATTGAAGAAAATTAAAAGGTGGTTTCAGATTCTTGAATAAATTCTCTTTAAAAAAAATGGTGTTAATTTTTGACATGGATTTGAAAAAGCAGGAAAAAGGGGCTATATTTAATTTTTTTAAATCAAAGTTTACATTATAAATATGAATAAACGACTGATGGCGGCTTTTATGATCTATATACCGACATAAACCATGTAGATTTTCAATAGGATCTTGTAAACGGAGTTTCTGTTTCAATTTTTGAAATAATTGGGTTCATGTTTTTTGCCTAAAAACATTTCATAATCATTATTGAAATAAAAAAAATCTTTTGCTACATTTTTACCGTAACCGGATGTCCAACATGGATTATTACAGATCAATGTGTAACATAGTTCTTTTAAAATCACTCTTATTTCAGTGAGAACAAAATTGTTCTAAATGTTTTGTTGTCCATACCTGTAAACGACGTTTGTAGTAAAAATGTCGAAAAGCTTAATTTTTTCCATTTCAATAGTGATAATGGAGTGTTTAGGGACAAGAAACATGATCCTTTATTTTTTCAAAATTTGATTGAAACAGAAAAACTGTTCTATAGATCATATGGAACCTTTAGAGAGTTTCTGTTTGCAAATTGAGCTGTAAAAAACATTAGTCATTTTATAAATATTTGTAATGTATAGCCATTGATGTTAAATAAAACATGAATAACAGTTTTTTTCCTGCCTTTTTAAATTCAGGGACGATAAACATTAAACCGTTATTTATCCTTGTAGAGAATTTTACTGGTTGCTGAGATACTGAATATCAAAGACAACATATCCCTTTTCATTAAATGTACGATATCATATCCAAGTCTAAAAAAAGCAAATTTAAGCTGCATAAACAAGAAATCCGGTCCAAATACCTAATGGTCCGGCTGGGATATTTTTTCAAACCGATGAACCCAAAAAATAAAGAACTCGCAATTTTTTTTCAACAATATATCTTAGGATTGTGTAAAATTACACATTTTGACAAAAGTTCTCAAAACTATTTCTTCCATATGTGCCTTGTCAGTATCATCTGACGTTGGCTTGTTTTCTTCGTACTTCACTTCGACCTTGAATTTTTCCACTAACAATCAGCTTGAAGATCTTATAACGCCTTATTTTCATCACGTTGCCCAAATAAAACATTTTCCTAAGTTTAATAGTCCTCAATATTTCCCTACCCTTGTTGATTTTTCATAGCACTTCTTCGTTGGTTATTCTATGCATTCGTCTGTGTATCCACATTTGTTGACAATATCAGGGTCCATACCTCCACTCCATACGACACAACCGACCAAACGTAACACCTAACCATTCTTTGTCTTAATTCCAAATTAACGTGGTCCTTACATAAAAATGTTCTTATTTTTGTAATGGTAGTTTTCGTCATTTTTATTCTGGGTTTAATTTTTCTGTCTGGATCCAGTTGGTCAGTTGTGATAGTTCCCAAATACAAATCTCAGAACTAGAAAGATGAATTACTGGAAAAGCTATGTAAACTTTGGTATGTCACAGATGTATAAACACAAAGTTTTTGTACCCTAACCAGGAGCGGTAACACCTATTTTTGATGTAATTTATCAATTTGATGTATACGATTGCAATCCTTTTTTTTTTGTTGAGTGTAAAAAATAAATTATTTTAAAAAAGATCTGGTTTTGAGTTACAGAACTTTGTGTTAATACACAGAATTATGAAACTTCAAAATAATTTTGTTTTTTATACCTTTTTATACCTGAGTTCCAATAAGGTATTGCGTTATTAAGCGGTTTTAATACTGATTTTGGCATATTTGGTTGTAAAATATCATATAAAGAAACGAAAATAAAAAATAGCACTTTTTTCAACTATAATTTTGTGAGCGCGATATGAAGAAAAATGTAGATTTGAAGAAAAATGTGTTGCGTGTGCACTAGAATTTTCTGCGTCCTACCAAATTTTGGAGACCATTGCTGAAATACAGAACTGTTTTGAACCTCTGCCATAACAACTGTGCTATCATGCATTTTCAAACAGACTATAATCATGACCATTATCAAATTTATAGTGACTTAGAAAATTGTGTTTATTTTTAGACCATTTACACGAAACCTATTTTTCTAACCTACAAATTTTTGGTTGATGAGTAACACAATCTTTTTATTTGGAATATCGTGTTTGCAATTTGATTCGAGAACGAAACAACAACTACGTCCCTGAGATTAATTTAAGTAGGCACGTGTACTATTTTGAGTCGTAAATATTTATTAATGTTATGTGTACAAATGAATTTATATCGGTGATAGTAAAATAATTGGAGTTCACAATTTGCGCGAGGCAGGTAATTACGGTTTTAAGTAGATATTTTTTCGATTCTGATTTGATAAATAACAGCGCGCATAATATTACACAAAAACAAAACCATCAAGAACTGATCAAGGTTTTCTGCGAATTTTTATATTATGCAGTTTAAACGCAATTCATTATTGTTTACTGTTCATTTACGTAACTGAACATAATAAGATAATGGTTACCGTAGGAATCTGACAAATCATGTACACGAGAATTGCATTTACGCGAAGACATTGAAAAATGTGCGTATTCGGTTTTCATTTGGTGTAGCTGTTATTGTACAAGCAAATCAGACGTCAAAAATGTAAACATTCGAAAAAAGCGTTAAAAATGTTCATATATTCGTTTTTTGATAAGTAGAAATAATCAAATCAAGGAAAAATCACAGAAGTTTACAGAATATTAGAGAATTCTTTAATGCTGCTAAAATAAATTTGAACAATGAGCAACAAATAATTGCTTTTGAAATAGTTTAGTATTATTTGTAGATAATAAAGTCAACATAAAAATATTGTTTAAGCTTAACCCAATAAAAAAAACAATAATTAGTAAATTGTACCCTACGATGCACTTTTCTTCTTCTTTAAGGGTTTCTCTATGAAGAGTGGCTATGGGTAAAGACCCTCAATACCATCTACCAGTTTTGAAATGTAAACAAAAATTAATTTCACCAATGTACTATGACTTTGAAGTCCGAATAAATATGTAAACGGAAAAACTGTCTCTTGTAATGAAATAAACCAATGTTTTTAGCGTTCCTTAAAATATTTGGAGATTAATTAAATTAACCACTTATTATATCTATCACTTGTAATGACGATGTTCGTGAAATAAATGATAAATGGGTGATTACCTCCGGCTTTTTCACTAATAATAACACAAACCAATCACTACCGGAGTAGCCAACTTCTTTCTAGATAACACCGAATACTTATAATATAATATAATTTTATAGAAATTTAAAGAATTTTCCCTAACCTAACAAACGCATATATGCGGCTATCCCACCATCTTAACCGGAAGATTATTAACTTTTAATAGCACTTAATTAGAATTAGGTTGAATTAATAAATTCGGCCAAAAATGGGAAAGTGAACTCACTGCACCTAAAACCGTAGTCTATACTGCTCGGTTTTAATATTTTCATGGTTACGCCTATAGCAAGAAAACTATATGACGTATATATATATATATATATATATATATATATATATATATATGTATATATATTCATATATATGTTGCAGATGGTTTCCGGGAATTCATCCGCGTAGTTGATAACTGATCCCTACCGGAATCGATGGTAAAATGATGACGTTTCGGCAGAGTCACATCTGCCCTCTTCAGGTCGGTTCGCATAATTCTCGTAGCCTTCTGCTTTCGCTTCTAGTTACTCGAATACTAAGATTTTCAGGAGCGCGCGCTCTCATATATATATATATATACATATACATATATATATATATATATATATATATATATATATATATATATATGTGAGTGGGTGCGTGTGTGTGAGTGTGTTTGTTCTGAGAGACTTGCGCGGTCGTAATTATGAACTGCGCGCTAGGTTCTAGGTTATAACATACTCGACTTTTTAACTCCTACTTTGCTGCCATTATCAAGAGACAAAATAAATAATAGGAGTTTGAGTGTCTAGATCGAACACGGGGTCTCAATCTGCCTACCTTCAAGTGTCGCTACATAACTGAACTGAGTGTGCATCTGCATCAATCACCACACATCACGTGACATCCCTTCCAAACGATCAGGAGCTATAAATCCCATTGAGTTCTGTAATGAAATCTTAAGCTCTTAGATCTATCCGACTAACAGATATTGACAATAGACAAAAGGAACTTAATAATCTTCAACAAATTGTTAGACAAACTGTTATCATCCGGACCACATTACGCACAACAACCCCCAATCCCAGTAAACCAACTCTGTCAGAAACAGACCAACAACACCGAAAAGCCTTCCTTCCGTACATTCGAGGAGTCACTGAGAAAATAGCACAGATTCTAAACAGACATCAAATAAAGTCAGTCTTCAGTCTTCAACACCAATCAAACTATAGCTAACTTAACCGACAACCCAAAAGACAAATTACCTAACGAGGATCGAGGAGTTAACGAAATTAAGTGTCGCGATTGCCCACCAAAGCTAGATCGGTCGTACCAATAGGCGTTTCAAGCATGGGATATGTGAAAAAGATTTGACTTCAGCTCTCGCACATCATCATATCCAAACATGATACTCTATAAACTTCGAAGACAGTAGAGCTATTATATCCCTCAATTCCCTTAGGGCATCAACTATCCACGAAGCTATAGAAATAGACACACGATCCCTCTGTCTAAACCGACGCGATGATACACGCCTTCCTACAGCATGGAACTCTGTACTAGGCAGACTAAACAAACCAGACATCCCAATCAGCACCACACAGCCGTCTCATCAGTGACATCTCCTTCCAATCGATGACAGCCATAAACAATAGAAGCAGGGCAGAACCCCAGACCCCTTGCCTCGAGTATGTCGTTCATCGCATGCTTCCACCCAACAAGTCAAATAATATGATGCTCTCTTTGTTGCAGGCTACTTCCGGAAACATATGCTCTCAGACAATGCATAAATATTGCGATAAGACTAGAAAGAGAGGGCAATATGTAAAGAGAGACTAATATATATGCATCTGCTTATGGGTCATCCAATATAACTTTCTTAAAGTTATTTAAAACCTATGTAATTCTACTCCGCTTTATGTTTATTTGGTGCGTGCGGTGGAACCAATAGATTAATTGTGTGATACGCAACATCGGAGAAGTTTTTTTGCTATATATATATACCGTTTCCGTCAAGAAGTTCTATTATTCCTTTCTCCCAATCAACATTGGGGTATAATTGCAGCATAATTTGATGAATTATACAACAGACTTTAGTTATTAAAGCTAAACTTTAGATTATAAGACGACTCTATAGAAATTTTTACATTCACTTTGAAAAACGAAAATCAGATATGACACGGTACTGACATTTTGAGTATACTTCTGTAAGTTTTTCATGATCCATGAATACTTATGCTTTAATATACAATATCGACGGTAAAATACTGTCAAATTTATCATACTTTCTAATCAAAAAAATCATGTTGAATAATAAATAAAGTACTAGACATAAGAAATAACAGTTATCTAAGAATTACACAGTTACTTTATTTTTGGGAGCTCCGTTTATTTCTTGCAAAAACGTATATGGAACTTCCTTTGTTCGTATTTCTATTCCCACTGTCATCAATATAAATTGTTGATTTGTTTCCATTATGATTTCTTCTAATTCCGTTCATCATGTATTCGCTGTCCGTACTTCCACATCTAACTTCTGTTTGTCCTATTTTCTTTATTGTTTCAAATTGTTTGTCAATTGATAGGTACTTTTGTTCCAGTCAATCATTACCAGTACTATAACGTTTTTAATGTTTTGCTTGTTAGAGTAGTTAACAAACCGATTTATTGGAAATATTTTGTTTTTTCTCAAAACAGTTTATCAATTTGTTGTCATATCCTTTTACAGATAATAACCTTGATTTATTTTTCTCTAGAACGTAAACAATATATACAGGGTGAGTTTTTTTTATGATCAGTATAGGGATCTCGGAAACTAGCGGAGATAGAGCAATGTTTAAATTGGGAAAGATTTGCAGTTTTACTGGCCCAATTTAATGACACTTTCGGATTTTTGTAAAAAGTCATGGCTTACTAGATATTTTGAAAAAACGAAATTCTGCCGATTTAGTCAAATCCCTCTAGCTCCTTTGTTTTTGATTTTATAAAAAAGTGTAAATATCAAAATTGAAGGGAATTGTATCCCGATTATGATAGTCATGTCCTCGTTTGCGTGACAGCTCTCGTTTTCGAGATATGACACAAACTTATGTTTTTTTAAATGGAAACCATAGTTGGCTATGACCTCAAAAAATCGGACATTTTTAGAGCTTTTCAACTACATAATACTCGATATAGTCATTCATAAAAATAACGAGTTACGGATGCTTTTCTCTCTTATTTTCACTTTTAACGTAGTTAGCCATGAAATAGATTGATTTTATTAATAACTATTCCAAAGAACATTGAACGATTTTTTTATTAGGTATGTCACCAACTGTCTCATACTGTCTTTTGTATATTTTGTTTTTTAGCGCACCCCATAACTAAAGTCTATAACTGCCAAATCGGGAGACAGTGGTGGCCATTCGCGTGGGTCATTTCTTCCTATCCAAGAGTTTGGATAGATATTAGCTAAGTGTTGTCTTACTAATAATGAGTTGTGAGCAGGTGCTCCATCATGTTAGAACCACTCAATTTCTAAACGAGTTCTCAAATTCAAATTATGCAACATGTCTTGAAAAGTGTATTGCAAGAAATGCAAGTAGCGCTCCACAGTAAGTGATTCGTCATAGATAAAAGGCCCCAGAATAGTAAACCCTATGATACCACACCAAACATTAAAACCAAATTTTATCTGGGGTCGTTTTTGTTCTTTGTGTCTATTGAACATACCGTAGTTAGTAAATCTAGTTTCATCTGACCATAACACCTTTAATGGAAACTGTGGATTGTCAAGGCACATGTCTCTAAACCATGTACAAAACAAAATACGTCGATGTTCGTCACCAGCATGCAAAGTTTGAGAAACTGAAAGTTTGTACGGGTGGAACTTGTGCACTTTCAGTACCTTAACTACAGTTCGTTGAGATGTGCCAGCTTCTGCCGCAAACTCACGAGTTGATGTAGATGGATTTTGATTTACCATTGCCAAAACATTTATTTGTGCTGCTTCGTTAATTTGATTACGTTCCTTTGGTGGTTTAGTAAAAGATCTATATCTGCGTAAACTATCGTAAAGCCTCTTAAATGTACATAGAGCAGGTTGACGACGATTAAAATATCTATGAAAGTATTCCTCAGCTGCACGAACTGAATTTTTATGGCATATGATATAACATTCCACCATATTCAGTTTTTCTTCGTTAGAATATTCCATTTTATCACGAAAACTTGTTAATATCGACTGTCAGTACAGCACTACTAATGGAATTACTCTTAAATGAGGAAACGTCAAAGTGAAAACAATCTTTTGCATGACTAGCTACGTTAAAAGTGAAAATAAGAGAGAAGAGCATAGATAACTCCCTTATTTTTATGAATAACTATTTCGAGTATTATATCGTTGAAAAGCTCTAAAAATGTCAGATTTTTTGAGGTCATAGCCAAGTATGGTTTCCATTAAAAAAAGATAAGTTTGTGTCATATCTCGAAAACGAGAGCAGTCATGCAAACGAGGACATGACAATCATATTCAGGATACAATTCCCTTCAATTTTGATATGTACACTTTTTTATAAAATCAAAAACAAAGGAGCTAGAGTTTTTTCAAAATATCTAGTAAGCCATGACTTTTTACAAAAATCCCAAAGTGTCATTAAATTGGGCCAGTAAAACTGCAAATCTTTCCCAATTTAACCATTGCTCTATTTCAGCTAGTTTCCGAGATCCCCATACAGATCATCAAAAAAACTCACCTTGTATATATATATATATATATATATATATATATATATATATATATATTCACCGTTTTTTGATCATTAGAGCACATATTTTACATTTTTAGGTAGCGTATAGCTACTCCATACGACATGTCCTTGATTGTCAGTATACAGTTGAAGATTAAGAATAAGACAATAGAGATCAGACGTATAACTACTTAATTGGTTCACTGAATTGAAGAAATAGAAAACAAATTAACTACTTTTTATGTTTGATCATCATGACTGACTCTTACGAAGTAAAGGCTTCCGCAATCGGATTCTTTAGCCAATGACAATAGGGTATTTCACTATTTCTTGTAAATCATCTTAACTGTTAATAATCGGGAATTAAATTCAAATGAAAAAAAATATTTATTTAATGGCATTGTTCTATATTTCCGATTAAATTTAAAAAATCATTTATATGGTGTTCAATCCCACTGAGTTCAAATGAGAGAATAATTGTTTGAGAATGAAAAAAGATTTATGTTGTAATGTTTTTATTTTCACACTCCTCAAAGTTAGTAAATTTACTATAAAAACCAGGTAATTTTTCACTCCAAGTGCCTAGAAGAGGGTCATTTCTATGGGTTTAAACCTCAGAATGAGTACATACGAGTATAATGTAATAGTCCAAAAAATCTGAATTTAAAATTATATATAGGTAAATTTGGTACAGGATCGCCCCCACTGAAGCATAAAATCGTCTCCCCCCCCCCTGAAGAATCAGAGAATTTATCTTTACTATACGGCAATCGAATACTAAATTAATGCTTCCTCAGTTCTCCTTATTTATATATTTCTTCTCGAAATTCTCCAGAACGTCAAAGAGCCGCCGAGAGATTTCGTTCATGGACTAGAATTCTTCGAGAACTTCATCAAAGCAAGCCGCCAACCTCGATGTGCCAGACTAACAATATTTCGCATTCCCCGAAATATTGGATGAATGTCGATTTTACGAATTATCTATTATTATTATTATTTTCAATTTACTCATACGCTTTTATAATGTGAATCAAAACCCCTATCAAATGTATGTTGGATTTTCAAAAACCCACATTTCAATGTCATGCTCTTAGCTATACAGTATGTTGTACCCACATTTCCACTCTTAATTTAGAGAATGATGGCATGCATGTTTCTTCAATGTGCATTGATTATCCTATACTTTAAGATAAATTTATATCAGTATCCCTATTTTTCTTTGAGATATATACTCATTGACAACGCAATTGCATCGCCAGAAGGCAGATGTTTAAATTTAATATTGTTTTGGTGAAACATAGATGCTATACTAAGGAGTAAATGATTATAATTTGGTAAATTCCGTGAATCTTTTTCGTGTATTTTTTTTTAAATAATATTATAGCCGTTTTTGTATTTTTTTTTTTTTGGAAATTTACCAAAAAACAAACTTTTTGATGGGATTTAAAATCGATGTTCAATAATGTCAAAAAGCCGAGAGTTCGTGTATGCCGAATGTATCGCCAGCTAAGTGAATTTTGAAAGAGGTCGAATTATTGGTTAAATTTAGCCGATGAGTGGTTAGGAGAACAAGGCCATTTTGAAAGTGTCCGAACTGTTTACCGCCGTATAAGGTCTTTTAGACTACAGCATTTTTGACCCCATCTTGTGCTACTCTGACGGCTGAGCATCGACGCCAACGACTACAATGGTGCAGAGGAACAGTGGAATATGGAATGGCATCAGCTCATCTCTCTGGTGAATCTCGATTCTACTTGGGTGGACATGATGGCCGAAGAAAGGTGAGACGACGTCGAGGAAAAAGGCGTCAACCTCAATTTGAAGTTTTGCGACATATACACCGAACAGTAGGCGTTAAGGTAGGGGATACTATTGCACATGGAAGTAGGTCACCTTTAGCGCAACGTTGTCTTCAGGAAGTAGTGGAGACGTATGTACTCCCTTATTAAATTATTCAGTAATAAGTTACCAGTTTACAAGTCATTTCAGCCTTGTTGTTCCCCCGGCTGTAAGGGTTACCCAGTTTAACTGGGGCAAAGTGTCGCCTAACTAAACCTTAATTACCTTAAAATTAAATACAGGGTCCTAGAATATAGTAGAGAAAGCGTAAAGAGAAGTAACAGATTAAATACCACAAAATCTTATTAAAAATTAACCTTAGTAAAATAATATAAACATGAACAATTAAAAAAAACGTATAAAATATTAATAACACCTCACTGAGTAAAAACAATAGAACTTGGAATTAATCGGCTCATGGATCCCATATTTCAACATGTTGCTCGAGTTAGTTTAAACTTTTTAGAAGAGATCCATGTGAATGTGTTGCCAAGGTCCTCCATATCCCCCGATCTTTAAAACATGTTTAGGATATGACGGGTAGAAGACTTACCCCAGTCTTCACAGAGGTTCTAATACATGAAATACAGGTAACTTGTGAAAGTATTCCTCAAAAAGAAATAGACCACTTTATTGAATCAATGCGAAGACGTGCTGGGAAGTGTATAGATAACTGCGATGGACAAACATTATAAATCATCATTTCTCCTTACTATAGCATCTATGTTTTACCAAAACAATATTAAATTTAAACATCTCCTTCTGGGTGTTGCGATTTCTTTGTCAGTAAGTATATTTGTAAAAAAACTTCTCTAGGACTTAGCTTGATTAACTCAATTGGAACGCTTCCAGGGGCAGGAGTTTTGTTATTTCTCATTGTTTTATGGGATTTATCTATTTCTTCTACAATTATTTACTCCACCTCTTCCTTAAAGTCGTCCACTATTCCGTACCTGTTTCCTACATATGCATTTTTATATTGTTTGGACAAATTTTGAAAATACTTTTTCCAATCTGTTTCTGAGAGATAAATACTTTTTAGGGTTCCGTATATACAGTATACGGATACCCTTATAATATCACTCAGGATTTCTGCCTCTGTCACATCACAGCAATTTTCTCCTAAACTACTGGACGGAAGAGGTTGAAATTTGGTATCAATGTATAGTTTGGTGACCCGATCAGGAGTACATATCGCAAAAGAAGAAATTTTGATTTTGGGGGTACTTCTGGGGGGAAAAACTAAAAAAATCGACCGTTCCCCCCCTGATCTCCGAAACTACTGAACCTAAAATTTTGAAAAAAATAGAAAATATAGAACGTTGCCCGAACTTTACAGGAAAAATAAGGAGAAACCATTAATATTAATTTTGGGGGGCAAATTATAGAATTAAATAAATATTTAAAAATAAAAAAAAATCAAACTCATCATGTAATATATCAAATGAAAGGTCTCATTCTGAGGAACACAAATATATATATTTTTTTCATATTTAAAAAAAATAATTAAAAAGATATTAAAGAAAATATACCAAAATTTACCCATTCCCCCCCCCCTTATCTCCGAAACTATAAAACGTAAAGTTTTGAAAAAAATACTTTCATAGGTTCTGACCTGAAGTTTACTGGAAAAATAAGGAGAAACATCTCGTTTTCATTTTGGGGGGCAAATTACAGAATTAAATGGAAAATATAAAATTAAAATTGTTTCTAACCCATCATGTTATATATCAGATGAAAGGGCTCATTACGACGAAAATAAACATATTTTTTTCATATGTTTAAAATAAATAAATTAAAAGATATTAACAAAAATATAAAAAAATTTACACATTCCCCCCCTTATCTCCGAAACCATAAGCTGGAAAATTTTGAAAAAAAATTGAGTTATAGCCCCTCACCTGAACTTTACTGGAAAATTAAGGAGAAACCCCTAATATTTATTTTGGGGGGCAAATTATAGAATTAAATGGAAAATATAAAATTAAAATTATTTCTAACCCATCATGTTATATATCAAATAAAAGGGCTCATTATGACGAAAACAAATATATCTTTTTCATATTTTTAAAATAAATTAATTAAAAGTTATTAACAAAAATATAAAAAATTTTACCCATTCCCCCCCCCCTTATCTCCGAAACCATAAGCTGTAAAATTTTGAAAAAAAATAGGTATAGCGCCTCACCTGAACTTTACTGGAAAAATAAGGAGAAACCCCTAATATTCATTTTGGGGGGCAAATTATAGAATTAAATGGAAAATAAAAAATTATACTTGTTTCTAACGTATCATGTAATATATCAAGTCACAGGGCTCATTATGACTAATACAATTTTTTTTTTAAATAAATATTTTAAAATATATTAAAAAATATTTAAAAAAATACTCATTCCCCCCTTTATTCCCCAAACTATAAGACCTAATTTTTTTTATTTACAGGAAAAATACGAAGAAATCTTTAATATTAATAATGGGGGGCAATTTATAGAAATAAACGGAAAATAAAAAATATTTTTTAACGTGTCATGCAATATATCAAATGAAGGGGCTCGTTATGAGAAATACAAATATATATTTTTAAAATTAATTGTTTACAAGATATTAACATAAAGATATAAAAAATTCTCATTTCTCGCTTTATTTCCGAAACCATACTACCTAAAATTTTAAGAATAATTAGGGGTACTGGGGCTCACTTGAAATTTATAAGAAAAATTATTAGAAAACCTCCATGGTAATTTTAGGGACAAATTATACAATTAAATGGAAAATAAAAATTCAATTTTCAAACGAATCATGTAATATATCAAATAAAAGACTCATTATGTGAATTACAAATATATATTTTTAAATCATTTGTTTAGCAAAGATATTAAATATCGACTTAATTCCCATTTTAGAAACTATACTATTTAAATTTTGAAAAATATATTTTATTTGTATTTTTAAATAATTTGAATAACAGATTTAATAATTTATAATTTAAAACTTGACCTATTGTGCCCTTTATCTTCCAATCTATAGAGCCTCAAAATTCAGACAATAGATTATAAAAGTCTTCCCTGAAAGTTTATTAGTAAAATAAAACTTTAATGTTAATTTTTGGGGGCCAAATTAGAAAACTAAATACAGCGAATCTTGAAGGTGGTACGGAACCCTTACAATGCGAGTCCAACTAACCAAATTATTTCTATTAAAGTTTTCGTTGTAGATGTACAGTCTTCCAAGCTTCTTTGGTTCTGCTCCAACCTATGAGGCTCTCCATATATTCACATTTTTTAGTCACACATCGTCATTTGCTTTACTTACTCCTCGTTTTTACAGCTATTCGAATTCTTCCATGCGTTTATTTTGCCCTCTGTGTCATGTGTTGAGCCATGTATGATATACCTCCTCTTTACACTTAACGACTTGTTTTAGGTCATCATTCATCCACTCTGGTGCGTTTTTGTTGACAGTTTTGCCCACTTACACAAGAGACTCATGTGCAGCTTCGTGGTTATATCTACTTGGTTTTTCACATTTTTCGCTGGGTGTTGTCACATTTGTTAGTTGAGATGATTTTCCGCATAATCTAACTTTGTAGAGACATGATACAAAGTCCTCTTTTAATAATTCTTGTTTGGTTAATTTCCGCATGTGTCCGGTTTGTTTCAGTATTTGTTTGCAAACTCTCTGGGTCCAGTCGTGAGTTATGGCAGATGTACAATGATGTTCGAAGTAGGAAGTGATCTGAACAACACTCCGCTCTTCGGTAAACTCGTACACCTATTGTCTTTCTAGTTGTTGTTTGTTGTCATAAATTCTATTATTGATTTTGCTTTATTGTTGGTTGGACCCAAGTATATTTATGTATTTCTTTGTGGTATCTACCTACCTAGTTCTTGATTTCTCGATTTCATTCCTGTCTATAATCTCCCAGCATTACAATTTCAGTCCTTTTATTGACTTCGGATATAAGATCAATTAACTCTATTTCAAAGTCATCTTATAAAGCCTTATTTGCGTCACCTGTAGAAGCATACACAGTGATTACTATTATATATCTATTTTGGATTTCGAATTCGATAGTCTTTTGTCGACTTATTCCCAATCCTTGATGCATGTTTAAAATTTTTTGTTTATAGCAATTTATATTTCCGCTTTTACTCCTTTGTCTTTGCCCTACAGAATATGTTTACATAACTGCCTTTCTGTTTCATTCTTTGGTCCGTTTTTTGGTTTCAGGTAAAGTGCATTTGTTCTTTTATTCTGAAAACGTTTTGTGTCGGTCGATATGTTATGAACTTTGTAGTGAAATGAAACAGAAAAGTAGTTTGTGTAAGGCATCAAATTTCATCGATCCATTACCAAAATAAACAATTTCTAACTCAATTTTTCCTTAAAGCAAGGCGTAACCAGAAAAAAAAATCTGGAGGGGGGGGTGATTCCTCAAGGAATTTTTTTGGATGATGGATGAATTGACTAGTGTCGAAATAGTTATTTTTCTAATCATGAACCTCCAGTATATAAGAAATGCATAGAATAAAAAAATATATTTTTATAAAAAAAATTGTTAAATCGTTAAAATTGAGTGAATCAATTCAATCCCAAATTTCGGGGGGGGGGTGAACCCCCGAACCCCCCGCTGACTACGGCTTTACCTTAAAGCAAATTTTGTTCTGGAATCTATCAGTAAATAACAACAGACAAACAGGGGTAAAATTTGTACATCTAAATTTAATTTTAATTATCTAACAATGCGAGACAAGCCCTCAATGTCCCCACTTTCATAAACAGCTAATGTTCCAAATCAAAATACACTTAATTCGAAAACTGGTAGGTATATTCTTGGATGTAGATCCTGACCCAACCCAAAACGAAATTTCGCTATCTGGCCTAATCTTACTCTGGAGATGAGATAAAATTAATTTAAACTGAGCACATGCTGTATTTTCTAAAATCCCAAGGCTGAAAAACAACACTTTGAATCTGTGAACTTGTAATGGCGCACCAAGAGAAATCTTATCAACATCGAACAATAATAATGAAAACGAAGGATTCGCCGGATGTATATGCTCTTCAAAAAAAGTTTGGGTATGAAAAAATATATTTACTTCATAGTAGAAAACATTTTTCTATGTACATTTAACGAAGAATAAATATATCAAGCAATTACTATATTACACGACCAAGGGAAATATAAGTAACGGGAGTCTTCTAAATAATATTGTGGTATCTCCACTTTGATGTTATGGATTTTTTGGGAATAACACCAACTTGGGGAAAAAAGGCTGTACATTTAAAAATTTTACATTACATTATTTTGATATTTAATATGAGTTGCTGGACATTTTTGACATATTAACATTTTTTACTTTTTTGACATTTTTAACATTTTTTTACTTTTTTGACATTTTCGACATTTTTTTGACGTTTTACGAATATATTGTTGGCATATTTTCTTTTTTGGCATTTTTGGCAATTTTGACATTTTTGATATATTTAACATTTTCGGCATTTTTTGATATTTTTGACACATTTGAAATTTTGATTTTGATTTTTGTAGACGTAATATAGTCGGCACACTGCTGGTGGATCGATTTGGCCCTTTGTTGAACAGCATTGAACAGGCGTTGACCTATCACCTACAATAGATGAGTTAGAGCAATTTTTAGAGATCTTCAGCTGGAGTGAAGTCTTCCTCAGAAAATGTTGGCTTTGGTATAATTAGTATACAAGAAATAATTTTGTCTGCAAACCATTTTTTGAAGAACAAGTAGCACATACTCTCATCAGCTACTTTGGAAATTCTGAGCGGTGATAAATAGTTTAGTCTGTGTAAGGATGGAGCGTAATGTATTATTTGTTTTACAAACAGTTTTACCATCATATTTATTTCTTAAACGTTTAATTTTTCCAACACACCCGGGAATATACATATGGAATAATGTTCATAATTTTGTTTTCTGTTTGTGTTTGGATGATATTAGTGGTATGTTGGTTGTTTGTTCTGTTTGGTATTTAGAGTTTTAATTATAAAATCTTCTGTATATTAATTTAAAACTAGATATTTTTTGATTACGTCGACTTTCTTGTTAAATATTTCGGTGATATGTTTTTTGTACTAACATATAACAACATAATTCTACATAATTCTTTACATTTAAGGAATGGTTGGAGTTAAAATTCAAAATATCTGTTACTACTATTCGTAGGTTTTTGATAAGTGTAGGAAAAATTGGACTAGAGGAAACACATCCTAATAAACAGGCAAAATGAAAATAGTTCTAATTACAATTTTGATGCTTACCCAGGGAAGTGCGATTTCAGTGAATGCCCAGAATCAACAATATGGGTTTTTGAAGAGGCGAGATGTAAGACCGACATCTAGGATTTTCGAGAGAATCAGTACAAAGAGGTTCCAGATCTGGAGCCGTTCCGTGCAATTGCTGTTCTCCCTTAACTCCTAGGACAGAATGTCACGATAAAATTTTCAGGTTACTTCACCTGTCAGAGATATTGAATACTCTCTTCGAGGTGTCATTCCTTTGTACGCACACACCTCCGACCGACCGACTTTTAGAATTCAATATTTTTGTAAGATCTGTACTTATCCAATGGTTGGTCAACGAAAAAGATTCAAACCTCTGTTCTATTTGAGACCCACCCCTAAGTCTATTAAAACTGCTCGCGTTGATATTTTAAAAACAATGAAAAAACGAAATTATTAGGCAATTAAAATTCTTTTTTTATTATTTTATCCGAAAATTAAGCCCCTATTATTTTTCGACGTGTTTACACAAAACAAAAATAAAACTACAGTCCCAGACCAGCAAATTGTAGACCGAAACAACGAAACACCGTAGTCGTTCGCCTCCACGTGCCGTACAGTACACGAGCGTTTGCTCTTGTGGACGACTACGGGACAAGTGGGGAACGGCGGGGCCTGCACTTTCGTCATCTTTCGGTTGAACTCGTCTACTGCCACCATAGAGGTAAACATTTAGTTGAATTTTGACTCATGAGAAGAGTGGTCTGCAAAAAAGTTCTTGTAGTTGTTTTTGAGAAAACAACTTTGTAATATTGCAATATACATAATCACAACTAGAGTTAAGAATAAGTTTAAAAATATTAGTTTTTTCCTTTGAAAGTTGTTACAGTTTTCCAAGGTTGGGAAATATCGTACTTTCTACTAGTCCTACCACAACATACCCACGTAAGTCTAATTTTTGTTAACTCCATTGCATGAACAAATTTTGTTTTTTAATTCAAAAATAGTATTTTTCTTTGTTGTTCAATAATCTAATGTGTATATATATATATTTTTTGAATATTTTAGGTAATTATTACTTAGAAAATAGTGAATAATTTTCAAAAAGTCGCAAAAATATTGGAATACTTTAATTATAAAATAATTAAAACGCTAGTCATGTTTTAATAATAAAAAAATAAGTCTTAAGAAAATTTTTCACAAACTTTTTAAAAATTGTTATGTGATCGTAAACAAGTCTTCCCTTTTATAGAAATATATTTTTTTAAATCAGCCGCCCCCATATCATGTTAAAAAACCGCCCTAAATTATATACACATTTACAATGTTGCCAAGTTTTCGTAACTTTAGAAAACCCTATTTCAATATTTCTCAGGTGTTAATGAAATATATTGTTGCTCTCTTGTTTATTTTTCTGAGGTGGCATTTTGTTCTATTGTAATTGAAACAAAAGAAGATTATCTGGCGCTTTTGTTCTTTATTTAGGTTAAATCGAGAAACACTAAGGGTCGTTATCTTAAAAGCAAATATGTTCTTTGAACTTATTGCAGATTGTTTAAAAAAGTTGTCAAATATGTTTACACTCTAATAATCTCTATTAATTTTAAACTCATAGTAAATGAAATCTTTATCATATGGAAAAAATAACAAGAAGGAAAAAATATAAAATACTTGGATAGCTATTTTGGTTTGTTCATAGAAATACTTTGACAATACTTAACACCACAAAGAGGTTTGCTATTTTTTAGACTTGAGTTACTTCTTTCACAGCCTGATTTGGAGATCATAATTTTTACCTGATTTGTTTAATGGGCATTCTTACACACCTCACAGATAGAACAAAATTTACATTTTTATTGTTAATTCAAACTATGATGATAATAACACTAAATATAAAGTGGTTTTTAATACTGGCACTGACATTTATAAATTGCTTTGTCTACCACATTTCGTAGAATTAATTAACATAATCATTGTGCAGATAACAGTCTGGTCTGCATTATTTTCTAAAAATTTTGGACAACTATGCAACTCTCCTAACAAATATAAAATATCAAAAGTTAGACCCCGCTTATCATCAAATTTGGCGATTAAGAGTAGGTATACAAAAATTTAATATTTAAAATATTTATGACTTCCGTAATATAAATTTTAATTAATAAATATATATCTGAAACTAAATAAACATTACAAAACTATCAAACGGCAATTGAATGAACAGATGGTATTTTTCTTTATCAAGACTCGCAAGGATTTTTATATAGTCAGAAATACTTATTATCAGCATTGAAGTATATTTTTCCTACTTTATGAAATTCCTGCCCCCCCTCCCCCCTGTTACAAATTGCCCCACTTAACAATCGAACTTCTTCCTGACAGTTTTCATTATTTTATGAATTTGCAATTTTTCAGTTATCTAGTTATCTTTCCATCGTTTTTAGAAGTAAATTTGTTTAAGTGGTTATGCTGGCCAGTTTAGAACATTCACATTCAACATCAAACATACTTTTACTAAAACTGCTTTTAACCATAGACGACTTTGATATTTTCTTATAATTACTTTAATTCAAATCTGTGCTTATAAATTGCAATGATTTTACATTTTCTATTTCCTCTGTTTAACATTTCTTTTTTACTTCCCAACATAGTCTTTTACAAATCTTCTAGTTTACAAACGCGTTATTGTCTGATTTAGTTTTTCCTAATTTCCATAACATTTTTATCAGTCTGACAACACGCGCTTAGACGAATTGGGCTCGATTGTCGCGGGGAACGGTGGGGAGCGGGCCGTTTGACTGGAAGCACGACCTACGTTGTTGTCGAGGTCGGTGATCGGTGTAAAAAAGCCGAGCGGAACTCCACGTGGAGGCGAATGACTACGGGCGGACAGCTCGTGTACGTTCAATGGGAGCTGCCGTAAGCGGTCGAGGTCGCGATACGAAACACCGTGGTCCGGCGCCTCGATGCAACGAGCCACCCATATAGGCTTTTTGATCGCTGTGAGAGCGTGCGCGGTGTTGACGGATTGCTGAGAATGCGGGTAGGTTAGGGAAATATGTTTGAGACTCTTTAAATTTTATTTGTTGATTGCAATTATTTTGTAACTCTAATCATAAGTGTTTTAGATTTTGATATTGTAGGGGTTACAAATAATTGAGTAAATATACTCTCATTTTATATGGACTGCAGTTATAATGTTTACAATATTAATTTTAGTTGATATCCTAATTAATTAACTGCTAGAATATATACCTTCAAGGTAATAATAGTAATAACTGTGATAATTTAATCATAACTATATTGTGACTCGTCCAATACTATCTGGAAATATCCCAAGGAAAAACAAACGATATGTAAACACTATTTAATTATTCCTACTCTGAGGTTGATCCCTGATATATCTGGCCTCGAAAATAGATGATACTGTCAATATTAATATTATTAATTTATAAGAAACGCAATTATTCTTTAAAACGGTAAAGTGATTATGTTTACGGTGTCTGATTTAAAGTATCTTTGATAAAAAATAGTTGTGTGTACGACTTTAGCATTACGATAGAATAGTTGAGAAGGAATTTTTTTATAATTGGAGGTCTGGATTAAGTCATTTTTATCCAATTTAATAATTTAGATTGTCGGGATTTTGCCTATGACCTAAATGGCAGTAAATTGAGTTTATTTGAAAAGTTGCACTTTTAATTAAAAATTCATCAACACTGAAAACAAAAATTAATGTGACCTTTTGGACTTCATTATCCTTTACATTCTTTGTTTTGTAAAGTTGCATGCCTATAAAAGCGTAAACTTTTTATTTTTTCCAAATTCTGGAGGACGTCATCGTCATCTTTTTCTGAATTTATATTTAAGTTGTGATAAAATAAGTTGTCTAGAAAAATGTGCAAAAATTTCATACGCCCACACAAAAAATTGTATAAGTATTTACAAATTAATAAAAAAAATTCAAAACCAGGTTCTTAAGGAACTTTTCATAATAAAAGCCCCAGCACCCTGAACACTTGTTTCTGTAATTAATAATTTTAATTTAATTTTATAGTAACATTTTGTTTTCTATTACACATTTACTCAAAAAATTGTGGTAATACCTAGACACTTAAAATAATGTGGCTTCGTATAGTCTTTGAGCTTATGACTTGCAATGATTTCATTTACTTAAATCTACTAGACTACTAGATATCTATTAATTATATAAATAAACAAAAATAAATGTAATTTCACAAATTGTTAAAAAATCAAGACATTTTAAATTGTCCATAATTATTTGTTTATCTTTTAAATAAAATATTTATAAAATGTATGCGTAAAATTCATTTTTAGAAGTTGGTATTGGTTATAACGAATCGCAGTCTTGTGATAGAAACAAATGACAAAATTAAACGTTTAGGTACAAATATCAAAACAAGATTTTAAAAATGTATAACATTGTAGACAGTCGGAAATTTATAATTTTGAGCACAATAATATCTCTTAGTGCTTTGTCTACATAATGAAAAAATAGCAAAAATGACTAAGAACAATTAAAAATTATTATTTTTTAGATAAATAAAATTTGAAAAATATTTAATCAAACTATTTCTTGATAAAATTTGTTTAAACACAACACAAAAAATTATGTAATACTATTGTCATAATACCTATATGTATTAAATTAATATTAGTAAAATAATTTCAGTCATTTTAATTTTTCGTTATTTGTTAATCATAATAATTATATTTACTATTGAACCATAACTATGCTATAATTTCACAAAATCCATCAACAGAAGTAATTTTAGTGACTTTTGTTTAGACATTGACCACTTTATAAATGACATAATTAAAATAGCTCATTTTATGAC
The DNA here is from genome assembly GCA_034190945.1 of Octodonta nipae. Lineage (NCBI taxonomy): Eukaryota > Metazoa > Arthropoda > Insecta > Coleoptera > Chrysomelidae > Octodonta > Octodonta nipae. The sequence continues at coordinate 33,576,570 of CM067218.1, read as the reverse complement.
AAATTAGTGAAAGGTAACTATAATCTTAATTTGTTAATAACTTTTAGTATTTTTTCTTTGCGAGTTTGCCATTAAAATTTTTACTACTAATAGCAATAATTGGTAAAATTTTTATCACATGAACCAGACAACTTAATGATCTATCAGATTGAAAAACATGGTTTGATTTATCACCATTTTTTATGCAGTATAAAAACATTAAGGTTTTGTAGGTTATCTATCATTCTAACTAATCATTTGAGATTTAGTATAACATCAAAAATAAAAGAAATTAACCTGAACCTTGATAATATTTTTCTTTCAATGACGAATAATTTAGAAGTCAGTTCTCTTAAACTCATTTTTATTATTTTGCACTTAGTTTGTCGCATTTTCCAATCAAGTGAGCCCGTACAACCCATTCTCTAACCATATTAAATCTGAATTTCTGTGAAATTTGTTTTCGACAAATCAACAACATCCTGGACCGCAACACAATTAAAATTCCCCGCACGATCTCGAAAACATCCGCTAATTTGGCAACAACGTAATCTGTCGAGTCATCTTGCGGAGTGTTAAAAATAAACCGCATCATTCATCGAATTGCATACAATTGCACAGAAATCAAAACAGTACGGCTGCAAAACAAATTTCAGCAAAACATGCACTTCATTCGTCCTTATTTATGCCCGATGCGGTACGTTGCAACCTTTAATGCCAACACCGAACGGCGTAGTCGCGTAAAAATAGTCACATTAATGACCTGCCGTCTTATATGTTTTAATAAAATAATTTACGCAACTTCGACATAGCAAAGGTGAAATTCGTCGATGTTACTTAGGTAAGGTAGGTCAGATGGCTAATGGCTAGACCTCGCTTAACACTAAAACTGCTCGGCTTGCAGACTTGTAATTATTACATACATGTGCTGGTTTTTGTTTTCTCTTTTGCCGCATATGAAGCAACTAGGCCACCTACTGTCTGGGACTAGGTGTTCGCAAAAAGCATGTTAATGGTTCGTACTGTCGGAATGCGATGTTCTTTTCATCTCTTAAACCTCGTTTTGACATTTAAGAAGGATTTGTTCCAATTTTGAGATTTACCGATTTTTTGGTAATAGATAGTAATTAAAATAATGTTTGACAATTTTTTTCCATAAATGTTATAAATTAAATAATCAATTATGTATCTATTGACTAGTACGGGTACATATAATTTTCATAAAGAGATACTTTATATACCTTGGAGCTGGGAAACATAAAAGCTAAAATGAAATCGTAGCCATTATTTTCATAATTAAAATAAAGAAAACTGAAAACAAAAATAGTACAATGCAGCGGAAACATTACAGAATAGACATTATTATTCATGATGAAAATTCATTTAAGTGTTAGATATTTGTAGAAGTTTTTAAAAACAATAGCATATTAAAATTCAACGACAAAATTAATACAACTTTTATATACCTAAAGGTTTCTTATATAAGGCAATTCGAACGTATTGATTTGTATACTATGAAGTATTAGTAGGTGTGAGTCCATTCATAAATGGTATGGAAGTAATAGGTCCCCAAAACTCACAAATCTTATGAAAAATATAATTTAATTCTCTTTTGTTTTTGTGACAAACTGACTAGTTTCCTTACATTTTTTAACCATTTCTAGTAGTTAGTTTTATACAATTATACTAAGTTTGTTGGATCGGAACTAGTTGTTTAAGCTCGTTCCAAGGTGCTTCTCAAACGTTAATTCCTAATTAATAATACTAAATAGATGATTTCTAACACAACTGGAACGTAACAAACCTCATACGAAATATAAAGAAAACAACAAATTTTATTATACAATGAATATGAAAATTCAATTGTCAAACATTTTAATTTTAAATTTTAGAATTGTGCCTTTTTTCATAGTTTCGTTACTATTGACATCGGGGTCTGACTTAGACTCCGAAACGTTTGGAAATATATAGTAATTTCGTGAAAAAATGAATATGAATAAATATCCCATTTATCAAGATTTAGTTACAGAAGAAAAACCCAGTATATAAAATCCGAAAGTAGTATGCTGAGTTTTCTTAATATTTAAAGTTTATTCTCAATAATTAGTTTGAGTGTTTGTTTTTTCACCCAAAGCTAAGGTTTGTGCTGAACTGAGAACAATAGTATCAACAGTATGGGCAAAAGTATATACTTAGATATAAAAAAATGTTATTTATGTAGACTAGAGATAATAGAGGTCCCAAAACGGTACCCTGAAGGACACCAATATTCAAATCGTAAATTTGGTAGTAGCACTACCTAGCCTTACAGAGTGTTTTCTGTCAGAAAAACAGTTATTAGTGGATTTTAAGGCGGAACATCTTACAAAAGATTTACTGAAGTTATAAGGGTAACAATGACGGCATTGTCTTTATCTTTATTTTTATACAAAAAGTCAACGACATACTAAAGTGCAACGGTAGTAATGTAAATACATCTTTGAAATATTTTAGCAATATGTGATATTAGTGAAATGGTTCGACAATTTTCAAGAGAGATGAAAGTCACTATTTTTATTATTTCTGCAAGTATTTAAGCAGGCGACCAATTAAACAAACGTTTAAAGATTATTCCATGCTCCAGACTAACTTATGAACTGAACTAATAGGCTTTAATGCATTTTTGGGATTCTTACCAAACCTATCATTTTGATCCTTTAAGTTGTAAATTCGTTACAAGATGTCAAATCTATTAACCCAAGAGTCGAATATATACATGTTTATCGTTTAGCTACAAACTTTTTATTGATATTAAATATACTAGTATGTGCCTTACTTCAACTTGCTTGCATTTTTCTGACCAACATTAAATAAAAAACATTGAAATTTTCAGCTAAATCAGATTTTATAAATGAGTAAACATTCTAAATGAATGGTATGTTATGAGTATCTGCATTAAAAGATACGAGTTAAATTATTTATTATTTATTTATTATTAAATTTTTTTTTTCACAATCAAACTTTATTGGGTACATATTTTTATCTAAATTTTAGTTTATATTTATCGTTAAACACTTGTTTCCCGCAGTCGTTAATAATAAATTTTATTCTTTATCAAATTATAACTGCAATACTCAAGTTATAAGGAAAACACATTTCCAATCGTTATTGCTCAGAATTGCTTAAAAGCTGGAGAAAATGATTTTTTATGAAATATAAATTATTCATGTTTTTAAGCAACAATTGACTAACAATTGTAGGCTATAAACAAAACAATGTATTGTTACGTGATCTATTTTTAGCTTGAACATAATAACTTTTTCAACACATTTGAAATTAAAATAACAGGTTGTTTTCGGTAAATGTTACTTGAAGTTCTCGTTGATTGTATACTCTATTTGATGAAAAACTTATGAGTTTCAGGGGAGGAGGGTGCAACACAAATAATTACAATGATATTACAACGTTTCTTATATCATAATTTTGCTTTCCAGTTACTGACTCGCGGTTCAAGTGGATTGTAAATAATAAAACTCCACCACTGGTGGTAATTTCGGTACTTTTTGAACTGGCATTGTCGCCCCTAAAGACTAATGTTCACATAGTTTAAGGCGAAAGGTTTTCACTTTTCATGTGTTTCTAGTCATGTCACTAAAATGGTAGGAAAAACTGACAGAAGGAATAAATCTAATAAATCAACACTAAACCGTTTTCGCAGGGGCAATTTATTGACACACAAACTCTCGCGATACAAAATGTCGGTTGAAGCATTTCCCAGAAGTAGTTCTGTATAGAGAAATATTTTTTTGAGTTTATTTTGTTAGCTCCAAATCTTTTAAAGTTTAGGTTTGTTAGGAATTTTATCGTGTTCATTCTTTAAACTATCTGAAACGCTTTTACAAGAGCTGCAAAAGTATACAAACCATTTTCCTAACATTAAGTGACAATTTGTTGATTGCTTGATATCTTGAAGTTTTTTACAGTAGGTCATTGACATAGAGTGTAAATAGATGGTGCCTAGAATTGTTCCCTGGGAAATACCAGTTTAAATCAATCTTTTGTGATTTTGGTGTCGTAAGCTTTTACTAAGTATAGAAGTCACGGCAATTAAAGAAATATTGTCAAGTTTGCTATAAATCAAATTATAGAAGTAATTTAACGCATCTATGCCACCATTTTTATATATTTTATTTCCCAATATTATTTTGTATTTCTAATATCTAGGTGTTTGCTACCAGCTTAAAAATTTAGAATAGCTTCATCTATACTGGCATCGCCGTTGTCATTTTGAAACGTCAATGAATTTTTTACCGTGCAATTTCATTGCTCTGATCTAAAATATTATCACAAATTTGTCATATCTTTATTTCAGAATGTCAAGCCGAACATGTATCGGACTTCAACAAATTTGTTAACGATGCTGTTCTGGCAGCACTAACCAAATGTGTACACTATACATTCGAATTCCGGATGTATTTTTATTACAAGTAGGTCAATACAAGTTTTTTGACCTCTCTTCTAAGACAGAATAAATAGGGACAGATCATCGTACGATGATGTCAATGCACCTTAGAGAAATCATGAGCGACTTGATACGCATCACTTTTACTACTATGCTTCTTGTGGCCCGAAAGAAAGAATTGGGCATTGACCCATTCAAAAACTTTTCTCGAACAAATATTTCATGAGAATGAAGTTACTGTGGTCATTTTTTCGGGTAATGTTTTGAGAGAAATTAGTAGACATTTGGTAGCAATGCCAGTGTGTCTTTAATGAAATTTGCAAACATGTTGCCACATTTTTAAGGTGCACCTAATTGAAATTTAATTTAACCTATTCTACGTGAAGTTAGTTCAATGTGATAAATATTGGGACATCCCATTGAGCGTATTTATTAAACAATTGTAATGTTTTTAAAACTCAAATCGTGTGTACCCAAAAAATATTTCACATCGGTTTATTGTATTTAAAGGTTCATTCAACCTTCCATTATTTATAAAAATATCATGAATTCAAAACACTTCTACGTGCTCGACTGATATTCCAAATATCTATCACCTTTTTATTATGCTCCATTTAAAAAATACTTTTTAAGTACATACACGAAAATACGTTGTTAACCTTTTATCCTTTCAAACAAAAGCTATTGAAAGAAATCATTAATATTCGGGGCCAACAAACTTTTTAAAACGCATAAAATTCAGATTAGACCAATTTTTATCTAACAGTTCATAATGTATGTATTTTTAAATCGTTTCCTTTGTTTATCGTGTAGAGTGGTGATAACATCGTCACCTAATAAATTATATCTTATGTCAGGATTTTTCGGTTATATCCAAATATCATAAAATCCCTTGTTGCCAAATTTTTTCTCAAAATTAATGAAATATGGGGCCATTAAGATTAATAGGTATAATGGTGACGTTAGCTGTCAAAAAAAATAATCTGAATCTGTCTAAACCGATCAACTTGTATTATAGTTAATATTAATTATTATTTTTATAGGTTTTGGGAAATCAGCAGCATTCATTTTCAGCTGTTCCCAATACTTAATCGTCTTGATCATTTACTTTGTATTTATTACATTTAAAGGAATTTGGTTTTGATCTGACCACCTGCAGATACTATCCAGATCCTTTTGTAGGCTAACTTTTGGTTATAAAGACAATTGATCTGATAATAGATGTTTATCTCATCAGCAAAATTAAACTTTCAATAGTCAGTGTATTGAACCTAATAGATGTCGGTGACATCTACCGTCTAGTGAGTAATTTAAGTATATGAAGGCATACTATGCTATAACATACCATACTTTTGACAGATTCGAGTGTTTTATATAAAAACACATAAGTAAATATATATACAGATATATATCCACATATTTAGAACTATATCATTCAACGTATGACAGCCGTTTCGAACCAGGAGTTATCGTCAGATACGCTTCCTTGAATGACAAGTTCTAAAGTGAAATACTTGGATGTAATACACATCAGTAAGACAACAGTCAGTGTATTGAACCTAATAGATGTAGGTGATATATATTAGGTATTTCACTTCAGAACTTGTCATTCAAGGAAGCGTATCTGACGAGAACTCCTGGTTCGAAACGGCTGTCATACGTTGAATGACATAGTTCTAAATATGTGGACATATATCTGTATATATAAACTTTCAATAGTTTTAATTGTTCAGAGATATCATTTGTGAATAATAAAGGACCTGTGGAACGCCAGAGTTTGGAGTAATCTAATCTGAGAGATTACATTTTGTCCTAATACTTGTCTAAATAAATAGGTCGAAATCTACTTTACAATTCCTCACTTTAGACCAAACCTGCGCAATTTTGATATTAATATGTCCTGGTTGAGTGACTCAAAAGCTATTGCAAAGTAACAATAATTAGACTTTCTTATATTCATTTATTGACTACATAATAAGTATAGAATAATGTTGATTAAGGTGAATCTATCTTTACGAAGCTAGTGGCATAATTTGTGTTAGATTTATTCCTTAAAGAATTTAATTATTATTCACCAACAAATTAATCTACTTTTGATTTTCGTGGCTCTAATAATTAGTACAATTGCGTTAAGAGGTCTTAATGAAAAATGACTAGTCATTCGGGGGGCGATTTCATGCTTCAGAGGGAGGGCGATCCTGTACTCAATTTACCAAAATATAATTTTAAACCCATATTTCTTGGACTATTACATTAAAATTAGTCGTTACGTGGTTTAAATCCATAGAAGTGACCTTCTTGTAAGCTCTTGGAATTAAGATTAGCTCGTTTTAATATTAAATTTACTAACTTTGAGGTTTTCGGTGGGGGCAATCGCCCCCAACGCCTCCTTCCCCTTGGATCTGACCATGGTCATAACGTATATTATAAATGAATTAATGCTGAAAGTTCATCAGTACTAACTTTAACTTAATTGTATGGATGAGTTTTGAACACCTTTGTGTATTTATTTTATTAAAGTATATTTTTATCTTTATTTGAATTGAAGGCGGTGTTATGATTTTCTGGCAATAAGAAATCGTCTACTTATAATATAAATTTCAGTTATTCAGATAACATTAGCTAATGATTATTATTCATGCAAAAAAAGAACACAAATATAAAAAAGAAAATGTCTGACACTTTAAATGTACATGTTTTACATTTTCCTGAAAAGTGTGGCAACAACGTTCACGATTAGGAATTCACTGCTAATATTATGAAATCAGCAGTTGCCAAATGTCGTGAAATGCCTTTAATATTCTTCTTTCCCACACAATTTCGGTAATTCGACAATTCCTTTTTCTTTATTTATTATTTTGATGGTTGTGTCACCCCAGCTCGTATGTTATGTCATTTCTTTTTTCTATTTCCGCTAGAACAACACAACCAAATCCTTCGGCGATGGGGTCGTTGCCTTTTAGGCCCATTACCCGACCCTAATAGTGAAACTGACGTAGATCTTTTCTATTACAGGGTGCATTGACACCGCACAACGCAAGATGAGATGGGTCCTGTGCTTTATTTTTCGTGAGGTCAAAAACCGACCCGAAAACGCTTTCTCCCGTACCCCCTCTAACTTTCGTACGCACCGCGGTGCGTGGAAGACAAGATAAGAGAGTGCTTGTCTCTTTGTTTTTTGGTGGTATAGTCATCGGTGTTGCACACGCATTGGGCGGGGTTTCAATGACTCTACGCACTCTCGATTGTCGATGCACTTTTGTGTGCGTTACGCACTTTAGTGCCTTTTCAACAACGAGACGGTTACAACGTACACATACGTGCTGCGCTGTCGCGAGAAATGGCTCAGAAAACGGTCGCGAATGAGGGTGACGGAAAAAAAAGTGGCGAAAAAATGTCCGCGGAGGCGCAGGAGACCTTTATCAAAAATTTGCTGATCCGTTGCAAAAGCGAAATATCAGAAGCGAACGATGGTGTGTTGGGATTTTTTTTTTTTGTAAAAAGAACATTTCAAATTTGTTATGTAATATAAATCAAAAGTATATATTAAGTCATTGGAATGTTTATATTTAAATATTTGTCATCAAAAAAATTTTGATAAAAAAATTGCCGTTGTAAATTCAAATACAACATTTTTTTAATTGTCATTAAAAATTTCATGTAAAAATATTGTTTAAATATAAAATCTGGCAATTACATTTTTACTATATTGTTGCTGCACATTAATTTTACACGAATAAAATAATAATAAAAATAAGTTGCTTTCTCCTGAATAGTTATAGTTTCTTTATTAAACTCTTACTGGAGCTCAATTCGATTTTTACCTAGCCTCATTGAATAGTACTGAAAATTTCACACATTTATTTTGAAACGTCAAGAACCATTTATACTGTTTAAGCTAGCATAAAGAGATCAATCATGTCTGTTAGAACAAAGAATAGATTTTGATCAGCTAAAAACTCTTATTATTGATTTATTTTCATTACTGCTATAAGAACTTAGTATTACTTAATTTCATTTACTCAATTTGGATTATGCTTTCCTATCTACAAAATGCATTTCTGTCTAAATATAGTCGGTTCCTATACCTTATTTCATTTTACATTTTAAAAAATTTATGAGGTGTCAAGTTTAACATCGAAGTGACATTTTGAATGTTACTCAAAAATGATGTTTTGTTATAGAGGAATCGTGGTCCGTCCCCACCATGGTTGGGTACTACAGTGAAGCCTCCCTCACGGGTCAAGTCCGGACCATTGGTCCCGGAGAAGATCCTTACGTTGTTAATAAATTGGTGTGCAGCCCTGACTTGATAATCACTGACCAGGAAACCACCATCAGTTGCCAAGTATGCAACAAAATTTACAACTCTAAGGCTGCATTCGCCAGTCATTTGAAAACACACACCAAAGAAACAGAAGATCCATACAGGTAAGAAACAAACCTAATTATAAACCTAACGTAGTTATCGTGAGTAAAAACTCCTGGTTGTGCTACCATTTTTCTAATTATGATTTTATGCCAAATGCAATTTACTTGGCCATAAAATGTATTTTTGTGATTTTTTAAATGTTTTAAAATTGAGGTTTAATGGAATTTGTACCTCCTCATCACTATTTATATTTATTTGCAACACCTTTACAGTTTTTTGTCATAATACGATCAATATATGACATATATTGTGCAATAAAAACCTTTCGTACGTCACTGACGGAAGTTTACGTTGTAATTCAGTGGCGTAACTTTTATTTATTAAATTCATTTCTTAAAATAGTTGGATTATTATTCACCAGCCAAAACTAATCTTCTTTTGATTTTAATGACTCTAAAACATAGTTAGTATAACTGGTTTCAGAGATCTTAATGAAAAAAGACGGCAGTACCAATTCTTTAATTGCTTCTGTACAACCGATGCACAAATGGAAAACTTATAGGATTACTTTTGTCTGTCCATCCGTTTCTTACAGCCTATTGTGTACAAATTTACTGAAAATGTGAAATTTGGGTGTTAGAGTTCTTTGACCCAATCTTTGACGCATAGCGTATATTGTAAATAAATGAATTCTAGTTTTCCAGGTTTCAAATTTTGAGAAAGTAAGTCTTCCAAGGCCGTAGTCAGAAATGTTTTGGAAGGTGGATTGGTGCAGTTTTTTTTTAAAGATATATATATAAAAATGTACAAAATGTAAAAACAAATTATGCAAAATTTAATTCGTTAAAATTAATTACTTGAACTCAAATGAAGGGGGGTTAAACGTTTTAGCTAATTTTGCGTCATTAAATTGTCTTATATACTTACTAGCGGACCCGACAGACGTTGTTCTGTCCAAACGTGGCTTGGCGCTATTAGTGGGTTCAACAAATGTTTTTTATATTAGAATTCGATAAACTGTATACCTACAGATGTGCAAAAAAATATAAAAAAATCGTCAAAAATAAAAGGAATTCAGAGAACCCGATCTTAGTGCCACTTATCGGGCCCAATTGTGAATCTAAACCATCCAGAGACCTACCCAAACACACAAAAAACTTCATTAAAATTGGTCCAGCCGTTTAGGAGGAGTTCAGTGATATGCACACGTACAGAAGAAATATATAATTTTAGTAGGAGTGTACACAATTCCATTATTATGATAAATGATTCAGTAATATATATTACACATTCTTAGCCTAGATTTATAAATAATATGTTACTATCTTGTTCCAGATGTAACATTTGCTCCAAAACATTTGCCGTACCCGCAAGACTGACCAGACATTACAGGACACACACGGGCGAAAAACCATTCAGGTATGATCACTTGTCAGGTGTTATATATTAATAAACATTTTTTGATGCATCACCTGATCAAAATATCATAACTTGAGTTACATGTATATTTCTCTTTCCAGGTGTGAATTCTGTAACAAAAGCTTCAGCGTGAAAGAGAACCTCAGTGTTCACAGACGCATTCACACCAAAGAAAGGCCCTACAAATGCGAAGTGTGCTCCAGGGCGTTTGAACATTCCGGAAAACTGCACAGACATATGCGCATCCACACTGGTGAAAGGCCTCATAAATGCTCAGTGTGCTCAAAAACTTTCATCCAATCAGGCCAACTGGTAATTCACATGAGAACTCATACCGGTGAGAAGCCGTACGTATGTACCGTCTGCCAGAAAGGATTCACGTGCAGCAAACAGCTGAAGGTGCATTCAAGGACTCACACGGGCGAGAAACCCTATTCTTGTGAAATATGCGGAAAGAGTTTCGGCTATAATCACGTCTTGAAATTACATCAGGTAAGTTGAATGAAAAATTTTGATCAAATACCAGGTTTTAAATGTTTTTCTATTGTTTCAGGTCGCTCACTTTGGAGAGAAAGTCTATAAATGTACAATATGCAACGACACTTTCAACTCCAAGAAAAGTATGGAGGCTCACATCAAATCACACTCCGAAAATACCCCACCACAGCAACCCCCAACACCTCCAGCCTCGTCAACGTCAGAATCTTCTTGCTCTAGCAGCGATAAAGAAAATTATAAAGATTTAACCTCACCTGCAGCTTTGGTTCAACAGACGCCCCCTATGAGCTACGACTCCGACATTGGATTCATTCTCTATGCGAAAGACTGTTTGTCACCAGTATACAATCCCGCAGTGGCTGTAAATACGTCTGGAGTCGAACTTTTGGCTGCAGCAGCAACGGTCACAGAGCGAGGCGAAGATATCTACAGCAGGCCTGAGGTTATGTTCAACCTGATGAAAAGTAATCAAGAAGTCGTTGCCGCCCTAAGGCATCCGGCTTATTTTCCTCCGACTGTGCAATACACATCCCTCAACGCCGGTGACGGTTTGAGACGTCGCGTTGAGGCTGTGCTCGAAGTAGAAGAAGAGGCAGCCATTGTCACGCCGCCAAGAAGCAACCCGGTATCGCCAGCGCCATCTGTGTCACCTCCAGTCTCTCCCGTACCGGATCCAGAACTAAGTCTACCGCCAAGGAAAAGATCGAAAATGATTCTGAAATCTATGGAGGCAACGTCCTTTGAACCCTCTCCGGTGCGACACAGTTCTGTCATACAGTACGCTAGGGCGTCGTGAGATACTTGCACCGGCCTAACAAAGACTTACGTTGTAGTAAGAATCAAAGACTTCGAATCGTACTAAAGTAATGCTTTATTTTTCTTATGGTGGCGTAAATGAGTGAACTGTAAGATTATGTTTTTGTTTTAATTTTATTTTTTTCTGTGATAAGACTGTTTCAACCAACATTTTACCTCATATGCAGTGCCTAGATTTTGCAATATTTCGGTTATAGTCTGATATATGTATTCGTCGATGTTTTCGACTAAACGGTTGGTTATATATGATCTTCGCATGTTTTGTTTTATTATAATACATGTGTTGCATAAAATTGAATTCAGGTTAATTTCTCTAACTATAAAACTGGCAATTCATCAACTTCAAACCATGTTTTTAAGGAACTAACAAGTGATTCGAAATCTGAAATAAACTATATCTGACATTTAAAACAAAAACAATTTGGAAAAAAGTCGATTATATAAAATCGCTAAACAATACACTACCACTGAGTTCTATCCAAAAATTTAAGAGCAACCCTTTAAATGTTACTATTGTGATATACAAACACAATGCAAATGCTTCACCAGTTTTTGAGAGACTTGTAATGATAGTGACTTTAGTTGTAGGGGTGAAATAATTGTCAGTATCAATAATTTAATAACTAATAATTTTTATAACCTGGTTATTACTCCAAGTTGCTTTAACATTACTAAACATTTCAATATCACAGATGTATGGTGTAGTTTTAACATTTTATCAAACATACAACTAACAAAAAATGTAGATAAAATGAATATCAGTTTTAAATTTTGTCTAAACTATACTAAGACCAAAGAGACAAAACTTCCAAATTTGTATCAAATTCCTTCCGTTTCTCATCGTCCTGTTGTGGCTTTTTCAACTTTTGGGTAGACATTTTCATTCCTTGAAATAATATTGCCGAGTATGTTCGTGATTTCTTCAATGACTATATATCATGTGTATACTTTTCTGCATCGTCAGCTGTTTATTCGGAAGGATGGTTTTTATCGCACTGATTAATTTTTCCAGATTTCGCTTTAGTCATGTAAAAAATGCAACGTTAAAACAACATTGTCAACATTGTAAAAGTGTGTTTAAATGACAAACTTTAAGGCGTGATTTATTATTATTAACGGATTAATTCCTCTCGTAAAAGTTGAGTATTCTCTTTAATTCCCTATTTTTGAAAAGCAATTGTGAGTCTTACACAAATGTATTTTTAATTAATAATTTTATCATTTAATACATTTTGATCCACATTCTTAACTCAAATGAAAATCTTTGTAAAATATAGAGTAATCAGATGCCAGTTTAGTATTTATGGATCATAAATTCTGTACTTGAAGACATTTTTGTGTTTTTTATACACAATGAAAATGTATAACAATAAACTGGTGTTACTCAGGGTTTGTTTTTGGATTCTAATTTAAAATATTCAAAACTGTCATTTCTTTATACATAAAGTCATATCTCTCAAGATATATTGGCCAATAACTTGATGCATTGTCAATTTTCTATGATGATTTAAACTATCAGCTTGAAACAATATGTGCAACACATTCATAGAGTAGTAGTGACTTTGTTAAGGCGATTCAGGAGAACTGTAAAACATATTTTTTCAGTTCGCGATTGTAATCGTTTAATCATTGAAACAAACTGTTGCAAAGTGTCGCCTATCTTCAATGTGATTGGAGTAATATTTAATAATAGTGTGAATTTGTTGTATTTTGTGTAAATTTTTCTATCGTTTTCTATAATTTCTATAATTATTTAAAATTGATATAATTCGTGAAAAAAAACATTGTACTGTAATCCTAAGTCTGAGCCGGCGGTATTGTTTATCTCGTTGATTTATTTCGTAAATAGTCAGCGCTGGTATAAATTATTGTATTCCTTATCATCAGTGTAGTAAGTTGTATATGAATTCACAGTAATAAAACGTATATTATATTTGTGCTGTATTATTTTTTACTTTATTATTTTTTATTCAAAAGGAACAAACAAGGGTTGAAATCTCCAAGGTAAAATTTTATTTGACCAAATTAAAATCCCACACTTACACATATGAAAATAGATGAGTAGGGTAATGAAATGCAAATACTTGAATTGCATTTGTTTCAACGCCTCGGTTCGACCGACACCTTGAGTCGTAGCAAAATAGTGATAAATATTTTATTTCTCCTGAAATTTATATCTACTAAGAATGACACAAAGAAAGAGTAACAGAGAGGGAGATACCGAGAAACGGGAAGTATAAGAAGCTTTCTCTTCCATCATCCACTCTCAAATGACTGTCGGTATTTTTTTTGTGTGCGAAGACAATAGGGGCGCCGCTGTTGAAATTATTTTAGTTACAAATATTGTACGACCGTAACAATGAAAATTTTTTAAAATGTATTGAAATGTTAGGGAAATTCCTACTTTCAGTAACTGAACATATTCGACGCCCAACGAATGATTGAGATTTTTTTCAACATCAAATTCAACATTTTATTTGAAATTTATGTCAAATTAATAAATATTTTTCAATAATAGTGGATTTTACTCCTGATGTTTCACACGTAGAGGAAATTAGTATCTATATATAAATAGGCAAAGACAAAACGATTAGGTACCATTTTCTCCTCTGTCTCTCAACCGATTTACTTCATTTTTAGGGTTCCGTATATACAATATACGGATACCCTTATAATATCACTCAGGATTTCTGCCTCTGTCACATCACAGCCATTTTCTCCTAAACTACTGGACAGAAGAGGTTGAAATTTGGTATCAATGTATATGTACTTCTGGGGGGAAAAACTAAAAAAATCGACCGTTCCCCCCTTGATCTCCGAAACTACTGAGCCTAAAATTTTGAAAAAAATAGGAAATATAGAGCGTTGCCCGAACGTTACAGGAAAATTAAGGAGAAACCATTAATGTTAATTTTGGGGGCAAATTATAGAATTAAATAAAAATTTAAAAATAAATTTTTTTTCAAACGCATCATGTAATGTATCAAATGAAAGGTCTCATTCTGAGGAACACAAATATATTTTTTTCATATTTAAAAAAATTATTTAAAAAGATATTAACGAAAATATACCCATCCCCCCCGCTTATCTCCGAAACTATAAACGTAAAGTTTTGAAAAAAAATAGATTTATAGGTTCTGACCTGAAGTTTCCTCTACTTTTAATTTTGGGGGCCAATTACAGAATTAAATGGAAAATATAAAATTAAAATTGTTCCTAACCCATCATGTTATATATCAAATGAAAGGGCTCATTATGACGAAAACAAATATATTTTTTTCATATTTTTAAAATAAATTAATTAAAAGATATTAACAAAAATGTAAAAAAAATTACCAATTCCCCCCCCCCTCCTTATCTCCGAAACCATAAGTTCCGTCGCCAGACCGTCAAAACTCAAACATTGAGTAAATATATATAGAGGGACAGATCGTTAGATGCTGTTATATTCTTAGAACGTATACTTCTGAAAGTGGCATGCAAGCGTTGTTATTTTTCGGACGCGTTACAGTAACTTTCATATTAAATATCATGTTTTTAATGTGAATTTAATTATTTAATTAATATATTATTATCACAACCTTCCCGAAGGTATTGTGTAAAAAAATGTCAGACAGCGGACTTTAGAGAATGTTTTAAATATTTAAGTTCTCCTAGGGTTGTTTGTTCTCTGTTTTCTTTAATATTCCTGAACTTGGTAGAAACTGCAAACGACGAAAACTTTTAGGTTGCAAAGAACAATCTTCCAATTATTATATCTAATATTTTGCCAGTAGCGGTTCTAGCCAAAAATTTGAGGGGTCATTCATTTGTCAAAAATATTTCGAAAACCGATATTTGATTACATTTTTATTTTCTTTTCATTTCAATAGACCTGTTAAAATGAGTGAACAATTTTGGTCATTACATCTACTTCTCCGATTTCTCCACAACTCTGTTTCTTATAAAAATATACTTTTAACAATTTCATGAAATGGGGTCGAATTTCGACCACTAGTTATAATAAGATTTGTCAATTTTAACACAGAAACTAATAGTTGGAAATAAGGGAGCATTTCCTAGCTTTCTATCCAATTATCAATACAACTAGCGCTGGATTAACCTCATTTATAATAGAAAAACTAAACAAAATTAATTTGGACATAAACAATTTAAGGGGACAGGGCTATGATAATGGATTAAATGTGCGCGGTAAGAATAATACTCGTCAAAACCGCGCTCCCCATAGTTGAATTTAATAGTAAACGACGCTGCCAATCTCAATCATCATACTACTGGACTTTTTAGTATTGTGCAAAATTATGTAAATATTTTTCGTCCTCTACCAAAAGATGGGGTTCATTAAAAAAATATGTCCTAAATCTGACCTTAAAACCATTGTCTGACACAAGATAGTCAGGCAGAATAGATTCTATAAAACCGCTGTTTACAAATTTACAAGAAATTTATCAGGCTTTATATGAGATATCAAATGGTATATCATATGATCAGAAGGCAAAATATGATGCTAAATGTCTAACAGAAAAAATATGCTCCTTTTCATTTATTTGTTCACTAAATATATGGCATAATTATTTTTATGTTTCTTTGGGGAATAACACCACAATAGAAATAAAACTACGTATATTGCAGGAATACCAAACGTTTCAAAGTCTATTCTGACTTCGTTGTCAATGGCTTTATATTTATTGATGTAGCAATCTACATCAATAAATATAAAGCCATTGCAATCTACATCAATAAATATAAAGCCATTGACAACGAAGTCAGAATAGACTTTGAAACGTTTGGTATTCCTGCAATATACGTAGTTTTATTTCTATTGTGGTGTTATTCCCCAAAGAAACATAAAAATAATCAAGAACATGCCACAAACAACGTTTAGAAGACAATATGGCATAATATTGACAAAAGTAAATTTTGTGCGCAAAATTAGATGTCGAGAGTGAATTTGATACTTCCAGATCTAGACCCCTAAGACGTCTTAAGACTCCAAAGAGTTTTGATTATAAACCTAATAAAAATTCCGAAAACTGCTTTTAAAGTTATGGTATTTTTTATATATTGGATCAAGCATTAATATTATTAATAATTAAAATTACTTGTTTAATTTTTTATTAAAACTAAGTGATGACCAATATCAAAGTCGATTAATAAGTAGCTGTTATCTTTTGCAGGAAAAACTTTCAGCAAATTAAATCGTTGTCCTTCCAAAATAACTTTTTAAAAACAAAATTTATTGAAAAATTATTACAAAACTTATTTCAGACTGATACAATGCAAGCGAAGGTACAAACAAGAATGATCATAATTTAATATTTAACGTTGAAAACAATTGCGATGAGATGAAACTTGATATCAGCTGCAGGTGTGCGTTTTGTCGTCTCATGAAGTTCACTGCATGTAACTCCTCCCTCCTTAAGCTGCGAAAATAGAGAAATTTGTTTTCGCAGATGGGCCATCAGGGTTTTCTTCCAAATTTTCTTCGGTTTTCTTTTTGGACATTGGGCACCATGGACAGGGCTTCTTTTTCTTAATTTTCAGAAATAATATGATGGCTACTGCAATAGATAGGATTATTAGAAATGTACTGAATATTGGCAATGTATAGGTGGTCGATTTTTCTTCCTGTACGGGAATCAGCTGTTTGGCTACGTTGTTGATTTCGTATAGATTTTCGAAATCTATCTTCGTGATATTGGTGGCCTGGAAGTCTCTTGATTTTGAATTGATTTTGATTTCTAGTTTGGGCAGGATTAGTGGTTTGCCTTTCTTAATTTGTTGATTGTTTATGAATTTCTTATCAGTGATGCGGACTTCACAATTTTCTGGTATTTTAATTAGGCTTGGTGTAGAAATATCGAAGTATTGATCTGTATTGCAAATTGATAGTATTCTCTCAGTGTTCAGTGGCATGACAATTATTTCTTCTTGACTGATTTGTTCGATTATTGATTCTTGGGCATTAACGGTTAGCAGTGGGCAGTTTTCGGATGAACCTCCATTTATCATTGGATTGTACAATTATCTGCGGGCAAATAGTGCTGCTGGCAATAGTAGATGTTGTCCAGTGCAGGGCATTCATGTTTTTCGGGGGTTGATGTCTTCTGGTTTCGTGCCAAAAATGGGTATTCGGGTATAAACATTTGGTGATTTTGGATAATCGGGAAAAGGTGATAAAACTCAAAGGGTTTTGGATCGATAATTGGAACATGAATAGCAAATATTACTTTATTACCTGAAAAATGAACTTGAGTTCCTAAAATTTGATAATAAGACAAAGGATTCTCAAAATGAGGAATTTCATCAACTTTATATAATTTTTCTAAGTACTTTATCATTTCCTCTATATCTTTTACTGAGATGATTGAATTATGAAGTGTGTTAAGTTTCGAAAATAGAATGGCACTCTCTAAGTTGTCTAAAAATGTAACAAGATTTTGGCAATCTAAATTTATTGAAGAAATCACACCTTGAAAGCTAATGTATTGACCGATATCTGTGATCTTTTGATCCATTGCTACTTGAAATCGATTTAGATTTTTACTAAAATTTTCTTGATTTTGGCTCAAAGTTGTTATTGACTTATTATAATGATTTATTAGTTTTTTAAACAAGGTTGTTTGTAAATTAGTTTCTTGAATGATCGATTTTTGATTTTCTGAAAGCACTTTAATCGCGTTATCGTATCTAATACCGTCTTCAGCATCAAGATTTCCAAAAATCCATTTATTTACTTTTCCAAGAGCATTAATTAATCCTCTTTTTTGTCTAACAAAGGGGTGGAGATTTGTTAATTTCTTGTGCAAAGTTTCAATTAAATATTCTGTTCTGCTTAGGAGATTTTGAGCGAGAGCATGATAAGATAATAAATTTGTCGCTTCCACTTTTTGGAAATTATTTGAAAGAATTTTGAAATTTTCCTCAAGTTTTGCCGTTCGCTTTACAATTTCTTCTAAATCTACATAATGTAAAAATCTATGCTTGCTATATATAATTCTAGCGTTTCCTAATTTTAAGGGTAACAATAAGCTTTCTAAACTAGTAATGGTTATTTTATTTTCACTACTTTCAACTAGGTTAATTATTTGAAGGACCAGGTGAAGGGTCATTATCTTCATCTTCATTTTGAACCTGTAACAATTGTTTAGAATTATTACGTGGTTTCCTGAGGGATTGTTTATGATAAGTTCCCTTTTTTGTTTTTATGTATATGCCGTCGTCATCAAGTATTTGGGTTTTGTCGAATTTTGGTAGTTTTTTTGTCGCGGAATTTTGTTTTAACGTAAGCCGCTTTGTCTTTAAGATAAGTCGGTGGATCTTGTCGTTTCAGGTTTCTTTTGGTAATTATATTTTCTTTATGCTGAGCATTTCTTTCACGGATTTTTTCGTAAAGTTGTTTTGTGGCTTGTTTGTGGTTTTGGACATAGGTTGATAAAATTAATTGATCATTTAGGTCAAAAGGGTTCGATGTACTTAAGTGTCCATGTATGATTTCAAAAGGGGTGAGTTTCGTTACCGAATGAATGGAGTTGTTGTAAGATAAAATGGCGTGTTTCATAACTTGTTCGCTAGTTAATTCTCTATTAGTTTCTCTAATACATCTATAGTGTTCGATAAGGGTAGAATGAAATCGTTCTACTGGTGAATTAGAGTTGCTATTTTTCGCGGTGGTAAAATGTAGTTCGATACGGTGTAGTTGACAAAAGTTTTCTAAGTCTTTGTTCTTAAATTCGGAACCACTATCGGACGTTATTTTGAGGGGTAGTCCATGATGGGTTATAAAGTTAAATATGCCATCTACTACTGATACTCCAGTTGTAGTTTTCAAAAGATAAGCTTGTCCATAACGTGAAAATGTGTCAATAATAGTTAAGTAGGGTTCTTTGGAAATTTGGAAAACGTCTATATGAATATGTTCAAAGGGTTTTGTCGTCGTGGGTGTTAGATTGAATTTAATGACAGGGGGATTTCGATCGTACTTGTTTTTCAAACAGATTTCGCATTTATTAATGAAGTCTTCGATGTCTTCTGACATTTTGGGCCAATAATATTTAGTTTTTAGTGAATTTGTTACTTCATTAATACCTCTGTGTCCAGTTTTGAATACGTGATAATATTTTATTTTTTCGTTTTGAACGTCTGTTTTGATAAGGTCAGTTAGAAATCTGGGACAGTGAATTAGTTTGAATGAAGAATGCCGGAATGTGTTTTGAATCACTATGGCGAAATTTTCAGGGGGTAAATTTCTGTGAAAGTATAAAGCGTATGTCTGTTTTGGGTCAAAGTATTCTTTCGCTAATTTAATGATATTTTCGTTTATGAGTCTGTTCGGTAATGTAGCGTAAAGTCGGTTGTTTTCAAATATTTTCTCCCTTCTTACGGTCAAATCTGGTATGTCTCCTGTTGTTATTATTATTTGATTTTTATAAGTATTTATAGGTTTATTGGAAATGGGAATTGTCAGTATTGGGTTTTCGGCTGAAGTATGAACCGTTTGAAGATCGTCTTCTTCTTCTTCCTCTTCTTCTGGATTTTTCGGGTCTAGTAAAATGTTGGAGTGTACTGTGATTTTTGATGAATTTTCTTCAGGTCCGTCTAAAATTTCTTCGATATCTTCGTCGGCTAAATTGGGTAGTTCGTTGCGTGTTTCAAGTTCTTTCGAGATAATTTCGTCTAAGTCATCTAGATTCACGTCTAGGGATGCTGTTTCGATTGGGTTGAAATCAATCGATGTCGGATTTCTTGACAATGCATCTGCCGCTTGATTACTTTTTCCTTTTAGGTAATCGATGGTGAAATCAAATTCTTCCAGTTTTAGTCTCCATCTTACGAGTCTGGAATTCGGTTCTTTTAAGGAAAATAGCCATTTTAAAGGTTTGTGATCGGTAGAAATATGGAACTTACGGCCAAAAAGATACATTCTCCAGTACCTGCAAGCCCAGACTATTGACAGCAATTCTTTTTCAATAGTCGAATAATTGATTTCCGATTCACTTAATGTCCTGGACGCATAAGCTATTGGACGTTTATTTTGGGATAATATTGCACCTATAGCATATTTCGAAGCATCAGTGGTTAATTCAAAATCTTTCTCGAAGTCTGGATAGGCTAGGAGAGGTTCTGATGTTAACAGATTTTTACAAGTATTAAAACATTCCAAAAATTCTGGGGTATGTTTTACTGATTGGTCCTTTTTTAAGCAATTGGTCATTGGTTTTGTTATTTTTGCTAAGTTTTTAATAAATTTTCTATAGTATCCAAGGAGTCCTAAAAATGATTTTATATCCTTTTGTGTTTTTGGCAGTGGAAATTTTGATATTGCTTCTATTTTCCTCGGGTTCGGTTTAATACCGTCCGGTGTTACAACATGTCCAAGGAATTCAACTTCTTTTCGTAAAAACTCGCATTTGTCTAGTTGAATTTTTAATTTAGCTTCCCTTAATTTTTCAAAAACGGATTGTAAATTTTGGATGTGTTCTTGTAAGCTTGTACTGAAAATAATGATGTCATCCATATAAACCATGCAAATATTATTTTGAAGATCCTTTAAAACTTCATCCATTACACGCTGAAAGGTTGAGGGCGCGTTTTTGAGACCAAACGGCATCCTCTTGTACTCGTAGTGGCCGTTCTCTACCGTAAAGGCAGTTTTTGCTACGGAACATTCACTCATCTCTATTTGATGAAAACCAGCTGCTAAGTCTAGCGTTGAAAAATACTGGCTTCGGCCTAATTTGTCTAATATGTCATTGATGTTTGGTATTGGATATCGATCATCTATAGTCTTCTCATTGATTTTTCTATAATCGACTACTAATCTCCATTTTTCTTTCCCCGAAGCATCAAGCTTCTTCGGTACAATCCAGATCGGTGATGACCATGGGCTGCTGGATGGTTGTATGATGTCTTGTTCCAATAATTCTTGAATTTGTCGTCGAACTTCGTTTTTGTGAATATAGGGGTAGCGATAAGACTTTGTATGTACTGGTACTTCGTCTGTTGTTTTAATAACGTGTTTAACTTTAGAAGTAAATGTTAGTTTGTCATTAGGTTTTAGTAAAATGTCTTTGAAATTTTTGCAGAGTTTAAAAATAGCTTCTTTCTCCTCTGAGTTCATGTGATTTGTCCTAATTAAGTTTCCAAGTTCGATTTTTTCGGGATTACAATTATAAAAATTGTTTTCGTTCACAAAGTTGAAATTATGTATTTCATGAAGATCATTCTGAAATTTCGTGACTTTTATGGGTTCTAACAGGGTTAAAGAAATATTTTTATCAGAAAAATTTTGAATTTCAATGGGGGCGTAACCGTTTTTTGCTAAAGTCAAAGTTCCGGGTATATAAAGTTCGCTGAGAAACATTTCGTTTATTAAAATTTCTCCGTCATTAATGTCTACGGGGATGTTCATTAAACATTGCTCTTTTGCTTCAATACTAAATGAAAATTTTATTTCATTATCTTGACCTCTATATTTTAGGGGAATTTGGACGTGATTGCCTATAAGTCTTTTATTAGTTAAGTCGATGTTAAGATTCATATTTACTAAGTCGTTGAGGCCAATGACTCCATCGAAATATTCGTGAAAGTCAAATAGAAGAAAGTCTATGTAATATAAACAATTAAATTCAGGAAAAGCGGGTACATGAGCTTCATGTCTGATGGTTTTGCTACCAAGGGTTGTTTTAATTGTTACGTTTGAATCAAAAATACAATTTGAAAAAAAGCGTTCAACTATCTCAGGTTTGATTATTGATTTCGAGCTTCCTGTATCGATTAGTAATTTCATTTTCGGGTGATGTATTTCGATATATGGTAGTGTGTTGCTAGAAAGGGCGTTAATTTCTATGGTTTCTCTCTCTTGCTCGAGGCTGGTTTGGGAAAATTTTCGTCAGTCTCGGTGTTGTCTTTAGTATTGGAATTTAGCATGGGGTTGTTTTCAAAGTCTGAAAATGATTTTTCAGTTTCAGGGGGATAATTATCATCATAATAATTTTCTTCATTTGGGTAATAATAAGACATGTTTGGGTTTTCATAGTCGTATTGGTATTCAGGATAATAGTCATCATAAGGGTAGTATTGGTATTGGTCGTCATTAAAATAATCATTAGAATGTAATTCTTCGAATGTGAAATTGGGTTTTCCAGTACTCTGGAAATGATTATAATTTCTAGGTTGGAATTGGGGATATTGTGGTTGTCTATTATTTCCTGAAGAGAGTCTCGAATTAATTGACATAGGTTCTGGCTTTGGCAAATTTTGTCTATGACTCGGGTGTGGTTTGAAGACATTTATATTTTTTGGTTTCCCAAAAACTTCTTCGTTGGTGAAGAGTCGTCTTTGCGGAACGGGTCTCGGTTGTAAGTAGACTGGCTGTCTGGGAAATTCAGGTCTTTGATTAAAATTAGGGGGAATGTTCTGCATGAAACGATTTTGATTAAATTGCAGGGGATAATTATTGAAATTTCTATTTTGGAAATTGAATTTATAGGGGTTCATTTGGTTAACCTGAAAGTTCGGTTGTGGAAATTGAGGACGTGGAATATTTTGAAAAACATTGTTATTAGGGGTAAGGTTTTTCTTTACATTATTAGAATTTCCATATAAATTTTCAAAATTTTCAAATTCTGAAACGTATGCTAGTGCATCTTCAAGACTAGTGGGTTTCTTTAAATGTAAATTATTTTTCAAAATACCGTCGCAACCTGCTATAAAGGTATTAAGGGCTGTTTTATTATAATGATTAATTTGACAAAGTTTATCGTTATTGCTAAGTGTGACGTCATTACTTATACGTTGTACAACACTGCTTCGTAGGAGCTGTAACCTACTTCCAAAATCTAAAAGATGTTCATTTTTATTTGGTCTAGTTCTAGTTAGTTCTTGAACTAAGCAATCTAAATCGCGTTTATCCGAAAAACATTGTTGCAATGCGTCTTTTAAATCAGGCCAGTTATTAATTTCGGTTCTATTACCTACCATGAGTTCTGCTTTGCCTACTAATTTTTCTTGAATACTTTCAAAAATATGTCTGTTTAAGTCATTATCATTATGCGTGCTATATAACAATAATAAATTTTCGCACCTATTAATAAATTTATTTAAAGTATTGCTGTTACCATCGTAAGGTTTTATATTTTGTAATTTAGATTTTAATAGATCCCAATTGATGGTCGGTGTACTTCCTGTTGGTGTCATTTCGTCTGAATCTTTTTCAAAATTCAAAACGCTAAGTTTATCAGACTGATCTGAGTCTGAAGATAAACGTTCGCGAAAGCGAAGGTTTTCAAACAACGCAGATATGCCCTCTACGTTCATAAACTTAAAACTAAACTATTCTACGATTTTTCAAAAAATTATATATTTTCTTTATTTCTCAATATCAATTCAATTCAATTCAATTATATTCAATATTTCAACACAATTATTTATTTCATCAATATTTCAAAAAAATCAATTCAATTCTTAAAAATTATCTTTCCAAAAGTCCTGCGATAGGGTTAAGGAAAGGCAAGATTGGAAATTTTTGACACTTACCGGTGATTTCCAAACTCCGACTCTGTTTGACCTCCCTGTAGCGCTTGTTTTTTTATTGATATCTGCCTTGAAGGACGAACTGCTTTCCTGGATAGATTACCAAGTTAGGATTCTGTCTCGAGAAAAGCTGCTTTCCTGGATGGATTACCAAGTTAGGATTCCCTCACGAAGAAAGTCTTTGTGTTCTTCTGGTCGGATTGCCAAGTTAGGATTCCAACACGAGAAGATGTTCTCCTGGATGGGTACCACAGATGGGAACTCAACACGAGAAATGTTCGATCTGCGTTTAAAGTGTTAAAACACTAAAATTGGCTTCGATTTTTACCGCTCGATGCGATTTCGAATCAATCACACAGATCCTACTGACTGCGCCAATTAAATCGTTGTCCTTCCAAAATAACTTTTTAAAAACAAAATTTATTGAAAAATTATTACAAAACTTATTTCAGACTGATACAATGCAAGCGAAGGTACAAACAAGAATGATCATAATTTAATATTTAACGTTGAAAACAATTGCGATGAGATGAAACTTGATATCAGCTGCAGGTGTGCGTTTTGTCGTCTCATGAAGTTCACTGCATGTAACTAGCATAATATATGATTCATTGGATATTAACGCTGATGATTTGTGTAGAGAAATTATGTCATGTCAGTCTTTTTTAAAAAAATTAAATAATGATGTGAGAATTATTGAATTTAGATATTTAACAATTTGATCTCTGTATGCCCTAACATCACCATTTCATTACGAATTTTGCTAACTATGCCAGTTACGTAGTAAGCGCCGAAATGTCCTTTTCTAAATAAAAACTTAAAAAATTACCTGCACTCAACAATGAGCCAGGAAAGATTAAAAAATTTAGGAGCAACATCCATATTAGATCATATAGACATACACGAAAGGATTTCGCAAACAGAAAAGCGAGAAGACTGAAAATAATATAATTCAAGTTTGTTTATATTCTTACGGATTTTAGACTCTTGTTGTTTTTTTAGACATAGTATACATATTAGTTAAATCAGCTTTTTCTTATTGATATCTAAGTATACAATTAGATAAACATCAAAAATAAAGTATGTAAAAATTTAATTCGCGTTTTTTTTTTTGGCAGTAATTGACAAGTGGAAGCCAACTGGTTTTACCTATTTAGTAAAATATTGTCTAAGTATATAAAACTGGAGAACATTTATTTCGGTCAACATTAACAAATAATAAAAAAAGTTTAAACATGAAGACTGGTAAAAAAGAGGCGCTTCGTATGTTTCGCATTCAGGCGCTGATCGTAGTGTGAAATTAATGTAAGCAATATTAGCAAAAAAAGAGAATTATATGCAAATATTTTTATCGAAAATGTAAGCATGCATCAGTTTGGTGAATGCATTTTTAATTGGCCGAGGATATTTGTAACCGACTTCAAAAAGAAGGTGGTTCTCCGAATTCGTCTGTATCTGTTTTTAATGTGTAATTACTCGAAACCGGCTGAAGGAATTTCGATCGTTTAACCTGGATTCTGTTAAGGTTAATCCCGAACTGGTCCCAAATCCCAAATTTTTCAAGGACATAGCTTATACCGTTGTTTAGAAAATCGGAAAAACTATTTAAGACTTTCTTATATCGTATACTTTTGTGGACACACCAGTATTAAAATAATAAAAAGGAATGTCTCTGTTCGGAACCTGGGGTGTAATGAATTGTAAATAGATTGGAATTAAATCAAAAAAAAAATGTCAATTAATCAACTTCAAGATGAGATTCTCGGTTGGTCTCTATATACAGTGTGTCTTCATAAGCTGGATTTGAATGGAAAACTTACTATTAAATAATATTTAGAGAAAAAGTTACTCTTCATAAAAAGATTTGCATTGTCAGCAACATATACTGTAATCATTACAAGTTTCTTTTTCAACTGTACCTATACGAGGTTTATAAGCAAATATGAATTTTGATTAATAGTGACGATTTAACTAATGCCGCCTCTGGGCACCGGAAAAAATGCCGCCCCAATACTGAAATTTTATTCAAACTTATAGTTTATATACTTATCATAATTTTTAAATTAAAATATCTAATTTATTTCAAAACAAAAAAATATTTGTTTTTTTTTTCTAAGAATTATAAATTTTACGCTAAGGAATTGATTGATTAAAATTTCTGTTTTGAAAATGCAAATATAACTTCAAAATATTTTCAATATTTCGAAAAAAGCTGCTAATTTAATTTCTTTAATTCCAGAAAATAAAAAAAAACAAATCTTCAAAAAAAATTAATTAATTAGATCACTTTGATTATTAACGTTTACTTGACGGGCCAAAATTATAATTCACAAATTATGCACCAATTGAATTTATTGAATTATCAATTACATAAAAATAATTCTAACTTTTTGAGATTTTTCAAATCGTTCAATGGAAAAATCTCGAAAAGTTGGTATCGTAATTTCTTCTTTTTTTAGTAAACCTACGATTTTTTTCGTGTGATTTCTATTCTAGGAATCACAGGGAAACGGCGTTACACACAGTACGACTCCCTATTGGAGTCTCTGTGAGCTAGATTTTTCTGAAGCTGCTAGATGTCGAAACTCATGTCGTGATTAAATACAAAAATCATTAATTGAAAGAATTAAGTAATTATATTGAGCAAACTTGATAAGCCCGAAAAAAAAATTGCTTTCGAAATTTTGCCGCCCTAGAAAATGTGTCGCTCTAGACACTAGCCTCGACTGCCCATAGTATAAATCCACCGCTGGACGAAGTACACCGTTATTTTTGTTGATTTATAAAATTTTTATCAAACAGAATTATTTAGAATTAAAAACTGCATCTAATTATACCATTGCACTAAAAAAGTATAATAAATATTGATGTAACATATACTGGATTTCCCAAAAAATATCAATTTTGCTTAAGTAAGGAACATTATTAGTATTGAAAACTTAATCCAATTATGCTGTATCACTAAAAATTGTATAATGAATATTGTTTTGAAATTTCACGGAAGGAGGGTCTTTTAATGAATATAATTGGAATTGAATCGAAATGTACGATAAATTAACATACATAAAAAAGTTGAAGATTTTCAATTCTTCTATAATACCGTTAGTCCATCCAGTTGGAATCGTATTCAAAACTTTCTTAATACATATAAAGAAGTAGAAAATAAGTTACACTATTATATTTAACAGAAAAATAATAAATGTAATACCTCATTTTTGGCAATGCCGAAAAAGTTAATTATATTGGAATTCTGCATCCAATTAAGCCATTACATCTCTAAAAATTATTTACATTTTAGAAAAAACAAAAACTTCACAAAAAGAATTTAATTGTTGCAGGAAAAAATAGTTTTTGCTTTTTAGTTAAGTTCCCTTTTTGTAGTCGTTTTTTTTTAGGTAAATGCATTTATTATTGAAAGCAATTTAACTCGGTAAGAGTTAAATATTTTAACGGACTGACGCTTCCAGGAAAAAAATCCAGATTCTAAATATAGAATAAGAGTCCCGAGTTTATAGGTATTTGAATTAAATTCATTTCTGTTATATTCTATTTTAAAGTTTTGAAAAAAGTAATCAAATCATTATTTGTTGTTTATTCTTTTTTGAGTATTACATAGTGACACATTAAGAAAGAAAAATTAGATGCTGAGCCTACAAATAAATAAGAAAATCAGATCAATATGACCCGAATACGGGTTATTCTTACTAATTACAACAATTGATACATATATTATTTATTTGGCAAGGTTTTGGAATTAACAAGCACAGTATAAACCAAAAAATCTCACATATTAGTACTATTATTAAAATGTAACAAGAAATACTACATGTGCTTCCTTGATATTATTTTGCTAAAATGCACGCACATAATCAAAATTTACATTCCTATCCTATTCAATGGACTCAGATTGGCAAGTAGTCGGATTATTGGGGGTCTTAAATAAAATTTTATTAACTATACCTTTCACAATAAGCCACCGAAATACAAATAATTTAATAAAATCCTAGACACAGCGCTAGAACACACTCAGACTAGTCCCATTCATATTTAATTTCAGAAGCTCCCATGTAGAACATAGGATCATTTCTTGGAATAAAATTCTGGCAGCTTCCAAGTGGCGTCTCAGTGGTAAAATCTCCAAAATAATGTCATATGCAGAAAATTCATAACAGAATTTTGTCAGATTTAGAACTATACCACAAAGGTCTTTGTCTGTTGATATAAGCAAATTTTAGGCTGAACGACACCAAAACTTATGAGAATTTCATCCATATTGCCCTGTAACGATGGTCTAGTCCTCTGTAAAATCCATCAAGACACTTTAACGCTGTCTGTAGCTCTTCTGGCAATGATAGCCCAGCGTCTTGGGCGATTCCTTCTGGGATCACCTCTTTCCAATTCTTTCAATCGAAAAATCCAGATCCTCACTTTTTTTAGTTCTCTAGGAAGTAACTCCACTATTTGGATAATTTGCGACTTTAGTTTTTATGACACACTTTTCAAAATAGCCCAGATCTTTTTACATACTTTTGTGTCTGGATAACTTCTTCTAGTACTACACACCAAAAAGAAAGGAAACATAAAAAACAAAACACTCACACAAAGCTGGCAAGAGTGTGGATGCTACTTTTTTATTTATTTTTCAGTAGTTGAACAGCGTCGTGATGAGCACTTTATCTTGTCTCTACTAGCCTTTTGACCGACACGCCTACACTTTTCATGAGAACTTAACATCGGTGTATTGGTGACGAAAAGAACGTGCAAACTCCTTCTATTGGCCGAAAAAAAACTACACTTGAAATAACACTTCCAAAAGATGCACACCACATAGATTTAGCGAATGATTAGCACAATAACACTTTAATATTGTGTTCCATGATTTTTGCTCGTACACCACCGTGAACTGCTGTCATGGCTGTTATGCAGTTGCTCGATTAAGTTTTGTCACCAATTGGTGCTTGACGCCCCCTCCCCTCTTTACATCGCCATTCAGATATTTGTGAGGGTGACTTCAGGTATATGATCTGGTGACAGCGATCCATATGTTCATCATTACTACCTGATTCTACCTTTTGTACATGGAAGAAAGTTCCTAGTGGCAGACTTAAACCTAATTTATGGAGTAACAAGTGCCGCTCTCTGCTCCTTCAAACAGTCTCTCCGATGTAATAGGATTTCGCTACAACTTTCTTTGCTTTAACGACAACATACGATTTTATGCAACCTATATTCAAAAATTCATACAATATCATCCATATTTTAGTGATGCGAGACTCTAAATAGGTACTGTTTTGGTTAAATTTATTTGATAAAGATTCCCAATGAACAGACCGAATAACAAAACACTTTTTTGTTCACTATAGTCATTATTATCTACACCCTTATATTGAGCAAAATTTAACTCATTTTTGTCTGGACCAAAAATTTGTCTGAACTGTCCCTCTTTCTAGGGCAATTTTTTTCCGATTTGTCCCTCTCTAGGACAATCTTTTTTCTAATTTGCCCCTCCCTAGACCAAAAGCTGGGTACGCCCTTGACGTCAGTAACAGTTTATAGATAATTATTGCTAAGATTTTAGCAACAAACTCGTAGAAGTAAACCATTTACTTACTTACAAAAGTGTTTTTTTTTCAAAAATTTATAACTTTCTGGCAACTGAGATTGGGATATTAGGTAATCATCGGCAAAACGATAGTTCATGATGTTAAGTTTATATGGGCTCACGATGGATTCTATTGAATTAGTAGTTTTTGAAGAATTGAAATTTAAATAATTTAGATAAATATTTTGCCCATCCCATCGTATTAACGAGACTAGTCTGATCGGGATATACTAAAGAAATTTTGAAAGTTCATGAAGTCCACTTCAACTTGTCTATCTTGAATTTTGACTATAATACCGAGAAATTGGTTTAACTTAATAACAAATATTGCATTTAATGAATGAATATGCGACAGCCAGTCAGTGGTGCACTGACAATAGCTATCAAGTCACATGAACGAATCTAGAATTATGGTAAATTGTAGGTATTAGGTATTACATGTTTTTTCTCAGCACTTTATTACGTTTTTATTTACATATCTATTGCCTACTCATATTGGTCTATTTTTTCATTGGTTTATTAAATTAATGGTTACCTGTATACAGTTTACTGATATTAATAAAATGACTTTATTTCACTGACTGGATCCGCCACTGTCAAAACATCGGAGGGTCCATCATTTACGCCAAATTTTCAAAGCAGTATTAATACATTTTACGTCACTAACAAAATCCAAAATAAAAAAGTGATGTGCTTTGATAAACTTTCAAAACATATTTTGCATATCGCTATCGAACTTTCGTGGTTAATATCATATGTCCTACAAAATATTTAAATATTACAAATTATTTAAATTGTAATTCTACAAGATGTACTTAAAGTAAAATATCGATCTTCAGCGTTATAAATCTCAACGTTATAAGCTATCACTAGGAGGCAGATTAAGGTTTCAGCTGTTATTAGAACGAAGTTATGAATTTTTTAAAATCACTCACTTTACATCGGGGGAGTTTCCAGCTTTTCTTTATGAAAAATGCTGCGACCAAAATTTATAAACATTTTTCTATTGACAACATGAACAGATCATTACTTTTTACACTATAAGCAAAAAACGAAAATACCCCATATTTGTTGGGGTTTTTAAGGCTCAAATAATTTACTTTTGCTGTTAAAATTATGTCAGTTTTGACTTATAAACTATTATTTACGTGATGACTTATCCCGTTTGCTGTTGAATTTTATGTAATAATCCCTATTGACAGGTGTCATCTCTATTTCACATATATCTTCGTCAATATGTTCTAATAAAAGCAGATAGATACTCTTCTAATTGTTTGACAGTAAGCGGAAAATTAGGTATTTTGATGCATTAAAACTAAAAACGTTGCTTGAATTCTAATAATTTACGGTATTACCGGAAAGTATTCATCAAGTTAATGTTTTTAATTAAGTTACTGCGGATATGCATATATTGTGGTGGATGCGACGGGGTCTATAAATTATATTCATAGTTTTTTTTTAAATAGTACCACAAATTCTCTCATGAAAAGCGAGACCTTTAATACATATTTTTTGAAAATACCCCCTGAAACGTTACTCCCCTACAAAAAATTAAAATTGTATATTAAGTAAAATAACCAAAACATTGTTTTTATTTTTTTGGGAATAACACCACATAAACTTGAAAGTCTGTATATTTCAAAAGTTCAAACAAAAGTTTATGTGGTGGTATTCCCAAAGAACTTAGAAAAAATAAAAACCAGAAATCCCACAATTATCAGTCAGGAAACAACAAAACATTGTGTCACAGAATCTACACTTTTGAAATTTTTTGAACTCAGAAGTATTATTAATCATCTTAAATAAAAACTAATCTTGGGAATAAATAAACCATAAAACCCTTCAAATAAACAATGCCGACAAAAAAGTGATTCCCGTAAATACTACTACTACTGCTTTCGAATCCACCTTAGCCTACAGGAAGAGACAGAAAAACACCTCTATCCACTGTGAAGATATATAAAGATGGGAGAAGTTGATAACATCGCAGAGATCAACTGTTCGGTATTAGTCATAGTTTATGATGTACCTAAATATGTAAGTCAAATGTAATGTGATTTATTTTGGTGTGAATAAACACGTTTATATTGAGTTAAAAAAAATAACTGAACCCAAAGAGAATTTATACAAAATAGCAATTTTGTATGTGAGGAATATTAAAATTAATTTAGAATTATCATTAGTTTATTAAAGTTTTCCCCTTGCTTTACCTTAATTGAGTAGTCTTGGTTAGATTTAACTCTATTATTAAAGATAGACAAACAATAATAGTCTGTCGGGCGCTTCGAGACCTGCGGCTAGCGCTGTTAAAGTCCTAGAGTGTTTGAGAAGTCATGAAGGAAATATCTCGGACGCTATTTGATCGAGAGCCCTCTGAGAAGAAATATAAATATGGATAGCTGATGAAAGGATTCATTCTGTATTTGGTCACCGTGTAGTAAACAAATGGGGTTCTAGATAAATTGTATACAGTTCTGTGAATGTAAAATTGGAAATAAATTATAATAAATTCCTTCAAGTGTTCAAATAAATTTATGAACCCAGAGTATAAAAAAACATAGCAATAGCTACTATTACCCTGGTGGAACTATTTTTCAGAAATAGCTCTTAAAAAGACTTTGTAACTCTGCATAAGACTTTCATGTGACAATTCTAAAAAAGTGTCAATAAGTCTTAAGTCTGACTTAATAAGACTTCCAAAAAGTCCCCAATGTCAAAGAATATTTGACTTTTTCAAAGTTATTAAAACTTACTTAACACTTTTTTAGACTTTCCATGAAAAAGCCTTATGTAGTGTTATGACTTTTTGAGAGATTTTTCAGAAAGATAGACATCAGTCTACCCAAAATTTTGTGAAATACACTATATTGAACATATATTTATTTGGGAAATTATATCTGAAGAAGTAATTCATATGCTGAACCATAGGGTGAAGCAAAATATATACTTCAGAATGAAAATTACAAGTGGAACAAGTATGGAATATTGTGATTATCTTGTATAAGTGAAAATGCTACTCCAACCTTTTGGTGGTTGAGATGTAGGATGTGACAGAAAGTCATACTTACATTCAAATCATGCAAGTAAAACTCTTATTTCTAACAGTGGGTATAAAGACAACTTTGAACATTAATTTGTTTGTTAGAAGTATTACTTTTCTACAGTTTTTACCTCTTGACCCTGGTGAATTTCAAATTACTAATCAATGAACATTATAGGGTAGTTTTGTTAGCATAATTTACTTTAACATTCATTTCAAATATATGGATTGTTTATTTCTTAATGCTACAGAACTTTGTATGTTTTGTAAGAAAGATAGCACTCACTGCACATAGTTACTTACTTTGCACAATGTGTGGAATGAAAGACTAGAATAATCATAAGAGTAAAAAATATTTTTATTAAAATACATACTAAATTTAGCATCACAATAAATCAATATAATTACTTTAATCATCATCATCCTTTTCAGGGTCTTCAAAATCTTTAGTTCTTACATCTTGATCTTCACCATATTGAATAACATTATCAATTGTAATCAGAACATCACCAAGATTTTCATGGTCTTGCAAATTTAAAGGAATGAATCTGACTAATGAATAGTCATCTATTATGGTAGCAATTGTCTCTGTTAATTTTTTATATTTTTCATTAAATCCTGAATTGCCAGAAATTTCAAAATCACCCAAAATTGAATGTGAATCTGGCTCTAAAAACCTATCTAATTTCTTTCTGGCACTTTTACTTAACAAATCCATTTTTGAAAGGATATTCAAATGTGGCAATTCCAAATTAACCATAACACTCAGTGCAGCCATTGTACCAGACAAAAACTTTGCACCATCAGTCATAAATTGAACATCAACAAGGAAGACAGAACAAACATTGAAGTTCCAATTTTGAAGTTGTTTCACGAGTTGTTTCATAGCTGTTAAGTGTGTATAGAGCTCTATTTGACCAGGGCAGTCAAATAATATATAGTCATCCTCTTGCTCTCCAAGTTTATCCCTTAACCAATCCGAATTTTCTAAAAGGTATTCTATACAAAATATTAGGCCTCCATTAGGGCCAAATTGAAGATCATCGTCTTCCATAGGATCTTGAACATGTATAAGCTCTCGTATATCAACTATCGGCTCGTAATTGAAAAATTCTGCAGCAGGATCAAGATTAACAACTTCAATACTTCTTCTCGAATCTATACCGTACTGTGCCATTGCACTGCAATAAGTTGACTTGCCGCTGCCAGCAGGGCCGATAACTAGCTGGGCATATCTCATTTCAAAACTTTTGTGGTTTTAACACATTTAAATGAAAATTCAAATTTTTTTATCTAACCTCAAAAAAAGGTTAAGTATGTCGTATGTCAGATTGTTCATAGAACAGAAAACGTGACGATGACTTCATAGAGATGTATAATTGGATTTGCTAGGCCTTGAGTGGCACCACGCGACGGTTGGTTTACGAAATACTCTTGTCCGATAGACATTTGATATTTATATTGGTAATTAAAGGTAAATGTGATAGGAAACCACTAACTAAAGATCAAACAGAGAGAAAACATATCCCCACCGACAGAAGTTAAAAATGACGCATTTTCGAATATGCGTGTAACGATATAAACATATATATGATTGCACCGTGATGCCGTGATGTTTGCGCCTTTCTCTAGACTCTGCTACATAGCTGTATATTAGTATTAGGTATATAGTAAATGGTTGAACCTCTGTAAGGCCATTTGTGTAATTCATAAACTAGTATTCCAACAATTGCCTATAGATAGCAGCATGAGTTGTGACTTCCTTTATTGTACGATCTGTGGTTGTGACTTCTCTCTGTATGATCTGTGGTTGTGACTTTTTGAATAGTGTGGTCCTGTGGCCGCCTGTGGGATTATTGTCAATTTTTATAAATAATAAATATTTAATATGGAACGTATTGAGATTATACATATTTAAACAAATATGCCCTACAAAGGTATGAATGATGTGCGACATGGAAGCTCCGAACGAACTTCTGATGCAGGCCGTTTTCAAAAATGATGTAAAATTTATAAGCCGTTGTATGCGAGGTTAATTTTTCTACTAACAAATATCCAACTTTAGTACAAGTAATGATATTTTAGGTGTTAATATAAATAAGATCTGTTCGAATGGTATGACTCTCATTGGAGCAGCAGCACAAACTGGAAACTTATCAGTATTGAAAGCTTTAATTGAATACCACAGTTCTTTATTAAATCTGGACTTTTGCAATGAGAATTACTGTAAACCACAGTTACTACAATTGGATGTAGAAAATGCAAAAAGGTATAAAAACATTGGATACTTTGTTGTTTGTAGAGATGTTGAGGACAATGAATTTGGTGATGGCCCTACACCAGATGGAATGGAGGCTTTAGAATGGGACATGGAGGTTAATGAGGCACAGTACCAACAAGGTAGTCTTGAAAAAAATATATTTACATTCATAGTAACCTTACTTATTTCTTAGATGATAATAATGCTGATGACCAGGACCTTAATATGTATAAATGGTATGCCAACATCTTGAACAGAACCTCAATAATGTTGGAGTCTCCAGAAAGAGATATTGGTAGATTAGACAGACATGGGCAAAGTGTTTTGCATTATGCAGTGACTTCAGGAAATATTGACATGGTTGAATATCTCATTACAATTTTGGGAAAAGAACTTAGCATTAATCAAAATGATGCATGTGGGTTTAGTCCTTTGCATATGGCAGCTGATAATGGTGATGTTGATATGGTAATAATATTAATAATGTTTCATAGATATGTAAAAAATTAATGCATAAAGTTACAAATGGGAATATTGGTAAATATATAGTTAAATTTGGTGAATCAGTTAAATTTGCTGAATGGCTTTAAATAAAATTAGCCTTAATGTAAATAAGCAGAATATGTTTTATTGAGATTCACATATCTTCAAATAATATTTTCCCTTCAAAAATTTATGTCACTCAATATTATAAGTTCTCACTTTGATTAGAGGCTCTCCTTAATAAGGATCTAGACTATTTTGTAACTAAGAAAAAATTAGGTTTTATAAAAATAGTTACTCCAAATTCATTCAACCTACTTTATAGGTAACACTTTAAATCCTTAATCATTCCAATAATTGCATATACTTCTCATAGTTGGGGTCCACACATACAAATACACTTTTATGATTTAAAAAAAACTTTAATGATTTTAATATTATTGTCTAAAAATTTCTCTATTTGAATTGAATGATATACTTTAATTTTATCTTGAGGGTTTTTCAATTCATGTGTTAAATAAATAAAATTGCAGAGATTTGGATTTAAATAAGTTAATATTTATTCAAATTCACAGTACTTCATGCCTATTATTACTCTAATTCCAGGGTGACTGCCAGAGGTGGACTCCTTATATACTCCATTGCTATTGCACAAATATCATTCAGTTATTTGCTTTTTCTTTAGATGATTTCATGAACATTCTGGAAATTTCTGTATACTTTATTCCATTGCCAGCTATTTATTCACAGTCTTACTGACCTTTTTTACTAGTTTGCATGTCCCATCACAAGCTGTTGTGAGCTTAGGAAACTTACATTTGCTCCTCTGGGGTTGTATAACCAGATCTTATATCCTTGTGGAAACCCAACCAAATAAGCATTTTTAATGTTGAATTCATTAATTAACCTTGTAGCTTCATAAAATGAATATTGCCCAAACACAAATCCTGAAGTCAGACACATTTCTCAGAAAAAGTGTTTGCAACTCATTACACACAGGATGGGTTAAATGACTTGGTTTTATTTACAGTTGAGAATTTTTCAGATGTAAATAACACCTCTTTGCAATTACAGGTTATGTGGTTGGTACAAAACGGTGCAAATATCAACTCTCTCAGTGGTAGACACAGACAGAGTCCATTACATGTGGCTGCTCGTGGTGCTCATCTAGGAGCTATGAGAATTTTGGTTGAAGGAGGTATTTAAATATTGTATTTCATAAGTGTACTGCAGTAGATAGAGTATATTCACAAAGTCTTGTGTGAGGATTTAAAGGGGGCTGACAGATAGGAGCTAAGAAGTTCATTATACAGCATTCATAGCGATCATGTGTTCAAGTATGAGTCATTGTTTTGATAGCGATTTATTTCGGTGAGACTAAAGATGTTTACATTGAATGTAAAAATTTGTATTGAACCCAAAGAAAATTTATAATAATATATTACTATTATCACAAGAACTTGTCATTTAGTTTATGGCACTTGCACTTCCTCTAAGGTACATTTCATGATTGAAGGGATATACTCTAAGGGACAAATTGGTTAATACCAAATGTGCTAGTTATCAAAATGATTTTTTTTCTGTGAGTCCACCGTGGTACTTGTCATGGATTTAGTTGCCTATGTACTTCCATTTTCTGACCTGATTGTTGTTTAAAATTTGTTAAATAAATTGTTTAGTACTACTACTGTTGGCAGAGCAATTTCTTGTGTCATTATTCATGACCCATTGTCTCTCCAGATCTCTGTATGTTATTGTTGGGATTGCTATATTATTTAAAGTTCTTTTCCTGGAGACTTTAATCGGTTGAAAACTATATCTACTCTATTGTGAGAGACAGTTTGACATCAATTTGTAGCAAACTGCTGACATCTGCCTTTAATATGATGTACTGATTCTGATGATAGAATATTTCCTATGGTTGTTTAATTGTGATTACATGATCTTATTATTTAGTATTTCTACACTAAACTGTGAACATTTTCTTAGTTAACCTATATCAAAAGATCTTCCATGAAGAGGCTTTGCTTACTGTTTGAAGTTTTATTAATTGAACATGCGATTGGGCTTGTTGTTCTGTCAGTCTCATTCTGTGTAGGTCAGAGAATTTAGGTTAGATTGAAATGTTTTCTTTTTGATTTTTAGTTATCAATGATGTGATTGCTTTTTATAACTGTTTTCATTTAGGTGCTGACGTCAATCTCGTGGATGTCGAAGAACGCTCTGTGTTAACATCTGCCGTTCGTCAAGGAAGCGAAGAGTGCGTTCGGTTCTTGATCAAATGTCGAGCTAGAGTGAATCACGAAGAACCTGGAGGCGTGACAGCTTTACGTCTAGCTATTTGGGCAAATAACGCACCTTTAGTCCGATTATTGTTGGAAAGTGGCGCCCGGTTGATACATTCCCATTACCTATTACACACTGCCGTTTCGAATAACAATTTCGATATCGTACGAATACTTGTTGAAGCTGGAGCGACTGTCAACGCGAGGGATGATGCTGGCCATACACCACTTATGTTGGCGTGTTCGAGAAAGAATTTATCCATCGCCAGGTAGGTTTCTATTCAGATTTAAAAAAATAGCGTTGTTATCTCTCTGTCTGGACATGTATTTCAGTTAAACCTATCTCACCTATTTAATATTTTGTCAATATTCAATTTAATTATAACAAATTAAATTATAGGCACATTATTTAAGTAGATATCAAACCATCTCCACACTATTCCTCAAAACAACAGCTGTAATATAGTTTAATCTAATACATATTAAAACAAGTATCTGTTTTTGAACAAACTTGAATAACGAAAAGTACCTGAACGGCCAAGCGTCACTTTGGAATTCGAAATTTTATTTGTTATATGTAAATGTATTTACCTTTAAATATTATCATTTAAAAAAAACTTTATCACCTACCTAACAGAAAATAATTTAATTACTGTGAAATATTATAATTATGGTAATAAGTGTAAGTTCACAAATTAGTCAAACTTGCTTTCATAAATCAAATTTGGATACTTTGGCAATGGAAAAGATTTCCTCAATTTTACTAAAAGGAAATTCAGAGACTCCCTCTAAAAATGGTGACAAAATCACCATACTTTAATTACCACTTTCACACAGCACTGTGCAAAACTCAGGGACATCTTTATCAACCAGAACTATATCACCGTCTTCCTAGTAAATCAATCAATTTCTCAAACTCCTCTTACCTTAGACCACAAGCAGACTAACCGATCAGATGTAGTTCCTAACTAAAGTTTTCCAGTAAAACCTTATTTATAATGTGAGTAACATAAACTGTTTTTAAACTTAATGGAACCTCAATGATAAACTCTTACACTAGTCAATAGAGATTTTTAAGTGACATAAAATTCAACAGGAAAACGCATAAGCCATCACATAAATAATAATTTATGTCATATTTTGTTTTTAAAAAGTATTATCGTTTATAATGCTGCCAATAGAAAAATACACAGAAAACTAAGTTGGATGGATATTTCAAGGCCATAGAGGAAAACTATAAGGTTTTTGTCTAGAAG
The DNA here is from genome assembly GCA_034190945.1 of Octodonta nipae. Taxonomy (NCBI): domain Eukaryota; kingdom Metazoa; phylum Arthropoda; class Insecta; order Coleoptera; family Chrysomelidae; genus Octodonta; species Octodonta nipae. Next base: position 33,537,585 of record CM067218.1, on the reverse strand, counting down.
AATGGACGATCTGATCTTACAGAATGACAAAAATTGGTACCAGCCCCACATACCAAATGTACCTGTAAATAGATATGCAACTACAATGTCTAGTATTGCCTTACCAGTAAATACGGCCAAGTAAAAAAAACATTGGGAAATTTGCCAAAAAAAGTGAGAGAAGCCAATCACGCAAGCATCTTTTCTATTCTAATGACGTATCCAGAAATTATTAGAAATTACCTATGATACAGACTACGGAAAAGGAATGTTGTCCATAAAATTTGATTGACTGTATTCCAGGGCGAAGTTTTTCGGACCAGTGCTACAAATTACGCCTCTGGCTGTGTAGCATGCCACTGACCAGCAGAAGTTTCAAGAACGATGGAAGTCCGAATGAAAAGATCGACCCACAACATAACGTTCGCGGGGAATCTAGTTGCGCTTGAGGACATAAATATACTCAAATATTATACAACGTTAGTCGCATTAGGAAAATTGATTTATGTTTTACATTTTGCATTTAAACGAATCCAAGTGCTATACAGTATTTTCAAATTGGTATAGTGGTGTGTGTGTGTGTGTGTGTGCCGTTTCCCAAGATATAAATCACTTAGAGCATGTACTTCTGGAGGTAGCCCGAAATACACACAAATTATGACAAGACCAGAAAAGAGACGGCAAAAAAGAGAGTAGGCGGCTATATATTTTACTTATTGGAAGCTGCTTCAAATGAACTACGTCGAGTACTTAGTTTGTTGGCTGCTTCCACCCAGCAAGTGAGATAACATTATGTTATCTTTATTGCCCTTTTTAGTCTTCTCACAATATTTGTGCATTGCAGTCTACCTCCAGACGTATATGCTCTAAGGTAAATAACAGGAAATTATTCGTAGGTAAACAAAAATCTTCAAATTCTTTGTCACCTATATTGTCTTCCAAAGAGATCTAAAAAAAACTTTTCGATTTTTCACCAAGAAAAATCTCGCCTGGATTATTAGTAATAGTAAATTGACTGCTGAAATGTATCATTTTGTTGGTTTATATACAGTGAGTAAATACATCAGTTACTCACTGGTTTATATCTATAGCTGTTTTCGCGGTAACGATCCGTTATCGTTCCAGGATTGAGCGCTTGCTCACACTCATTCAGGGCATTCTTGGTAACAGGATTTCGAATACCAGATGGGAAATTCAGTGTTCGCAGAGCTCAAAGGATGCATCTTGGATCGATTCAGGACGAGTGAAATGAATCCGCTGACGTGAGGAAGAACGAAGAGTTCGAACATGCGCATACTCATAAGTATTTTTTAAACACTTTATACCAAAGTACAGAAACGTTTAATTTAGAATCAATTCCTCTTTGTATGATCTGTAATCAATTCAACGATTCGATTAATTGTATTCATATTTGTCGGATTGTTTGATGTGTTAGCGAGCTTGTGTCCTATGTTCACAACCTCTTTTATTTGAAGTAATAGTTGCGTATATAAATACAAAATCTGCTTTTTCGAATTAAGTACTACTACAGTGTCGTTTTATTACAGTTCTGAAATTGTTCGTGGTACAGAGAAGTCTAGTACGTGTTTGTAACTGAACTTGCGCATAAAGCAAATGCGGGATGCATCCTGAATCGACACCGCGAAAACAGCTATTATTTTTGGGTCTTTTGCAGCTTTGGACCCATTAATTTAGAGTCTTACGGTATACTAAGACTTATTGTTTTTTATTTTTAGGTATTTACTTACACAAGGCGCAGACGTAAACGCTTGCAGTCACATCGATGGCAAAACAGCTCTACACGTTTGCGTTCAGGATGTCCGCGAGGCCAAGAGCGTCCATCAGCTCGTCGAACTTCTAGTCCACTACGGTGCCAACATGAATGCTTCCAGCTACCAAGGGACGGTTCTGTTCTATTCAATTATATTGGAAAATCGGAGCGCCGCTACTGCCCTCGTTCAACAAGGTGCCGACGTGAACCTTCGCGATGAACGCTCCTATGTCGACAACCTCAGTCTCGCGAAACGTCACGGTGATTTAGATCTGGTCAGATTGCTGGTGTACGCCGGGTTTCGTCTCGACGAGATGACGGCCGATCCACGAGCTTTAAGAACTCAAACTCTCGATCCTGCCTGTGATTTTTTGATCAACATTAAAAAGAACCCTTTAAACATGCGTGAATTGTGTAGAATTGTTATCAGAAAGCAACTGGGCACCAAGAATTTGATAGTTAGTATTTCGAAATTACCTCTGCCCACTTTGTTGCAGAAGTATTTAGCGCTAGAGATTTTGTAATCCGTGATCTCGACATCGTTTGTTAGAAAATTGATTTTGATTCTAGTCATTCAAGTATTTATATTGATTTTTACAAAATGTACATTGTGATACGAAAATGTTTATTAATAAATATTATCTATTGGTAGTTTATTCTTATCTTTTTTGTTTCTGTAATAGATTTATGTGTCTAGGGCGACAAGACACGCAAATTTTTAAATCAGCTAGAATGAAAAGTTGTGAATAATGGGGTTCAGAGGAGCCAGTCTTGTTTGAACCTAGGCGTTTAAAACTAGTCATATAACTAGAAAATGACAAAATTGCATGGTTATTATGACTACAGCGCAGTTAAAACGAACAACACAATTACTTTATTACAGTTCTTTAAAAGATATATTTTTAAGAAAACGTTTTTACATACTCTTTGTTTTAAATTCCAATCATTACAATATCATGCAAATTTAGCAAAAGCTTATATAGAGACTAGGAGCTACGTACGAAAAACGCACTTGCGCTAACATCTGTTGAAATATAGTAATAATTATATTACAAATATAAAACAACCTTAGTCTGCTTATCCTCTATGGCGTCGTATGGAAACTCACTGCGACTGCATTGCTTTATTGAGTTCTTGTGTCCAAAAAACTAAAATCGTCATTATAGGCGGTAGGCAATTATATTTAAAAATCAATACATGTATTGAAAAGGGACAATTTTCGGAAACTGGAAAACTTCAACAGTAATTCATCCAACAAATATGGTGCCCCGTTATGAAAAATTGTGAAAAAAATAGAAGAGATAAGATTTTAACTTGTTTTCAAAGGCCTTACAGTTTTAGCGCAATGGAACAATTTACTTAGTTCAAATGTAGTATTTGGAGCATTGTTGCTTGATTGAAAGAGCTTTTGAACCTATCAATAGAGAGCTGATAGTTTTAAATTGGAAAAATATGGTATACACAGGAGAAAGCATTGCAATATATTACAAGCTATCTATTGGGAAGCAGTCAAAAATAAGATACAATACCGAATCATCACTAAAAAATTCAATCCTGATGTGCCACGGCGAAATGTAACGGGACCAAACTTTATTTGTAATTGATATTAAATCAGTAAATCGAAGAAACCCACATTCAACTTTCTCAGGATGACACAATATATTTTGCTGCAAATAATGTGAATAAAGTAGTAAACACTTTAAATGTAGAGATGAACAATGTGTCAAATTATTGGACAGCAAAAAATAATCTGACTCAATATCGACAAACAAAGATTATGATAGAGAGAAATAGATAAATTTCTAGGAATTACAATAGATAAATATTTGACATTTTCAAATTATTCTGTATACATCACAAGCAAAACAACCAAAAAAGTAAATGCTTTAGGAGATGAACTCAGCATTAAGTGAATGGTCAAAGTTGTTAGTATATAAGACTATAATAATGACGCATTTTCATTTTTGTCAAACCATTTTATTTTTGTTAAATAACACTGAAATTGATATAACATTGTATTTTACGCTGCCAAAAATATGGAACATTCGAGAAATTAATCATCTTAAATAAAAACAACCATAACAACCATTCAAATAAACAATGCTGACAAAAAAGGGATTCTTGAAATTACGATGATGGTAAAAATGATTTCGAACCTATCCCCGAATTAAAAATTACACATGCTAGCATACCAGAACCAAAGAGAGAACCATTTAGATAAATATAATATATAATGCCAGTTAACGGGTGGGATAAGTGAAGTTGAGTAGATAGCATTGCAGTGATTATCTGTTCGGTATTAATCATCGTTGTTGATTTAGGTATTTGACAGTCGAACGTATTGAACTTTATTTCGGTTCAAATAAAGACGTTTATATTGATTTTTAATTTTTGTTTAACCCTCGGACTACGTACTAACATTATGCAAAAAAGACAGGACATATAATATTGAACACTAATAGACATGACAAGAAAGAGAAAATTGAATCAGTAAAAATGGAATCAGTAAACCTCCTAAGTGTAAAACAGTTAATTTATTATTATACATTAATATTTATATTCAAAATGATACGTACTCTTATTCCAAATGAATTGTTGAATCTCTGTAAAAAACAGAAAATTTCCACAATTACACAACCCGAAATGCATGAAAACTTTTATACAAAAGCAGTGCAAAGAGCATCTGATCATAAGGTTAGTGTATGTTCAATGCATGCTTGGTGGTATCAGTTCAACCAGGGGAATCACATGTTCAATTCAAATGTGTTCTCCTTGTAATAAGCCACTTTGTAGAATACCATGTTTTGAAAGTTTCAAATTGTGATACTTTTAGAAATATTTGTGTGTCTTGAAATAACGGAAAATAATAAGTAAAAGTAGAATGACAATAATCATTTTCCTTTTGTCAATGGTATGCAAACATTTCTAAAAGTGATTCATTTCCCTATTAAATAAATCAGAAACTTAAGAACCAGTGTTATTACAGTTAAGTTAAATGAATACAATTATAACAGCTGTTTGACGGTCGCTGGGTTAAAATTCCTAGTAATGGGTACTTTGAGATGACTTTTTCCAGTTTCAGTAGGCGAGCCCATAGCCATTGGGGAGGGGGGTTCAACCCCCCCCACCGAAATTTTGGGTTTCAAGATTCAATTTTAACCAAATAATCATATTTTCCATAAGAATAAATTTCATATTTATTTTGTATATCCTGGAAATATATGAACACAAATACATATTTTGCAATACTAATCAGCCCATCACCAATCACCAAATATTATCCCCTCCTGAAAAAATTGTCGAACCCACCCGAAAAAAGTTTCCCACTATGGCCTAGTCAGCAGGTGTCATAACATGAAATAATTTGTAAATAACAAATTAACTTGAGTAAATGTCGATGATTATAATATCTTTAAAATCTCTGAATTTTAATGATATTATATTACAAAGTATCCTTATTGAAAAATCCCATACAGTCCGTTACATACCCACAGAATCTGCATTAGTTTATATGTAGTCTATGTGACAAGAAAATGTGGCATATAAAATTAATTTTTGGACCTATCGTAACTTATCTGCAAGTACAATAAAGCGAGTGTTCGTTATTGGAATTAGTAATAGGATTTTAACGTATACCGTAGGGGAGAGTGGGGCATAGTGAATCTTTTTTTTTCTTAAGTTTTGTATTTCCAAAATTTAGGTCTAAATCATTACTCTCTGAAATTCAATCATAATATGAATATGTAATCTTCAAAATGAAAGGCTTTAACTGGCAAGTATTACCCAAACTTAGAACTTAGTCACTTGTTTATATAGTTTATATATAGGAAGCGAGGATAACAATGAAATAGTTTATCTATGGCAATACAATTGAAACTGCAGTGACAAAAGCACACTAAATTCTATGAGAATTTATCAGCATGTCAGCCACCCACTGACTATTAGACTACTTTTGTAGTTATAAATACAACTATTTTGGATTTCAATAATGTGATAATGACAAAATAATAATTATAAAGGCTTTATTTCATGAACCTAAATCAAGGCTAATGTTCTACAAAAACCTGGTTTAGCATGTTTCCATTATCAACTCAGTAAAACATAGATTAGTGATCTTAAACATGTTTTTAATACAATTTTCATTCAAGTGCAATAAATAGATACAACTTTTAGTAAAACTAAGGTAAAAAAATATTAATTTAATGTATTACTCATCAACTACATTGCCCTTGTAATCTGGAATATTTTTTAAAAGAGGCGCGAAGTCCAATAAAAGTTTGCAAATGCTATGATGACCATTTTCATGGGCACGATGCAGGACTGTCTTCCCATCTAAATCTTGAATCAATGGATTAGCCTTATGGTTCAGTAGATACTTCACAATGTCAGTCTTTCCTAAAAATCAAAACAGTTATTTCATTTGGTAGACAATGTAACCTGCTCATCATATTAGTTTGGCCATCCATCATCTTGAATCTAGTTGACCTCAGGACATTATAGTTTTGGATCTGCTATCATCTATATTTGTATGATGCAAAGTTAATGATTCTTTTTGGGATCAATACAATTCAAAGTGATGGAAGTTCAAGGACACTCCAAGCAAGTAGGCAAATTAGGATTTTGAACACTTTCACTCAAAACATTCATATTTTTGAATTTCTGAAATATCTGAATGACATTCACTTTGAACTGATCCATTCTCAAAAACTTTCATATCAATTTAGTAATAAACTTTTGTAAAAAAGTTTGGTTGCAGGACTATTTCTATTACTTTTGACAAATGGTTAAAAATAATAGTATTTTATTTAAACTATGTAATTTGACTTCATAATAAAGCATAATTTCTAAGAATTATTTATACACCCACAACAGATAATTTTTATAACATTGAAGTGATGACAAGTGTAGGTTAATTAAAATAATTTCAAAAATATTTGGGTCATGTTCTACTCCAAACTTTCTTTAAAAAAATGGAGCCTTTGGGCATTGCAGCACCACCTGAAATATTGGCAATGCTAAAATGACTTAGTTGGGTGAGTTTATGCACATTCTCTATTTCTAGCTCAATAAATTATTTAAAATGAAAATTATAAAGAAAAATCATATGGAAAAAAACATTTACCCGTAAAGGCAGCTCTGGAAAGAGCAGTGACTCCTCCTTTTGTTACAGCATTAACATTAGCACCTGATTCAACTAAAAACTTGCAAGTTTCAATTTTGCCATTTCTTGCAGCATAGTGCAGAGCAGTATATCCAGCTGAATCAACTTTATCAACATTACAACCATCTTTGGTCAGTTTTTCAACTCTTTTGATATCTCCATATTGTGCTGCATACCATATACCTCTTTCAAAGTCCAGTTCATCAAGAGACTGCACAGCTGTTGAGTGTGCACAGTTGCATTCTTTGTGGGCACAGGACATTTTCTAAACCAGTTGCTAAATAGTACAATTTTGTAAAATTCAGTTAAAAAATGTAAATATAATTGTGTACATGTACAAAAGAATCACAATATACATATAATATTAAAAAAGATTTTGTTCTTTAGTCAACAAAAAAGTCTTACAAAGTGAGGTAGGACCCTTGCACAATACAGGTTAACATTCTTGCAGTTATATAAATGTAAATTATTAAAGTTTTTCTAAAGTTAAGGTCTTATTTCAAGCTGATAGTTATATATTTATATAAATAATTTTATTCCAACTATAATATATGATTATGAGTAAGTATTGCTGCTTTTACAAATACAAATCACAAAACAATTCCCATCTTGTGGTATTGTTACATCTTGTGGTAAGAAAAATCATGAAAATCGTAATATTAAAAACACCATACTTAAATGTCTCTTTGCATGGTCCACACAATTTCAGCCTCTCCAGTGGTTGCAACAACTCTATATCCAAGTTGTCCTAATGCATTAACAACATCAATTGGAGCTGCCTTAAGCAAAATCCCATTAATAACTTCTTTACGATAATCTGAGAATTTCTTAACCAAAGCTTTGATTTCTTCTTCATTTAACCCAAACACAGCACTGTCAGCTGCATGAATGGAGGCTTTCACAGCCACATAAGCGTAATTTCCACTCGACATGAGTATACTGGCAGGTATATCCATAACAATAAAGAAAACACTTCTTATACCTCTTCCTCACCAGCACTGTGTGATTTATTGTTACCTTGAGGTGACACAATTGTAGGTTCAGGTTCAGAAAATTCTTTCCTCATTGTCCACATGTACTCATTATAGTCCTGTTTAACACTGGTTGAAGATGATGCAACTACTTTGTACCCCAACACTTCCAGAGCTGTTAGGATAACACAGGGATGTTGCATATAAACAATTGTGGAATCGTCACAGTATCCACCGGAAGCGAATCGTTTTAGTTGTTCGATATCAGCGGCTTTCAAACCTGAAACTAACACTCTCCAAGGGTATCGTTGTCCGTAGGCAGCTAGATTGCCACGCACTAAAATGTAGGGCATTGAGAATCTAAAGGATTATCAATGTTATTTCTTTATCTTTTATCAAGTTTTATATCGGTTTTGAGACAATTTTATTGATCACTTTGACATAAACGTCACGCCTTTTTTTAGGTAAATAAACACTTGTCTAGAATATTAGGGCGAAGTCGGTACAGAACGCCCACACACGTTTATTTGCAGGTCTTACCTGTTAACAAATTAGCTAAATTAAATATTTCTCTACATCTTAATTTTTTAATGACAATGACCTTTCATATTTGAAAAACATGCAAAACTACTCTCATGTTTAATTTTGAAGATTGTGTCAACTATTTTTGTAATTTATAAGTAATGAATAATGTTACTAGTTTTATTTACTACTATTCTAATTAACGATTAAAGCAATAACATTTTCAAGTTTGTACTGCTGTGTCTTTTTGTCTTTTTCTATTGTATGTGTTTGATAAAGATGAAATTAGTCAATAATTGAAGTAAGTATAAAAACGGTTTAAGTTGTGGACAAAAATTCAAACTATAACATTAAACATTAATTAAGATTTTAATCACCGTAGCAGACCAACCAAACCAAAATTTAAAATTATTAAAGATTTTTGGTTTGTCTATTTCTTAGAACATATACGTATAAGTTCTATTTAAATGCTATTCATATGTTCTGTGATTTCAATTAATGTCTGCGTTTTGTGACTTGACACTTGTCGAATTTTGTGAACGTGAACTTCTTTCTTTCATTTTCTTTATTCAAATTTGTTGTACCGAGACACAGTTTTTCGAGTAATTTTTTTAACTGAGGTTTTGAAGTGTTTAACCTACAGTTTAGTGTACAAGGAAGAAATATTTGGTGAGAGTGAATAAAAGTACCTTCATAAGGTGTCTATCTCCATTTAGATTGAAATGTTTTAACTGTGCGCTAAGGGATTCTGTTTAAAAATTAATTTGAAACAAAGGCAATGTCTGCGATGTTTGCCCAATCCCAAAGAGGAGGTCCGAGGCCTCCTCCCGATCCCAAAACGATACAGAGACTTTTAGATGAGAACGGCCATCTTATAGCAACCATCCAGGAGTGCCAGAGTAAAGGTAAAGCTCAGGACGTAGTACAGATGCAGTCAGTTCTTCACAGAAACTTGGTATATTTGGCTACCATAGCGGATTCAGCACAAAATGTTAATTCATTACTTCCGGTAAGAAATATGTAGATTTTTTATTGTATTTCAAGTCTTGGAATGTGTTTTTTAGATGATCCAACCCCCTGGACCTGCTGGAAGTGCTCCACAACCAAATCAAGGTCCTCAACCTCCTACTACTGATCAGCAACATATGAACAACTACAACCATCAGCAGCAACCACCTGCTGGACCTCCAGGGCCAGGTGGTCCTTATAGGTAAACATAATCTAAAATATGCTTTCAGTAAATTGATATAAATTCCTATTTTAGACAACAACCAGGACCCCAAAGGCCAGGTGTGCCTGCACCTCATCAGTATCCTCAGAGAGGGTACCCTCAAGGTCAGTACCCAAATGCATATCCTCCTCAAGGTCCAGGATACAATCAAGGGCAATATCCACCTCCTAACCAAGGTCCAGGTTATCCCCCTGGGGCACCACAGGGGACTTATGGGCAACCACCAACTACTGCTGCACACAACAATTATCAACAACCAGGTTAGTACTTTTTCATTTTATGTTCATCAGTTGAATTGTGTTGAATATTGTCTTGACATTTTGCCAAAATCCTATTTGACATTTCCAACAGATGTGATCTAACCATTGTCATGGACAAACTGGAATACAATAAAAAATCTGTGATGTACTTGCAAAGTACAACAGAGAAACAGAGAATATACAACACTCTAAGAATCAGACATCACACAGGAAAAATGGAGTCAGTGACACTACTTGATAGGAAACCACCACATCTTCCAGCTTTTAGTATATGTACCTAGCGGTTTTTGACATGAAGACACCAATGTGCCAACATAGAAATCTCTTGAAATATTAACAAAGAAACTCACAGGAAATGAAAGACTTATATAGAGATAAAATAGTGGATGTAGTACTGTGTTGCATTAAAATGACAAAAATACAGAATGGATTTATCCACAAGCTCCCCACTTTATCAATAACAATAACCAACATTTTTATGGAATGATTTGCAGAACAAACACTGAAGAGCTGTGATAAAGAACATTCTCACTCAGGTATGGCATTGACACATTCATAATATGGCTATATGGAGAAGGGGATTTACAATGGTTCCTGAACCAGTGAATTAATCACAGCTATCACATTCACTATGGGGATGAAGAAATTGGAAGTTTACTGTTTCTATACATAAAGGGTTTATACCTCAGCTTCAACTCCAATCATCTCATAGCAATGAAAACTGACTTTTTGAAAATGTTATTCAAAAGCACCAAACATTTCTGCAGCACATCCGAGGCCTTCAAACAGAAAAAAGTAAAAACAAAGCCAAAAACTTCTGTAGTACCACAAAACTTCTGTACCAAACCTTGCAAGTATGGAAGTTTCTTCATCACAGAGACAAAAAGCTTTAGGAGCTCATAGAAGTAAATTATTTGAGCCTTAAAAATCCCAAAACATATGGGGTAATTTAATTTTTTTTCTTATGGTGTGAAAAGTAATGAGTTTTTCATTAGCTGTCAATAGAAAAATTATAGAGAATCAGAAAATCTTCAAAATGAGGGTTTATAAATTTTGATCACATTTTTCATAAAGAAAAACTGGAAAAACTGATAAGTGAGTGTTATAAAAAATCATAACTTATTTGTAATAACAACTGGAACCTTAATCTGCCTCCTAAGGATAGCTTATAAAGTTGAGATTAATAAGGCTGACCGATATTCTCCATTAAGTAGAACTTGCGGAATTGCAATTTAAATATTTTGCAGAACATGTATTAATCATGATAGTTCAATAGGGATATGCATAACATATTTTGAAAGCTAATACTGTTTGTAAATTTTGGTTTTACGATTGAACCTTACTTCTCCTCAGGTGATCTGACAGTGGCGGATCCAGTCAGTGGAGAAACGTAATTTAATTAATAACAGTAAAGAGTATACACGTAAACATTAACTTAATAAACCTAATGAAAAATAAACCAATATGGGCAGGTAATAGTTATTTAAATAAAAATTAAAATAATGCTGAGAATAAAACAAACTATAATAAAATTTACTAGAATCATTGTGTGCCCCCACCTCAAGAAAATCCTAGATCCATCCATTTGCCTTGACAGCTATTGTCAGTGCACTGCTGGCTGGCTGTCACATATTCATACTTTTAATGCAATATGTTCTATTATTTTAAGCCAATTTCTCAGCATTATAGTGAAAATCCAAGATAGACAAATTGATGTGGAATTTATGAAGTTTCAAAGTATCATATTCCGACCGGACTAGTCTCGTTTTAATACAGTAGAATGTCCAAATATCTCTCTAAATTATTTAAATTCCAATTCTTCAAAAACTACTTATTCGATAGTATCTGTCGTGAGCTCATGTAAATTTAACACCATAAACTATCGTTTTGACGATGATGATTAATATTACCGGAAAGTTATCAATTTTTTGAAAAAAAATACTCCTTTAACCAGTTTTTGTGAATTTACTCCATGAAAAATGATCCAATCAGGATGCATCATTAAGGAGGATTTGTGATTCTCTACAGCTTTTTCTGATCATTACTTTTCATTATGTAAGCAAAAACAAAAGAAATGCTTATTTTTGCGGGTTTCTATTATTTAAACAATTTAAATAGATTACTTCTATGAGTTTCCTGTTATTTTTGTTGCAATTATTCTCTATAAGTTGTTACTGAAATGACAGCATAAGCGAGTTACTGTTGAATTTTATATCTGCATTCAAAAAAAAAAATCCAAGGCTCAAAAACTTCAGACATGAATAGCTTCATTTTTCATAATGGCATATACACATATATATCCACATATTTAGAACTATATCATTCAACGTATGACAGCCGTTTCGAACCAGGAGTTCTCGTCAGATACGCTTCCTTGAATGACAAGTTCTAAAGTGATGTCACCAACATCTATTAGGTTCAATACACTGACTTTCATAATGGCTCCTACCATCCATTGGCAGATTTTATTATTTTTCGACAGATGTGATTTCCTATGGCTAAATTTAAAAAAATTTAAGGTTTTTCAGAATTTTACTTAAAATAGCCATTTTGCAAATTTTGCTTAAAATAAGTGTGCCATAGACAACTGACAGTGAGTGAAATGGTTAAAAATCACTGATACCAACAGGACTGAATTTTTAATAGAAAAGGGGGACATAAAATGCATCCTTATAAGTTCATGTAAATTCAGATGCTTCCTCCATAGGATATTGATTACAAGTTTGCAAAACTATTCATTAAAATATCAAGAGCATGAAAATTTCAAATAAAGTTATCTGGCTGAAGGAACTCAAAATGACAAAGACAACACATATTTACAACGAATAATGAACAAATTTGGGAACATGGAAACCCTCATGCTTCATGGGAATCTTGATGCTAGAAAAAGTCTAGTTTCAGATAATTTTTTTATTTATAAAATACAGCTGTATGTTGTTTCTGACTTTATGGACAATTTATCTTGTCTCAATATGGTGCAGTGTAAATTCATTAATAGAACTGCTCTTAATTTGATTTTTGACAACTTCAGTACCTGTTAATGATCCAATTGTTTTAAGTAAAAGTTAAAATGGCTGTTTTAAGTAAAAATTAAAAATATCTCAACCTTTTTCATATTTTACCATAGAAAATATTCTTATGGAATGAAAGAAGATGAAATGTGGAATCTGATGGTGGATACAACATCATGCTTCTGGCATGTTTTGGTTTGTTAAATGTATTCACTTCATAGAAACTGCAGAATTAATCTTACAGGAAGCTTGTACATGAAAACATCCATAAATTACATAAGAAGAATTTTGAGGTTTTTCTGTCCCGCACCCTCCCCCATGTAAGAAACTGTAACATACAATTTCTTGTGTCATCCTAAATAAATAATATTTTCATACTCTATTCTAAAATAGAGTTGATTTTATTGGTCCAATTTATTATACATAAAGATATTTTTAATTTGGACAGAGTTTTCGAAGAAAACTGATTTCCAGAGTATTCTTAGATTAGACCATTACATGTTTAAGACTGAAATACTTTTATATATGTTAGAATTTTTTGAGATATTATTCCTTAATCAGTTTTTATGTTATTGTAAGTAAATGCATGACATAAATAAAATGGTTAGATTATTAGATAAATAAATATTGTTTATGTCATAACTATATTCATATTTGAAAATGCTTGTCAAGTAGAATGTAAATTTTTCTAGAGATATTGATAATATTTAACTAAGGCATATAATATTAAAAAAAATCTTAAGTAAAATCCTTTTCAAATACCCACATACCCTCATATAAGATTTCATAAGATATTAGCAGACACCCACACATCTTACTTAATTTGTGAAGATGATTATTGTTAATTTTTCTGTTTTTTAGCATATGGTTCAGCTCCTCCAAATGGACCACCTTCTCAACCACCAAATTCAGCACCAGGTCCGTATCCCCCTGGTCCTGGTGCTCCTCCGCAAAACCCCCCAGGGCAATATGGCGGCCCGCCTAACGGTGGTCCGTATTCTAACAATCCTCCTCCTCCTCAGAACTACCCTCCTCCACAACAAGGCGGTTATTCGCCTCAACAAGGTTATGCTCCACCGCCTAGCAATCAGCCCCCTCAAAATCCTCCTCAAGCTCCCTACCCGAATCAACAGCAAGCGCCTTCTCAGCCTACTTATGGGTCTGCAGGAGGAGCGCAAAGTCCTCCATTCACTGGTCCTCAAACGAATAATCCTAATACCCCGACAGTGACCGTAGCTTCGTCGGGAGGGCCTCCAGCTCAAGGAGGGCCTGTGCCCCCAGCTTCTCAGCAACCTCCTCCTCAGCAACAGCAGCCGCCCTATCAGCCACCATATCCACCGAACGCGGGACCACAAACTGCGGGTCCGCAAAACCCAGGATATACCCCGCCACCGAACCAAGGATATTCTGCTGGACCAGGTGGACCACCGCCTGCCGGTTATGGGTGAGTTGATTCAGACTGACAAACCTTTATTAGGAGATTGTGTTGTATCTGGCCTCTTTTTGAGTAATTATATATTTTCCATTTTTTAGTGAAGTTAATAAAATAAAGGTGTATGTAAATATAACAAAGGTGTATGTATCTTATATGGTATCAGAATTATTTTATGATAAAGTTTCCACGGGATAGTTCATAAGGTTTTTCCTAGGTTTTCCCTTATGACGTTAATGGGATCACTGAAACAATAGAATTCTTTGATCGCATTTTTGGCGAATGCGCTATCTTTTAACAAAGTCGTACCTAGGAACGCCACTTATAAATTCTAAAGACAACTCTTTCAAATTCTTCTAATTTGAAAGCTGGTTAACTATAATTCATGATCTTTAGAATTTTTTCTGCTACCTGTATATCTAAAAACAACAAATTTTCTAATGTCAATTTTAAATGTCATAAATCAAATTTTCATTTTGCAATCTACATCAATAAATATAAAGCCATTTGACAACGAAGTCAGAATAGACTTTGAAACGTTTGGTATTCCTGCAATATACGTAGTTTTATTTCTATTGTGGTGTTATTCCCCAAAGAAACATAAAAATAAAGTTTCCACAATTTAAATAAATTTGGCAACCCTGGAGATATTAGAATTGAGAAAGTTTATAAATAAAATGCTTAAAAATTTGTTGTTTGTGAATACATCCATAATGTTGAATGAGGCGAAAATATCACTTCATAATTGAATTATTTTATTATTAATTATAGTATATTTTTTTCTTAATCTGTCAGTCATTTAATTGAAATCATCCGCGCTTATATACATTGGGATTAGTGGGAATACCGCGAACATCCGCCTATCTCTTAAATGCAAACAATACCGTTAGGGCGCATCACCGCTAAAACAGTTTGAGCTCATCCTATACAAAAAGAAAAAAATTGAGAATAAGTTTGTTTTTCGACATAATTTTCCTGAATCCTAATGCACTTAACGTAGCGATGTTCTACCATTTCTGGAATCTGGTATATCCTTGTTACTTTTGTTTTCCATATAAATTTCTTTCAGTCACCAGGGGTTGTGCCACAAGCTGACTGTCTGCAAGACTAATTGCAGCCATTACAACACGTGAACAGAGTTGCGCTTCCCTAATTAAGAAATTAAAATTTCATCGTGCCATTCTAACCTAGGAATTACGGGTAACAGCAATTACCTGGAACGGCTCCAGATTCGAAACCTCTATGTGCTAGTTTCCCCGAAAATCCTAGATGTCGGTCTTTACATCTCGCGTCTTCAAATTTAACGAAATGTATCAAATACATAAAGAAGTGTTCGAGAGGACATTCAATTGTGGGAAGCGCAACTGATGAAGGTTCCCTAACCAGAAACAATATATATTATACATATTGTCTTGTGTACAAAAGAAGACACTTCGAAGAGAGTATTCAATATCTCTGACAGGTGAAATTAACCTTAAAATTTCATCGTGATATTCTAACCTAGGAATTACGGGTAACAGCAATAGGCCTTTTCATATTCGGAAATTTTTTGTTCCCGTGCGTCATTTTTTTCGAGCAGTTTTCAGACCATTGGCATGTAAATGCAATGTTTTTTTGCTCGAAAAAAATGACAGAAATTGACGCTTACTCACTAGAAATTTTCGAATATGAAAAGGCCTTCTAAATGCAACGGCTCCAGATTCGGAACCTCTATGTGCTAGTTTCCCCGAAAATCCTAGATGTCGGTCTTCACATCTCGCGCCTTCCATTTTCTTATGTTACTCACTATTCCTAACTACTATAGCAACTCCTCTTTAATAATAAGTAAGAATTCTTATAATCCATGATTTAAGTGTAGATATTTTCTCTAAATACAATAACTAAGAAAACAATTATCTAGATTGTTAAACGCATTCGCTTTGTCATTTATAAGTATTCTATGATTTGTGTGACTTTGCTGATTACCACTTTCATGTTCATACATGGAATTATGTTTGTTGTTTTTTTTTCATTATCTTCAACTTCACTAATTTGTAAAATTTGAATTGTTTTGTCTCATGTGGCAACCTTGAGATGTTCATAAATAATTTTTAAATGGTCCATTACTCTTATCACTTGCACTTCATAAATCCAGTAGAATGATATAATAAAATTAAGTGAGATCTTATTTGCCAGAGTTACAACCTTATACACTTGGTATAAGTACAAATAAGTGAATATATTATTTGCAAAAGATACAGCAAGGTTTCCTAATTACAAATACCTGTTCATTAATAAAACAATAATTATTATTTTTCATTTTGAAGGTATCCTCCTCAAGGCCCTGGTGGTTATCCTCCTCAGCCTCAGTATGGCCAGCAACCACAGGGCTACCAGTACAGGCCGCCCGCAGGACAAGGACCACCTGTGCCGCCCCCTCAAGGACAGTACGGGTACAATTATCCTCCGCAACCTAATCCGAATCAATAAATTTTTCACTTTTGATGTTTCATAAAGATCAATACTACTTAATAGGATACAGGGTTCCAAGAATCTTTATAGTTGATGTTCTTAAACTTCTTCGATGTCGTTCGTTTATTGTAAAAATCGCCACTGTTGATCTGTAGGTAACTTAAAGAGTGAAATGTTCTGTGAAATTTGAGTAGATATTTTGTGCCCTGAATTTGAAAACGCTCAGCTCTTGACGTATATTATTACTGTATTTATGTTATATTGTTTTTAATTTAAAACCGCAAGCATGTGACATAAAATGTATTGTATCTTGTTAATTGAAAATAATAGTGTTTCATATATATCGGGGAGACAAAATGTATAGCTGTAGGATTCTTACTGTATTTGTGAGGTTATCAAATTGGATTTAAGGCGAAAATTATATCTCTAGAAATACTTGCAAATAAACGTAATTGAAATTGAATGCAAATGTTTATATGATTGTTGTATAATGAAAGTAGATTGAAAATTGATTATCACCGACGAAGTGTCAATTCAATTTTATTGAAGTCAAAGCTTTGTAACCGTTTCACTGCGGAAATCGTGTTCAATCGCCACAGAATGTGGCACCAGGTCTTCGGGTATTGAATATAAACGCAGGGTTTGCGAATGGTTCAAACTGTCAGCACTAGTATACTGCTAGCGAGCTCTGAAAATCGACGAACTCATCAAGGTGGAAACAGGGTTCTTTAAACGAGGTGGTACGTTTACATGAAATAAAACTATTGGCCACTGCTGGTTGAGGTGGAAGTTGGCTAGTTTGTTATTGGAAAGGTAATGGAATATTCTTAAGATGAATTTATATAAAACTCAAAGAATTAAGATAAGTTATACAGTGATGGGCAAATGTGTGGAACCAAGCAAATATCTCTAGAATTATTAGAGATATCAAAATGAAATTTGGAAGGTGGATCCTGCCTATTTCTTTCCAAATTTTTTTACAATTTTGAACTTCCTGTTTTACCGGAAGTAATGTCGATTTTAAAATTTGCAATGAAACACCCTGTATAGTATTTTAGTTTCTCATGAATCATTTTATTGCGAATACAAAAATATCGGGTTTGATATTGTTTACTTCAATACCTAACGAGATATTAACAGAAAAGTAATCAAGGAAACGAAAAATCTAATATCCATTAAAGAAATACACAATCATAATTCTTAACTAAATCAAAGTGATTTTCAAAACATTGAAACTTAACTAAATCAATGTATTAGATGTTCAAACTGAGCACCGTTTACTTCTTGACAATAAGCATGTCGGTTTTTAAATTCTCTAGTAAATTAGCTATTACCTCTGGTGTAATATTATTCTTGCAGCTAATTATTGCAAATTATTTGGTCTATCAACATAAACCTTAGACTTTAAGTAACCCCACAGAAAATAGTCTAGTGGATTAAGGTCGAGACTTCGTGCAGGCCATTCATAAGTACCCCTTCTTCCAATCCATCTGTGATGAAATGTCCGATCTAAATGATCTCGAACAATGCGAGCGAGTGGTGCTCCATCCTGCTGAAACCAGATATTATTTGGTAATTGTCCATTTACCTCCAATGCCGGAATAACTTGTGTCTCCAAGAGCTGTAAATACCTATCTCCGTTTAAAGTTTCTTCTAGGAAGAAGGGTCCCACGATTCTGTTGTTATAAATGCCGTCCCAAACGTTCAATTTTTGGGGATGTTGTGTATGAGCCTCTTGTACCCAATTAGGATTACTTTGCGACCAGTAGCGGCAGTTATGTCGATTAACTGTACCATTTAAACAAAATGTGAAAACACCGCATTTCTTATAAAATTATTATCACGGTTACAAATATCCATCATCGTTTCACCAAATTGCAAACGTCTGTCGAAATCGTCTTCGGAGAGTTCTTGAACGAGGCCAATTTTGTATGGATGATATTTTTCTCGCCTTAATATCCTTTCTACTGAATGACGGCTAATTCCATGCATATTGGCGAGGTCGGTAGTGGATAAGTGAGGATTTTCTTCCAAAGATATAGCAACATTTTAAGCTACACCTTCATTACTTGCACTTTTTAACGTCCACTTTTTGGTAAATTGCTAACTGTTCCCCTTGTGTCGTACCTTCGCAAAGTTTTTGTCACTACTGAACGGGATATTTGTGTATTCGGATGAACAATGTTAAAAAGGTCACAAACTTCTTGATGCGTCCTTTTCCTCTCCCCATACCCAATCATCATTAATATTTCTATTCTTTCTCTTTCACTTAATTCGGCAATTTTACAATCAAATTAAAACAATACAATCTTTGTACGTTCAAATAAAAAAAACTAATAACTTATTTTGATAACTACTGTCACTTCTGCAATGAATTTCATGGACTACTAAACTTGATTCAGATTTAATTTACGCCTGATTTAAACAAACGCACGTGTATTCGACTATGGAACAAGCAGTGCTGTTGGCTGTGACGGTATAATGCCACCGATTGGCTAATAGAAATACAAATCCTTACCGAGCGGTTTGTTTATATCGGGCGTAAATGAAATCTGAACCGAGTTTAGCTACCATCGAATTTTTCCTTTCCTTAGTTACTTTTCTGTTAATATCTCGGTAGGTATTGAAGTAAACAATATCAAACCCGATATTTTTGTATTCGCAATAAAATGTTTCATCAGAAACTAAAATACTATACAGGGTGTTTCATTGCAAATTTTAAAATCGACATTACTTCCGGTAAAACAGGAAGTTCAAAATTGTAAAAAAAATTTGGAAACAAATAGGCAATCTACTTCAGTATCCACCTTCCAAATTTCATTTTGATATCTCTAATAATTCCAGAGATATGTACTTGGTTCCACACATTTGCCCATCACTGTATAACCATTTTGTATATCTACATTTGAAAATGTTAATTACACAAATTATGTAATGTAATTCAAATTATTAGAAGTCACAATTAAGAAAACAGAAAAATTTAAATTTATCAACTAGTTAGGCTTAAAGTCACATGTACTAAAATTTAGCTTGTTACTTTATTCAGAAAAAATCCAAAATTCGAATACATCAAATATGAAAGACTATTTTTTCATAAGGCAATTGATTTTTTACTATTAAGAAATTAATCATATTCAATAAAGATTAACCTTGAAACAATAATGCTTACGAAAAACGGGATTTTCCGAAAGTAGGATTTATGGAAAAACAAGTGTCAAGAATTTCGAATACATTCCGGAATTAGAAATTTTACACGTTAGCAATACCAGAAGCAGACAGAGGATCGAGAACAACGAGGGTATAAACGCGGTTAACGGATAGGAAGAGACAAGTTCAGTAGGTAGCAACGTAACAAATATCTGTTCGAGTATGAATCATTGTTGATGTAAATATTTTGATATTTGAACGTATTGTAATTTATTTCGGTGTGAATAAAGACGTTTCTATTGTTTAAAAATTTGTTTCAAACCCACACGGAATTTACAATATTTGGGGTCAGAAGTGGGATTAAGTGGATTTTAAAATCCCAATTTATTTATGGCAACAACTAGAAGCATGGATTCGGCCATGGACAAGCCTAGCAAGTACATTTTCAGTACCTACAGTTCAAGTCAAATATACATCAATTCAATTCAAAATACAGTGTGAACTTACCACTATCCAAAAAACGGTGATTAACGGCAGTTAACAAGATTTACGAAGGGGAAGATATCAGAACCAAGTACCAAAGGTTCCTTTATGAATAAACCACCCACTTTTGATGCTAGCTTATCTTGGCCTATGTACAAACAACAGTTTGAATGAGTAGCTGCTTAATGGTTGGTATACCCAAGAGTCACATTTTTTAGTAATTTCTTTCAGAGGTCCAATGTTAGAACTTTTTCAGTGCATTCCAGTGGTTGAACAGGATAACTGAACTAAAAGATGGTTTCAGTATTAGAGAAGATATATGATAATCAATCATTGAGTAAAGTACACAAAGTGCAACTGAAAGGGCGAACACAAAAATCTGGAGAAAGTTTACAAGTGTTTGAAGCCGACATTACCCGTTTAAACCCTTAGCGTATTTAGACCTTTAAAACACCAATTTGCTACCCAAAGTTTTATAAAAGGTATTAGAGATGTTGAGGTTCAATGGAATTTGAGACTTGAAGGTATAAGAAATAGTACCTAATGAAGTTCTCCAGCAAGCTTTAGAAAGAGGCTATCATGAACATGTTGAAATCAAAGGTACGATCAGGTTCTGTCAGTCAGGAAGAATCAGAGCCGACACTTCGGGTTGTTCTATCCAGAATGAAGAAAATAATTGAGACAAGCCCAGGACAATATCCATTCGGGGATTTTGCCGAGATTGCAGCAGCCTTGTCATCAAGGACACCATCAATGGCCGAGCAATCACCATCACCTTTGACACCGTCGCCGCTGTGTCCATTACTAGGTTCACAGTTTTGAGGTCATCTTTCCTGTCAATTAACAACAATGTTCAGCTAAGAACAGTCATCGGCGAGTCCTGGTCAATACAGGGCGAGGCAGATGTAGAGAAATTTATTGATTGAAATAAATTGTATGTCATTCCTATATACCCGTGTAACCGTATATATATTGGTAGCTATAATCATGAAAATTTTTGATGAGCGTGTATCTGATTGTTGGAATTGAGCGTGTTGGCATGATGTTATTGGTTTTCAATTCGCCATTTAAAACTAGGATAAATTTAAGAACGTATAATTTTCTAGGTAGTAATTTTAATTTATTTTAAAACTGTAATATTCTATTGATAGTCTATGAGTTCAATGATTTCACGATAGTTCTATGTCATCTGTTTATATTGACTCTTTCAATTGTGTCTCAATACTCGGAAATATTTGATATATTTTGTTGACCATAGCGCTTGTAGCGAATTTAATTTAAAATTTGACGTTTTAAAACGTTATTGTTGTCAACTCAAACACCTATCTTTGTTAATAATAAATGTAGGCAATATATAGTCCGATATTTTGGTAGTAAAATGTTCAAAGTTGTCACTATAGTAAGCGTATAACCATTTATTTACAAACGAGCAACAAATTCATCAACGAATAGAACAATAAAAAAAATTCGCTATCATTCCTATTCAATGAATGGACGTTAAAGCCAATTTTATTTAAAAGTTTTCAACAGACATCCCTATTGAAAAAATTCCATATAGTCCCTTACATAACCACAGAATCTGCATTAGTTTGTATGTAGTCTATCTGGCAAGAAAATGTGGCATATAAAAGTAATTTTTGGACATATCGGAACTTATCTGCAAGTCCAATAAAGCGAGTTTTCGTTATTGGAATTAATGGGATTTTAACGTATGCCGTAATCATATGGATTCTATATGTAGGTAACCTGTGGGAATGTATCTGTTTCTATTGTAGACCATTAAAATTATGGCGCTTATGCGTATTTTCTAATACAAAATAAAACATGTTTCTAATGGCTTTTCCATAATCAGTAACTTTAATGTTTCCTATTTGCAACAGCTATATTAAACTATATAGAAACTAATGGGAGATTCCATATAAATTCGAAACATATAATCTAACTGCAAACACCAATAGCATAAATTTTTGTTTGTATGTTTATATAGGAAGCTATGATAACAATGAAATAGTTTATCTATGAGAATACTATTGAAACTGCAGCGACAAAAGCACACTAAAAATTCATAAAATCCCTTACAACTATCGAATTCTATGAGAATTTATCAGCTAAACCATACATGAAAGTTGCTATAATCTTTATGGAATAATTTTGGAAATGCAGCGACAAACATATTAAAAATTCTTAAAATCCAATACAAGTATCAAGTCATAGGGATCTAACAGCCAAACCATACAAGCATTTGCCATGATATTAGGTTTCCATGGGAATGGTTTGATAAAAATAAAATTAATATATAGGATTATAATTAAATTATGTCATAATCTGTACGTCCTTATAAACTGGATCTATAAAATCATGAAAAAAAGTATGGTTCTAAAAGGGAATTTCAGCAAACAGGTACAATTAAATGCATATGTCTTTATCTGTAGATACATATGAAATATACACTAAAAATAATAATTTTTCCAAAATTTTAGAAAGTATTTCTACAATCGCCTATACCAGTCTGCGGAAAATTACATATCTACGTATCAACATGGTTTTATGAACTCTCGTTCAACAGTTAGTAATCTGGCAGTCTTTGGGCACATCTATGTGAAAGTATAGATAGCGGAGGTCAAAAGATGTTATCTACACCGACTTCTCTAAAGCATTTGATAAAATCAGTCGCAAAGACTCTTCTTAAATCATGTAGCGTCCTAAAAATTACCTAAAAATTATTGAACTCTATTTGAATAATAAACTCAATACGTTTACCTCAGGTGTTTATTCAGATAAATTTCTAGTCACAAGTGGAGTTCCTCAAGGGTCGAATCTAGGTCCTTTATTGTTTTTATTTACATCAATGACCTGGCCAGCACGTTAAAATGTAACAGATTATTGTTTGCAGATGATCTGAAAATATATACTACAATCTCAAGCTGGAATGACTGTCTTGCTCTGCAAGAAGAAATCAGTATGTTGAAGAATGGTGTATAAATAATAAACTTTTTTAAACATTCCCAAGTGTAAGGTCTTAACATTTAGCCGTAAATGAATACAATAAAATTTCCGTACAGTATAAGCGATACCATTCTTGAAAGGGTTGACTCCATAAAAGACCTCGGGTGTCTTACTTGATTCTAAACTTACATTTCAGCTCCACATTAACCTCACAATAAATCAGCCTTTGACAATATGGATTCATCATGCGAAACTGAAAATATTTTAATACTTCAGTTTTAATATCTCTATTCAACTGCTTAGTAAGAACAAAATTAGAATATAGTTCTAAATCTGGAATCCTATATACCTGGCGATACATTTGGATATAGAAAGGGTTCAAAAATTTTTTTGAACTATTAACATTTAAAAATCGCGGAGTTTATCCCAAAGAGGATGTGAATATAATCTCTTACTACTCGAGTTCAATGTGATGTCTTGAAAAGTCGCAGAGATCAGGCGTCAGTATGTTTTTGTACAAGTTACTGAATAACATGATTGACTGTCCAGAGCTATTGTCTCAGATTGGAATTGTCATTCCTAGGGTGTATCTAGGCATACGAGACCGTTTGAGTGCAAACGAGCTCGAACTAATATCTTATTAAAGCTCCAATATATCTGATGGGTAATAATGCTAATAGACTCTCAGGTGTGTGATTTATTCAACTGCTCAACGTACGAACTGAAAATAAAGCACGCTTGTACTTTAGAGGACATTTCATTGAAATTTCATCCAGGTGCACGAATTCTTCAATTTATAATTATCTCTATATTGTGTAACATTGTTCAATTTTAAGTGCATATGTATGTATTTACTTTATAACTAATTGTTTCTTTTTCTTTGGTCAATTTTTTAATTTCTTTTATACATGTCTGTATTCCAATTAATTTCAGTATTAGTATAATTTTTATATACTTTTCTGTGGGTAATAAAGGCTTTATTATTATTAAAAATGTATGAAATTTAACGGAATATTCATATAATCGAGATTCTAAGCTAAAGTTGAGATTACGACAAATTATTAAGAATTTAGCGGTAAACTCCAATTAAATAAAGGTTTAAGCAGAAGTTTTTATGAGAAAATGTGCAAGGAAAATGTATGTTTTTAACTGTCTTTTATACGAGAATCGAAGGAAAAACGGTCTCTACCTAATACTAATAGTTGGCCGTTTTGAATTCCTTTGTCACATTATTAGCCCCTTGTTGGCCTTTTCTGTACCTGTAAATATTTCAATACATTTTTTGCATAAGAGATTCTGTTTTGTGATTGGGTTCCCTTCATCGCTTAATTGGGATTTAGGTCAATAAAATGTAGTTTTTTTAGCAGTTGAGCTGTGGCCGTTGATATTCATTGTGTATGTGTAGTGTATTGAGTTTATTGGTGGTTCATTTTCCCTATATGTATGATCTGTGGGTTCATTGCATTTACAGGATATATAAAATTCTATGAATATAAAATTTATTATTATGAAAAAGATGATTAATTGGTTAAAATTGAATCTTGAGACCCAAAATTTCACTGGCTACAGCCTTGATCATAAATACAAATCTAATTTATTTCCAATTTATGTTCTGAATACCTTTAATGTTAGGCTTGTTCATATAGTGACCAGTTTTATATAATTGGTTTAAAATGATAATTGTGTAAATACTTTAGGGATTAGTACACGTATTGAAGGCAACATATTTTAATTTCTAATGAATCTAAAATTAACATTCGGTATTGACAAATACTAAAAATCACAAATATATACTGAATATTTTATAGTACCTAAAGAATGTCGCAGTCCAGCCGCAGCCCGAGGATGGCAAGTGAGATACAGATTAACTCAAAAATAGTATTAAAAGAAAAGAATAATTGAATAAACATACCTATAAATTTATGCTCAAATAAAGTATACTAATAATTTTGAGTTTCACTTAATGAAAGTCCTCTTTTAAAACCTCACTTCATTTCAATTTACCGTTTAATTTAAAGACAGAGAATTATTTTAGGTGGATACACCAATAAAATCCTTCTAATATCCAGATAAATAACATTGAATCTGAAACAGTGTTTAATCTTAATATTGCAGTCGATTCCCTATGATTTCATTTTAAGGTTATGAGTTTTAACAATTAAAGTTTAAGCACTTTTTGGGAAATGATACCATAATTCACGAAATTACTGTATATTTCCAAACGTTTCGGGGTCTAATTCCGACCCCTTTGTCAATGGCAATAGAAACAGATACGATCCCACAGGTAACGTGCATACAAAAATCCATACGATTACGGGGTACATTAAAATTCCAATAAACAAAACTCGAGAGATTGGACGGCAGATAGATTCCGATAAATTAGGGTTCTTTTATTTCTCTTGAAAACTTATGGGTATTAATGTGGACTGACAGCGACAAGAACACATTAGATTCCCATACACTTTTTTATTGGAATCTATGGAGTTTTTTCAACAGGGAGACTACAATAGAAACAGATACGATCCCACAGGTAACATGCATTCAGAAATCCATACGATTACGGGGTACATTAAAATCCCATTAATTACAAGAAACAAAACTCGTTATATTGGACTGGCAGATAGATTCCGATAAATTAGCGGTCTTTTGTTTCTCTTAGGAAATACGCATAAGCATCGTAATTCTAAACAGACTACAATAGAAACAGATACCATCCCACAGGTTACATGCATACAGAATCTATACGATTACGGCGTACATTAAAATCCCATTAATTTGAATAAAGGAAACTCGGTATATTAGCGGTCTTATGATTCTCATAGGTAATGCGCATAAGAACTGTAATTGTACACAGATTACAATCGAAACATATACGATCCCATAGGTTTCGTGCATACAGAAATCCATGCGATTACGGTGTACTTAAAATCCCAGATAGATTCCTATAAATTAGTGGTCTTTTGTTTCTCTTGGAAACTTATGGGTATTAATGTGGAATGACAGCGACAAAAGCACACTAGATTCCCATACACTTTTTTTATTGGATTTTTTCAACAGGGATTTTTTCAACAGGGATAATGAAACAAAAAACATGGGAACATTGGTTAAACTGCTTTCGTTCTAATTTTAATGAAAAACAAAACGTTGTTGTGGGTGTATAGTGTGTAGTTTGGTTTACTCCTTGATGATGACTTTAAAAATGAAGAACAAGCAAGTTGCGGGGACGCAACACCCCAATTTGAAAAAAAAACCTTTTATCTTGTTTTAAATCTTTCTGGGGATATGCTGACAAAAACAAAACGAATATTTTTATGTGTAAATTGATAATTTGACAGATTTAATAAACATTAAGAGCTAGTACACACGAATGCTTTTATTTTAGTAAACAAATGTGTATCATTAGAAAATTAATAAATACTTAAAACTTTTCAAATTCATTTTTGTATACATCTTGATCAGCTACCTTAAGAGGTTGTTCATCGAAGCAATCGAAGTGTGAAGTGTCTCCTGGCGCTTTGACACTTGGTTTGAACGGAGGATCGATTTGTTTGTTGTAAATGGCGAGGAAGTCGATGTCTTTGAACCATTTGTGATTCCTGAGATCCTGGGTACCGTTTCGGAGATTTCCAAATCTGCAAATACAACAACTTTTGCTTATAGAATGGTTACTCAAAATCTATGCAAATATAATGGCAAAAAATTTAACATTTGTTTATTGATCAATTCGCTCGTAGCAAGACAGTAGCCCTACTTATCTTTCTCGGGGTAGAAGGCGACTGAATATAGTTCAGTAAAATTTTTCTTGAAGGAGGATGCATTGATTAGGACCGCAAATGTATACTTCTGTTCATGTATTTCCAGGTTATAAAAAAGTGTATTAATTTATTTTTATCCGAAAAATGTTAATTCCTTAAAATTCATTCAAAAAATCCATTTCAATGATGATTATGAAGTGTTGAGTCATGTGTCTTGTACATGATCCCTATTTTTTTAAATACAAAAACGGAAAAATGGATCATATTTAAACTCATAAGGTTTTTGCAAGTATATAGAAGCGTAAAAGTCTCGTTTAATCTTAGTGCTTCTATCAATATCAATTGAGTAGTTGATTTTTTTATGCTCTACCCTACGCGCACTTTCTTTTTGGTTTGTCGACGTGCGAGAGGTTACAATCTTTGCATGGCATTTCATTTACACCTTGATCTTCAACAGTGATGTTGACCATAGGTATTGGCATAATTTCCCTTATCTTCTTTAAGAAGGACAGACTTGCTTTTGAATACTTTAGTGTATTTGAAATTCTATGCAAACATTGCAACCTTTTATTGGTGGGTCAAACAAACCGTAAAGCAAGTTCGCGTAGGGATGAACATAAGAATGCAGTGAAACCAAACTAAGAACGTCTGCACTGGTCCAACATACAATCAAAACCACCGAATAAACTCTGAAGACATGAATATGTAAGCTAAAATAGAAAATTATAAAATGAGGCTCATAAAAGAATTCATTGAGATAGGAAAATGGTTGGTTATAAGTTGAGACCATGGTGTAAGATATGCAGGTAGACCGACTCGTATTGAAATTTGAGAAATTAAGGAGGATTTCATTTAACAACCACCGATAGCGAGATGACAATATAGTTTAATGATGGAGAAAAGTACCAGTAGCCTGGTAATGACCTTGAACCTTGGTACACATGCTACGCAGCGCCATCTAATGACTAACGATTTAAATCCTCTTTAAGGGAACGCGTTTATGGTATTGTGGGAATGAGGAACATTCACGAAACGTCAACTACATGGTGGCGCCACTGCATATAAGGGTACAATGGCCACCACATATACAAAATTCTC
The DNA here is from genome assembly GCA_034190945.1 of Octodonta nipae. Taxonomy (NCBI): domain Eukaryota; kingdom Metazoa; phylum Arthropoda; class Insecta; order Coleoptera; family Chrysomelidae; genus Octodonta; species Octodonta nipae. The sequence goes on along the minus strand of CM067218.1, from coordinate 33,509,367 downwards.
ATGGATGGCGGCCATTGTACCGTTGATGGCAGTGGCGCCACCATGCGGATGACGTTCCGTGAATCTTCCTCATAGGAAGACTGTACACTGTGCGATCCACCTTCTCTTCTTACACCGTGGTTGAGACTTATGACTCATACTAGTTTCAAATTTGCTAATTTATGAGGACTTTCTAAAAAAAATCCAAATTTCAAACATGAACTTCATCTGTTCCAATGGACCGCCCATATATTTTTTACAATTAGATTCCTAAATAACAAAAATGTTGAGTTATTCTGGATTTTTACTTAAAATAATCTATTTCGTCAAATGGCAGCTACTGAAATTGTTACATTAAAAGCAGTCCTGTCAATTAATTAAAATATTATATTATCGAAATGCAAATTCAGAATCTTCCGTCATAGGATATCGCATATAGCTCAGTTAATTTACGGAGAAAAAGCCCGTTTGGTGTCAAAATTAATAGTAGAACAAAACCAACATCAATGTGTTCTAATGATAAAACATGACTAATTGACATAAAATTTTACATTTTTTATCGATGCGTTTTTGTTTTATAACAAAAAAAAAACACGAAAAATCGGTAACAATTTAGTTTTTTACCTTTTACACAAAATCCACCTATGGAACCGTGTTTGCTACTATGGCAGTGTTGAAGAGAAATGAAAAACCTACAAAATGAGCTACTATAAGCTCAATTTTGTTAATTAGTTTCTTAGATAATGAAATCTTTACCCGAAATTCCAAAAAAATAAATAATCACTTATATATTTTTTTATTTTATAACTGAAACATTCTTATCAACTGAAAGGGTAGACCTTCTCATACCCAATTCATGTTCTAAAAATAAATAGTGTAGTCCCGGTGGTTTTTGCAAAATTTCAGTCAATCCTATGGAAGACACATTTTTTTGGAAGGCCATATTACCTCACCTGATGACCCTAGCATTATGAAGAAACCGCCGATGGAAAGTAGAAGAGTTGATCTCGAGACCTCTCATCTCACTTTTTCAAAATTTAAAGTATAATAAATACATAAATTACTGACAATATTTGGTCATTCTCTATAATTTTTTTGGACGAGTCCATTAGAAAAATTGTTAAGGGGTTAGTACCTGTCCTTATAATAAATAATCTTGATGTAAATTTTAATTTTAAGCAGACATATTTTTATATTTCTAGCATAATATGGATTTTTGTAATAAATTTAGCAAAATGGACTACCTAAACTCTATTTAGATAGACACTGATGATAATTTTTAATATGCAAAAGACGTACCTAATTATTTTAAATTTAAATAAAATACGGAAATCTGCCTTCTCTATTCACTGATTTTTTCAAATATAAGTAAATAATAGTTGGTTCCTTTATTTACACTTTCAGTAAATTTTATATTTTATTATTATATGGAAATTAAACGCTGATACAAATTGATAGGTAATTGTTAATAATAGAAGAAGAAAAAATGGTGTTCTTCAATTAGATAACAACGCATTTTAAAGTTGTTCAATTCAGGTTAAGAAATTTTTATTAATAAATACTAATTAATGACAAGCCTAATTTCCTTAGATATATATGTTTCGATCTTTTATTGAAACATATATAAATGGAAAAATCGCTTGCAACAGCCTTTGCATATTATGATTGTGTTATGTGGCTAAATGGAGTTTAGATATTCTATTTTGCAAAATTTATTACATAAACCCATATTATCCAAGAAATATAAATATGAGTCTGCTTAAAATTAAAATTGAGCATTGAGATTATTTATTATAAGGATATAGATTCACAGGTACCACCCCTTAACAATTTTTCGAATGGACTCCTCCAAATAATTTTTTATGGAATGGCCAAATATTTTCAATATTTATATGTATTTATACTTCAAATTTTGGAAAAGTGAGGGATCTCTAGATCAATTCTTCTACTTTCTAACGGTAGTTTATTCATAATGATACGGTCATCCGGTGAGGTAATATGGCCTTTCAAAAAAATATGTTTTCCATAGGATTGACTGAAATTTTGCAAAAACTACCGGGGCTACAGTATTTATTTTTAGAACATGAATGTGGTTTGAGAAGATCTATGGCTTCAGTTAATAAGAATGTTTTAGCTGTAAAATAAAAAAAAATATATAAGGGATTATTTATTTTTCTGGAATTTTGGATAAAGATTTCATTATTTAAGAAACCAATTAACGAAGTTGAGCTTATACTAGCTCATTTTGTAGGTTTTTTATTTCTCTTAAACATTGCCCATAGTAGCAAACACGGTTCATAGGTGGATTTTGTATAAAAGGTAAAAAACTAAATTGTTACCGATTTTTTGAGGTTTTTTGAAAAAAAAACGCATCGCTAAAAAATGTATGTTCGTAAATGACCTGGGCTAATAAGCTTTTGCAAGTCTAGTTTATCAAAATGTCAAGAAGATGAAAACTTTCTGAAAAAATTATCTGGTCAGAGGAAATCAAAATTCTCAGAGTTTTCTCTTATATTTACTAGGCATAATGAAAATTTTCAAAGTTTTTTGAAAATAGTAGGTTTAGTTATTTTATTTATTTATGTTTACATTTGGATTTTATTCCGGAACACAATTGTCAAGCTAAATTTTAGTCTAGTATGAGTCTCCAGCCTCATCTATAGCTGATAAAAATTCAAAATTCTATCTAATTTTGTTTAGAAGCTATGACTTTTTATATTTTGGATTGTATTGTAATTTTTTCCTATAATTTAAAGTATTTCAGAAACTATTCGTCGTTGACGAATAAACTACTAATGAAACTTGTAGTCTAGGCTATTGAGTTTTATACGAATTCATCTAAAAAAGTAAGATTCCATTTAAAATAATAAATTTGGGTCAATTTCCGGAATATGCGGATGTGGCCGATAGTTGAAAATATTTGCGCGAAAAAAGACATTAGGTCGAAAACCCCTAAATTTTAATTTTCAATGCGTATACTGTAAAGAAAGAAAATTTTTTGTTTTATAGTAGTCACCATGAATTGCAATGCCCATAATGAGGAAATTATTAGACTTGAATGCAAGGGGTCGCCAGAAATGGTAGGTTTTGAGTTTTTTTTTGGGGGGGGGCAAGTCTGCAATTGGGGGGAGACAAATCGGCAATTTTAAGGGTTATTTCACATATAACCAAGCGCCAATGATCCGCATGAGAAACTCGAGAGGCAGTCACCGCTGCCCTTGCTTGAATACACTATTGGAATCTGTATGTGCTGTTTAAAGAAGACAAACTTACCTTCTGGTTAAATCCAACTGTAACAAATTCTTAATTAGATCCTGCAATTCAGACGTGAACGTTCCCGGGCATTTGTACTTGCATATTATTATCCTTTCGTAAACCTTCATAGGGTCTGTTGAAGTAAATGGGGGGTAACCAGCGTTCATTTCGAACAAAAGTACCCCAAATGACCACCAATCAACGGCTTTCCCGTAGCCTTTGCTTAGAATAATTTCCGGTGCTATGTATTCAGGGGTGCCACAAAGAGTCCATGTTCTACCTTTAACGATCTGGAAGAGATAATCGCTTAATTATATTTATTTATTTATCATTATTTGGTAGACATTATCGAATCTGTTATGAATAATCTTAAATCATCAACTGCCACGGTTGCCTTGGAAGTAGAAATGTGTGAAATTACGTTGAAAAAATAGTTTTATCTCTACAAATTAAAAATACTGCATCAACTAACAGAAGATGACTTTCACTGAAGGATTTTGTGATCTACTGAATGCCCGTCTAATGCAGGATCCTTTATTCTTAGAGTCTGATTTAGTGACGAATGTACTGAATGGGTAAAAACACAGTTTTGCACCCTAACACCAAACCTTTGTTTATACACTTAACGCCGTTTCAACAACTCTAAGTTGTCAGTGCTAAGATGCGAAACTGTTTTTACATTTGTGAAACACCAAAGGTTCCACTGCATTTCCATTATACTGAATGTGCGGTATTGGTTTGATGTAAACATATTTTTTTCTAGGACACACTCGGAAAGGTTGTTGGTTTAGGGAGGGAAAAATTTTTGGTCTAGGAGGGCAAGTCAGCAAATTTATAGGAAGTTTTTCATGTCCAGGGTCAGCTGCCAGCCCCCTTGCTCCCTCCTCGCTAAGACCACGATGAGCAGGAATACTAAGGAACCATATTGTAGGACATAAATTTCTGAACAAATATTTAACAGGACCTCAGTGATTGAAGAAATAATAAATACGAATCTTGACGAGTTTAATATGCAAGTTGTATTTCAACAAGATTATTTTAGACCAGTTCGAGATTGGCTAAGCGAAAATTATTGTAATCGATGGAGTGGTAGATGCGATCCTATCTGATGTTCAGCGCGTTCACCAGATTTAACGCCTCTCGCTTTTTTTGTGAGGACATTTCAAGTAGAAGCTGTAAGTAACGGAACCATAATCATTAGAAAAAAAACGAAATAAAAGACATTTGTGCAAATATATTATAAATGTGAATTTCAGGACAGGCTGGTTTAATGTAAGCAGACATTGGACAACATTTTGAGCAATTAAGGTTAATACAAACAGCAAGTAAGTTTAATCATAATGTAAGTAAAAATGAACACATTAAATGAATCGCCCATTACTTTGTAACTACCCGTCGGATTGTAGGAAACAACAAACTTGGAATAGGGAACAAAAAAAAGTTAGTAGTGCCCATTTGGCCAGGCGTGCACGCAGAGAATAGCTAGATTTAAGGTACAATTCTAGTCATTATTTTAGCGTATTTTTATCTCTCTCTGTCTCTTTCTCCCTCTCTCTCCCTAATTTGAATTTTTTTCTATATTATCCACAAATGTTTTAACTTTCTATTTGCTTTATTATTTGGACCACTTTATATAAGTGTAACTCTAATTCACCCTATATTGCAACCGCCCTGTATATGTTTCAATATAAATTATTTGTCTATAATTTCGGAATCACCTTGTACAACTATAATTGAACTCTACACGATGTTGCAACCGCCCTGTATAACTATTAATCCTCTCCACCCTATTGACTGTTTCTGTTTTTCTATTGTTTAAATCTATATAACTATAATTTTACTTCGCCCCATATGTCAAGTATGTTTCACACTGTATAACATTTTTTAAACACCCTGTGTAACTATAATTCCACTCCACATTATATTTCAATTATCCTGTATACGCAACTGCTTCTAACATTTTTTGAACCCTCCGCCCTATCACTCAAATATCCTTACTTCATATGCTTATTTAACCATTTTTTTAACGTTTTTTGATCCACTCTATATAACTACAGTTTTACGTCACTCTTATTTCAACCACCTTGTATACGCAATTACTTATGTACCACCCAATAAAACATTTTTTGAACCCCCCTGTATGACTTTTATTCTATTCCACCGTATATTTCAAGCATCCTATATATGGAACTGCTTATGTACATATTACATTTTTTTTAAGATTTTTTTTTAACCTAGCCTTATATTTCAACTGCGCATATTTCTTGAATTTCGATGCACGCACACAAACACCCACACACCTACTACCATATATGGTACAGAAAAGGAAAGATTGCTCACCTAACAATTTATCTTTTCGATACACAATGGAATATTTTGTGTAATTTCTCTCGACTGCAAGACCTATAAAGTGAAAACCGTTACAAACAGCCTGTATGATAAACTTTCATGGCATATCTTGACATTTAAGTTAGATATTTATGATGAAAATTTGACATTTACCTTGATGTTTACCGTGTTTTGCACATATGTTTACGAATTTCAGAAAAACGGTATGATTTACGTTATAGAGAATTATACGAAATCAAGCATCAACGCACAGAGATTACCTACCTACTTTATTTTAAGTTTTGGATGTAAGATTTTTTTTTAGATTTTGTATCGATTTTTACTGACTGCATTTGTCGGTAATTAGATACCTAATTAAATCGTTGTTATGGTTTGTGTATGAGACAAGCAAAAATAATATTCTCCATTAAAAAAAATAGAAATTTGGCAGGTATTGTTTAATGGAATAGGTATACTACAATTTGCAGAAGTAACGAATCTTCAAATTGAAGAATACAAAAATAAAATGAGATGTTTACTAAATATTTCTCACTTACAGAAACCAAGATCTGCAATTTTTAGGTAACCATTCTCATCTAT